>CM076085.1:33512500-34712500 GCA_038088235.1 Zacco platypus | reverse complement strand
CACCCTCATGTCATTTCAAACCCGTGAGACCTTCTTTCATCTTCAGAACACAAATGAAGATATTTTTGATGAAATCTGACAGCTTTCTGGTCTCCGATAGATTGCAATGTTATTACCACTTCCAAGGTCCAGAAAGGTAGTAAAGACATTGTTAAAATAGTCCACCAGACTACAGTGGTTCAACCTTAATGTTATGAAGTCACGAGAATACTTAATGTGCACAAAAAACAAATAAAAATAATGATTTTATTCAACAATTTCTTTTCTTCCCTGTCAGTCACCTACGCTGTTCATGTTCTACATCAGAACGGCAGCTCACTATTAGCCGGCTCACACTCATGTGTCACACACATGTAGTGCATCGGCCAATACTGAGCTGTTATTCTGATGTAGAACCCGGAAGCGCTGCACTGTTTACTACGTGAGAAGAAATTTTTGCATAAAGTAAATGTAATAAATTTAGTAAATAGTAATGCATTTTTGCACACAAAAAGTATTCTTGTCACTTCATAACATTAAGGTTGAACCACTGTAGTCACGTTGACTATTTTAACGATGCCTTTGCCACTTTTCTGGGCCTTGAATGTGGTAACAACTTTGCAGTCTATCGGAGACCAGAAAGCTCTTACATCAATAATAACTTAATTTGTGTTCTGAAGATGAACGAAGGTCTTACTGGTTTGGAATGACAAGGGGGTGAATAATTAATGACAGAATTTTTGGGTGTACTAACCCCTTAAAATTTATCTGAGGGAGTGACAAAAGCTATTGTTATCAAACAGCAAGGCATAAGAAGATACATAACCAAATGCTAATATCCGTTTTACCACCACAATGGATCCATTGTACAAAAGTGGATGTTTCAGTGGGTAGCAAGGCAACACATCCTTATAGGGTCTGAGGAATGGGTGGATTGATCTTTTAATACTAATGCTTTATTTTATCTATTTTTATATATTATTTTGTAATGTATAAAGAATGAACATGAATCATAATAAAATCATGAGCTATAATGTCATATTTAAACCTCAGAAATGCCAACAATTTTCCTTTTAATAAAAGCATTTGCTACTGGTATATATATAAATAATTTTGGCATTAGAAGTATTTGATATTTTATAGCATATATACTGTAGTCTATACACAGTATACAGTCGTGGCCAAGGTTTTGAGAATTACATAAATATTGGAAATTGGAAAAGTTGCTGCTTAAGTTTTTATAATAGCAATTTGCATATACTCCAGAATGTTATGAAGAGTGATCAGATGAATTGCATAGTCCTTCTTTGCCATGAAAATTAACTTAATCCCAAAAAAACCTTTCCACTGCATTTCATTACTGTCATTAAAGGACCTGCTGAGATCATTTCAGTAATCGTCTTGTTAACTCAGGTGAGAATGTTGACGAGCACAAGGCTGGAGATCATTATGTCAGGCTGATTGGGTTAGAATGGCAGACTTGACATGTTAAAAGGAGGGTGATGCTTGAAATCATTGTTCTTCCATTGTTAACCATGGTGACCTGCAAAGAAACGTGTGCAGCCATCATTGCGTTGCATAAAAATGGCTTCACAGGCAAGGATATTGTGGCTACTAAGATTGCACCTAAATCAACAATTTATAGGATCATTAGCAACTTCAAGGAAAGAGGTTCAATTCTTGTAAAGAAGGCTTCAGGGCGTCCAAGTGCCAGGATCGTCTCCTAAAGAGGATTCAGCTGCGGGATCGGAGTGCCACCAGTGCAGAGCTTGCTCAGGAATGGCAGCAGGCAGGTGTGAGCGCATCTGCACGCACAGTGAGGCGAAGACTTTTGGAAGATGGCCTGGTGTCAAGAAGGGCAGCAAAGAAGCCACTTCTCTCCAAAAAAAACATCAGGGACAGATTGATCTTCTGCAGAAAGTATCATGAATGGACTGCTGAGGACTGGGGCAAAGTCATATTCTCCGATGAAGCCCCTTTCCAATTGTTTGGGGCATCTGGAAAAAGGCTTGTCAGGAGAAGAAAAGGTGAGCGCTACCATCAGTCCTGTGTCATGCCAACAGTAAAGCATCCTGAGACCATTCATTTGTGGGGTTGCTTCTCATCCAAGGGAGTGGGCTCACTCACAATTCTGCCCAAAACACAGCCATTAATAAAGAATGGTACCAAAACACCCTCCAACAGCAACTTCTTCCAACAATCCAACAACAGTTTGGTGAAGAACAATGCATTTTCCAGCACGATGGAGCACCGTGCCATAAGGCAAAAGTGATAACTAAGTGGCTCGGGGACCAGAACGTTGAAATTTTGGGTCCATGGCCTGGAAACTCCCCAGATCTTAATCCCATTGAGAACTTGTGGTCAATCCTCAAGAGGCGGGTGGACAAACAAAAACCCACTAATTCTGACAAACTCCAAGAAGTGATTATGAAAGAATGGGTTGCTATCAGTCAGGATTTGGCCCAGAAGTTGATTGAGAACATGCCCAGTCGAATTACACAGGTCCTGAAAAAGAACGGCCAACACTGCAAATACTGACTGTTTGCATAAATGTCATGTAAATGTTGATAAAAGCCTTTGAAACGTATGAAGTGCTTGTAATTATATTTCAGTACATCACAGAAACAACTGAAACAAAGATCTAAAAGCAGTTTAGCAGCAAACTTTGTGAAAACTAATATTTATGTAATTCTCAAAACTTTTGGCCACGACTGTATATTTGATATTATAGTATCTTTTAGACTAGAGGCTGTGGTTATCTTTTAGAAAAGTGGTATAACCCATCCCTGGCAGTGGCTCTCAACCAAATTGTCTTATATTTAAGTTGAGCACCACAGAGGGGATATATCCACTTTGTGACAGCTATGAAATGACTGCACTGCTGTAGATCTACAACACAAAAAGGTGCAAGGGAAGAGATTACTAAGCAGATACTCATGAATTAACTGCTCTCAATATCCAGGGTGTAGTCAGTAAATGAATTAAAGACTTCAGTAATTATAAACACAGAGTGAGGAATAATAACACAACGTTGGATTTTACATCGAATACAATGTATTTGGGAAAAACAACAGAGAAATCCTCTCTGAAGCCTATGCAAAAATACTGCAATATTAAAAAGGCCTCTCTAAATATATCTTGGGCAGGTAAAGTTGACAGACCCTTACAGAGAGACGTCTCGGTGAGAGTCACTAGAGGAGGAGGAAGGAGAGGAAGCTCGACTGCCTCCCTCATCTGTGCAGCCAAGCCTGACCAGACACGTCCACAGTACCAGCATGCATCTCTCTGAAAGAGCCATAAGGCCTCACAGCTTGCTGGCAGAACGGTGCGATGTGACACTGCATTAGAATCCTCAGTACCAGTTGGCAGTCTCTCTCTCTCTCTGCCATTTCATTTCTACAAGTGCAGAGTTACTGAAGTGAGGGCACAACTTCTTAAGTTTGTCATTCTTTCATGCTTTTAAGTTCATTTCCATAAAGAAAACATCTATGTTTTCATGGCATGACTATTTTTTTCAGAGCACCACAGAGGCTCATCTGTTTTCTGTGGAAATAGTTGCTTGCCTGAAGCACAAGGCTAATGATGAGTCTTTTACAGTCAGTTTTGACTGCACAAAATATCAAGATAACATACCATACATGGAAATGGTGACTAAGAGTTGGTCTTTCATAATATCATCGAATAACATTTATAAGATAAAAAATATCTGACACCAAGTAAAAAATGTAGGGCTGCACATTAGGAAAAGAGAAAAGAAAACAGAAGGCCATCATCAGACCTATAATTTGAAGAGATAGCAATAGATTATATTATCTTTAGCGTAATTATAACCTGAAGGACGAATTTCCTTTAAGAACGCATGTTAGGAGAGTTGCTGGACACACGTAATGATAACAAAACTGTCACGCTCTGGCTTGGACGCAATTACTAGAAGGTGAAACAGGTTTTATTTGCAGGTAAGGCAGGGACACAAAGGAACACAGTGCATAAATAGGCAAGTGATGATACTTGAGGTCTTTAGACTTTAGAGAATTGTTAATTTTGAATTTTTGTCTTACAGTCATTGGAGAACTCACAAAGGATCAACATTGAGATGAAGGATGACAGGAAGACGATTTTGAAAACTGACGACTGCAGGATAACTTGCGTGGTTATAGCGGTAGCTAACAAGTTCATCAGGAACATTCACATTTAGTAGTTGTAGATTCAGACAAGGTCAGACAATGGCCCTCTCCCAAATGGCACAGTTCATAGCACTTTTGGTCTTGTGGATTTACAATGGCTGTCTTATAATGTCCGTTAAGTCCACGAGACCGTAGAGCATGGGTAGGCAAGTTCGGTACTATAAAGAGCAGTTGTCCTGCAGAGTTTAGTTGATCACTTCTTCATCGGCCACTGTATATCACCTGCCAGTGCCTTTATACTGTTTAGCTTAATTAGCTTCCTGCAATAAAACGGTTCATGATGATCTTACACAATGCACATTAAGTCCACAATGCTGGCCTGTAACCTTCTAGTGCTAGTCTGGGACATTTGTGATCCTGGTAGAACAGTATTGGTTCTTTTCCACTGTTTTCACAGAGGGAAAAGTCCATCATTGAGGACTTGACATCCTGTTCCTGTTCTTTCTGACCTAAGACTGCAGATCTCCGCTACCTGCTTCCTGTACCTCAAGCAACAGGGACTGTAACTGAGGAAACCAGCACTGAAACTATAATGCCTTGCTCTTTAAAAATAGGGTGGGGAGAAAGAAAGACAGAGCGAGAAACACACACACAGAGAGAGAGAGAGAGAGAAATTTCTGTTTTCATTCACTAAGAGAACTATGTAATAGGCACTTAGAATTTTTTGAACACATTCCATATCTCTAGTTTGCATACTGTCAGTTTCAAATGTGCTTTGCATTGTGTTTTGTACCTGCAGTGCATTCAACACATGTCATGCCCTATTTCAGTAAAGAAATTAGTCATTAGCCATGCCCTGCTGCTCTCATTCTCCATACTTCAATCAGGAACACAGTTTGAACAAAAGAAGGACTTCAGAGGTCAGGTTCCCCAGCCAACATTTTCTTATCTTCTCTTGAGACAGTCTGGTAGAGTCCTCAGGAGACATGAGAGATAAGGCTGTGAATTATAGAGAACATTAAAGCAACACTTTTTGCGAAGTGATTCAACCATTGGACCCCAGAGCTGTTGGATGGTTGCTTTTAACCAGAACAAACGAAAATTAAGATAAGAAAAGCACATTAAATAAACAACTGAACTGATGATGAAATTCTGTTTTTCTCTTACGAGGAAAAATTAACAATATATTTCAGTGAATAAAAACAAAAACATCAGTCTACGTCATCAGTAACTAGCACACTTCCTGTGTCAACCATGTCATTTCCTGTCCACAGGGGTGCTGTTCCATGTTGTGACTGGTTTGGCCCTGATTAAAGAAACCAAGTTACCAGAAAAACTGTGGAAAAAAAAAAAAAAAAAAAAATTCACACACCCTTCAACTGATATTTCCACTATTTCATGTAATGATAGAGGAAGTTCAAAGGCAACAGCAAGATCAAGGAAATAGTAATAAATAGTTGATAATTCACCCAAAAATGAAATCATTAGCTCTCCTTCTTTTTTGTCTAAACTCGATCTTTCTTCTGTGGAACGTTACAGAGGATATTATAAAGATATTATATACACCGATCAGGCATAATAATTACCTTCCTAATATAATGTTGGTCCCACTTTTGCTGTCAAAACAGCCCTGACCCGTCGAGGCATGGACTCCACTAGACCCCTGAAGGTGTGCTGTGGTATTTGGCACTAAGATCTTAGCAGCAGATCCTTTAAGTCCTGTAAGTTGCGAGGTGGGGCCTCCATGGATCGGACTTGTTTGATGAGCACATCCCACAGATGCTCGATTGGATTGAGATCTGGGGAATTTTGATGCCAAAACTACACCTCAAACTCATTGTTGTGCTCCTCAAACCATTCCTGAATCATTTTTGCTTTGTGGCAGGGAGCATTATCCTGCTGAAAGAGGCTACAGCCACTAGGGAATACCATTTACAAGAACGGGTGTACGTGGTCTGCAACAATGCTTAGGTAGGTGGTACGTGTCAAAGTAACATCCGCATCCCATGGCAAGACCCAAGGTTTCCCAGCAGAACATTGCCCAAAGCATCACACTGCCTCTGCCAACTCGCTTTCCTCCCATAGTACATTCTGGTGCCATGTGCTCCCAGGTAAGCGACGCACACGTACCCGGCCATCCACATGATGTAGAAGAAAATGGGATTCGTCAGACCAGGCCATCTTCTCCCATTCCGCTGTGGTCCAGTTCTGATGCTCTCGTGCCTACTGTTGGCGCTTTCGGCGGTGGACAGGAGTCAGCATGGACACCCTGAGTGGTCTGCGGCTATGCAGATCCATACATAACAAACTGCGATGCACTGTGTATTCCGACACCTTCCTATCAGAACTAGCATTAACTTCTTGAGCAATTTGAGCTACAGTAGCTCGTCTATTGGATTGGACCACACAGGCCACCCTTCACTCCCCACGTGCATCACTGAGCCTTGGCCGCACATGACCCTGTCGCTGTTCACCACTGTTCCTTCCTTGGACCACTTTTGATAGATACTGACCACTGCAGCCTGGGAAGAGCCGCAGTTTTGGAGATGCTCTGGCCCAGTTCACAATTTGGCCCTTGTCAAACTCACTCAAATCCTTACGCTTGCCCATTTTTCCTGCATCTAACACATTTGAGGACAAAATGTTCACTTGCTGCCTAATATGATGAAGTGTTATTCACTTCACCTGTCAGTGTTCATAATCTTATGCGTATACTATAAATATATATGTATAAAACTTTTTGTTTGTTCATTTTTCTTTGTGAAATCAAACAGTCCGGCAATGCACAAAAGATTTGATATTGCTAATATACTCTAAAATAAATTATCTAATGACAATTCAAGTAATTATCATTTTAAAACTAAAGTATTTGTAATTAACATATTTCAGAATGATATTTAGGAACTGAAGTGCCATTTCACTAAATTAAACACTTTTTTGGGGGGAAAAATAGGTCTTTATATTCTGAGTGAGAACATACAAATTCAGAATTTTAAAAATAAAGCATCAATCATCAGTCAGTTTTCCACCTTTTCTCACCGTCATTTTTTTCATTCATGTGAGAAGATTACGACTCAAATCCAACCCCCTCAACATCATCTTTCATGCAAGACTTTTCAAAAGCTATTTGAGAGGACCATTTCCATGACAACAGGACTGGATTAGGTTTAAAAAAAAAAATACTTGCACCAATTGCAATTGTGAAGACCCTTGATTCTCAAAGGCACTTGATGATTTCTGAGGGGAGTGAACAGAGTGACTGAAAAAGAAACACAAAGGAAAACCACTGAGCACTGCAATTTTGGGATAAAATTTGAGCAATGTATTTACATTTCTTTTCCATTTAGACTATAACAGACAAGTCTCAAAAGCGTTTGTACTTTTTTATTGGAAGAATTGAAAAGATTTTTCATTTTCCTTTCTGTTCTGCCTTCTCACCTCCATTCTTTCGCGACATAATCAAGCAGCATGCGACGAACTCATGAATAGGATAATGAGGGGAACCCCTTTAGCTGACATATCCAGCATCCCTGTTAGCACTTCGTCTCTGTTTAGAGCCATTCACTGCATCAACATAACTGTCTAACATATATTTTAAATGCAGACACATACACACATTTTTATGATCTGTATCGATATCTGCATGCAGTATTCCATGTGTTCAGAAAAAAACAGGCACCACAACTACATAACAGGCAGTTAAAGTAAAATGTAAAGCACTTTTCTCTTAATATATCTCTTAATATATCATTTTTACACAGAAATCATTGGCAAAGTAAAAAAAAGGCTGCACATAAGCACACTGCAATATAATGTTTAGGGTCAAAAATATTTACTCCATTTTTTTTTAATCTAAGATTGATCTAATCCATCCCAGACACCTGTACCCAGATGACACATCTTTGGTAAGGCCATGACCTTGTCAAAGAGAGACTCAATCTGGAGCTGATGCAATCACCCAGAAGGCCATCCAGTGGGCTAGAAAATGAGGTCAAAGAACAGTAAATCTTATACTAAAGGGTTACATTCATGACTGAGGGGGAGATGGGACTCAGACAGGATCCAGAAAGTGCACAATGACCCCATCATATAGCACTAGTGATATCATCTATGATGCTTTACATGACATCTTATTCTACTCTAAATGTTTAACAGCCATACATTGCATGTATTCTTATGTAAGAGCGAAACTTTTACTTGTGAATTAACGCCACATTAAAAAGCCACACCACTCAATCCAAGCATTTTTGCTATTGGATATACTAAAATGGAAGCCATTTCATCTGCTTTGCTTCCTTTTTCTGGTCAGAGGAAGTCTATAATACATTTTTATTCTAATCTATAATGAAGCTACCCATTACTCATGCCAATGGCAGTTGACTGGCTTACGTCAGAAAAATGAATAACAATTATAAGAAAAATGTTGAAGGTAAAAACAGTTAAAAGCGTAAAAGTGTTAAACATTAGCTAATTAAGCAAGAGTTAAGAGTTAAGTTTCCATCACCCTGTTTTTATGCGCATTTTGAAGTATTGCATCAGAAACGAGTGATGGAAATGGCAAATTTCTAAAAAAAAAAAAAAAAGTCCCTTAATTCGTAAATAAAGTTTTTATGCATGCTTGAGGTGGTTTTTGACTTGTGCTAAAAAGAGTTAAAGCAAATAATGGGAGATGGAAACACATTTGCTGAATAAATTCTGATGTAGCGAACATTAAATCCATGTGATTGATCGGCTGTTTCCGCTGATGGTGTTTTATTTACTGTTGGTTACTAGGTTACCAATACCACCGTCATCCACTAGAACAACTTGATGGAAGCGCACCTAATTCGCATGTTTTTTTTTTTGCAAACTTTGAAAAGATTCTTCACGTTTGGATGGAAACCCAGTTACTGTCACAGGTTGGTTCCCAAACGAGACAAGTAGAGGATATGTTAGCAGAAGTCTTTATTAAACTAAATTAAACCAAAACAAAACACTCTGGCAAAGGAGAACTACTCAAAAGTGACAAACCAACCTTTCACAATGAAGGCACAAAGAACTGGTTTAAATATACAGGCCAAACAGAGACACAGGTGAACACAATGGGTTGCTACGGAAACAAATCAAGAGTGGGAACATAAGGAACAATGGAAAAAGGAAAACAAGGTGAAACAAACTAAGGGTACGTTTACACGACAATGATGTACTAAAAACAACAATTTTGTCAAAATGATCACTTTTCACACAAATCTGCAGAAACAACTAAAAACGCTGCATGCATGCCAGGCCAGTAGTGGGCGATGTCACTTTGCAAAGACTATAAACACTATGCGCCTATAGACTGAACACATATGCATGTGCATGACATTTTAACACATTTGCATTTTGGTGGGTTTTTTTCAGAGAAAAATTATGTTTTCCATAAAGGCCCCATATTTGCTCAATTCATGAATTTCCTTTTATGAATACACTACTTTTCAAAGTGTTTACGCTACCTTGACATGCTATCGGAATTATCATAAATACGAGTGTCCTGGTAAAAATTGGACATGGGGGCCCTCTCTAGTCATATTTACCACTTGGAAGCTTGGAAGGGATAATTTTGATACCCAAGTTCTGGAGTTGGGTGGGCCAAAAACTTTAAGCATGGTGGAGGGGAGAACAAATGCTGTGGTGACTGGTATGCTTTATTTGTTTTTGTTTTTTTCACAATAGCTACATCGCCTTGTCATTAACGTAGTGCATATTTACACATATGAATAACCATTTGAAATGTATTGAATGTTTTATACACAGCAAAAATAGCCTGCATTTGCCCGAAATTCTAGAACGAAATTGTAGTCACAAGTCCTTAAATGTGCAGCTCGAGTCATGTAACTCAAATCCCCCACCTCTGCTCTGAAGGGAGACTTTAATACTGCTCAGTGGGGTTCAACCTTTTATTCTCTATACATCAACATGAGAACAAGAAGCATTTACCTAATCCCGGGGCAATAATTTTTTAATGTAAATCCAGTGATTGGGTTCATGGCTGAACAGATTTCAAATTAAGAAACTTATGAGTACCGAGAAAGAGCTAATCAAACCTTGATAGGTAATCTAGGTTATGCAAAATAATTCTCCCGTCTTTTATATTCTTCTCTTTAACTTTCTATTTAAGAATAAAGTAACAGTTTAACAAATATCGTTGACCCTTTTGGTCGAATAATACATAATTGGGCTGCCAAGGTGGTGAATAAGTATCTTATTGTTTAAAAATATCTTTATAGTGAAACTATTTAATGCTTCCATGACATTTTCCGGGACACTGCAGTGGTGTACTTACTACGGAGGTAAGAACATGAATATGCAAAATTTAAAGAGTGACTACTTGCTTGCAACTTTTACTTAAACACCATAATAGTTTTTCATTGCATGGTTTCACTTTTACTATGATTCTTGTGCATATTTAACAATGATTGACAGTGTGGATAATATTGCCTTCCACTCTACCAAACATAATTAAATTTTGAATTTGCATAAAAAGAATTTTGAAAAAAAAAGAAAAGTGAAATTTAACTTCTGAGCATGATGTTGTAATTCCCTGTTCAGAAATAATAATAGTTGCATAAGAAATTAAAATTAGAAATAACATGGGTGAAGGTTTTATTCTAATGTGTTGTAAACAGGTTCAGACTTTGCAGTCATCTGGTTGAGGTGAGTATAGTCACTGTTTGAGTTCTCTGGAAACCCTGTTGACCCTAGAGGATGTTCATCTGGATAAGTGAGATATGTGCTTGTATATGGAAAAAAATATCATTGGTTAAAGCCATGGGAACCTGAGTTCGGCTCTGGTGGGATTTAAAGAGAGGCGTCTGGAATGCTTAGTGAGATGTTAAATTGTCTCTGGTAATTTCTCTCATGTTACAGTGGCAAAGTAAGTCTCAGAGAGCAAAACATCAAAACAAACTCAATGTTTAAATGGCTTGCGTTCACATTTCCTTCTTAACTTGTAGACACACTGTTTTGAGATGAAATGTCCCCAAGCATTCCAAAGCTTGGATTTCCGTTTTGCCAATTTCGGCAACAACGTCACTACTGGGATTGAAGCCTCTGCCTGCTTTCCCTTATCTCCAATGAACAGATGTGGGAGTTTCACGCTGATTCCTGCCTATAACGAAGAGGTGATGTGTCTTCATGTGTCAGTACCGATTTCACAACACAGCCTTCAGCTAAAGCCTCTTAAGGCTTCAGTAAGTGAGTCTGCAACCATTCCTGTGCAAATCACTGATTTTATTCATGCAGGAAACTGAACATCACAGATTAGATTTCAGAATTTGACTATTCCCATTACATGGAAGTTGTGAAACTTCACCTGGGGAATATAAATGAGAATTTTTAAAGTGTGTTCAGTAAATTTAAAAAGTAATGGATTCATGGATATGTTCTTTGTCCTGTTTTCTGCTAATTAGGCCTACATATAATTTTTATTTTATTTTAGTTTAGTGTAGTTTATTACCTCCAGAGAGGCGTCAGTGAAGTTCTTGATATCAATGAACCGGTTCAAAATAACGATTCACTAGTCAACGGATAGCACCAATTCAATCAGAACAATTTAACGGATTCTTTGACAAGATCCGACTCAAAAGAACGATTTGTTCACGAATCAATTTCATTATGAGCGAGCTGTAGGGGGAGAGGATTCAGGGAAAGCCAACGGTGGAAATGAATTATTTCATGTCGTTCGTTATTTAGTTATTCTGTAGTCTGTAACAAGTGGAAGGTAAATATAAAGTACCTGTAGACAATTTAACCACTTTACGAGTCAGAATAATAACAAGGACTATATTTTGGAGCATCCACTAACTAACGTAAGTTTTTGAAATTCGGTCAAAAGTAACGTTAACCAAGCTGGCGCGAGATTTAGGTCACATTAGTGAAGACAGTTAAATGTTGGTAACATAAAATTGCATACTTTTAAATTAAAATAGTTATTTGTTACTTCACAGTGCTTCACAAACGAAGCAATTCACGGACCCAGAGAGAGTGAATCACGGAATCTTACCAGTACTTGTAGTGACTGTACATGAATACTGAAGTAACACCTGCTTTGCTCTTTCGTCATACTTACTCAGCTTTCTCATTAGCACTATCTGCTGCTCATCTCGGGGCAGCGAGTCTGTGGAGCGGTTTTTAGAGCAGACAAAGTGTCTTTTGTGGCCTGTGTCGTGCTTAAGCGGCGGGAAAGGCCTGAGGCGCAGCATTAGTGCGCTCAAAGAACTCTCTTGTCAAGTGGGATAGCATTGATGAGTCCTTAGATTGCAGAGAGCTGCTGCCTTATTTAACCAATTTGCCCCATCTGCCCTGGTATGGTTAACAATATCACTCATTGTGTTTTACAGCTTTGGAAAAAGAGCATATAAGGAGTGTTTTTTCACAGTCTTTCTTCTTTTCTCTGAAGAACATTTTTGTTCATATTGACTGTGATTAAGGCTGATGTTCCCTCTTAAGTTATTGTGGTGACATTACAGGACATTTCGTTCTGTTGAAGTATTCATTTTGTGTTCCAGTATGAAATGTGACTTTGTATTACAGGTGTCAGTCACACATGGAGGAATTAATGGAGGATTTCCTTGATCCAATTTTGAAATCTCAGTTTTTATAAGTGGAAGTGGGTCTTGGTTTTGATGGACAAAGTTAGTCGGCTCTTATTTTGTACCTATGCATGTGGGGAAAGATTTGTTGAAAAAACAAACAAAAAAACACATATAGCTGCTCATCACTGACAATTGACCTGGAAAAGATGTAAATTAGGCAATCAGTGAATGAATTTTAAATGCCTTTGTACATTTTTTCTGCGATAGTCCCAGATTTGATTTTATTTCAGTATAATTACATTCATATTCATGTTCCTGTGTAGGAGAAGCATGAGTGCCAGAAACAGATCCTGCTCGTCCTCCATCCTCCAAGCATGCAGTTCCTCGTCCTTTACCAGACAGCCATCTCGTGTGTTGATCGTAGATGCATCGCCGCCCTGGTGGTCAGAGACATGCACTGTTCTGTGTCAGGCCCTGGAGGATTTCTTTTTCCTGGCCAGTAGTCTGGCAGGACCTGTTCGTCTGCCACTGCTGAGCGTGTTTGCCATCAGTGTACAGCTGGAGTGCCTCCTACCCTTTGTGGTGAGGATGAGTATATCTGTATTTGTATCCATGTGTGATACAGTAGGTAGGTGTTTAACAGACAAAATGAAGTATCTCTTTTAATGTCTTCCAACCTGTTCATTCCTTCATCTCTCTCTCTTCACCAGCAAGTTAAGGGCAATTTGACTCGTCTACTGTCCTGTGTGGAGGAGCTGCGTTCTCTGCCTCAGGAGGGCTGTGTTCGGCAACGGGGGTCACTCCTTAAACAGGCAGTGCTGGACAGCCTGCAGCAGTTTAAACAATACATGTGCCATACAGCTCATGGGGACTTTAACAGCAACTTTGTGGAGGTTAGAAATTCCACAGCTAAAACTAAAAGTGTAAAGAAAATGATTTTGGTATGCTCAGCAAAGCAAATTTGTTCACATTTTAACACAAAATTAGTAGAAAAAAGGTATTTTGCAGAAATGAAAGATAATAAGACCCTTAAATTTTTTGCATTGTAAGAGAGATCTTGATATTTTCAGGATTGTTAAGCTAATGTTATCTCCATGGTTTTAGCACTGTTGTAACATGAAAAAATAAATAAATACAAATATATAAATGCTTAAGTATTTATGCATGGTGGTAACACCAATTATTGTACAACCTGTACTGTAAAATGAGTTCAATGCAGTTATTGCAAAATTAATGCACTAATATAATACACCCTTAAAAAAAGACTGTATTTGGGGCGCTATGTTTTCCACAATGTGGAAATGCAGACGGAATTGTGGAATCCAGTCATAAAAATGACATTTACTGTATTATGTGGAATGTCACAGAATTTGGTAAAATTTGGAGAAATATCATTCATCAGTTAAGGAACATCATGCAATATCACAATTTTGTTTGCCAAAAAATGCCAGGAATTGTTCAAATTTAATTTAATTTAATGAAATACATTTAAATTTCTATTAAAAATCGTAAAACACTGAATGCATACAAATTTTAATATACAATTTTATGAATTAAATTGATTTACATCCGTTTTATTATTAAAATTAAATCAAACTATTAAAAATGCAATCTAGAAAAATAAAAATTGAAAACACGGAATTTGGGAACAAAAATAAAACGTATTTCATGAGGGCTCTCTTGTTATAGTAAAGAAAACCATTTCAAAAGCAAACACATTACACTAATGAAAATTGGGGGGTAAAATGTGCTCAGTTGTCCTAAAAATAGTGTCACAATATTGGGTTCTTTTGATTATGATCTCTTATAAAGTAATTGTCCTTTAATTTCTGCCCTGGTAACTCATCCTTCAAATCAACATTCACTGCCTTTCAATCTACACATCTGCTCCCTGGCTTCATTTTAAAGTAATTCACCCCACTGCTTTGTTTAAACCTCACATCACAAGTAAAGAAATTGTCTCGTCTGTATTGGGCCTCTTCAAAGCACAGGCATTCACATTCAGATTTCCTACCAATGAATCCAAAGCTCATTTACCCTCTACTATTAGCCCTGAATGAAGATGTTGGCGCACTAACAGAGACCACATGGCCCTCAGCAGCCACTATCCCCTCAGCAGGCTCCATTAAAACCCAGCACTAATGTCCCACCACAGGAAGCACAGCAGAGGACAAGTGCATTTAATCAGATTATACAGAATATTTTTTGTGCCCTAAATGGGATTATATGATGTATATGGATTTGGTCTCACTTTACTGTGACATAGACACAACAGAGCTATTGTAATTATGCCACAGATGTCTATCATAAGATGAGAGAGATGGCAGAAGCTTTGATGTATGCGATTGAGGCTCTCTCTTTGTGACTCTCTCTGTTCAAGATGCAAGAGATCATGTAGCAATGATTTGTACTAGTTATTTATGTGGCACAGGGCACAGCTTTGATGACTGATTTATTTGTAACTTTAAATATGTTCTACGGTCTCATATTCTACACACAATTAAACCTCATATAGTTGAAGTTATTGTGCTGTGTAGTTTGTGAGAGATATCTCCCGCACATTCTGAGTTGGAATATCAACAAGAGAGACAGCTAATGACCATAATCAGCTTTCATCCATGCAATCATAAAAACAGGGCCATTTGCTTTGTAGCCTTTTGGGTGCACTGTGTGAGTATTGTTTGGAAATGTCAGCTGAAATTTGGCATGATCTGCGATTTACAAAGAAACAAATGTAGCAGATTTTCTCAAAACCGCTTCCTGTTGGCTATTTAAATCTTTGATCCATTCACCAAAACTCGGGTTGTTAAATTATAAAGTGAATTATTACAAACAGACATGCCTGCTTAGCTGATTTTTGACTCTTAACTGATGAATTTACATTTTTCAAGGTGACTGTATTAACCTGTCAGTCAGGACAGACAGTCCTCAGACAGCTGGAGCAGGACCTGAAAAACTCTGACCTGATGAGTCTGCGAAGGCTTTTGGTGGTTCACATCACATTACAGCAGAGTCTCTCAGACAGATCTCCAGACTGTAGCCTTGAGACACCATTTTCAGAAGATGACCAGGAAGGTAGGAGGACATATTTAGTTATATCATATTCTTAGTCACTGAGAAAGTAAGTGAACATTGGCCTTTATACTTGACTCAGAAATGGTCATTATGTTCTGCAACATCTGCCAACCATTGGATTAACAGAGATTTCAACAGACATTTTCATTACTTTCAGTATTAAGAAAAAAATCAAAAAAAGAAATTGGCTATATAACACAAAAAAATCTCAATTCAAAAGGGGTTTCAGGTGATGCTTTGTACTGTGTGCACGTTTCTGCCAAAACTCTGAGCCCTCTTGTTTTCTGCATAATTACCTTAATTAAAGTTTTGCGGTCGACAGTCTCAGGATTTCATACCACAGACTGAGTAAAATGAGATTCCCAGGGTAAAAGAGCAAACCAGACATAAATTCAAAAAACGGAGCCAAACATTGAAATCTCTGTGTGATCTGATAGGTAGTAATTTAGAAATCAAGGGAGGGCAGGGGAAGATGATTCACATATAGGGGATGATGGGGCAAGTTTATGTCTGCACATTTATAAACAACTTGAAATTATATCTTTGCTTAAAATTAAGGAATCTCTCTTTCTCCTCCTGTTTAAAGTAAATCGACTAGTAAGTGGGTTGCCTGAACGACTTGTTGACCAGTTGGTTTTAAAGAACAATTGTGTCCCTATCTGCACTCTCATTTACATGTAGTTTTTCCAAACAATACTTTATAATCTATTGGTTTCATGTAATGACTTCTAAAATCTGGGTGGCACATACTTAACACTGCAATCAATAATTTATAGACTGTCAATAATGAGGAATGTAAGATTGTTCATTTAAATTCTAGTTGGTGTGAAGCAGCTTTGGAACTCAGATGGCCTGTTCAGTTTAAATGTCAATGTGGAAAACTTCTCCAAGCTGAATATTTACCTGAGTGCCTTGAGTGTGTTGAAAGGGTGGATGCTCTTTTTATTTCTTTGAAGTCCCTGTAAAACAATATTAAAATGTGTTCTGAGTTTGTCACACCATAGAAAAATGTGTTAACCACCTAGAAAAATTTGAATGATTAAAAAAAACGCCAAGTAAAGGAAATAAGTTATCAAAATCTTGAAAATATAAGCAGTATTCTCTGCTCGCAAATGCTGGGGGCGTGTCCGCTATCTGCGCTGAAACCACGCCTACTCGCAAGAGCTGCCGTCTCCCTCAACTTACTTGTCAAACACACTGATGCAAGCATATAAACAAAAGAATCACGTTAGAAAAATAAGCAAACAGGGCATCTTACACTCATTGGTGGGCACATATTGCTGACTGTGGCTAGATGTCGGCGCCGTGAGACGGGAGGATGAAGGCCGGGCGAACCACTGTAGTGTTAGAGGCGGGGCCATGGTTGGTGGCTCTAGTGCGTCATCGACAGTTATTTTAGTGTTAGGGGAAAAAAAAGTCCTGAGCACAGATTTGGTGAAAAACTGTTTAACAGTTCACAATTCAGTACTACATAGTTCACAGTCTTTGTAATGTGTGTCAGCAATACATTTGTAACATTTATAATATGTTTAGTAACAATTCTAAGAATTTACTCTACAGGGATTTTAACAGAGTAGATTTAGAGCAAATCTCTTGGCTGTCCGACTGCCTCAATCCCAAAGAGTTTATAACCCTGGAAAGTGGGATGGGCTAGAGATTGCATAATGTCTGCCTTCATGAAAAAGAAGTGTGCTTATTTGTAATATTATTGAAATAAAAGGTCACTGAAGTGCACTTAGAGATTCACTTTCACGACTTTCTTAACACACTTAAAGGGTTAGTTCACCCAAAAATGAAAATTTTCCCATAAATTACTCACCCTCAAACCATCCTAAGGGTGTGTGACTTTCTTCTTTCAGCCAAACACAATTGGAGATATATTAAAAAGTATCCTGGCTCTTCCAAGCTTTATAATGGGTGTGAATGGTACCTGAGATTTTGAAGCCCAAAAAAGCGTATTCATCCATCATAAAAGTAATCCATATGGCTCCAGGGGGTTAATAAAGGCCATTTTTATATTTTTAACTTCAGAAACTATAATAACTGGCTTCCGGTAATGGCCGTAGGATGAGTAAATTATGAGATCATTTTAATTTTTGGGTGAACTAAATCTTTAACGGCTCAACTTCCATTGCAACGAATTAGCTCAACTTCCATTGGAATTGTGTTGGGGCATTTAGTTTTCAAAAGCATATAAATGTTAATCCTGTTAATATGTTAAAGGAATATTAGTTATGATTAATTAAAAATTTCCTTCACAAGGGCAAACATGTTGAAGCTGATAGGCTATCAATTCATTAAATGATCAGCTGTTTTCCAACAGAATCAGTTTATTCTGTGTAGTGCAGCCTCTCCTTCAACAGCCTCTCCAAAAACAGTCTTTGGTCTCCTTCCCTGCATAATGCAGTGTTATTTTATTTATTTATTTTTTTTGGCTAACCTTGGAGTCTTAAAGCGGCTTTGTTACTAGTAATCCTGAAGACCTTGATTAGCTTGTTCAGGTGTGTTTCATTAGGTTTGGAGATAAACTGTGCAGGAAAAGGGGATCTCGAGAGCCAGCGCTGCCCACCCCTATTCTATATGGTCACAGACGGTTCACTAATCTGTCTGGGCTGTTGTAGTCCAACAGATATGTCTAGTAAAGGGAAGTTTGAGGTCATGTTGTCCATTGTGGTTTGCTGGATCAAGTCCTTACCAGCTTTATTATTGATTGTTCTGATGAGAGCAGCTAATGGAATAATAACCTCATGTCAGTACACCCATACACACACATATGGTGAAACACTGGCTCTGTTTTGATAGACCTGCCCTACAAATTTAGGTGTGAGCAGCTAGACCGACATTGAGGTCTAGCATCCCTCCCTGTGTGACATCCTGTTTTTAACTTCCAACAGGCAAACTCAAGTGTTAGGAGGACCTCACAATTAACATTTCATGTGCCTTCGGAAGGAAATAAGACTGTGTGTGTGTGTGTGTCTGTCTGTGTGTTTGTGAGGGAGAGAGAGAGAGATACAGTTGGCTGAGATTATGTTTCTGTTTGTATCTTGGTCATTTTCTGTATTCAGACCAAGTAATTCCCTCCATTGATTTGATTGTTTGAAATTAAATTGAATTGCCTTTTTTTTTGTCAATATTGACAGGAAAGGGGCTTCAAAATGAATTTCAGTGCTGTCACTTGCGATCATCTTTTCCTCTCTATTGTGACATCCAAGGGTAAATGACTTCTCGAATGAGAAAAAATTAGGATGGGACTTAATTTTGTCCATCGGGAATTGATTGGATTGTTGGATCATTGTCGTTTGCTAATTGCTGTGTGTCATATGAGTGACAGGTTGCTGGTGGGGAGGGACTATTGCCCAGTCCTTGTGAAAGTTTATGTATTATCAAGGAAGATATATCATTGCGAGGAGGAGGGGAAGTCAATGTTTTTGATTAAAGATTAGGAGGATACATAAATTTCAAGACAATAATGTACATTTGTGGTAAACACTGCAACATTACATTAAAAGAATAATGTAAAAATTTTGTATGTAATGTAAAGTTTTTTTTTTCTTAAAGAAAGTGTATATATCATTTATTTTAAGTATTCAACGTCTTTCAAAATGTTCAGATGATGAATGACTCTAGAGCCATTTTCAAAATCTCTCACTGGTTCATGCATTTGCTTTGCTCTGCATAGTGAAACCACATAGCTCATTAAATGAGGAACCCGTGAATGAAAACAAGTTTGGGAATTCAGACATTGATTAGACATTGAGAGGCTTTGGAGGTGACACATAAACATCTTTGATTCGCACTAACATATATTAATTCTGTCTTATAAATTTTTGACTGCCATGTTTAATTTATGTTTTCATAATTATTTAAAAGTTACAAGCCTAAAATCCTCTGCAAATATTTCCATAATGAATTATGGTTGAAGGAATAGATCAATATGAGAGCAGGTTCTTTCTCAATTCACTTTTACTGCATGGACAAGAATATCATGAACATTCTGCCCAGCATGTCTTTACAGGTTTGGAACAACATGAGGGTGAATAAATGATAACAGAATTTTTCATTTTTGGGTGAAATATCCGTTTAAATGAGTTCCAATATGTTGATGGAAAAATTTGTGGGATGAAAAACCATCTGTGCTGCACTCCATCAAATAAATCTCAGTGTTAGAGTGGATAAATGGAGGCCACTCCTGTGTAAAATTCATGTGACTTTCCTTCGATTGGGAAAACCAGCTACCTCTCGTCATCAGGCTGACACATACTGTAGAACACAACAATACCATTAACTATAGTAAAGCATAGTGGTGACGGCAGTATCATGTATTATTTATTGAGATAAAACTTACCTTATGCATATATTACATGCAATGCATACATTTCTTAAAGGGGTAGTTCACCCAAAAATGAAAATTAACCCATGATTTACCCTCAAGCCATCCTAGGTGAATGTGAATTTCTACAATCGGAGTTAAATTGTTACATTCAATCAGAGTTATATTAAATAATGTCCTAGCTCATCCAAGCTTTATGCTGGCAGTAAACAGAGGATGAGATTTTGAAGCCAAAAAAAGTGCAACTATCCATCATAAAAGATATTCACACGGCTCCGGGGGGTTAATAAAGACCTTCTAAAGCTAAGAGATGCGTTTGTGCAAGAAAAATATCCATAAGTAAATATTAAAAACTAAAATAACTAGCTTCCCAACAGACCGCTACGTGCATCGATTTACGTAAGTTGACGTGCATACAAAACGTGCATATGTAATCTTAGTTATTTAAGTTAGGATGGCTTGATGGTGCATAAATCATGAGGTAATTTTCATTTTTGGGTGAACTAACCCTTTAAGACCTCATTAAATATCTTGACTTGCGTAGTTTTTATGTTGACATTACCTGGAAGTTGGGGTAGGCTATGCCAAATGTCTTGGAAGAGAAGATTACTCTGGAAGTTTGGATAACAATACTTGCATTTTCCCATGACAGCTGCATATAAATCTCAGTTCAGGTTAGTAATTCAACCCTGTTTTGATACCCTGTGCTGGAGAACTGTAGCTATTGTTGCTGTTATCATGACGAATGTTCTCGTAACCACACTCTGGAGTCTTTTTGCAGTATGTGGTTAAACTCTTGAGCTGAAGAGATTTCAATTGCTCTCTCAAGTGACTACATTACCATAACATTAAAGTTTATGTATATTCAATGAACGCACTCTGAGACTGTTGGAGCCACTAGATACTTGACCTCTGATTTTATGGTATAGCAGTTTTAAGTGAATAATGTGCAAAAAGAGGAATGCATCTTTAATGCATAATAAATATGCTTCTCACAGTGTTGCTAGTGCATTGCTTTATATTTATTTTTTTTCCAATTTTACAAAGAAACAAAATAGATCGGGGAGTCTTTGAAATGTACATCATCATCTCTCACACCTGATCTCTTTACAATTTCTCAGAAATGGGAACAGTAGGATGGTTCTTGTGGAAATATTTCGTGATGGTCTTTTTCCCAGCTGCCATATTAATCTAGCAGGTAGGCATTTTTTCGTGTGGTATATTCCTCCCATATAAACAGAAACTGCAGGATTATTATCAGAATACTATTATCAAGTATAACCTCACTTCAAGAGGACCTATTGTTTCTTCACACTAGGTTAAAATAGATTCCGCGCAGTACTGCAGAATTTCTAGTTTGTACAAAGTGAGGTTTGATTGATACCAAAATTTTGGCTTCGATATGTTACTAAGCTCTAGTACTGTACTTTTATTGTTGGCAACAAATAAATCGCCTTGTATGACTTTTGACATGAAACTGAAAATGATATTATTAACAACCCTGTGTAAAACCTTTCATTATACATACAAGCTGCTTCAAGTCCAAACAAGATATTGTGTTTGATTTGCGTATCACTGGTGCAACAAGGCACAACAGTTAAAACAAAGCAATAAACTCTGTATTTGGAGAACACAGTAGAGAAACTTGTATTTATTTACCGTATATATTTATTAAAATAATAAATACATTTCAATTTAACTTTGGATGATACAGTTGAGCTGCAAACTTTTGAATGTTTACATTTTTTTGACATTGTTTTTTATTCACAAATAAAAAATTACAAATGACAAAACGGTGAATAATTGATAAATTGTTTCTTTAAAACGTGGAGTTTCTGTGTATTTTGTTCTTTCTGTACTAAAAGCAATGCCATATTTTCAGTGAGTTGAAGGCGAGATATCGTTTGTGTTTTCTGCAATTTCTTTCACTTACTTGGCTTGTTGCATGTCATGCTGACTAAATTCAGAAATGTACTAAATTGTGTGCCGAATTGTCGAATTCAGGTACTAAAATGTGTGCAGTTCTGGTATTAGACAGTTTGAAATTTTTGGTCTTGCAGCATGGTTTACCGCACAACCCTAGTCCAAAAAATAAGGTGTTATTCTAAAAATTTAAGACTATGTCTTTCACTTTGTTGAAGTCATGGTTTTATCACTGGCTAGTTAGATGACAACACAACATGTCTAGACTGTCTCTATCTCCCCGTAAACTTCATCTCATCTACTCTTTTTCTCATATATTCCATGCCTAATTTTCTCCCCCTCTCAGTCTGCAACCCTGTTTTTATTCATTTCAGAAGTGACAGATTTAGCGATGTGGTTTGGGAGAGTCATGGGAGCAGAAGGGTCCTGCCGTACCACCCATGCCCATCTCTCTCTCTCCAAATCACCCCTCCTTTGGGTCTGTAGTGTTGCCATGGTAATTTCATGGCGTGATTAGGGTAACATGCTGATGTGAAAAGCAGGACCTATGTTAATGTCACTCAGGCTGTTGTTTGGTAAGATAAAGTGTGAGTGGGTGTGAGTGTGTGGAACTTTTGGGATATATTGGCAGTTGTTAGGAAGCCCACAGCAAAATAGGTCTGTAGATTAACCCCATGTGGCTGGACTGGCCTCGACAACAGACAGAATGAACCATTTTTTTTTATTTGTGAATTGTGCAGAAAGGCTTAGCTCTCTGTGTGTGCACCAACCATCTGTTTCCATTGTAAGTTTTCTCATTTACAGTTTCATCTTGTACATTTTCAATAATGCTATCTTATTCATCACACCGCAGCCAAAATTTCATAGCATAGCAAATAATAATCTCTTTTCTTAGACTTATATTTATTCATTTAACAGATGCTTTTATCCAAAGTGACTTCAAATGAGCAATACAATAAAGTGATTCATCCTAAGGAGGCAGCAACATAAGAGATGCATTAACAGGATTCAATAAGTTCCTCTTATAAAAACTAGAAAAGATAAGTCTGTAGTCATTTCTTGAAATTGCACGTGAGTTAGGGAAGATCATTCAGCCAGCACAGAACAGTGAAATTTTTGAAAGTAAAATTACCCTAAACTGATTTTGTGCCCTTCTGAGACTCCTGAATTATAGCTTACATACAATTAACATCTCCATATCTCGAGTTGGCTTATTCTTTTAATGAATGCAGAGACATATTTCAAAAGTATGAAACTACTCGGTTCAAAAGTTTGGGGTCAGTATGACTGTATATGTATTTTTTTTAAAGAAAGGAGTGCACAAAAGCGTCACTGTCAAAAGTATCAGTAAAGACATCTATAATGTTACAAAATATTTCTGTTTTAAATAAATGCTGTTCTTTTGAACTTTTATCAAAGAATCCTGAAAAAAAAATGTCATGGTTTCCTCAAAAAAGTAAGCAGCACAATTTGTTTTAATATTGATAATAATCAGAAATGTTTCTTGTGCACCAAATCAGCGTATTAGAATGATTTCTGAAGGATCATGTGACAATGAAAACTGGGGTAATGATGCTGAAAATTCAGCTTTGCCATCACAGAAATAAATTACATTTTCCAATATATTAAAACAATTGTTTTAAATTGTAATGCTATTTCACAATATTATGTATTTTTCATCAAATAAATGCAGCCTTAATGAGTATAAAGACTTATTTACCAACACTAGTGAAATTAAGGCAGCTTAAATTTTCTTTACATGCATGTACACCTAACATCTTCAGATTTTTTTGTGTACTGTAGTGAATAATTGGCGGTGTAATGGCATACCATGGAGTCACGGTTCGGTTCAATGTCTGTACAATAGGAAAAATTGTAATAATTATAGTTTGTTTCACCTAGCGGCATTTAGTCCCCTCTGAGGTAGTTCTTACAGTAACCCCTCAAGTATATTAAGCAGTAAGCAGTAAACAGAATACACTCGTGTATAGGTCATATTTTTTTAGCAGGGCAGATAAAAAAACAAAAGGTATTTGGTCACAATCAGCTACGAAACTGAAAAGCATCTTATGTCATAAAAGTACAAAATACTTTTTTAAAATAGAATAATGAAAAATAAAACTTGTGAATTAGGAGTCTTACAGTTTACACCACTTAAACTATATTTAAACATTCAAAGCTTAAGCCCAACGGAGCGGCCTTAATATCCCATTCAATCAGTCACGTTCGACGTACGTCGAACAGGCCAACGAATAGGAATCTCGCTAGAGAGGCCAATCTACTTCGAGTGCAACTAAAATGTGCCAATGCACATGTGCATGCGTTCGTTACCTGGGACCGAGGGATAGTCACGATCGCTGCATCACGTGCCTGGGCTTAAAGCACCCTGAGGCAGCGTTCGTGGATGAGTCATGTACCCATTATGGGAACATGACCATCTCGGAGCTGTGATCGAGAATCCAGTTCCTGCAAAGGGGCGGAGTCCCGGTTCCACTGCCTCATTCCAATCCTCCTCAGACGGTTGCACCCTCACTTCTCCTGCACTCTGCAGCCAGCAGAGCTGCCATTGGAGCTCGCTGGGCCATTTCAAAGATGTCCACCGGCCGTATCCTTTGCTGCTCCCCCCGATGACTGGATGTTGATAGCTGCATCGGAGGGTGAGCCAGATATCTCTGGGGATGACGAGTCGGCAGTGTTGCCTCCTTCAGGAACGGCAGCAGTGCCCGATTCAGACCCAGAGATGATGGCTATGCTTTCCCGGGCCGCCAACAGGGTCAGGCTCGTGTGGAACCCTTCGAATCTCGGGGTGGGACGGGCTGGTTTTCAGCCACCCACCCTGGTTCCTTTCTTCCCGGAGGTGCATGAGGAGCTCACGGGGACGTGGACGGCACCTTTTACTGTCTGAAACCGTCCCGGTGGCTCCTCCCTCACCACCCTTGATGGCGGTGCGGCGAAGGGCTACACCTGGATCCCTCCGGGGGAGCGGGCCGTTGCTATGCAGCTGTGCCCTAACTCCACCTAGCGGGGTGAGCCGTGTTTGCCTTCTCTGGCCTGTAAGTACTTGTCGGACCTAACCGGCAAGGCTTACCAGGCCTGTGGGGAAGCCGCTTCCGCCTTACACGCTATGGCGTTGTTGCAGGTCCATCAGGCCAAGGCACTGAAGGACCTGCACGAGGGTGGTCATGATGGTCACATGTTCTTCAAGAACATCTTGCCGCGATGGACCTTGTGCTTCGTACGACAAAGGTTTCGCCGCAGTCAGTGAGTCGTGCGATGTCCATGTTGGTGGTCCAGGAACGTCACCTCTGGCTGTGTCTGGCTGACATGAGGGATACCGACAAAGTCCGGTTTCTTAATTCCCCTGTGTCCCAGACCGGCAGTTCTCGGCTGTACAGAACCAGTCTGAGGCGATATCTCACATCCTGCCGCAGCGGCCAGCTGCTGCGTCCACCCATCCGCCGCCCGCAGCACCTCAGCCTGCTTGTCGCCGAGGGCACCTCCTGGCAGCTGTCCCAGCGCCACAGCAGCAGCCTCCATCCAAGTGGCGCCGAGGAGCCAGTCGCAAGTGGGGCACCCTGTGGCAAAGCCAAGGGCAAGAGGCCCTAGGACGGGCAATCCGGAGATGGATGGGACTGCTCTTCAGGAGATGGAGACCACTCCACTCCTTCCCCCGGAGGAGGGCCGGGTGGTAAATCCTTTGTTGATTTTTATTTCTGTTCTGCCCAAATTGTCGAAAAAAGACCGGTTTCCTTCATCTCTGGGTCCGAAGAGGGCTCAAAGGGCAGTGGGAGGAGAAAAACCATCGCCAGAGGGTAGCAGTGTGCAGTTCGAGAAAACACCCTCTCCTGCACCTCCTGTCCGTTTGTGGAACCAGGTAAGCGTTGCACAGCACACTCAGACCACGCTTCTGGCCATCTCACAAAGAGAACCCCCCGAGCGGTCACAGTCTCTTCCCTATATATATTTTCTTTAAAGTATGCATGCACACAGACTCCTGACGCAACTTGCCATCAGTGGAGAGTAATGAATACAGCCTTGTAATCTTTTAGATGCCATGCAAACACTTTATCCAAGTTCTGGAAACACACCATGTTTCATCAATCAAATATAATTTCATCAATCCACAGGGATTGAATGTTGTTTTCATTGCTCAGTCAGGGCTGGTCTCAGATGGTCTCAGACTTCTTAGAGATATCCTCATATGACTTCATTAGTGGTTAGTTTCATGTTGTAGAAACAACTTCCCAGTAATATCTTATTTGCTTGTTTGAATCCGCAGCATTTTGCTTCATCTATTGGTCCATAGTTTTTCAATCTGAGCCTTTCCTTGTCTATGTTATTTAACAACACAGAAGTAAGTAATTGTGAATGTGCGATACTTCTGATTCATTAGGCACTGTAGGTAAATAACTAGAAGAATAATGCAGTAAATGATAAAACTATTTGAACTAAAAACTGGTGTGTTTATGAATATGATAATTAATTAAAATAATATAACAAATACCCCTTTGCAATATCAAGCAGCATAATGGACTGTTTTTGTACAGCTAAAATAACTGGAAGTGGATGACAACAGAAGCCTTACACATTCAAGTTACAAATGGCTGCACCCGCTTTTAAAAATAAGGTGGATAAGCTCTGGTTTTAGAGGGCAAGTTAATTAATGTATTATATAGTTTGCAAACCTGAATATGTTCCTCTGTTCCTAGAGCTCAAAAGCCAAGGTCAAGGGTTTGATTCCCAAAGAATACACATCCAGTACTTTGTGTGAATGCACTATAAGCCGCTTTGAATACAGTAAATGTTAATGTGGGATTAATAGGTGAGACAAATCAGATTATTAGAAGTCATAATCCATAGAGCTGAAACACTTATAAGGAGAGAAAGAAACAATGGAGGAAGCGTAGACGAAGGAGAGTAGATGGAACGGGGAAAAGGGGAACTAGAGGGAAAAAGGGGATTAAAGATGTAGAGCTTAAAAACAATAAGGTACACAATAAAAGAATTAAGTAATTGAAGAAAAGAAGATGTCAGACATAGAAAAACAAGATCCTAAGTGTTAGCTTGAAGGACAGTGCGCTAACTTTAGCCTGGAAACAGAATGTGGTAAGGAGGATGATGTCAAAAACATATTTTGCCTACAGCGAATGCGCAGAAAAAAGAATAACCATAAATTCCCATTCATCCATGACAGATTAACTGTGACTCATCAGTAGGAGTCTGAGGATGTACACATTCAGCTGGCTCTTCTCTTGGATCATGTAGAACCTGTGTCCTCTGCCCACATGCCAAAACATCAGAAGGACATTTCATATGAAACTTACTACAAGCATGTCTGTAAATCATTTGTAGTCAAAGGATAGAGGTTTTTTCTTGCATTGCCCTGAGAGACAGATTAAAAAGACACGTGCCCTTGAAACTGATTGGGGTTTTCTCTTGCATGTTGTTTTTATGTGCTTGTATAACATTTCAAGGACCTAAAATCTCATTTCGCCCTCATATGATTCAAGGCGAGACACTCTCATTTCTGTTTTTTTGTAGAGCAACAGAAGCATTTCGGATATTTAGATATGCCTCTCTATCTCTGTTTTTGTCCCTTTCCAAAATGGAAAAAATGTAGCTCTTAGAAATGAGATGATGGATGTGCGTAGGAGTGTGTGGGTGTGTGTGTGTGTGTGTGTGTACGGGAGTGTCTGGCTGGCATGGTGGTCTGTCCTCACACTCAGTTTCATCACTTAGTGTGCATTTCCCATGAGAATATGACTATGGCGATGATTCTGTTTGTAGAGGATTTAAAAGTAAAATGTTCTCTCTCTCCCTTTCTGTGCTTTTGATCTTGGTCTGTCTTTGACTTTCTTTCTTCTTAAAAACAGGAGAGCTATTTTGAGTTTGCAGTCTTTCATTTTGCGCCTTACCTGTTTAATGCAGCGATGAAAGAGCGAGGGGGTTTATGCTTGGCTCCGCTTGTTGACTCTTTCAGTTTGATATGTCTGTACCTGTAATGTAAATGACAATTGATGAAATTGTTATACAACAAAGAGACATCTTTGTTAAATTTGGCACAGTAAATGCCATGCTTACCCTGAGCAGACAGTGTATGCCAGGAACTGATTTGTTTAACCCAAATTTCTGATTTCTGAGTATCTGTCAGTATTTTCATATATTTTATACATACTGTATACTACCTTTCTGAAGTTTGAGGTCGGTATGATTTTTAATGTTTTGATAGAAGTCATGCTCACCAAAGCTGCATTTTTTTAAAAGTCAAAATTAAAGTAAAAACACTAATATTGTGAAATATTACTATAATTTGAAATCACCATTTTGTATTTTGATATATTTTAAAATTTAATTTATTTCTGTGATATAAAAGTTGAATTTTCAGCAGCCATTACTCCATTCTTCAGTGTTACACAATCTTTTAGTTTAGAAAACTATTTTTTATTTAATTTTTGATTAATAGAAAGTTAAAAGGACAAGCATTTATTCGAAATATAAATATCTTGTAACATTAAAAATGTATTTACCATCACTTTTGATCAATTTAATGAAATTATGCTTTCTGCATTAAAGTACTAATTTATTAAAAATAAAATCTTACTGAATCTTACTAAAACTGCTATTGGCATTTTCAGTGCTTGTTACAGGTGTGACGAATAGAAAACTTAGGCTCGGAATATCTTATCAGCAGACACAAGTTTAGCATTCAACATATAATGTTAATAAATGTTAATAAAATGGCTATGAATGTGCCATTTTTCATTATGAACGTGTGGTGCCTGACACCTTTCATAAAGATTGCCCCATAAACATCACATAAAAAGCAAACTGTGGTTAATTATTTTAAATATAGCAAGACTGCGAGCAACAGAAATCTGGCTACCCAATACTTATATTCTTTAAAGGGTTAGTTCACCCCCAAAATTCTGTTATCATTTACTCACCCTCATGTGCTTCCAAACCTGTACAAATTTCTATCTTCCAAAAAAAAAAAAAAATTCCATACATTTAAAGTGGCATCTAATGCTGTTTTGGAAATGCAAAAACGTCTGAAGAGTTTGACGCATTGGGAACGCTCTGCGTGAGTGTGTCATGAAGCACATGTAAAATCAGTCCAATGGTGTAGTGGGACGTCAGAGGCGGGTGACGTCACGAACAGGAAACCATAAAGCACGCTCAAACAGTGCAATGCTAGCTTCGGAAGGTCTGAAGTAGACACTGACAGGCATGCCAGAAGTATGGAGGGCGACGCAGCGTCTCGTTCCCTCTTCAGGGAACTAAGGTTACAGTCGTAACCGAGATGTTCCCTTTCAAGGGAACTCGCGCTGTGTCGAGAGTTTAACACATTGGGAACATCTATACCCACGCAGCCATACTGACCAATGACTGTCTAGTGTGATAGAGTGGGTCTAAGATGAGAGTACCCCAGCCCCAGAAGTGGAGCTCAAGTCTAGGTCGTAAAATTAGACGAATGTGTGCGACCAGCCCGCCGCATTAAAGACTTCCTTTAATGATACTCTGGAGAGCAGAGCTTTAGAGGCTCCCATTCCTCGGGTAGAGTGGGCACGGACCGCTATGGCAGAAGGCTGTCCAGCCGACTGGTAAGCAAGTGATATAGCCTCGACTATTCATTTGCTCCTTCTCTGCTTAGATGCTGGGGACCCCTTAACTGAGGGTCCGAATCACACAAACAATTGCTCTGTCTTCCGCCACGGGGCAGCTCTATGGACATAAGCGTCCATGTCCCGCACCGGGTACAGCAAATTTCTTTTTTCCTGGTCAGAGTCCTGACAGGGAGGAGGACAAAACGCCTGCAGCACTATAGATCTCGCCACATTTGCAGGGACCTTAGGAACGTACCCTGATCAGGGATGAAGAAAAGCTTTAACCATATCAGGAGCAAATTCCAAACATGACGGGGGTACCAACAAGGCTTGTAAATCTCCTATTCTTTTCAGAGATGTAATAGCGAGGAGAACATCAGGAGTTTTCAACATCAGGAATTTAACTGGGATCTCCTCCACTGGCTCAAACGGGGCCAGAGAAAGATCCTGGAGCACCATGGCCAAGTTCCATGCCAGTACCCTATCCCGTACTGCAGGCCTAAGCCTCAAGGTACCACGGAAGAAGCACGTTACAAACGGGTCTCTCCCTAAAGACATACCACCCAGAGGGATGTGGTAAGCCGCAATAGCCGCCACATACACCTTCAGAGTAGAAGGAGACAACCCTGCCGCGAATAGTTCTTGCAGGAACTCCAGCACCTTTCGGCATCAACCCATAACCATGTTCTCTCAGCCCCAATATCGATGAATAGTGCGTGGTTAGTGCACTATGCACACGATATGAGGCTGATTTCTTACACGATCTTGACACCTCAGGGTCTAACTTGGTTTTCGGATGAACGTCCTGCCTCTCTGTTGGCCAATCTATATTTAATTTGGCCACAGCATGAGACAAAACCTCCACCAGCTCCTCATAGGTATGTGTGTGTGATGGGTAGTCATCATATTCGACACTCTTGACATCAAGCTCCTCAGAACTGGACATCTGGAGTGTCGGCGCTTCAATCGGGGCGGAAGAAACCGCAGAGCGTGTTTCCAAACCCTGAGAGAAAGCGCTGGATCTGCCAGGTGAGGGCAGAGATAAGGCTGGGCCCGTCTCTAACCCCTCTGTCAGATCCATCTGCGAGCCCCATGATCTAGATCATCGCTGTGTCTCGGCAGCAGCGGGACCCGAACCACAATGATCACGAGTCTGGGCAACCTCCTCAAAGACTGCCAGGCGGGAGCGAAGCGTCCGCAAAGGAAGCAGCTCGCACTGCTCACAGTGCATGCTCCGCTCCCAAACAAACTACGCTTAAACTATGTGTATCCCCACCCGTGATGTAACGAGGGCAGGGAGGAACACACAGTCTAAACTGCTGCTTGCTCGCCATAATGCTTGTGTAACAATAGACAAACAACATCAAATAGAATGAATCACACAAAGCGCTACTGAAGACACAGAAGCTAGTGTTACGGTTTGAGTGTGCTTTATGGTTTCCTGGTCGTGACGTCACCCGCCTCTGACGTCCCGCTACACCATTGGACTGATTTCACATGTGCTTCATGACGCACTCACGCGGAGCGTTCCCAATGCGTCAAACTCTCGACGCAGCGCGAGTTCCCTCTTCAGGGAACTGGTGTTCATGCGTTGTCTTGACGCATATATTGCCTGTTCATTTCAACATGCTTATCAAAAAAAGAAAAAAAATGTTTTTTTCTTCCATGCAGTGTCAGATGTTTTACTTTTCTTGATAAGAGTGGCTTCAACTGAAATTTTCCATATTGTTGTTTTTCCATGCGTGCTGAGCTGGAAGAGTATCCATCCTGTACAGAGGCTGAACTCAGCAGTCTGTATTTCAGGAAATTACCCTCAGTGCTGACAGTGGAAAAGGTCACAGCAAGTCATAGCTGGCATGGTAATGATTCCATCCAAATATTAACAGGTGTGTGTACAGGTGATGGCTACTCATCACCCTTTAATATTGATTTTGTACATGCTGACACTGTATTTCCCATTTGCCATCAATTATTGTGATAATGGACGAAAAGAAATAATCTTTTCAGAAAAAAATCCAACACCAAACACTTTAATTGTCATTACATCAGAGAAAGGGGTGATTTGTTCCGTTTCATAAATTAGTTGGGGCATGATGCCTGATCTCGCTTTGATTTAAAATGATAAATTACCCCCTATTAGTATTCACCAATGAATGAATTGTCCAGTCCATGGCCCGACAGACTGTTATATTCACTGAAAGCTATTAGAGAGGTCCAGTCTTCGTGATACATGGATATGGATGTTTTACAGTTTGTGTAAATGGATTTGGTGTGATCTATCTGTTACGCACTTAGGGAAACATTACTTAAACTGATTAAAAAAAACCTGTTTGTATTACATTGATGAATGACTCATCTGATCTTGAAATCATGTTTCTACTATAGAGCAAAATACACTGTAAAAACTTCAAGCATGTTTTTAAAACTTTGGATCCTAACACTTTTAACACAGTCAAAATAAATAAGTAAACTAAGCCACTAAAATGTTATAGGGCTGTATTTCATGTATTAATTTCAGATTATATTTCTAAAACTGCAAACTAATTTTATTTTAAACAGTTTTTGCCTCATTTTAAGTGCTACAGATGGCAAGGGTTTGTCAGGCCATAGAGACTAAGCTATCAGTACAACAGCACCCCCTAGAACTGGTTAAAGGCGTAGCTTATACTCACAGCAGCGGTTCTGAAACACATTGATTTAAGCAGACCTCTTACAACTGCATGAATCAGTTTATAAACTTGTAAATGAAAGGATCTGAAAGTGGAAAAAAGGGGCAAAAGTGCCATTTAAACTGTAAAGCAGCAAGCGCATTTGAATGGGATGGTAATAAAATTGAAAAGGGCATAGTTCGATATGGAAAAAAGAATGATAATGACAGAAGTGGCATCAGGAGATGCAATCTATGTGTCAAAAGGAAGTGATATGGGGGATGTGTGTCATTTGCCTTTTACTCTAAGCCTTTTACACTCTCCTTTCACACTTGTGTTTTCCTCAGCCTCTCCATCTGGGCTACATCTTCTGCATATGAGCATTGAGATGCACAGTAATAGGCTGTCTTTATTCAGTACTGCTGACCTAAACTGTTCTGTACCTCATTAGTGCACATTTGACTCAATGATACAGTAGAAACTGAACCCAATGTAGGCTGACAGTTTGTTCGGAGACATAGGAATAAGCAATTACTTTTAGTAAAGTGTATCTAATTGATTTAAAGGGTGCTGCTGTTTGACCCTGAGAGTTTAACCTTCTGTGCAAAATGTATGTTCACCAAATCAGTACAATTTTGCCCCAGCAATTGCCATGGTTGAGATGGATTTCATTGTTCTCCTTCTCTTACTCTAGCTATCAGGGTTTTCTCCCAGTTATTGAGTTTGTTTGGGAATGAAAGATTAAAGATGTACTGTGAAACCCCATTATCTTATCTTAAGACCCTATAGCACTCTAGAGAACACATGAATAATTTAGAGGGATTCTGAGTCCAGAGAGAGTGGCCATGATTGTTCACATACATTTTAGTTTCCACTTTAACAACACATTACATGTGTAAGGAAAATTCAGTAAGGAAATAAATTTCTTTTTTCATTTTAAATTTCAAGTATTTTTTTCCAATTCATATTATCTAAATGCATGCTATATATCTTGTTGCGAACAAGGTCTTTTTTTTGACCTCGTAATATTTAATCAAAATGCCATAAGTGGGCATTCCAGTGACGTATGCAGGACTTTCCAATCATTTTGTCCACTTAACATTTGCCCTTGCAAGCTCATGTCCATCTGCCTCTTTGGAGTGAAATGCCCACATTTCAAAATCTGATCAATAACCAATGCATAGAACCAAGTCGCAAACACAGTACTATAAAAGAAATTCCGCTGATAACAGGATCAGTGACATAGAGCGTAAGGTGGCTGGCATTAGCCTAAGTATAAATGGCATCTAACTACTAAATGTTAACAAAATACTTTTTGGTGCCATTTACACTTAGTTGTATTTACATGTAAATAGCATCTATCATTATTTGTACTTGGTGCAAATAGTAGTTCCCTTACTTTTATGATGCTTTGATCCTTGTGATTCTTCAAAAAAATTCGCACCATGTTTCCCTAAAGAAAGTTCACAGTAGTAAATGTGTAGATAATGCCAGAATTTTTAAGACATTTAACTAACATTTGTGTTTAAGGTCATAAATATAAATATTTGTAATATGAGAGTGAGACTTTGAATGATCATTCTTAATCATTCAGTCATAATTTAAGTAAATATCTGCCAGATTAAATATCACACTGCGCAAGCACATTTTGAGGTATTTCAAGCTTGTCTTTAGATGAGATGAGATACAGAATTGGTTTAAAAGTGACCTCTACTGGTGGTTTTGAGTACAGCTAGATTTGTCTCACAGGACATAGGGTGCTTTTCAAATGGAAGGCTGCATCCTGGTAAGGCTGCATATCTCGGCTGCCATGTTATCAAGTGCCGCCTAAGGCCGTCTCAATTTGGAGGATCCTTAGAAGTCCATCTTTGTTACACATGCTTTATTTAGGATGCATCTAGTGTATCCTTCACCTTCTTTATTCACCAACAATCCTTTGCACACATTCCAATTCTCAAAAAAGAACTGACAGAAAATGAGTCAGACTCAGCTCTGAGCTTGTAAATCAAAAAATAATGTTTTTGGAGATGAAGGCATACATGTTATCTTTTGTTTTGGTGTAACTTAAACAAGTCAAGTAACCTTTATTTATATAGTGCTTTAAACAATACAGATTGTTTCAAAGCAGTGATAACAGGAAAATGATGTATTTCAGCTGTTGTTCAGCTGAAGTCAGTACAGTGTTGATTCAGTTCTGTTGTAAAGATCATCAATTACTAAATTAGTTCAATTAATTTATAAAGCAGTTCTGCAGGAAAATAGTGATGTCATCATCCAGCTGAGTTCAGTTCTCATCCAATTGTGTCAGTGCAGTCATATTAATAATATTGTTGAATATTAAGTGTGCAGAATGGAAAAAAAAAAATCCTTGAGAAACCAGGCTCAGTCGAGACCCAGTTTCTTCTCTGGCCAACAAACGAACACGGTGTGATTATGATTCAGGCTGCATCACAACACTATACTGCCAATATTGTAAACCACTGGGAGACACTGGGATTACACAGTTATCATTAACTGTTTATAGATTAATAGAATTTGATAGAATTGATAGAAGGCCAGATAATATAAAGATTTTCAATACAAGGCATTTTTACAAAATTAAGTTTTAATTGTATTTTCGTGCTGTGACAGTGTAGGCGGGAACATATGATTTGTGAACCATGTATGGTTACTGCTATTTTATTCTAGTGTTTAAATACTGATGTGGACTCTATGCAGCCTTCCATTTGAGAAGCACCCATTTGCTATTTGCCAGATGTTGTTATATCTATAGAATTAGGTTTTGGGGTTAAACGTCATAACAGAGCCATAATAATTAAGAAAAAGGAGGAAGGTTATGGACTAAAACTGCTTTGATTTGAACCCCTGAACCCAGCCTTTTTATTATGAACCCCTGAACAATTATGCGACTAGTTATTTTGCAGTTCCAAAATTAATTTAAATATATAATTAATTTTATTATTCATGCATTAAATTGAAAATTACGTGATGTCTGAGGCTGAGACTAGTGCGGATCAGTGGTGTTTATGTGCATGCTAGCATCAGACATTCCAAATACAGACATGAACACTTGCACTGACGGAGGAACTGTTCACTTATGATGTCAACCTACCTTCAGATTGATGCATTTTCACACATTCAGAATGTTTTTCTTTTCCTTTTGTATTTAGCAATGCTTAGTAATTCTGAATGTATCCGTATAGTAGCTATGCAGTCAGGCCAAAGCAGCGGGTTTAGTAGTCTTTTGGCATCTCTCTGCAATCCTGTTTGGTATGGAAGGTTGACTTGTGCGTATTTAAGAATAAGTACTTTTAAGTGAAGAATTCAGGAGCTTTGAGTCTGACTTATATATTGTTTAAAAAAAGTTATAATTGAGCAGAGTGTATTCTTTTAAGAAGTTATAATGTATAGCTTCAATTTACAAAGAATGTTTGCAAAAAGAATACTGAAGGTTTATGTAGTATAAGATTAATTACATTTGCAAACAAATGTTTTTGTTAATAAATATATTTAAAAACAAACACTTTTCTCTTTGGTGCAGAATTACAGCATCCACCTTATTCCTACGCCCCATGACGATTTGTGCTATTATGAGTGTAACTTCCGTTTGGCTGTAAACAATTAGTGAAAGGCTTGATCTATAAATATTTAAAAAAACAAAAAAAACAACTGGGTACAATGAGATGACATTATTCTACTCACCCTTCAACCATAGAACATTAAAAGGACAATGATGTAAAGGCATCAACAAAGTACTTTCAACAGACCATGACTATATATATAATATATCTGTATCATGTAACATATGTTACCTTAATCAAAAATGTTCATTAACTTCAGCATTGCGTGATACTATTTCAAAGTGATTTCCATCATTTTGACTGATAATAAATTCCAAACCTGGAAAGAGACATAAGGATTTGAGGAGAAAAAGGAGAGATTCTTAATGCATTCCACTGAATTATTAATTGGATATATTGTAAATTAAATTGGAAGAACAGACCACAAATGTGCAGTATATATTGTCCTTTTTCATACTATTACAGTGGAATGCAAAGGGAAAAAGGAAAAGAATGCAGCAACTGAGAAGAGCTGTTGCCATAGATATTCTTGTCACGTTAAAATACCAAGCATTACGTTATTCTCATGAGGTAAGGAAATAAAACATGAAGGAAAATTGACGGCTCATTCAGTCAAGCTTTATTTGTAGAGTAACGTTATGATTTGAAATGATTAGTTTCTGTCTTTTTGAATAGACGTTCCCTAAACCAGAAGGTACATCATAATTCAAAACGCTGTAGGCTCATCAGGAATAAGGTGGATAGGAAATGTCAAGCTCCTTAGGGGGGTCTTGCAGTATTGATTTGGAGAAGGAGGGGGGCTTGGTGTAAAAACGGTTGAGAACCACTGCTGTAGAGGCTACTGAATCAGAAGTCTTGGACATTCACAGGAAATAGCTTAATTCTGTTTTGAAAACTAAGGTGGATAACTTTATCTCAGTTCTTTTTTTGTCATGAATTAAATGGTGTAATGTCTTTCCCTTCATCCTGTAGAAAGTCCGTTGCTGGGGACAGAGATGGAACTCCAGCTGGTGGAGGGCACGGTTGTGGCCTTGGAGAGTTCTCTGAAAATGTGGCTTCATGACCAGGGCGGAGACAGAGAACAACTGCACTTGTTGTTACCCCCTTCTCTCACAGCACAGGGTTCTACACCACACCCTGCCAACAACAGGCCAAGCCCAGGTATACACAGCTTGTAAACAAATTTTAAGAATTTATTTCAGACTTAGATGTTAGTTTATTCACTGAAATATTTATTTGAAAATCAATTTCTTGCTGTACGCAGCTCCAAAATGAATATTTTAGAGAAGCTTGTGTTTTGTGTGTCTGCTTATTATGTATGTGTATGTGATGTTATGCCCATGCTCATGCTCTCTGCAGTCTGTTTGAAGTGTGACATGCAGGAGAGACTTGTCAGTCCAGCACTGCTTCCCAGCACTCCTGACCTTGGAGCGAAGACTGAGAGCATGCACGATTTCCAGCCTCCAAACAAGAGTCTGGCCAACCCCTCACCACAGCGCCTACGAGTTGTCAAGTATAGTCACATCTAGTTAGATTTTTTCCTAAGATGTAAGCAAATGACAGTAGATTAGCCGTAAGCATGTAAGGGTTTCGCCATAGAGCTCCCAGAGTGCAGTGATGTTTTATATAAAACGTCACAGACCTGGGAAAGCCCATAATAGAGGTTTTGATGGCTAATAATGTTCAGATATATTCAATAGGAACACAAAAACTCAGTATGTATGTGGCCTCTGAAACATAATTAATGTACAAGTATGCTGTGTGAGAGAGAGGAGGATAAAAAAGTCTATGCAAAAGTCAATATGACTGGGACTACTCTGTTTGAGTCCTCTGTTTCTAACACAGTCATACATTGTATTCCCCTTGAGTGTTTTGCATATGATTTCCATGCAATGAGGTCATTCTTTCGGGCACTGTGATACAATCATACCACTTGTCCCCACCTAGTCATTATGGGCCAATTTGACATACACTTGCATAATTCCCTTTCACACGTTTCTTTTTTTCTCTCCCCACATTTTGTATTTTTATACAGGGTTTGTGAGATGCTTACACTTTTTAAGAAATTAATACATTTTTTAGCAAGCATGCATTTAATTGATCAAAAGTAACAGTAAAACAATTATAATGTTAAATAATCCTAAAAAAAAAAAATCAAAATTTTAAAAAAAGAAGCACAATTGTTTTCAACATGAGGCCTATATATATGCAGTATGCATATATAAATGTGTATATATATATATATATATATTTATGCACATGTTTGCATACTCCTTGCAGAATCTGCCAGATGTTTATTTAAAAAAAACATAAGAGGATTCATAAATGTTGCATTTTGTTTTTTAATAGTACTCTGATTAAACTATTCCAAACAACAACATAACAAGTATTAACATATATGCCGCAAGATAAACGAACTACATTTATAGTAATAATATATTCTTAATAATTATTAATAATTCAATAATTAAGCATTGATTTAAAGATATACACCTTTAGATCGAACTGTTGTGTGTGTGACAGAGTTCTTCATGCCGATGGAGTGTGTCAGTCTGTGCTGTATGGACTACCACTCGTCATCAGACCGACCTCATGCTGGCAGCTAGACTGGGATGAAATGGAAACAAACCACCAGACATTTCATGCTCTCTGCCACATACTAAAAGTCAGTGCTTGACTGTGTGTTTCTATATGTGTGTGCGTGTTCATAGAGCACAGCTGTGTCATAAGTTATGTAAGAGATGTGAAAATGTTGTTTTAAAGTAAAAAAACAAACAAAAAAAACCTATAGCATATATAAATCTGTTTGTCAGACCCGTGACTGGTTCCTGTTGGTGCGCTCAGACCCAGGATCAGGCTCAGGTTCTGGTGTGTTCTCCTACTATGTACTTCAATCCTCTGCTTCGCTCTCTCTGCTTTTGAAACCTGTGCTGACACGAGAACTGATGCTGCCCTGCTGTCTATCTGTTTCATTGGAGGACCCACCACTTCCTGCACTCGCCACTGTGGAGGTGCCATTACATTAAGGCAGACATCTAATGCGTGGTCCTCACGTAATAAAAAACATAGAATAGCTTACATGCAACTTGAACCATTTAGAATCAACAACTGGTTACATGACTTCTGCAATGAGTGTAATTACTAGTATTAAAGGGATAGTTCATCCAAAAATGACAATTCTGTCATCATGTCACTCCAAACCTGTACAAATTGTTCTTTAAAAGAAAATATTTTGAACAATGTTGACACTGACTTGTATTGTATGGCTAAAAAAGTAGCCATGTTCCACAAAAGGTTTAGAATGACTTGAAGTGTAAATGACGACAGAATTGTATCCCTTTAAAAGAGTTTACTTAAACTACAAAATATCATAATAATCTTTAATCATAAAGTTACACCTCCATGATGATCATGTGATCACTGTGTCCAGAGCTCCCTAGAACAGCTTGAGAAGGATTCTGTTTTTAACCCTCTCTGTCTGGACTCCAACCTTTACCTGCACCTGAGATTCAGAGGTTTGCTCACCCGCTCATCGCAACCATTTGGGGCACAAGGCCAGGGCAGAGGTCATCGCAGGTGCGCCAGTCGACCACAAGAGGGCTCCACACAGCGTCAGGTTAGAGTAGTACAATGGAACAAAACTAGATACAGCATGTGTAACAGAAATGAGTAGAAAAGAAATAAAGATCTTTGCTGTCTAATACTTGATTGATCTGAAGTTTGACTAACTAAAACTAAACAGTTTTGGCCTGTAAGTTAGAGTTGATAGCTGTAGAATTATTGGTATTATTATAATGATTATTGAGTAACTTGTTGATGTTCTAGGGAAATTGAACAAATACAGTTTTGCCATACCTCTATTATAAAAATTATTGTGACCTAAAATATGACATAAAACCTGATATTGTGCCAGTAGTGTTGACTTAAGTTGACCTAATTAGATTAGATGTAATCATGTTAAAGCAAAGAAGAGGCGTGTGTCAAACTTCAGGAACTTTCAAACTGAAATGTCAACATAGTGCCATTTTAGTTCAGCTCTGAATCTGACATTTTAGAAAATGAACTAAATAATGCAAATAAACAGAGAGGAAGTATCTTTCCATCAACCATCTATCAACAAAGACTATGGCAAATGGTTGAATTGAGAAATTCTTTGTGTGTGTGATGATGTTGGAAGGGAAAATTTATTGCCCCAGAGAGGAAAAAAACCAGGCACTGGCCTAATATTGAAACTCCCACGCAAGGGGAAGACAAAAAGAAGTGAAAAGAGAATTAGAGGGATAAAGAGCAATAAAAATAAATGGGTTCCTATTTTAAATCTATCCACAATCGATTTTCCAGTCTCAAGCGCTTTGTGATGTCACACATTATAAATAGAAGAAAAATATACTGCAAATTCAAAACAAAAATGTAGTTAGTATCCTAGTGCACTGAAAAACAGATGCAACAAGTGGATCTTATATTCTAAATAAAGCATGTTTCATCAGTTGATTGGGAGTTTTGTGTCAAACTTGATCATTATTCTCATTTATTTGAGATGAGCATGCAAGAGGATCTTGAGCTTCAGTGGAAATGAACCAACTGACTCTTTTGTGCAGAGTCACATGATCACTGTAGCATATTTACTCATTTAATTAGTGACCTAGAAACATCACAGAAATATTTTCTATGAATATTTCTTATAAATTTTTACATCATAATGTCTTTGTTTCAAAATCCTTCTGAGAAATACAGGAAATTTTATTAAAAGGGCTTAAGCTGCATATACAGAGAAGTGTTAGAAGTCACAATGACACTTAAAGCTCGGCTTGGTGGAGGAGGAGCAAAATTACATTTTCCATTCTTCCACTTCTTGGCAAGCAGAAATTCTAGTCATTGCTTTTAGTCTTGAATAAGATTTTATTTTAAAATGTGCTGCCAAACTTGAATCCTGTGGTAGAGTTAGACATGTTTGCGCTTGTTCACTCTCTCATTTTTCCTGTGCGGTCGCAGGGTCGGCAGTCTCAGAGTCGTGCGCGAGCCACAGTGACCCCTCTGCCGTCCATTCCTCTAAACAAGATGCCTCGCCCTTCACTAAACCTCAGCCACTCCCGACCCTGTGCCCCTGCCCTCTTTTTCCAGGACAGCTATGAGGAGGAAGACCCTCTGATCATCCAGTAAGAAGAGAGAGAGAGCATAATACTTTCACTGTGAGAGGAAATCGCACTTTCACACTCACATTCACATTGACTAACACTAACTGCAGTGCACAGCCAGAATTTAGAGCAGTCGTTTCTAAACTCCCACAGACAGGATGTTACATACTTGCACATGACCGGATATATCCTATTATATGTACAGCTAATTTGAAATATATATGTGCTATACAAACTTGGTTTGCTATTCAGAGAACACTATACCGTTTTGTGCATACCTGCTTCTCTCATCTAACACGAAGCATGTTTTAAAAACATCTAAAAACTAGCTATTAGAAGAAAAAAAAAACACTGGATGGCATCTTATTTATTATTTCTTTATAAAAAGTAAATAAGTTTTAAAATAAAACATGACAATTATTCTTTAGTTAATTCCTTAGTTTTCAGAATACAATTTAATAGTGCAACATCTCAGCTTCATTTTTCTCCTTACATCCGAAAAACATTACACCTTAAATTAAATAACCTCAACCCCCCCCCCCCAAAAAAAAAATAAAAATAAAAATAGCCAACTTTGAGACTGACTCTGTAAAATCAGTCCTCATATCTCAGATGCCAAGTGTGCAAAAAACAAGCTGTTTTGTTACCCAAATGTTTGCAATTAAAACAGTCCTCATAGTAACAGCATGATTTCACTTTTTTGGAGGAGTAATTAAGCTAACCGTTTAACAAAGGCTGCACCGCAACTGGGAAAATCTTGACAAAAAAAATAGTTGTGAACTGCTGAGGCTGCTGAAAAAAAATAAAATACAAAACCACAGAATTGTAAAAGGACAAGAAGAAAGGCTGTTTAAAGAGAGTACTGGCTTCTCAGTGTAAATGCTGTGGCTAGAAAGCTCTGTAGAGAGTTGAGGAGGAAGAGGGCCAGAGTAGTGGAAAAGTAGAGCCATTGTCTTCCTTTTTGGAAGCCGCCAGAACAGCCTCAAGGGAAACACACTGTACTCAGCTGAGCAGGAATTCAAGGCCTTCAATGAGTTACAGAGAGCAAAGAGAGGGGGAAAGACAGAACGAGGTCACTCTGTGAAGCTCCGTGACCTCGCAGAACAAGGTTCAGCGTTGGAGGCAGTGGTTTAGAGTTGTGAGAGCTGAGGGATGCGATTCTGAAAGCAGACTGAGGTCAGAGCTCTAATGTTACTCAATGGGCCTCTCTTACTAGAGCCCATCATGTATTGCCTCATTAAGCTTTCTGCCATTCCACCCACCTGGCACCGCCTACGCCTTGTCTTTATGTCATCACGGTGAGGTTTGGCGTTTTGCAAACGACAGAAAAAGCAGACATAGAGATGATCACACGTCATTCTCCCCTTTTTTCATGTTTTACGTTCATAATTTCCTAACTTGTTCAGTAGTTATGAAAGAGATTCAGAGTTTTTTTTTAAATATTGTTTACTAAATATCTACTTCTGATCGTCTAATTTATTTAGCATGTGTTGTTTTATTGTTAAAAATACAGATCTAAATCAGAATCTTTAGTTTATTAATTCTAAACTGTTGAATGAAGTAGTTCTCCGTTTATTTACCCTTTTTATTTTCAAAATGTTCTTAATATTGCACATTCTTTATAAACCAATACACTACACTAATAAAAAAAATAGAAACAATGTTTATTTATATATTTCTATATTTTTATTAACACTATGCATACTGAGATAAATGTTTTTAAAATATTCATTGCTGTTGTTTAATGTTTTGCTTTTGCCCTTTTAAGAATAAAAAACCTTAATTTATATTTTACATGAATAATCAAACCTTATATATATATATTTCAGTGTCAGAATAAGGTATCCATTAAAAAAAATGAATAACGAGCTTAGGATTCTCAGGTTTTTTTTGCTAAATCAATATGATTGGTTATAAATGAATTTATTGTTGATTATATTCATTATATATTGATATTTAATGATATCATTGATATTTACTATATATTAATTCTGCTTAAATATATATTGATTATTAATTATTACTATTACAGTAAAAATCAGTAATAAGGTTTTTTGAAAAGAAAGAATCATTTGGCATGATTCCAGAAGTATATTTCAGGAGTATATTTTATCTATCCAGTAATGCATCATGTTCATTTATGTGTACTTTAAGTACGGTATAGATTTTATTTCAAACAGCGAGTTTCTTTTAATTGAATTTTGGTTGAAAGAGATAGGATTTTCAAGAAACAGATGCACTTCCCCATCATTTGCTTCACACTTCAGATAACAGCTCAGTTCTGTTTTCCGTTTAGTTATCCAAGCATCAAGTGGCCAGCGGAACGAAAACATAAACGGAACATTCAAGAAAACAGGAACTAATACAACATGAGAATTGCATTCAAACTGAACCAGAATGCACCTTTTTTATCCATAAGATGCCAAAACTGAAACTAATAACTTGACCTCTTTAACTCATGCACTATTTAAAGTTTTGGTGGTTAACATAAGTCTTTAAATAGAAAGCATCTGTGTATAGCATGATGAACCAAGTTTACACCAAATTTACCTTGTATTTACTCAGTATGTTTGTATTATATCCAACAACAAGTAATTAAATAGACAAATAACCTTCAAAGTAAATTAAAAAATGATACTGATTGCAAATGACAATAAGAAGAGAGATGAAAAGTGGTGTTGTCAGTCCACTTCCTTTTTAATACGTATGAGTAATCTGCTGTTAAAATGTACCACTGCACCCCAGTATGATGGTAAACTTTGCTTAGCTAGACCTTTAACCAAATGAATGCATTCTTTGTAGATGAAAGACTGTGCTTTGTCAACACATTCACTGCTTTTCTGCTTAAGAGTACCAAACATTGAAAAAATACAGCAGAATGTGATGAATAGTTCAGATTTTGGCGGTCCACTTAAAAGAAAAAAAAACTTTAGCAGTGGAAGAAAAGACTGGGGGAGACTGGAGAGAGGACAAAAGGAAATGAGTGAGAGGGCCAACGAGAAAGAAAACAGGACAGGGAACAGTCTGTACCTTCACACACTGCCAGGCAGACACATTAACTCAGCCAACTCCCATCTGAAGTAAGGCCACTATTTTACACAGATGGTTAATATTCACTTTGCATCAGGATTATCCCTCAGATGTCAGACACTTTTCAGGACGAAAGAGGACTAGATGAATAAGAGACTTAGAGTGAAGGATAGGGCATTCAGGGTAATTTTCATACCTCCTTAAACAAAGTCCAGATTTTTCCTAGGATGTGCACATATTTGTACATTTTCAGAAATGGAAAAGTATTCTCTTGTACTATCATTTTTATTATTATCGTGATCATGTTGAACAACAGCACAGCTGCTGACTCATCCGCATACAGTCACATATATAAAACACACACACACACACACACATACACGGCAGTGGATTAGTATCCTTTTGCTACAATCTCCATGCAAAACAATGCAAGGTTTGTATGTGCAATAACTGACCTGCCAGTGAAGTCTCTGCACTTCAACAATTAAATTGGATTTGTCAGATAACGTTCAGACGACAACACCAAGTGTTATAACAAATGCTTCATAATCTCTTCTGATACGAAAGTCACAGACTCAGATTTAAAAAACAGGATTACTTTGCCCAAGAAGTGCAAAACTCTGGCATATGCCAGTTCAAGCCCTTTCAGAGGACATTATCCACACAAAAGTTTTGTATAGTCTTAGTTTTCAGTCAGTTTGAGAGTCAGTGACTACATGACTAAGGTTCCAGTCTGAGCCCTGTCACTGAGCACTCCCTTCTTAACGTGGATGCATTTCCTTTATCCATGACTGCCTAAATGTCAACAAAGGTTAAGTCAAATGTCTCCTAAGTTGTCGTAGATGATGTCTGGAGACTGTGTGGTAGGATGCCATGCATTTGGAGGTTGCTGATGTCTAGATACTTTGCTGTACAGCTCCATGATGTTTCCGGCACCAGCAGCTCTTCTACCAACTTCCATGCTGTTGTCATGGCTGTTGCTACTGTTATTGTTGTTCAGGTTAGCACTGGCTTTATTTTGAGGCAGAAGAGGGTCTTTCTTGGGCAGTGCTACTTTGCTTGGTTTGGGTGCTGTGACAGGTTTGGGGCCTTTTGGTCTGGGCATTGGCAGAGGTTGTTGGTGACCTTGAAGCTCCTCCATCCCCCTGGCTTTCCAGGGTTGCATTTCCCACCGTGCTTCATCATAAAGCGTGATCATAGGCAGTGCAGATCCAGCGCGTCCCTCTGGCTCATCATAGATGTGCTCTGTTGGACCTCCATCTGCAGGGTGCCTGCTTTGCCCATCAAATCCCAATGACATTGTCCTCTGCACCAAGTCCAGACTGATCTGATCATAGATGTCGGAGTAGAACGGCTCAGGCTTGATTCCTGAGCCCTGGCGGCTACCCCCCTCTTCGCCAGTCGGCCTGATACGTGGGCTAGGAGTGGGCATGACTTTGATACTGTCCACCGGGTCAGAGTACAAACAGTCTCCTAGACAGGGCGGTGCACGTACAGAGTCAGCAGGCTCCGAGTACAGACTCCCTTGGTCCTCTAACAGATTTTTGGGCCCACGAGGCATGGGAGATCGTGGCGGCGTCCCACCAACTGGAGGCGGTGGCTCTGGAAGGCTTCGGCCCTTTAAGTTTTTCCCCTCATTCTCCTTTCGACCAAAGACACCATCCGCAGACCCAGGCTTGCTACCACCAGAATCTCCATCTGGTTCACGACTGTTTGCTTCTGAAATTGCAGCACGGATCTGCTGGAGAGCTGGGCAATCAGAATCTAATGAGGGAAAGCTTTGATGTCGTTCTTCAGCTTGGGCTTTCTGTTCCCGAATAGATTCCTCAACAATGTGAAATATCTCATTCCCCTGCTTCGTCTCAAAGGTGAAGTTCCCCGGCCCAGATTCACAGCGTCGCCCAGCTTCAAAAGAGAACATAACCTGCAGAGCATATCAGAAATGTGACATTTTTTGACATTTCTTCACTTTTATTCTAATTCCCCTTTACAGTCATTCTGTCTAATCAACCATATTTTTGCCAAAACCAAAATGATCAAAATCAAAAATTTAGCTGGGGACCTCTGGTTGAGTTGACATGAAATTACCATATACACAACGTACTTGAGTTAACCTTCTTTAAATGAACATAGCCGCATCTTGACATATATGACCCAGCACACTGGACTTATTGATATTTTTGGACTCATTTATAATAGGTGTCTTTACCTACTATGTAATATCATTAGTAATTTGATATAATGCACTGTTTGTGTAAATACATGTTTTTACATTTACTTATATTTAAAAATACCTGCATGTAATTGAATCTGTACTTAATTTTTCTGTTGACCTGACTCTTAGCCCTTAAACCCACCCTTAAACCTACACCTACCAGAGTAAATCTATCCCTAATCATACCCGTATCCCACCAAAAGTGTTTTACAATACAGCATGAACACAATAAGTGTGTTCTACCAAGCAAATTTTTTTTGATGCGAGTACATGGCAGTTAAAGACTCCAAATATAAAGTAGGACCATCTTTTCAAACCATCACGACCTGCATTCAATAGTCATTCACCGCATTAGCTCTGCCTTCCGCCCACTCATAAGGGATAGAGGAAGGCCAACTTCCTGTACCAAGGCAGTTTCTATAGTAAAGACAGGAAGCAGAGTTGGAAACAACAGTGGCTTAAGTTCCTGCTTTATATGTCATCTGTAGTATGAACCCAGCTGTCTGTAACAATGCTGGGTTAATGCAAACAGCCGTTGGATATTTTTAGACACGATTTGTGCTGTCTACATGCTAAAGTGTGTGTCCATTGGCTATGTATTTACAAAGTCAAGGCTAAGTCAATTTTGAAGGTCCTCTATTCCTTGTTACCCTCCTACAGAAGACATTCAGTGGCATTGATTGTCATGCGATTGACAATTTTTTGCACCCCACACTGATTTTGTGTTGGTTTGAAATATTTGTATGCTTTAATTTAAGACAGTTCAAAATCAGAAAATAATACTTACCCGGTCTCTTCCATAGCGACGGAGAAGTTTGTAGGGCCATATGAGTAAATCTTTTTTAGTTTTGGGGTCCTTCAGAATAAGGTTGTCCATATTAGCCCTGAGCCAGTAATTACCAGAGAGACCGCAGCGCTCTGATGCTTCTGTCCTCTGGACACTCACCCAAAATTCATTAACTGCAAAATGGAAAATGGAATGTTCTGATATCTTCAGGAATAGTATTTCAAGTCAGGTATAATTTGTATGTGGGTCAATGGCAAAAAGAAAGAAAAATACATGATATAGGAAAAAGAAACCTCTTTAAAATCAAATTTAAAAACACATGCAAGGTTTTCAGTAATATACTCTTAATTCATATTGGTTTTGTTATGGTTTTGAAAAACGTATACCATTTTCAAGAACAGGATCAATTTAATAATTTTTAATTATTTTTATTTATTTTTTTAATTTTTAATAATTTTCCTTAGATCTTCAATACATCTGAGTATACATATAAAATTTTAAAATTTATTTTTCAAGGTATACATTTTTTTTTTTTAATATAACAAATTACATTTTTTGGGAGTTGCATCACATTTTTTACTAACTTTGTGTTTTATAATCTGATATCTTATTGACCGTGAGGTAGAGCCCTGCGCGGGACTGTTTTCTTAAACCCGCACTTGCACGCTCCCACAATGTTTGTGTCCACTCCCGCCAAATCTCACCGTTCCCAGCGAGTCTCCCGCTAAATTTTCTGACAGCCCACTCCCGCCCGTAGCAAGGGTAAAACCGCCCGCTCCCGCAAGATTTGCGTTGGGTCCCGCGGGAGCCCAAACCCAATGCAGCCCTCTACCGTGAGGGTCTGCAGGGGTCCTCGGTCTGTTACAATTTCTTGTTTTGTTTGTTCTTGAAGTATTGTATAGTTGTTCTGGTGCAACTTCATACGAACAGCAAGGTGCATAGAATAAAAACAAAGCTATTTTTGGACAATATCAGCTACACTTGTGACACGAGGTCAGAATAAACAAAAGATAAAGCTGAAAGAGTAATGCTTTATTCTGCCTACGCAGTTTGGCACACATGCCTTCATCTGGCCTTTTTTTTTGCCCTGAATAAGGCCTGTGCGCCGAAACGTGTTGGCAAAACTCTTTCAGCTCCATCTTTTGTTTATTCTGACCCCTTCATTTCACAGGTGTTGCTGGTATTGTCCAAAAAAAAACTTTTTTGTTTGTTCTCCATGTTTCTGCACGTTGGTTGCACCACTTGACTTGATCACGTTTGATTTGGCGTACAAAAATTTTTAAAATATTTTTTTTTCTAATTAATAATTAATAAAGATGAAAGAAAGAATGCCAAACTATTTAATAGGCTTTTTCTTTTCATTATTTTAATGAAGCTTTTTTTTCTGATTTTTGACACCAGAACAGCTGTAATACATGCTAATCATAAAGTGGTGAATTTAGCTTATTTTGTAGCTGTAACTTGTAAAACCAATAGGTTTATTATTGACTGAAATATCATAGTCAAGATATAATACAGATATTATTTTTTCCCTAGTTAAGTTGATTGTTTCAAAGCATATTTACAGAGTTCCATGATGTGAGTGTAATGTAAGTATGTGGATAAAATTAGATATAGTAGTTGTAAATTGTGATTATTTGTTAAGTGGTGATTTGGAGGATTATTAATCAATAAGGTTTTGTGCAATTTCTAACAATTTTGTGTAGGGGTGTAACGATATATTGTGATATCGATATATTGTGATATAAAAATGTGATATGTATTGCTGACGTGAACAATATGAATCGCAATATAAAGTTAGTTTTAACCAAGACTTAGCTTACTGTACTTATTCAGAATAGTTCACCCCAAAATGAAAATTCTGCCATCATGTACACACGCTTCAAATTGAAAACACAAACATTGTTTAAATCGTCATATTTTTAGTTTTAGTAGTATGATGATTCCAAGAATTTTAAATGGTTTCTTCTTATCATGTAAGTGCATTAATAGAGGGAGAGACAGGACATAGTGAGCAGCGGGAGAGTCTGTGTGTGTGCGACTTGTCTGTGTAAGAGATCCAACAACCTTCATTGAAAGAGCAAGTGTACTGAATGAAAAAAATGAAAGTTTACAGAGTTTTAGTGACAGTGCTACATTAAACTACTATATACAATATAATATTGAACATAATGTATAATAATGCAATGTATTTGTAGGTCCTGATAATGCCAAATGTCTGAAAAAGGGGCCTACATTTATTTTAAATTAAAATTAAGTTTTATTTTTAATATATTTTTTACATTTTTAATAGGTTTTTAGCATTTTAATAAACAGCACATTTTGTTAACTTTTTACCATGCGTATTAATTATAATAATAATAATAATAAACTCTTTATTTTGGCTTAAAATATCGCAATAGTATTGTATCGCAAGTTCAGTATCGGGAATTGTATTGAATTGTGATATTGTTACACCCCTAAATATGTGTACTGACAAGACTAACAGAAGTAGGTTCTGTGACTTATAAGTAAAACTGAAACATCTTTGAATCTCAGGAAATTAGCCAACACTGGTCTTTTTCAAATCGCATAACAATCCACAATATAAAAAGTACAACCAGGATGTTTTTCATTTGATGGGTCCCGTATGCCATTTCCCTGCTAAATTCAGCACAGATACGCTTCTGCTTATCAGAGTGACAGATTACCCTACCCTACCCTGCTTCTCTAAATGCTCCCATGCAAACTGATAACACATATAAAATGAGTCTTGTCGATCTCTGGATTGGCTTTTAACCAAAATACACCTGGACAGGGCACCAACAATCATTATTCCATACACTCTGATGCCCACTGTCATACACTATCACTATCATGCCATGAAAGGTCTATATAAAGGAGATAATTGAGTCTGAGTGCCAATACTGTATTGTTGCAAGGGCTTTTAAATGTCAGCTCCCAGTCTTTGAGGAAGTCAGTGCTGCCCTTACTAAAAACAGAAGTGATCACAAACTATTTCCCTAGAAACACTCAAGAATGTACAGCAGGAGAAGAGGTAGTTTGTGCATTAAGTGGACCTTGCATAGCACTGGATGAAGCGAGTGCCAGCAATGAAGGAGGGGGTAGGGGAAATGCCTGAGATTCTGCTCTACTTTCTGTCTTCCTCCATTTCGCTTGTTAGCCCTTTGCGTCTTTCACTCTGTGACTATTCAAATAAAATAAGTGACGCAACCAACTATGTCTTTCTGGAAACAGCTCTTGAAAGTGTATTATTTTGGGCTTTGTGACTAACATGAGCAAGGAATTTGCATGCAGCCCATTTGCATCTAACAGAACATTTCTGTCTATTAACTGATCTCAGATCAATTTTGCTGGTCTATATTTACATATAACTTCAATCTAGCAACCAAAAAGTAACTGAATTAACAGTGGAGATGACGTTAAGTCCTACGTTTTGAGAAACTCATTGCACATTATGGAAATAACTTGGAGTTGTGTAGGTCAATTGAAAAACCGACTGGCTCACACAACCCACCAGTTGGTTAAAACACATGAGTATACTTATACTGTGCCTACTAACTTCTTACCTTCCTCTCTGGAATAATAAATGAGATTCTCTGCCATTTGAAGCTCTTGCTGGCCATTTGAGTCAAAACTACCAAGAGAACCACTTCCTCCCTTAGAGTGATAGAGAGAAAAAGAAAGTGAGACAGAATGAAAGAGATGCTGAGTTAGTATAGGGGCAGCTGTGTTATTCCCTTTTGAAATTCCCAACTTTTCTGGGATGAATTTTAATGTTCCAGTTACATCCATAACCTTGTTTTAACATGGTTCAAAGGTTACCACACTTGTCATATAATTTAATAGAATTCATTCATTGTTAAACCGGTAATAGTACAATCAGTTATTGTAAGATTGTAAAGAAATAAAGCAGTTCTCTCGTACTTCTTAAAAATCCAGGGCAAAGTTACAAACATTAACCACATACAACCTTTAACCATAAAAGTCTCCATGATGTCATCTCACCTGAAAAGCAATCTCACACATCTTCTCCACCCACTCATTGGTTATATATTTCTCAGCTGCGAAGACGTACGTCTTGTCATTGGTCTCCACACAGAAGGCAGCCATGTTTTCTTTGGGGCAGGTTTCAGTGACAGCAGGGAGTATGCTGATGCATTCTGACAGACGGATTATCTTCTTGTCCATTTTCTTAGTGCTAGGTTTATCACTGGAGCTGCCCGAGCAATCATAAAACTCAAGCCGTGCGATGCCGTTTTGACTGGCTGGGTATAGCACGAACCAGTTCTTCTTCCATTTCTAAAAAGGAGAGAGGGAAAAGAGGAAGTTTGTACTCTTCTATGAAAATCTGGCAGTGTCTTGGGCAAAATGAACTATTATTCACTCATGGGTCTGAAAATACATACACACAACCATTTCTGTTAGTTTGAATTTAAACAGACACATACACAGAATATAGGCCATGTCAACTTATGCTTCAAGTTGCTATCCATTAAATGAGAATTCACCTTATCTATTATATATATGTGTGTATCAACAAGAGGAACTTGACAATGACTTTTAAGCCAATTCCTCCAAATGGACAACAAAAAGCATACTCTGCAGCAAACAAAAGACATCAATGTGTGTGTGAGAGAGGAGGAGTGTGGGTCAGTTCCTCATATTGTCTGTAACATAACAAGAAAAGACAATGATCTTCAAGCACAAGTGTTTCAAGCTGATCCAATATTGTGATGCAGATGTGTAGCTGCTTGAATAAACTAATGCAGTATATAAACTAAAGCCATTCTAATAGATGAAAAGGAATTAACCATCTTGATATTTGGAGGCATGAATTTCATTTTATTATTATTATTATTATTATTTTTATAATACTCCCTAAGGTCTACTAATAATTTTGGTAGGATTTTTACGTCAAAAGCAGTCATAATTCAGAAATAAATTTCTACTCCTTTAATTTTCATGTCTCCTTTAAGACTTCAATGTAAACTGCTATGATTGGGTAACATCTTTGCATTAAATATGAAGTATTATGCATTATATATTATACATGTAGAACTAAAAATTTTGTTTTTATTGTGAGTGAACAAACCCTTTACGGTTTCGAATGATGTCCTACTCTTATCTGCATGACCATAAATGACGGAGTAGTATTTTAAGTTGTTTCTGCTGTTATAAGGAAAAAATTCAAGTCATCACACTGGCGCCTCTCGTGCGCACACACAAACAACATATCAGTTCTAGCATTGCTAACTTTACATCACAGCCAGTTTATCAAAATAAAATAGTCATCCGAACATAAAATAATTTACACTGCTCAACTGAAATAGTCCGTAGTGCAATCTGTGCCGTTCAGCGTCAGCACCGCTCCACTGTGTTATGCCAAGCACAATATTTGCTCATGTGAAGAATATTTTACATGGATATTATAACGCGAGTGAAGCCTAGTTTACATAATAAATATTACTTTAGCTTGCAAAGACATCATGAAATGAAAACATTTGGATTTGTGCCAAATTAGAGAGGTAGGCTACATAAGCCAAACGGCGGTTTATGTTTTAGTTTTACTTTAAATTAATTTGTTTTGGCTTGACGTTTTATATTTTTCATTCTTGTTCTGTTCTGAATACTGTTAAATTCAATAGATGCATCGGTGTGAGTGGAATTAAAATAGCCTACAGCTATGTTTATAGTGTTTATAATATCTGTAAACATTTCGCTTTATTTACTGGTATTTTACATTATTTCTGAATGTAATAATAAAATGTCACTTATCTGTTTTATTTCTCTGAGCAGCAAGCAAGCAGCAGACATTTTAAAATATCTTGAAAAATTACTTTAAAAATTACTTAATTTACGTTTTAAACCGTTTAACTGATAATATTAATCAGTCAAAATACTGTCGTCACTGGTTAACCAGTTAATTATGCGCATACCTTTGTGGAACTACATAAAAATGCAATTAAGATTACAGTTGCTGGGAAACAGTAACAGTTTTGGCAAGAGAGCAGAAATTGTGTTGAACTAAAATGATTAACGGTTCTAGAATTATAAAGGAAGTGATCTTTGATCACTTTCTTTATATAATTTAATCACAATTTGAACACGCGTTTTTATGGTATTAAAAAGAACAATGTGAAGCTGACATTACATGAGTCATTACATATCAAGACGATATCATTTATCATAGATCAGGTTTTGGAATGAACAATTACGGTCACGTTCATCTTTCACTAAAAGTGCGATTGCAAAGCTTGTGAATTATGACACAATCAGGCACTGTTAAAATAAAAAACTACTTCCCAAATGTTAAAATGCTTTAGAAGGTATGCAAAAAAGATGCTATTCCACAACAAAGGACCGCACAGAAGTTGGAAACTGTTTCAGGAATCTAAATCCATTTTTATTCCAAGTGATCCTATCTCTCCCTTCACTAAGATTAGAGAAGACCAGTCGTCCAGTCCAATCGATTGTTTCATTTTTTTAGCCGATCACATTTCCGGAATTGTACACAAATTGCTCTGTAATAATTCCAAACAAATTACATTTTGCAAAATGGTTACAAAGTATGTAAACAGGATGCTAACACAGGTCAGAGATGGAAAACAAAGGGTATGCAAAGAGGAGAGCAGAGCAATGAGGAACCAGCAGAGAAAATACTGTACCAGTAGCAATCTGACTGTTTGTCAATGCGGAAAATATAGTAAGGAGGTATAAATATTGAACTGAGGGTGGAGGTTATTACTGTATCTCTGAAGGGAACTGTCTTTAGAAAAGTTTTGATAGCGTTTTCTTTTCCTCTACCTTGGTATAATGCCTATTAAAGGAGTGTTTATAAGCGAACAGTGGTGGCAAAGGAAAATGATATACTGTTGCTGTTCCATAAGCGCCACCTACTTTCAGAGGGTGAACTTGGATGTACACTAAGGTTTTGGATGTACACTAAGGATGTTGGGGTCTGCAGAAAACCCAGACAATAAATGTTAAAAATTAAAAAAAAAAAATTTATCCAATGTAATTTTACTCACTTTATTAATGTTTTTCTATACATTTGTGCAGTTTTGGGGGGGATTTATGGTATGTTTTAAATTTTATATGTATTCTAAATAATAATAAAATTCATTTTAAAAACACCTGACAAGAATGAACTAATAATGATCTCAAATCAGTAACCATGGAAACTCAGGATTGGAGGGAAAATCTGAAAACGAGCCAAATGAAAACAAAAATCCAAAACACAGAGACGTGACACTAATGAGTTTTGGGTGATTTTATTTGACAAATTATAACAGCAGGTTTTATAGTCTCGCTAATATATTCCTTTGTGTGTGTGGTTCTCCATCTTGGATGTGTCATGCCATATTTTTGTAGTGGTTCTGCATTTTGGCTGATTTTATCTGACAAATTATAGCAAAGCAATTTTTATAGTGTCACTTATTTATTCCTCTGTGTTTGTGTGTCTGTGTGTGTGAGCATTTTGGACTGTGGATGTTTTAAAGTGTTGCCACTTAATTTCTGTCTATGCGTGTTCTGCTGTGTGTTCTGTTGTGTCTGATTTTGAGGATCAATTTTAGCCATTTTCTAGATCTAGAGAGTGTTGACAACGTTGCAAAGTTATGCCATTTGGATCAAGGGGAAAAAAATTTCAGCAAACATCATTTGGGATCTAAAAGACCCAGAGCTTATAAAGGTTCAGTCCTTATCCCCTTTTGCTTTGTGCAGGTATGTTTTATTTAGCATAAGAACAAAATGAGTTTACTGAAATTTGCTTTCACTCTAATGGCAGCTTCCCTCACCACAGAGTCTATTCACAATTCCACATTCCTCAATAGTAACTCTCGGTGCAGTGAATGGGAGTCTTGTTGGGTCATTCAAGCATCTATCTGCCATAATCAGCCTCTTTTACACAACAAGACAGTCGCGAGAGTTCACAGCACATATTGCACCCATCAAGGGAAGGGTCAATGTTCTGCCCAATTGCCACAATGCAACACACTTTAAAATACAGCACATCTGAACATCAGATGAACTGAAGCTGAAAGATGATTCCATAGAATAAATCACAAGTGTTTCTACCTTTTAGACCGACTCCAAACACCTGACCATTGCACAATGTCATAAGATACTGTACAGACAGCAGATGCCAATGTGGTAAGGATGATGGGATTGCCCAGCATGCTCTGTTTCCTCAACCACTCAGCAGGTGTTTGTGTAGCCATGTTCCTTTTAAAAACCTCCCCTTTCCTTTTGACTGACTGGTGCACTCAATGAGGAATGAGGACTATACCAATGCCAGTCGATACAAATACAAACCTTAGTGTAACTGAAAACTTCACACAGTACATATCACATAATTAATTAATGCCAATATCAAATGAATCAATAATAGAATGGGGTGGTGTAAGTGTGGCATTATTTTACTTATACAGACCTTGTATAACCATATAAGGCAACACTTGAGGAATATACTGCGTAGGATGGAAATTATGCAAATGATCAGAAAGAAAGAGAGTGACTGATAACTTACTCAAATCTCCATCAGAAGCTAATCTGATTAAATGTTTAAGTGTGCATCTACATGCACATGTTCTGTACTTTCTGTAGGCTAAATAATTATGTAAAAGAACATACAGCTTGCTTATATGAAAATATGCTCGCAGTAAAAACAGTCATACAGGCGTTAACTTGAATATATTAAAAATTAATATAATTTCCTGTTGGTAACAGCCTATTGCTTGCAAAGCATAAATGTGTAAAACAGTAAAAGTTTTCTGTTAGGTATACACAGATAAAGTCACACTGTGTGGTTCCATCTTGTTAATATGTAGCGAGTGTGAAAGATGAACTGTGAAAGTAACTTTAAAGTTCAAACTTTAATAATATATATATATATTTACATAAAACGTTAACTTGATCCCCAATACTGGCACCAAATTGAATCACTCCTTTAGAGACCAGAGTAATTACAACATGGTGTGAATGCAGCACATAGTCTCGGATGTTACTGTGCTGGTCAGGAAAGCTTATCATTTTTGCTTAAAAATCTTTTTTAATTTTAAGCATTGTGGTTGAAAACCATTTTAAACCACTGAAGCTCAATAAGCAATGAAAGAGAACTCATTTCGCTATATGCGCATACTGTCTGCATGAGAGATGGTTTCTGAACGCTGTCTGAGAGACGCACGCTCATAAAGGCGCTGCTCATACAGCGTGTGATTACTGAACTGAGTTCTGTTTGACGTCTAATTGGGCTTGAATGGTTAAATGCACATACTTGTGTCAAAATGCCCATCTTTGCACGTATCCTCATAAACACAGTCATTTGTCTTGAGTGAACATAAACAGTTGAGAAAGAAAACACAAGTTTTCGGACATGTGGATTGGTCTTAAAGTGACAGCAGCCTAATATGCCTTCTGTTGTCTGTGTCATTAATGTTAATCAAACAACAAAAGAGAGAAAATCTATCACTGTTCTTGACTGAATCACTTTTGCAACTTTAACAAAAATAAATATCTATTTAATTTTCATGGTGAAGACTGCATTTTTTTATGCTTTTGATTAGTGTTTGTATTTATGTTTGTTCTATTGTAGTTTGTTGTCCTATTGCTTGGAATTGGTTTATTTGTTCTTATTTTGTCACTGACTGTTTAGTTGTCTTCAGTAAGCTTTAGTTTTTTTATTTTTTATTTACTTAATTAGACTATAGTAGTTTTGTGTGATATTGAAATTGGTGACAAGAATTATGAAATGTCAATGGCATCAAAAATGTTGCTATAAAAACCTTATTTAAAGCATAAATAACTGTATTATGATATAAGATTTTGGTCATATCGCGCACCCCTATTCTGACACACATTTCCATTCATGAAACTGGAAATGAACATGAAAATTTCAAAACAGTTGATTAATATTTTACATTATCAAACTTTATTGTGGTCCAAATACTGATATAAACTAAAGGTAAAGTACAGTTCAATAGTATGAATTATATATTAACTCAAATAATTCATAAAAGCTCTTTTAAAACAAATATTACTGATGCTCAGTGTCATGCTTGGAGATGACGAAAGAGAAAAAAACTCTTTCACAGCACAGTGAAGTGTGAGCAATTGCCTTCCCACATACCAATAAAAGAATCAGAGACCAGAGTTAATAAGAGAGAACAAGACAGTGGTCAAACAAATTTTCCACTTTGTGTATTTGAGTATGTCTCAGAAAAAGAAAGCTAAAAGTGCTTCTAGCATATATTGCTATCACACATTCCCAGGGGTTTCCAAGCTTTTCCCCCACCCCTACTAACTCATACACTAAGTCATAACCCTACAAAGTCCTAATTGTGGGATCATGACAACACTTTATTCAGTAGTTTTATATTTTGTACGGTATTATTTGGTTGTTTATCGAACAGAGTGCTCTAAAGTTCCTTGAACTGTAGTAAAAGTATGAGCAAAGACCAATGTGGGCCAGGCAAAAGATATCACTCCTCCATACACAAAAGAATCTAAGGACTGTAAACTGTTTGGCTAGTCCCAATATATGTCTCACACAATGGACGCCATGCAGTAAAGGCCGTGCTTCAAACAATACAGAGATACCATTTATCTCCAGAGTCATAAGGGTTTTTAAACTACACTTAACTTTTGAAAGTGTTTAGCTCTACTTTGGGTTATGAAAGTGATCACAGTTTTTATTGAATGTTAAAGCAAGTTGTTAAGCAACCGTCAATCAATTATAAACCACCCCAGTGCTCAATGAATATTCATGCATTTGGTACAGTAGCACTAAGTTTTGTTTGTCTCTGTCTGAAGGAAAGGTTTTGAAAATGTCGAACAGAAATGTGTTAGTCAGAGTTATAGACACTGTTATGTTACAAAGGAGATCTACATGGTAACATTTCCATATATGGACAAGCAGTTACTAATACAGGTCATGTGCTGGTGTCATGCTGTATTTGACAATGTTATTGACTATGTAGTGTTTGACATATTGAAACCTGGCTACCGTGGACAAATGTCTTGTTAGTTCAGAGAATAGAGAAACTGTTCAATCATGTCTGTGTTCAGGCTAATGTTGGGCATGAAATGAAAAGAAGTATAATTGACAGAACTAAAAAAAAAGAAAAGGAAAAAGCAATTGCTTTGTTTGGTCAAATGTTTTACTTTGCACAGAGCTGTGCGTGTACTTTCATACAACATTTTCATGTTATTTTTATTGTCTGTCTTTGTATTTACGTTTTGCTGCGTTGTTCCAGCCTACAGCAAACCTATCCAAACTTACATTACTAAACAAAAATCTTACATCAGTGAAAGGCATTAGGTTTTATGTCCCCCAAAAGTGCAATCATGTCTTCATGACACTCGCATGCTTGTGCGGAATACAAATTTTCGGTACAATGCGGTTGTAACTATACTTTGCTCATTCACTCTTTTGCCTTAGTTTTGTTGATTGTACTTGTATCTATTTCGGCTGCATAGCACTACTGTAGAGCACCAAAAAAAACAACAACTCTCACAGCAGCATGATCCTGTGATTCAGCCATCACACTATGAGTCTATCATCAGCATCACCAAGCACACAAGATTACTTTTAGTCATGGAAAATCTAGTGTTATTGTTGACAAGATACCTTGTGTTTGGCTATTTAGTTGTAAACTATCCTTCATGTGCTCCTGATCGGAGAAAACCCTGCATGAATGGATGGCAGCATTAAAGTATTATCCTCAGTTTGAATTTCTGCTGCTGCCTGAGGCTATATACATGTAGCTGTGCTGTGTGCTCGTAATTTGCTTACTTCCATATAACAAAGAAGTTTCAGACAGAGACAGAGGAAGTAGTGAATAATGAATTAATGACAAGCCATTGCTCCAGCAAGATGTTTTTTTGATCCAACACAGGTCTGACTGAAGACATATGACTCATATCAATGGCTACGGAAAGACAAAAATACACGTCTAACATTTTTAAATTTTGAAGAAAACAAAACAGACCCTTTTGTGGTCATGTGTCTGTGATGTAGCATTTTCCACTGCACGTGGACAGACGAGAGTGGAAATTATTTAGAGACACAGCTGGCCGCATTGTAGTAGGCTATAATGTATACTCTTGTTCTTTGGTTAGATATCACTCGAAAAGGAATCGACGTTTATGTCACTGAGCCAAAAACACCGAATACGTTTAAAGTTGAAGATGCATTAGCACAGGATCTGATGTACTCATTCATGTGACTATCTCATGATGCAGAAGAAGTGTCTTACTGTTAAAGAAACTACTTAAATTGTCTTTAATGTTAATTTAGTTGATGACATTTTGGTTGATGTTGTAGGTCTTTCTACTGTCACTCTCTATATGATTGAATAAATTTGAATTTGTGAATGTTAAAACACTGGTTTCAGTGATGTGATGCTCTTTTTCTTTCTTTTTTTGTCTGGACCTATAAAGTTTCTTAAAAGTATGCATGCATTTCATTTATATATTTTGAAAGTCTGTGAGATCACAAAATAGTATGGTTATGTATACTTTTTCATTATTATGTATTTAAACAAAAAGTAGTCATGCAATTTTGTTTTAAAATATTAGTAATATTTGAAAAAAACAAAAAAATCAGTGTTGCCCAAAAAAAAAATGCATTTTCTTCCCAATATCATATTTTGATATTTCACAATATCAAGATTTTTTAATGATTAATGACTCAAAAATGTGTATCACTTGTTAAAAATGTTACTTTTTAACTTGATAAACGCTTGAAAACTTTGCATTGCAAAATAACTAAGTATATTAAAAGTGAAAATATTTTTTTTGTGGTTAATTTTATGTATTTATTTATATTTTACTTGATGGTTGAGTCACCGAATCAAAATTTGTGAGGAAATAAAAATGTATAGAGAGTTTTACAAACAAGAATACAAAGATTACATGTCTAAGAAGTTGACACATGCGTTTAAACTAGTGAGATACTCGTGTTTATCATGTCAGACATCGTCATATGTCATCAAATCAAACACTTTATGAGAAAAGCGCTTACCTTTCCAAACTTCTGATGCTGGACGTACAGTTGTCCCTCTTTAACGTGAGTGTCCATTTTTAAAATTCTCTACCGCGGCACAGCAAGATAAACGATAAATATATTTCTCACTCTTTAGATTTTTTCCGATTTCCTACCGCGCGAACTTCCGCTTGGCAAACTTTTGCTTCAGGGGCGTTTCGACGGGAAATCATTAAGATGAATCTAACTGTTAAATGAATGTTTGGAGGGGAAAAGCGAAATGTTATAACAGAGTGTTTTCATGCTGGTGGTCCTGAGCTTTGAGATCTCTCTCTCTCTCTCTCTCTCTCTCTCTCTCTCTCTCTTCTCCTCGCGATAGAGGAAGCGCGCGAGCGCCCACAGCCTTTCCTCCCACCTACTCCTCAACCCAAACACGCTTTTCACATGCAGTTATTATAGCTTTGCATAAAGTATGTGTTATAATGCCTGTTATAATGTTGTCAGTGGACAGGTGCTGCACCTGTCTGGGGATTTTTCGCTGACTACATTATCAGGTGATGTTGCTAATTTATGACTGAGAGTTAAGCTGCTCATTTAATTCTGTTTACATCCTTTGATTTGATTTGTCAACCACTAATAGCGTTCATTTAGCGCTGAAATAGTTAGGGTTTTATTATTGGCAAATCCAGGGAGTCCTATTGACTTACATAATTAGTCTTTTTATTTTTAGAGAGGAATGCAGTGTTTGGTCTGAGCATTTGATCCATGTCCTCCACTGGCCTCTCATAGCACTGCCTCATAGTTTGCTCTCACATGTGTTTTCATATTGTAGATCAGCTGATTTGTTTCTCTTTTATCCTTGATATTGTGCTGTATGTGTCGTGGAATCGCAAACATTTAATTTTCTGTTCAACATTGGTGCAAATGTCACCATGTTAAAGTTGTGATGGTTATAGAAGCATGGATAATGTCTTCAGTGTTTACACACAAATCAGGCATATTTTACACCTTATGCCATAATTTTGCAGCAAAATTATTTTTATGAATTTAAAGCTGCCTTGAAGATATGGTATAGATGTGTAATTACCAGCTTTTATATCAAACAGTAAAATTGAGTCAAATATATATATGTGTGTGTATATATATATATATATATATATATATATATATATATATATATATATATATATATATATTTATTAATTTATTCATATTTCTTTTTTAATCATTAAAAAATCTTTTAAAATGTCATTTGCCAACCAAGTTTTGAAATATATTGCTGTATTTTTGTAATCGTCTTGGATCCGATACATTTTGAAGAATTCATTTGTAAGTTTTCAATGCAAATAATGTAAATAATAAAAATTAATTGGATAAATTATATATATTTTTTTAAATTAATTCAAAGTACATCGTGGGAGACTTGGGACATTCATTCAATAATGCTGCCATCTATTGGTCAAAGTTTGTGATGCATGGCTGTTTTTAAATTATTTAATAATTATGATAATAATTAATTTGATAATTTCCAATTGTTTGGTCATTGTTTAATTATGTTTATAATGATTGTTTTAATACAAACAAACCTTTACTTAAATAATTCTGTAATTTTTTTAAAACTAAAATATACTAAAAAAAAAACAATCTTAAGATCTTATCTTCACTTAGATTTAGACAGATAATAAAAATGGGTGTGAATCGCGATTTTATGTTGATTTAGGTAATAAAATAGCTGTGTCAAAGTCCGTGTGTTGTTAACTGAAAGTCGTTTGAAGCAGCTGACTGTGATCGGTCATGTGACCAAAGAGGAAGCAGTCGAGATGAGCGTAGTGTACGGAGGAGTGGAAGGGTGAGTTTTTGACAACAAAAAAAAACATTATTATGAAAACGAATATAATCCATTTTAATTATATTTTAAAATAAAAACCATTGTGTTAAAAAGCGGGTTCTTCCTGCGAATGAATAAATGAAAGTGACAGTAGCTTGACAGTAGCGTAATGAATGAGAGAATGTGATTGACAGTGGTGGGACACAGTCTAAAGCAGTGCTGGTTTCTGCTGAGGGACATGTCCTCGCTGAGACAGATGGACCATGTACCAACCACTGGGTGAGATTGGAGAACATCCTTCAATATGAGGTCACCTATTGAGTACTTTAGTCTGTTTACAGCATTTTCTGTTCACTTGTAGCTGGTTGGTGTTGATAATTGTATCAATGGTATCAACGACATGGTCCAGATGGCCAAAATCAAGGCAGGGCTGGACCCGGACACACCACTTTGTTCATTGGTGAGCCAAAGCATCAGTCAGTAATCCTCAACATATTCGCCTTTATCAGGTTGCCTTGACGTTGTCTGCGCTGTGTGTTGACAGGGCATGTCTTTGAGTGGTGGAGAGCAGAAGGCTGCTATCCAGAAGCTGATTGATGACATGAGGGAGAGATTCCCTAAACTGAGTCAAAGCTATTTCATTACTACCGATGCCATTGGTGCTATGGCAACTGCCAGTGATTATGGTATTAAATGTAGCGTATTTGTAACCAGAAGAAGTAAAGAGTGTCAGAACGCAACTGTCATCCTAACTTTTTCTCTCTGTCTCTTTGTCACAGGAGGAATTGTAGTGATATCAGGCACTGGTTCGAACTGCAAGCTGGTGAATCCGGATGGGACACAGGTTGGCTGTGGGGGCTGGGGTCACATGATGGGAGATGAGGGCTCAGGTAAATTTGTGGAAAGAGATACCGATTGATGTTACATCACTGTGGTCACACACACACACACACCCAGTTTTATCTTGGAAAGATTTTTATCTTATCTTGGAAAGATTTTATCTTATCTTGGAAAGATTTTAATCTTTCAAATGAATTCCTTGCAAAGGCTCAGGCACACGTTCAAACCAAATTCGGAGGTGGTCATATTTACACTTGGTGACTCATGCATTTTTACTGATGAGATTGCAGTCTATGGAAGATTGGGAGTCCTGCAATCCACATACCTTTTCGGACAGTAGTGTAAATAAGATCAGAGACACAATTTCATCCAGTGCAATAGCTAACGATTACCCACTTACTTTAATAATAAGGATTACCTAATTACTTACCACTTATTGGGTAATCATTGAACTAAAACAAGGGTTTTACACTACTGTTGAAAAGTTTGGGGTCGGTTTTTAAATGTTTTTGAAGGAAATTTCTTAAGCTGCTCACTAACGCTGCATTTATTTAATCAAAAATACAGTAAAAATAATATTGTATATTTAATATATATGTATATATTATTTATTATATATAATATAATATATATAATAATATTGTGAAATAATATTCCAATTTAAAATAACTGTTAAATATAAATATTTTATTTTAAATATAAATATTTTAAAAATAAATATTTTAAAATATAATCTATTCCTGTGAAAATAAAGCTGAATTTTCAGCATCTTTACTCCAGTCTCAGACACATGATCCTTCAGAAATCATTTTAATATGCCGATTTGATGCTTAACGTTGAAAACAATTGTGCTGCTTAATATTTTTGTGGAAACCATGGTACATTTTTTTCCCCTAGTGTTCTTTGATGAATAGAAAGTTAAATAGAACAACATTTATGCGAAATATAAATATTTTGTAACTTTAAAAATATACTTTCAGTCACATTTAATGAAATGAATGTTGAATTGAAAGTATTTATGACATACTAACCCCAGACTTTTACTGTACACTCATTGTCTGACTCATTGTCACCCGGTCTCAACAGCAAATATGTATCGGACCTTTCTGACTATTACCAAACTATACTATACTATTCTGACTATTACCGGGTCTAAGATTTTTCTTTTTCTCTGTTCCTTAAGCATACTGGATTTCTCACTTGGCTGTTAAAACGGTTTTTGATGCCAGAGATAACCTCGTCAAATCTCCTCATGATATCACCTATGTTCAGAAGGCCATGGAAGAATATTTCCAGGTTAGGACTTGTTGTTGATTTGATTTAATCTTGTGTTTGAATTTATACTTGAATAGAAATGATGGTGTTTCCTTGTCATGTTCATCTCCAGGTGTCGGATTTGATGGGAATGCTTCCTCATTTGTACAGAAATTTTCAGAAGTCACACTTTGCAGGGTTCTGTAGGAAACTGGCTGAAGGTATGCTACTAATGTACTGTATGCAGTAAGGTTGTGTGAGCATTATGCCACACATTATGACTCTGTGTTTGTGTGTGCATCAGGTGGCAGTGCTGGGGATGCTTTGTGCCAACATGTGTTCACGGAAGCTGGAAAAGCCCTCGCGCAGCACATTGTAGCTGTCCTGCCCAAAATACACCAGGTTAAAAAAAACACCCACAGTCATTCTCACTCAGTTTCTTTCTTCTTCTTCTTCTTTTTTTTAACGATTTGTCACTGTCGTCTCTGATTCATTCAGGATTTGTTTTCTGGTGAGCTTGGCTTGCCTATTCTGTGTGTTGGTTCTGTGTGGCGCAGCTGGGAACTGATGAAATCAGGTGCGTAATGTATTTATAGAGCTTTTCATCTTCCCTGCAGTCTCATGATTAATCTCACATCAGAGAACGTTCAAATTTGCTATGTAGAAAGTATGTAATGTTACAGAAATTGTGTTTGGTATTTTTACATGGCCTTTAAACAGTATGATTTTTAATATTAAATTTTCAAATTATTTTGCCTGCATAAAAAGTGGAGAAAGCGTCGATCATTTGATCAGGAATCAAAACATCTTAATGTACAGTAGAAAGAATGGATAACTTTGAAATGTTGAAAAAGTTATTTGATTTTTTTTTAAAATAAATAAATAAATAATCATGATAATAAACAAAAAAAGGTAATATCATCCGATATGGTCACCAGCAGTAAGTGTGAATTATTATGAGATTACAGAGCTTATTATTTAGATTTAGATTTAGATTTTTTTTTTGTTATAAAAAGCAAGCAAGCCCAGCCCAGATGAGAAAAAGTAACGTAACGCAGTACTTTAAATAAAAAGGAAATTATTATAACAAAATTAGTTAATTTCTTAGGGAGTGACACAATATTTTAATGCATTACTTACACGAAAGTGACTTTCCCCAACACCGATATATTGTGCATCCCTATTTTAAATAAAATCTGTTTGAGAAGAATTGTCAACTACATCTATGTTGTATGTTTGCTGCCTAATAGTTTTGACACCCAGCCCACATGTGTAGGAATTTGTGCATTACTCAAGACCACAATCACTTTCGGGCGGTTTTATTTTGGCAAAAGTCATAACCACAATTATTTTTTATCAATAATGAGATCACAATTATGTATCAGTTTCTAATTGACTTTGGAAACATCATGCATTTATTGAACGTATATTAAAAAAAAAAACCTTGTTGTTGTCGTGCATTTCCAATACCTACTGCAAACTACTACACTTTTAGGGAAGTGCGTAAGCTGGGAAAAGGGTGCTAAAATGTAACACAAGACAAAGAGAAAACATCGTTGTGAAACAGAATGCGGCACAATAATCTTGATTATCCTGTTTTCATAAAAGTTGGAATCAAAGAAATTGTAATTGAAATTAAAATTTGATTTATCGCCCAGCCCTAATGCACGAGAACTAAACATCGTGATGTGAATGTGGTGTTTTTGTGCTGCAGGTTTCACTCAGGTCCTCTCACAGGCTCAGGCTCATGGTTTCAGTCACTTTCGTAAGTACAGCCTGCTTACTTTACGTCAGTCCTCGGCTCTGGGTGGCGCTAAAATGGGGGCACAGAATGCAGGAGCCACCCTCCCTATGGACTACTCAGCCAACGCCAATGTGTTTTTCAGCCACACCTTCAAGCAGTGATCAGGAAGAGACAGACCTGAGTTTAGATGCCACAACACTATGTTGATGATCTGAAATGAGAACTTCCTGTTTTTAAACTGTTAAATTGTTTCCACTTTCCTCTTGGTGGTGCTTTTTCTCAAACATCCATATCTATTCAATCAACCTATATTTATCTATAACATAAATCTCCCCCAAATTTTGAAGGCTTCCTATTGAAAGCACATTTATAAATGTACCCTTTTTTTAAAATAATAATAATAATAATAATAATTTCAGAGCATTTGTGACATAATTTTTGGTAAATTTCATGTCATATCATATCATGGAATAATTTTGTTAATAAACATGTTCAAAAGCACTTTCTTGTTGTCAAATGCTATAGGTAATTTTTATTTAAATATAAAATAGAAATATATACATTTTTAATGTAGCAAAGACATTTGTTTCTGAATGGACAGTCTTTTGGCTGAAGTAAAAAAAATATTTACAGAAAATAGTAGAGTTGGGGTGCTTCGACTCGGACTTGTACTCAATCTTAATACGGATGCTGACATTTTGGACTTCAGTGTAACATGAATGATAAAAAAAAATAAACATTTAAAAAAAACAACAACAATACATTAATAAATATCTCCTACTCAAACTTAATTAAGGACTTGGGACTCGACTTTGACTTGACTAGGTGGACTCAGACCCAACACTAGGGATTGGTCTAAGACCTTCCTCCTCTGCAGATAGCAAAAATCCTAGCTCAACCAAGAGTTTTGTCTCGTTTCAGTAGCTTTATCACTAATCCTGACTACACACAGCTGCTGGTAAACCTGACACTCAAATTCAAATTATATTTAGGCCAAAAAGATATGAAGTAATAAATTTGATTATTTATGGAGGCAAATGACTGTCAGCATCAACGTTCTTAACCCCAAACATCCCCTACTCTTCTCTTCCTTTTTACCACATCCTGTGCGTGACCATGCAAACAGATGTAAAAGACCTGCCACTATTTGTCCTCGTTACAGGATGTACTGACAGTAAGATTGTGCTGATTGTTATAAGACTTATTTCGAGATGTATTTTAGGAAAGTTGGACCCTCTACGAACTTGAGCAATGAACTGTAATAACCGTATCAAAAGATCCATGATTAATGCATCAGTTATCATTCAGCAGTCACGAGTGGCTATGAAAATTAACAAGCAATGCTGTGACTTTCAAAAAGATTAAAAAAAAAATTCCGACCCCATACTTTTGATAGTGTAACAACAGCAAATGTTCGAGGTTGATAATAAACTGGGTTTAGACATGATATATACAGAGTAATAATTGTTTATGTTTGTGGTAATGCAGTGAAAACCAGAGTATGAGAACAAAGACAGTATATAAATCAAATTGAAAAGCAGTCAAGCACAGGTTGTGTTCATAATCTTCAAACTGTCTGGGGAATCACTGTCTTCCCACGGTGGTGCTGATGTCCATCTGTATCATCTTCACTGCACATACTGAGATCCCCTGTCAAGCTTGCAGGCATCCGTGTTGCACAATTACATTGTGAAGGTGCTTGGCGTCAAGCGTACAATGCCAATAAAATGTAACCTGTTATCTGAACAGTGTGCACATAATTAATAGGGTACAAGTGATCTCATGGTTTGGGATCTTGTTTGTCTAAAAGAATGAACTATTGTTCACCTTTTTTAAGTCATTATTGAATAATCAACTTTTTAGAATTTGGTTACAAATCATTACAATAAATCGAGACTTCTGAGAACGAATGCAATATAATACATTAACATAAGGAACACAAGTGATTGCAGTATGTAGTGATGTGCTATTACTGGGGATGAATTGTGATATTTTTGAGAACAATTACTCTTCATCAAATTATTGATCTACAACTTGCAATTAATATCATGGCAGACCTTAATTGTCAACTGCATTGGCATTTCCATACATTATTTTAATCAATGTTTTTTTTTTGATATGCCAAAAAAGTAAAACATCAGTAAAAAAAATTATTGATGGTAGATATATATTGATATAGAAAATGTTATAATTGCTGTAATGTATAGTGCTGTTTATCATTTCTCAATACCATCCATTATAGCTGTTAGACACTGTGAAATGAAAATTCAAGTTAATTTTACCCTCAGGCCATTCAAGATGTAGGGGGCTTATTGTTTTATTCAGTAGAAATGTTGAGCAAAGAAATTTTTTTTTTAGCTGAAATCGTGATCCTTGGCGATTCATTCAATTGACCCTTCGCTGGCAGTTTGATTGACAGGCGATCTGACCAATCATAACCCCGAATCCGTCATTTTGCCAGACAAAGCAGTCCGTGGAGTTAATAGATTAACGTTGGTGAACTTGAAAAATGATGTACTCGCGTCTTTCCACGCTTGAAACAACATTCCTTCTGATGTTCATTCATGTTTATTTGATGCTATAAATGAACTAGAATGTAGAGATGGTCGGTTTACAAGCCGCTTGAAGGAGCTACAGCGATCTGTCACGACACGTTAAAAAAAAACACTGTATGGTATAGAAGTTTAAACAATAAATACTGTATAGTGTCTCTTTAATGTGTCGTGACAGATCACTGTAGCTCCTTCAAGCGGCTTGTGAACCGACCATCTCTTCATACTAGTTCATTTATAACATCCAAAAAAAAAAAATGAATGGACAGTTTAACTTCTTAAAACCTCAGTGTTCTTTCTGAAATAAAAAGACATCTTGGATGGCCTGAGGGTGAATTTGTCATGAATGTCATGCTGGTAGTAAGCCTAGATAGATATGCATTTAAGAACAAACAATTTCTTTCATGAACCTTAAATGTAATTATGGATTTCCCATTCTATAGACAATCAGCACAGTTTTGCTGATGAGAAACCAGATATTTCCAAGCCATCTCCTGGAAATGAATAAATGGATAATGTTACATGACTTGCTGATTTCTGAAGTCTCGATTAGATCAGTTCACAACTTCCCATCAACATGCATATGTTAATCGATTCACACCTATGCATACATGTTAAATGGATAGTATTTAATGATAATGATACATTAAATCTGAGAATTAATACCAAGTTTCAGTACACATCTTACTGCTATATTTAAGATACAGCCAAACACAAGAAATGGTCCAATTGGGTACCAACCTTTCTTCTTTATTTGCCTTTTTTCCTTCCATTTTTTAAATGAAATTCAGTCCTGCGTGTAACAATTTCTATTCAAAATCAAAAGTTGAATTCACGTGAATTCCCCAACATCCTTTCCACAGCATCCAAACCAAGGGGCTCATCCAAACCACCAGCCACACCCCCAGTATTTATGACCACACCCCTTAAAATCAGGAACGTGATCAGATGCATCAAAACTTCCCGCTACAAAAGATCAATAACAAAAAAGAAAAGAAAAAGAAAACACAAACGGGGAGGGAAAGCAAAGACCTGATCAGGCACAAACTGTGAAACAATGACAAGAACAGCCCTTTCGGCAAGGGTAGAAGAACATAAAACAGCCTGGTAATGAGTATGATATTAGCTTGTCACAGCACCTCCTAGAGGTTGTGTTTCAACTTAATACCCTTGGTTTATACATAACAGAAATATAAAGCTTACAGACAATCACCCCCTACCTCCCTCCCACCACACAAAAAAAAAATCTGTATTCCTGCCCCTTTGAAATTGTGTAGTAGAGTGCGCTTATGTGACCATCCTAAAACATGGGCACAACAGTCTCTGATGATCAGATGTTTGTATGAGAGAGGAGGAACGGTGATCACTAGTATTTCACCCCTGGCACAAACTCCTTGGCTTCAGGGTTTAAGATGCTCTTTCGCTGTGGACAAAGACAAGAAAAACAAATTACAAGATATCTGAATGACATTACAAATTAGTGCTTTATTTTAAAAATATTACTTTCTGTCCATACAATGAGAGTCAATGGTTTCCAATGTTGTTTTGGACTCCAATAGAGAGTAAGAGTACCTGACCACTTTTTTGGCTTTGTATCAGAAGCATTTTTCCCATTTTTTAAACAGTTATAAGTCATGACCAATGAACCAAACCAGACAGCTACGTGGTGAATCACAACATTACAAACGTTGATTTGATGCAAAAAATATTTGAAAAGCAAACAAAGATACAAGACTGTGTACTTTACGGTTTTAATGAGGGGAAAAACTACAATCCCATTAAAATCACACACACCTTCAATTTATAAACCTTATTGCAAAATATGCGTTTATTAAGGTATTGAGCATAGGGACTTTGAAGACTGACTACATTGTCATTTGAAGTGCTTCATGGGAGTGGGCGGGGGGCTCAAACTGTTTATTGCGATTCTCAGATTCTTGAATATTTCTCGGCAGAATCATCAGTAATGTAGTTGTTCCACCAGGATTTCCTCTGTTAAATATAATAATTTAAAAAAAATCTGATGACCTTAAAAGCATTTCCCATCCATTACAACAACCTTGTAGCTTAAAGTTGGTTTCTAACTTATTAAGATAAGTTGATCAAATGAATGGCTTTTTTACTTCAGTAACTCAACTGTGGCACTATATGACTTCCATTGTATAAACAATTTAAACTGTCTTCAAAATATCTTATTTTCACAGAACAAAAAGTTGTACAGGTTTGGAACAACATACGGGTGAGTAAAGGACAATTTTCATTTTGGGTGTACTATACTCCTAAGATTATTTTACCATTTTATACACTGAGGCCTGGTTTCACAGACAGGGCTTAGACTAAGCCAGTATTAGACTTTAGTTCAATTAGGGCATTTAAGTAGCTTTTATAAACATTAGAAGAAAAAAAAATTACTGGTGTGCGTCTTGAGACAAAACAATGGCAATGACATTGTTTAAGATATGTCAGTACAAGTTGCTCTCAGTTAAAACAGCTCAAACATACATTTTAGTCTAGGACTAACTTAAGCCTTGTCTGTGAAACCGGGGGTGAATGTCTTAAAGCTCACCAAGATTTCCTCTGCATTGCCGTCGCTGACAGAAAGTCCGTTGAGTTGTTGCTGAATCTGTCCAACTGATGGAAGATCTCTCTCTGGAATGAACCAATCCTGATCCTCCTCATCCAACATCTCTTGGAAACAGCGCTCCAAAAACTCTTGCTCAAGCAATTCCTCCTCCACCTGAGATATAAAACAAATTGACAAGGTAAAAGTTCACTTCCAAGCTGATTTAAATCAATAGTAATAATAATGTGCAAAGCCTTACAATTTACGTGTAGAATTTCAAGAGCCACAGAACTCAATCCAAAAATGGTCCTAAACTATGACCTGAACTATGCTGAATGCTAAAACACACAATCTGATCAGCTGCTGAGATTGTGTTTTTAATGGGCTGTGAGTGGGTGTATATACAGACCTGCCGATTGTATTCCTCCTCGTTCTCCATCCACATGTACTCTGCAAAGGGGTTGGACTCATTCTCTGCATGCCCATTGGCTACTGGGTCCTTTCCCTCACTTCCTGAGACCCCGCTGCCCGGCATCTTTGCTACGTCAGGCCCGTTCATTTCTGTTGGCTCTGAAAAAGATAAAATGTACATTATGGATGCACAAACACCAAAACCCATGTCTGAATGTGAGATATATATATATATATTATATATATATATATAGATATATATATATAGATATATATATATATATATATATATATATATATATATATATATATATATATATATATATATATATATATATATATATATATATATATATATATATATATATTTATTTATATATTTATTTATTTATTAAGACTGAACACAAAAAGCGCGCACACAGTGGACGACACCGGATATATCATGCGTTCTAAATACAGAGTATTTTTAAATATGCATACACACTACCGTTCAAACTTCAAAAGGGTTCGGCAAGATATTTTTGACATTTTTATGCTCAACAAGGCTGCATTTACTTGATCAAAAATACAGTAAAAACAGTAATTGTTAAAATGTAACAATTCACTATAAGTTTTCAAAGTTAAATTTTAAAATAAATTTTAAAAAAAAATTTCCGTGATGTCAAAGCCAAATTTTCAGCAGCCATTACTCCCAGCTTTAGTGTCACATCATTCTACTAGAAAATCTTTCTAAATGGCTGATTTAAATCATACTGAAAACAGTTGTGCTGATTAAGATTTGTGGAAAGCATGAAACTTTAAAAAAAAAAAGCAAGATCACATTCCATAATGTTGTAGTATGCAACATGGCTGAACACTCAACCCGTTGGTCTGTTATAGATGATCATAAACTAAATTACACACCAAATTAGCAAACACTAATAATTCTCAAATAAATCCTGATAGTCGTTTCATTGGGTTGGATTGGGTTTTTTTGGCAGTAAATATGCATTCTTGCACCCTCTTAAACTCTGTGCAGATCTTTTATGCCTTTAACAGGAACACATAAGCACCTCGACACATATGTATGTTTCCTTCCAGCTGCAGGCATCAACAGTAATGCCTGCTGTAAACACTAGAGGGAACAATGAAACCGATACATAAAAGGACTGAAGAAGCTTAACAAAACCTTGATTTCAGAGTATTCAAGAGGTGTGGTTACTTTATATTTTAAATCGATAAATGTCCAACCCAGTGGCCTGTTGCATGAAGCTAGCTGAACAACCTCTGAGTTTCAGACTAGGTTTAGAGTTGACAAAACCATACAAATTCAAGTTCAGCGGGCTCACAACGCTTCGTACAAACGGTCTCTGTCAACTCAGATTTGATCCAGAGTTTGTGATTTCACCTGAAAGTGTGACACATGCAGTGAACAGCCAATCATACAGAACATGACTCACTTTTCATGACAGAGCCACGCAATTCACTTCTCTGCTGAAGATTAAGAGATCATATGAAAAAAAAAAAAGATTTAAATGCAATTGCTGCAGTGAAAGTTGGAGAAGGCAGCTGAATGAAGATATTACTATATCAATGCAAGTGAATAAACTGAATTAATAATTATTTGACTATATAAATTATAATTATAATTATAATTCATATAATGGGTATCTTAATTATTAGTGGCAAAATATGGGCAATTTTTTTTCCACTATAAATTTGGAGTGAGAGATGCAGGGGGAGTGGCTTTATTGCATAAGAGATCACTTTTCTCACAGCTGATTTTTCCAGTTTTGGTTTGCACTCTCTAACCCAGAATAAAACCTGCTCTGGAGCAGGTTGGCCGTGTAACGCAAGTTACCATGGCAACGAACACCACAGGGTTCCTACACTTTTTCCCCCCATTTCAAAATTCCATACTTTTCCAGACTCAAATTTCCAAACCTTTCTGTAGATTTTTTCATATTAAACAAATATATCATAAAGCATTATTTTCAGCTTTATATTTGGTATATAGTCCAGTCATCTGTCTCAAAGTGACATATATATATATATATATATGCACACAAGAAACTTGTGCACATGTGGCAGTGGACAAACCATAACACGAAATTGGCTGATGGCACAATACGGCTGTGTGTATTGTCCTGTTTGCAAAGTTCAAGGGTCTATAAAAAAATAAATAAATAAAAAAAAATTTAAAAAGTGTTCAAAATTTGGCTTTCATTAGGACATCACACCATATTTCAACGCCATAGATCATTATATTCTTAATTTTCTATTATAGAATAGACTAGGGCAATAGTCTGGAAATGCAAAAAAAAAAAAATTCCATACTCTGCTTTCTTTTCCATACTTTTTCAGACCTGGAAATTACTCAAATCAAATTCCATAATTTTCCAAACTGCATAGGAACCCTGAAACCACTAAAAACCAAGCCACCTTCCTGAGCCCGAAAAAACAGTTTGTCCAATCCTGCTCCGGGAGGGCCACCATCCTGCAGAGTTTCCAACTCTAATTAAACACTACTGAATCAGCTAATCAAGGTCTTACTGGGTATACTAGAAATTTCTAGGCAGGTGTTTTGAAGCAAGTTGGAGCTAAACTCTGCAGGGCAGTGGAGGACACCCCTAGTCTAACCTGTTGCAGCACAGCAAGAAAAAGTATCAATAAAAAATTAAAATATAATAAAAAAAAATAAAAAAAAAGCCACGATTGCTTAACTTTCTTTACTCATTTGATCAAACTGACAAATGTAAAGACCATTTTGCGCAAAATAGCTTTTGTCATTTCAAATAAGAAGATGCATCGTGCTGAATTAAACAGTCAACTGACTAATGTATAGTGAGGTGGAATATGTAGAATACAGTTTAAAAATAGATTTAAAAATAGACAGTAGGCAACATGCAGTGTTGTGCAGCATGACTGTAGCTTGCCATCAGGTCACCGAGGTTCAGACCCTGGGATTTTTCCGAGATGTAGCATAATAAACGTTGTGAAATAATTGCCTAATATAGTATTACAACCATCTACTTGTAAAGATAACGCACATGCCTTGCGACACAGAGAGACTGTTATTTATTTCTCGTGAGAGAGCCAGTGCAATTCAAAACTCTTGCTTAAAGGTTAAGAGAATGAAAAATATGAAGAAATTAAAAGGCATTTACACTGACAAACACTTGTCCATGAAAGAGGACAAATAAAATAAATGACCCTGCTCTATCAGTGCAACTGAAACTTGTGAAGTTAGTTTATATAGTGATACAGACTCAAACATGTAAGGTCACATGTAATCATATTTAAGGTTTATTTATAGCTTATTTATATTACATTTGATCTGTATCTATTTACATTCATTGAAACTAAATGCTTAACTGAAACGAAAATTGCTTGTGTGTAATGGATTAATAGTAATATAGAGCATATAATTATATAAAATCATAAAATATACCCAAGTAATTATCATTAAAGCCAGACAATTTTATCATTATTTTATTTAACTATATAGTGACCTTTAACTTGAAACTGGGGGAGTGAATTTATAAAGTTGGATGTGTCGGTGTCACTTTCACTTTGCTCAGATCCGATTGGCCGTGGAGCGCAAGTTACTATGGTGATGAACACAGTTAACAGCCAAGTCACTTTCATGGTACCTCACACCCAGGATTGGCGCAAACTACTCAAATTTACCTGGCTAACCAGCTAATCCAGCTTCATAGTACAGGCCCTAGTGCTGTCTTATCGGTGAGGTCCGTCACACTCAAAATATTTGAGATGACCAATCAAAAACAAAGTAGGTGGGCTTTATGTTCACAGAAGCTGTTGAACATTAATTTCAGCGCGACGCGGTCATAAAGTGCGAAATAAGATGCAAGTAGCTAAACTAAACATTTAATATTTTTACGATATAAATGTTAAATGACTAAGAAAAGTAATCTGGAATGCAAACAAACTCACTTGTCTAATTTCGCCATTTTGAATTGATATAATAGTCCTATATTGATGTGATTCATGTAAATCGTAATTAATGTGAGAGGACAAGAAACATTGACAAAGCCGTTTACAACATAATATGCATAAGATTAATAAAGAATGTGTACATATTGTGAAAGAACTTAATAAGCTTAGTTACCTAGCTTTCCTGGTAGCCTTCAGTAAATTAACTTTTAAGAAAATGATTCATACAACATAAACATCAGTTGAGCCCATGTTTACTTTCTTCACCGACACAGACGAAAATGAAAAGACTCAGCTTTAGGAGGGGAAGAGACAGGACAAGAGAAGGTGACAGAAAAATCAAGAGTGATGGAGATGAGAGAGCAGGTAATGACAAATACTACTCACTAACATGGTTTTAAAGCTATTGTCCAATTTTATGGCCTTCACACATTTTAAAATGCACTTAATGCATCTTAAAATGGACCTCTGTAAAACCCTGGCTACGGCCCTGCTGTGCAAAATTCAGTTCGTAAGAAGGTAGAGGAATTCACATTTCGCTACAACCACAAACTAACAGAACATTAGTGGCTGTGTGTCTAATGTTGGTGTTCGAGAAATCAGAGACTTAATGCTTAATAATAGCAGTGACATCACTGGAGAGAAATAAGCTCATCTGTGAGTGATGACATGAGAGGATGAGCCACTGAGAAGACTGGGGGCTTTAAACACACACCTGACAGGTGACAGATAGCAAACCGAGACCTTAAAACAAGCTTACAGAGTATGACTTCACTGATACAAAGGTTCTGACAAAACATTCTGCAATGCTGAACTCACTGTTATAATACACTTTTTGGGTTAAATCCATCAACATTTTGCAGCCTCAATCACGGATTAAAAAAAAACCAAACAGAATATTTTACCACACTCTGTCAGCTCTCCTCTAGCTGGTTTAGACAGGCATGTCTACACTAGTTGGCAGAGCTTGTGAGCATTTACAAATGCATTACTTCACTAGTCTACCCGGGCAATACAAATCAATGCTATAATCTCTGATGTTTGACCATACAAGGAAACATGTTTGTACGAACAAACTGTTCCAATGCATTACATGCATATTACAGATGGAAATCACCAGAGGCCACACGATACAATGTTACTGTGATTTTAAACATGTGATATGCTGAGTATTGCAATAACATTGCAGTATATTGGAGTCTGTGTATCAATACAACATCCCCACGCAAAATATCGCAATACTGTGCTATATTGATTTTTTTCCTCCACCCCTAAAATATATTATACAGTTAATAAAATGTGGGTGCAAGTGATAAGCCTGAAGTAGGTACAGGCTCTAGAACATGGATAAAGCCTATATTTACAAAGAGAAAAATGATGGATGCTGAACTTCAGCTAAATAATGACTACATTTTCTTTGTGTAGAGCTTCTTTACAGGCAGAATTGAACTCTGTTTGCATCATTGAATGGTTATTTTCTTGTTGATCACTGTAAATCTATATTATATAAAGCTCTATAAAAATAAAGGTGACTTGACAATGACTCAATTGTTTATTTAGCTAAAACTTGTTTTTTTTTCTAAAAAACAAATATCACTTTAATTTCCCAAAGCTTGGATTAACCCCACAGTTTGTGATAATACAAAATTATATCGTTCAATCTAGATGACTTAATTTACCTAGTATGTGTGTAATTTTATGCTCCGTGCCTAGCATGATGCCATCATCAAACTATTGGAATCGACTGCATTTACTGCAAGTGAAGTTTGTCTTGTGGAATGCCATTTAGAGTTGCCTATGTGCAGCACTTAAAATCAGTCAAATATAAAAACCAATCTGTGTTAGGATGCCATTACTCCAAAAGTACCTTTACAAACCCCCAGTGACTAAGCCAGCTGTGACAGCAGCCTTGTTCACAAAACAGCAAAAATTGGTTGTCAGCCCAGTATCTGAATCTTTAAAGGGTTAGTGCACCCAAAAAAAAAAAAAAAAGAAATTTCTATCATTTATTGCTCACCCCCTCAGGTCGTTCCACACACGTAAGACCTTCATCCATATTCATAACACAAATTAAGATATTTTTTGATGAAATCCGAGAGGTTTCTGGACCTTGAATGTGGTAATTATGTTACTTTAGTTTCTATGGGAGAAGTCAGAAACCTCTTGTATTTCATCAAATATCTTAATTTGTGTTCTGAAGATGAACAAAAGGCTTATGGGTGTGGAACGACACGAGGATGAGTAATTAATGATAGAAATGTAATTTTTTAGGTGAACTACTCCTTTAATATGCTTGTATTCACACAGCTTGGTTATTTACTGAACTGAAAACTGCATTCTACAACAGATCACGCAGCTGCACATTTTCAGGACTCACAACAACTGCATTTTAAGCAAACCCTGTCCTGTGTGAACTGAACCGCTCTGGACAACTAGTTGTCTTTCATGTCATGCAGCACAAGAGAGACTCTGCGCTGCACATGCGTGTGTCTACAGAGTGTAACGGGTTTTTGTGTGCGATTTTCCAGTCACTGTCTTTCCCCGGAGTTGCTCCCGTTAGTTTTGTGGTCGTTCTGCACTTGGCGGTTATCTGTTAATGAAGATTTGACAGATGAACTCGAACCTCAACTGGACCCTTGTCATGTCAAATGTAATAAGATCTTTAAGTTTTATGGACATCTATATGTTTGATTTTACTTTAGTCACTTTCACTATAGTTACAGGTGAAAGTCTCAAATACAATTTGAGCTTGAATCTTCTTACTCGTTCATATAGGCAGTACTCAATCAGCTGTGTGAACAACATGTTTTGAGATTCACACTTGTAAGTAAATGCAGTTGTCATTCCCAAACAGTGACAGTGTGAACGTAACCAGTGAGAAGGAAAACTCCCAAATATATACTGTAGGTAGGTCTTCCTCACAGTGCCACATATTCATACACACAGAGATGTTAATTATGTTAATCAAATGTAATGCAGTCACAGAGAGCATTTATATTATTGACAAACTTGACTCCTTCCTCTTAACACTCAACATCTCTGCCAAAACAGTGCTTATGTTGGAAAAAAATAAAAATCGGTTTTCATTCTCTCTTGAATCAGTGTGCCCTCATTTTAAAATATAGGACAAGGCCAAATCACAAGCATCTATGTATCATAATCATAAACATGAGTTCACTAAAACTAGTCTACAACAACAACAACTTCCAAGTATAGGCTGTTTTACAGCTTTTTATAGCTCCAATGCAATACAATACACCGCTATATTAGGTCAACAAAATAAAACCTTAGTCAAGTTCAGCATGTAAATGTTTATAAGCTCACTTATCAATCCATCTAATAAATACAGTCATAGACTCAGGATTCCTCTCTCACCCATACAGCTCAGAACAACTGGGTCGATGTAAGAAGCTACTAAAGGCAGTGGTTATACAAGTTATGTTTCCTTCAAACACATGGTGATGTGTAGCATGTAAGACACACTGCAGAAAACCTGGAGCTTATGCAACAACACGCCACTGCATGTGTTTATACAGACACCAGTGTCAGAAATACCAAAACAATAGCTTGAACACACGGACAACCGTTCCTTCTTCAACACAAACACTCTGATATTGGCGAATAATTAGAACATGGTAAACAAACTCAAATCTTTGCCCAAAAAAACCACCACGTCTAAACTAATAAACGAGTTGAAACACGACGAAGTTCCCCGAAACACTATCAAGCACACGGACTGATTTGTCCGTTACACCGCTTTATAAACACTCTAAAGCCAATTATGTAATCCACTTTTACAGTATTAAAACGAGGAAAGCAGAAAAACTTATTTAGATGACAAACAAATAGCTCTTGGAAACGCGAATATACTTCCATGGCGTTTCTGAATAGGATAAGGCTCATAACAGCGAGAGTAAACTGACATAAAGGTCGTGACAGCCCAAGTGGGCCTCAACACCCCCTCATATGACACGAGAGTTATCCGTTCATCTAGATTACAAGAACTTCATACACAAACACGAGTTTCAAACAACGCAATGCTAAACGTGTACGAGTGAGGCAGTCCAAATTGACTCGCAATCAAATAGGAGTCAGATTACACGGCCATATTTGTTGTCGGAACCGCTTTTTGGACATTAAGACAGTGTCCAGTCAATGACAGACACAGACGCAGTGAAGTCAGGTCGAGACGTGCAAATACACACACAGCGCGAGCTACAGAAAGCTATGAAAACCGTGCAGATATTGTACCTGGCATCGCTGGCGCTTGAAATGTCCGTCAGATCTCTTGGACAGCTTGAGTTAACACTGAACGGAACGATTAATCCTTAATTTGCAAGGTAGTTGAGCTGAGATGAGATGGCTGACTGCCATTAGAGAAACACAACACATTACGAGCAAGATGGTCATGTGGTTCCTGCTTAAACAAACACGCATCAACCCTCCTCCCTCTGCGCTCGTGTATCTCACACACAAAAACATAAAAAATGCATATTTATCTGATCGTTTGAGCATTTGCCATATTTATACACCAATGTTAACTGAAACAGTTATGAAGTTCAAGTTATTATTAAATAAACATCCGCTGACTTTGGGATTAAATTCACAAAGTGAACTTTTTCTGTACAATTTCTGCTGTTCAGAGCAATGTGTGAAACGCGTTATATAAATAACATTCAGGGTACTTGATAATAGTGCAAGAAAATAGTAACGCATAAGCGTGCCAGAGTAATGATAGCAGGCCGAATCATTTAAGCGAATCGGTTCTTTCGAGTGGTTTATTTCAAAGAACTAGTTTTTTTTTAAAAATCGTTAAATCTATTTTTGTACTGTACGTCTTTACGTAATTACGTCATAACGTGGCTTCTGACATGCCAGCGTGGGATATAATATTAGCCTGCATGTTGTTTAATGTTTTGGTTTGGTTTTTTGCAGCCAAAAATATATAGTCTCACTTACAGTTACAATAGCAACATTCTGAATGCTCTGCACGTTTTTCATAAAATGATATTTTAACTCGTGTGTTGTCATCGGCTCAATACGAATCATGAACGAATCGTTTTGTGAACATTAAAAAGATTTGATTTGAAAGAAAGATTCATTCGTGAATCATGCATAGAGCGTCCTCTCGCTGTTTTTCTCAGAAACACAAAAAACGCATACGAAACACTTTTCATTTTATTTAACTGAGCGTTTGAACATTTTCCATATTTAAGAAATAGCCTGGGTATAGGCACGAATAGTTAAAAAAAAGGCACATCATTGTTTAAAAATAAAGAACTGTTCGAAACGAGTTGGTGCAGGAAAACAAAATTGTGCATGCAAATTGTTTTTGTTTGTTATAATGTAATTCCCCAATGTCACCAGTCATGTTATAGCATATACATTCAAATTCCAATAATGTAACACAAAAAAGGTTTATAATATGGTTCATGCTTCCCCATATATCTGACTATATAATGTTTAATAACTTTTGTTCGCTACTTACTTTTAGTAAATTCCTCCGATGCCCGACGACTACATCAAACACACAGACCAGAGGAAATATTTCTGTAGACAAAAAGATAGGCAGGACGCGGGCCAGTCTCTGATCGGATATTGACTTGTAAAAATGAGAGGACACACTGGAAAAGTGCTGACAGAGGAACCGCGTCGCTTTGTCTTGATGTTTCCTATGTGCTGCGTAAATCTCTAAATATGCTAGTCACGTGACCACAGCTGATCACACTCACATTTCAATTAATTGGAGATGTTTTGTATTTTGCTGCACTTTATAACGTTGCGTTTTACAAGTGACGTTGTTTGCAAATTGCAATTTCTGTGACCAGCAACAATTATCGGGCTCAATTTTTCATCTGTGAGATCATTTATGACATTTTTTAACTTGCTGTAACGTCATACTTCTTTCGTGAAGTGTTCATTTTTCGGCAACATCTGTTATGATTGTTTATCGTTGTCTGATGTGTGTGGTGTTTTTTGTCATGGTTAAGTTGAGTTTTAAGGGTAAGGATATAGGCCTATAAGATCTGTACAGTATAAAAGCCATTATATGATTTGGAGTCCTCATAAAATACAAAAATCCAGCGAGTGTGTGTATGTTGGAATACAACGTGACCAAAATTTCGTGGTTTTCAAGCATACAAGTTTCTTGAGATGTCCAGCAGGTGGCGTAATAAAGCTGTTTACAATTATAATGCATAACCCTTTTACACAACAGTATAAAGATCCCTGTTGTGGGAAAGAAACATCTTAAAATTGCTTAAGCAGGTTTGCTGGTCAAAGATGGTTTAAACATTTCTCAGTCTGGTCAAGCTATCTTATTTGGCTGACCAGCATGTCTCCAGCCTGATTCGCTGAAAAGTGCCCTAACTCTTCTCTTAGGCTTAAGATGTTTAATGCTTTTTTTCTTCTAACACAAACCGTTGGTTTTAATACACATTTTTTTGTCCAGATATATAAAAGTGCATAACTCTAGTGAAATGTCACTACCAACTTTTCCAGCTTTTTCCAACGGGGCTAAAGGCTCAAGAAAAATGTGCTTTTCACTTCTACCATGGTGTATGATTGCAGGAAAAAAAAGTTTTTATTGAACATTGATGGATCAACAGATTTTGTGTGAAAATAAATCATAAATCAGGCGGCAAACTTTTTACACTAGCATGGGGCAAAAGGCACAAAGTATTGATACAAATAATTTAGCTAAAATGACATTTTTAATAATGTCTAAGTCAACACTTTGGCAAATTTTGCGTTTTGGTTTATTTTTATAAATAAAATAATTAAGTTTTGTTCAGTAAATGTACTGTCATTAAAATATTTTCATTTTAAAATTACAGAAGCAAAATTATTTTTAAAAAGTAAATATTCTGAAGGAATTGAATGAGATCCCATAATAATTTAACATAGCTTTACAGTGACAAATAAATATGATGTTTTATAATATGATTAAAGGAATTGTTCACCCAAAAATGAAAATTCTGTCATTTATTTTACTCACTCTCATGTCGTTCCACACCCGTAAGACTTTCGTTCATCTTCACAACACAAATGAAGATCTTTTTGATGAAATCTGAGAGCTTTCTGTCCCTCCATTGACATCTACGCAACTGCCACTCTGGTGCTTCATAAAGCTCATAAAGAAATTGTAAACTAATCCATATGAATTAAGAGGTTTAGTCCAAATTTTCTGAAGAGACATGATCGCTTTATATGATGAACAGTTTCAATTTAGGCTTGTATTATGCATGCCATGCCAGGCCAATAGTTGTCGATGTCACTTTGTAAAGAAACACTATGTGCCTATAGACTGAACATGTAATGTGCACACACAGTATTCACAAATTCGCATTTTTGTAGTTTACACGGAGACAGATCCAAAAGATTGCAATTCAAAAGCATTCTTCAAAAGTTTGCATTTGCAGGCCCCCAAAATTCCATCATTGTGTAAATGAATGCCCAAAACACATAAAAATGTTTTTAGTTGAAAATGCGGTCATGTAAACAACCCCTAAATGACTCCTCATGATGAGCAGTCCTTACTGGACTCTGTTACATGCCTTGTACAATTGCATTTTATGTTTGGTTTTGGCTTGTACTAGAAGTGGGACTTGGTGACAACTTACACATAATTTGATTATGACACAATTATCTTCAACATCTCCAGTGAGTTTTCACTATTACATCAGTACTGACATTGTCTAACCTACTTGAACCATTAAACATCTCTGGATCCAAATGTATGTGTCATTTGTTTCTGCCTACAATTAAGGGAAAAGCTTGGAATCCTCTTCTTATCGAATCATAAAGCGCTACTGCTATACTCAATGCTTATTTGTTGGAGGAAGACTTAACATTGTAGTCAATTAGTGGGGTTTTTAGTTTGCATTAAGCGTCCTTACACTTACACCAGCTTCTCATTGCACAAATAAGATTCTTTTGTTGTTATCTAAAACTCTCACCAGTCCATAAAAGCTTCTCTCAGACACTTTATCCAATTATCTTACTTCTTTCCTGACAGTATCACAGTATCATTGTTTATGAAAACCACCCTAACAGTGCGTTCCCAAGGTCCTCCATCTTGTTCTCATATGGGCCAGGGTTGGGTGGATTTTGATGGTGTGGCTGTAGTCATCTAGAAAATCTATCATTACAATAGAGTTAAAGAGGGACTCTCATTGAAAATAGCAATGTGTGTGAGTATGTGTGTGACTGAGGTCAGAGGAGTGGACCCACCTTTTCCTCAAGTACAGACAACAGTCACAGGAAAGGCAAGGCTGGAAGGCATACATTCATGTGCACATAGTACACATGCATAGAATACACACATACATGCTCATAATATGACATGTTTGGTGATAATAAATGTAATTTAGATAAGTGGTAGAACTGATAGGCAGCAAATCTATCAATTAATTTAAGAGGAGAACAGGTGTAATAAGTTACAAAATGACTATTTGCCATTCTGATTGCTAAAGAAAGGCTGACGCTTATGGGCAGCCCTTCTGAAAGCGGAAGGGTGGTGTGTAAAAGAGGAAGCTTTAGGGTGTGTTTGTGATCAGAGCCAAAGCACTTCCTGGTTCAGTGTGCAGCACGAGTAGCTTAGTCGGGGGTTGTTCACTTCCTCTCAACTCACTTGGTTGCTTCCTGTCTGACCAAGAAAGCAATGTGTGGTCTGGAGTGTTTATACACATACTGGTTAGAACATGCTGGAGTGGGTCAGCTGATAATTGTGAATGGACATGGCTTGAACTTACAGTTAAATATGGAACAGAGAAGATGTGTCTCTGTCAGTAAACATAGGCTAGAAAATTGGGTCAGAGGAAAGGTTTTTGGCCTTTCTAAAGACCTCTGTGAGATTGGCCTTGGTGGCTCAGGGAGGTAAATGCTGTTGGTAATGTTTTCCAGACTCCTTCAAATTAAATTGGAGAAACCTGGAAATATATGGATCCATGAAACGTTTTCTTGTTCAAGAGAAATGGATTGGGGGGAAAAGTATTTGTGAGCACTTTTGAATAATCCTCAGATGAACTACCTCCTGAGCGCCACTAAAATTTACTAATGTTACTTTTGGCAGCAGACATTGTATATTTTGCTTAAAGTGTAGTATGGAATTACTGAAGAACAGCAGCCAGGAACATTACATGCATTTGGTACATGCAATTTTATTTGACTTAAAATATTATCAATGGTAGTTTTTTTTTTCACTTTTAAGTAAAAGGTATGAATTACCTTATACATTTACATTGAATATTCATATTTAACAATGAAGTACATATAATTTATGGAGGAATATATGGTTTTATTAGTAAAAAGTATCAATAAAGTATGAATCACTTTATATCTTATAGAGAAAGGCAGGGCTGTGCACAGACATTTTTGGGGGCAGGTGCTTGAGTGGATTAAAAGACACCCCTGTGAATGTGTCATTGAATCATTTGTTCCCACGGATTCGTTCTAAAACACTGAATCATTCAAGAATGAAACAACACTATGTTGCTGGAACTGTCCTGCTTTGTTTGGAACTATTTTGTTGGAACTAGAGCAAAAGAGCAAGATGTTTTGAGTAAAAATGGTCAATTAATATAAGTAACTTATTGTTTACTGAACTATTGTATAAATTAATTCATATTTGCAGTCATGCTGATATTCAGGAAAATAGTGCTCTTGATCATTGGATAATACGGGCATACGATTTGCATTGCAAGTGTGGTGATGTCAAAGAGGGGGAGGAGTACGGGCTTGAGTGGACTCGCAGAATTAGAACTTAAATGCTATTGTTGGACACACGCTTAATTGAGAATTAATACCACCGGAAAATATAAATAAAAGCTAAAATATAAAATTCTTGCAAAAGGGCACTTATCTAGTGAGAGGCCAAAAGGGCAGGTGTTTGAAGACCACTTAGGGTCTATCTGTGCACGTGCCTGGGAGTAGACATGATGGAGCCTTGGCAGAGCCAGGAGAGGACAGACAGAGCCAAAGAAATCCAAGAACAGCTGAAGAAACTGGGTGACACTGAAGGTCCTTGAAGCCAAGGCAGAGCCGCAGGGACGCAGCCAAGGTGAAGCCATGGTGCTGGAGAACTGAGGCGAAGCCAGGCGGCTGGAGGACCAAGGTGAAGCTGGTGCAACTGAGGACTGGAGCCAGAAAGAAGGAGCCCAATGGAGCTGAAAGGGTAGAGGGTCGAGGTGCAGATCAAGGCCCAAATGTCCATGGCAAAGGCAGAGTGATGACTGACCAAGGTGTAGCATGAGAGATGAGGAATCCCGATGGAGCCATAAGGACAACGGTACCAGATGGAACCAAGGGAGCAAGGAGCAAAAGTGGAGCTGACTGGTGGATGGGCCAAGGTAGAGTGATGGGCTTGGAGGTTTGAGGTGAAGCTAGAGGGTTGACACACCGGGACAGAGCTGGTGAACTGGAAGCCCAAGGTGGATCCAAGCTGCTAGGTGAAGCCAGCAAAGAATGAGTCGAAGGCCTGAAGGGAGCCCGTGGGGACAGGGCCGAAGAACTGGACAGCACAGGCAAAGATTTCATTAACAGCTTCCTTGGCCAATACAGGACAAGCCGAGAGTTCAATAACAGCCTCCTTGGCTGACACGGGACAGGCAGAGAGCTCAATAATGGCCCCCTTAAGATATGGGACAGGCAGAGTGTTCAATAACAGCCTACTTGACCGATACAGGACAGGCATGAGGAGGTGGGTGTAGGAGGTTGGGTGGGAGCATCGGCGATAAAACAGGCTTTGTGTTGGGTGGGACCAGCAGTGACGGGAAATCCTGGGAACCAACCTCCTCCCATTCCTCACATAATTGTTTAGAAGCTAGCAGTCAGTGGTGGGAATATGGGCAGGCCTCCTCATCATGACCACGTACTTAATGCAAATACCCACCAAAACGGACACTGGGACTGACTCATGGTAGCATTAGGGTTATGCTCCTTGGTGGAAGTGAGGGCTGGTTCACGCAATTGGTCAGACATGGCACTTTTTGGTTCTGGGTCTGTGGTGGGTTGTGGTTCCATCTTCGCGGCAGGTTCGGTGGTTGGCTGTTCGGTGGTAGGCTGATAGGCTGGGTGGGTGGGATAAAGATAAAGATCCTCTTCACTCTTTCTGATGTTGTTTGGGCATCCACACTAAAGTAATACCCATTAAACGAATTCGTGGAACGCCCCCTGAACGTCCCCAGAAAATGGTGTCATTGTCCAGCTAAAATAAATTCATTATTGATTCATTCTGTTGTAAAAATCAATAGTTATTAATTTAGTTAATCTATCTTTATATCAGCACTGGAGAAAACAGTGATGTAATCGTCCAGCTCAATTCAGTTTGTATACAAATGGTGTCAATGCAGGCAGATCAAAAACATTGTTGAATATCAAGTGTCCCCAACTAAGCAAGCCAAAGGCAACAGCGGCAAGGAACCAAAACTCCAAGAGGTGACATCAGGTAACCAACAAGTGACAAAAATGGAGAAAAAAACCTTGGGAGAAACCAGGCTTAGTCGGAGGGCCAGTCTCCTCTTGCCAACAGCGAACAGTGCTTGATTCCGATTCCGGTCATGAGTCGCAACAGTCAAAATATTTAATCCAGTTCCAATTAGGTGAAGATCGTATTCATCATGCCGGTATGGGACGGTTTGTTGGGGATCTGTGCCACTGGCTGTCATGTCAGTAAGGCCTTCACAAGGGATAATCTAGTTGACACACACTCCAGTTCAGTTGGTCTGCCAACCACCAATAAATTGAAAAGAAGAAGAGGAAGAAGAAGAACTAAGACAAAGGAAGGACAGGAAACTGAACTTGGAACAGTGCAAAACCTACTCAAATTCCAACTCAAGCAAAACGCTAACACAGAACAGACGTGATAGTATCAAACATCTGTGTGTGTAATTTTTCACATGTTTGTGCTATAGGAGAGCCAGTAAGTAACCACCTAGCAGCTCCCTAGAACTATAAATGTTTATATGTAGAAGTCCTATTCGACCACTCAATACATGTTGACGTGTCCGCCATCTTGGAATGGTTAATTCTTCAGATGATGTCGTCGCTCATAGTAAAATGAGTTTCCACTCACAGTAAAACTCCATGAGTTTTCCAAGATGCCACAACATTGTGCAGCCTCTGTGCAGAGATTTAAATTCCAGAATAAATCGGATAACCTTTCACATGTGTTGGTTTGTGTTTTTATGTATTAACTCAATATTATAGGTTTTTAAATCTTCATCTTGTTGTATTAAATCCTATGAAAATCACATGCTAAAGTCTATTGTAGACAGATATTCATATGCATTTAACTATGGTTGCAGACGCACAGTCAACTTGACAGCTTACGTATAGCAGCCTATTGAAATGACCACTAATGAGGCGTCTATGTATATAGACCCTAAGAAACTGCGTATAAGCACCCATGCACACCAGAATCATGGCAACGACTTATGTGTGAGCAATACTGTAGTTCTGTTTGTGCAGAATAGCATTTGTTAGAAATGCGGCTTCAAGAGAGAATTCGTGAACATTTACAAAAAGCGGATCAGACTAATGCAACATAGATGAGCTGGCATGCATTTATTTGTATACATGTATAGTGTTAAACTGTTTTAAAATGCTTGTTCTAGGTAGGAAAGAGCTTTGTTAGAGAGAGAAAGGGGAGTAAGACTGAAATGAAACAGAGAGTGAAGAGAAGACTGGAAAGACAAAAAAAAGAGCGAACTGGAAGAGAAGCTGAGAGGGAAGAAAGAGTTGGATGCAGGGGGTGGGCAGAAGGAAAAGAGGGGAAACATGAGGAGGGGGGATCGGATGACTTAATCAGTGCACGCTGCCACTCCAAATACTCTCCACCCTCTCTCTCTCACTCCAACAAACACACCGATGCACAGTGATTGAATCCGTGTCAGTATGAAGTCAGCTCCCCTCCCTTTCCCCTTTCAATACAGCAACCTTCATATCCAGCCCTTGTACATGTGTGTGTGCACGGCTCTCCCAACCATTCCTCCCTGACATTCTTCAGCAGATGAAGGACTGACTGCTGGGATACAGAAACAGAGAAAGTCAAAGGAATATTGTTTGGATCTGAGCACTTTTTTCAGCTTTAGATCAACACCTTCAGTGCTTTTCTTCTTTCAAACATTTGGCTGGAACTTTTGTTGTGAAACAGCATCATTACACAGACTCTGCTACTGAAACATCCCATTCCTTTTGGGATTTTGGATTTTGATCAGTGACTAAGCAACCCCAGGCAGGGGACATTAGAACATTCTAAACAAGAGGGTGAGTGCAAATTTACATGTTAACATGATAAAGAGTGTTTAATGGGACCAGCATCAGGTGCAGCGCTTTGTCTTCTTTGTGTGCTGACTGACAGGAGTGGGATTGATGGGGGCGTTCCAGAGAGATGGATGACTTAATCATGTTCAAGTATGAAATAAAATGGTATTTTAGTGGACATTCTGACCATAATTACCTGACGGACATTGAAATATGACTTAGTACATCCTCTAAAATGACTATAATTGTTATGTTGTAGGAAAGGGGTCGGTAAATCATGCTTGACCTCAGCTTCTGCAAAGTGTCGCTGTGTCACAAGTAGCTCTTGGGTGGAAATTAATCGGAAAATCTTCCTAGAAAGCTGTCAGAGGAAACAAGATGTTATTATTTTCAGTGGCAGTCGACAATATGACTAGACACATTGTTGTTTTAACATCATTGATATACTATTATAGTTTTTAATGTTTTCAACTATATTTTATCTTTTTGTTTTATATATATATATAACGTTTACTTTATTTTAAATTGTGAAAATGTGTTTTATTGGATTTAGTTTTAGTTCATGATAGTAACCCTGAGTAGAAACACAAGTATTTTACAGTTACTGGGATTTATTACTTATCTGTCATAAGTCAGACAAGTGAGATGTCTCACTGGAACAGACAGAAGCTTTAAATTCTGCTCATTGAACAAAGATGGGCTCAAGTGTACTACAAGTGGTAACTAAATGCATTTTTTAATACAGAGATAGTATGTTAAAAGCACTGTCTCAAAATAGCACAGTTGAGTACACTTAAATGTTCTTAAGATTGTCTTAAGAAGTACTAAAGAAGAATTTTTTGTATGTTAAGTACAAAATTACTGCGCAAAAAAAGAGCAGTTTAAGTGCATTATGGAACTGTACTTTTTTTTTTTTACCTGGGATGACATAACAACCTGTGCAAAGCAGGTAGAAAAAAGTATACTATAAAGAAACAATGTTTCTTTGTTCAAATGACTCAACCTCAGTGCCAGAAAAAAGCTCTTTGATGTCATTTATAATCTGAATGAAGTGTGTCTGAAACCATATGGAGAGGCAGTGATAAATCATATCATCTGAAGTCAATCAAGTTCAGTGGGCTCTTATCATTTTAAAGTTTTTAATGTTTAAATTTACAAATGTTGTAATCTTTCACACACACACACACACACACTCTGCTTCTCTCAAACCCTACAAACTTTGAGAGGGTTTGAAACTAACAGTGGAAGAAAAAGAAAATGGGAAAGAGTCCAAAGAAAAGATTAAGGCAAGAGGCATGGGGAAAATAGGGGGGAAAGGGGAACACTTTGGGGGTAGGGGGACATGGAGTTGAATTTCAGAAAGCACCATATTAATTTCTCCCTCTGAGTTCATCAGGTAAAATAAATTACTGTAAATCCATTATATAGAAAATTACTTGTATGACATCAGACTAGCGTTTAACAGGATTTATTTAACAAATGTCTGTGTTTATTGTGTTTCTCTCCTGTTTCAAATCATTTGGTCTGGAAAACAGAGCCCAACAAGAGCTTTGGGAGACAGCATGACTAATACACACCCACTAACACATCATGTCATACTTTTGTTGTTGCAGCTGGGACATCCTATGATGTTTGAAAAAGAGAAAGAAAGAAAAAAAATATATAGATTTGTAGTCAAAGAAATTATAGAAATTATTCTGTGTTTGTGAAATGTCTATGTTCTCTATGAAGGTCAATGACAAAATCGTTTAAAAATCTTGTTTAAAACGTGTCACGTTCTAAGAAATGCAGATGTATTCGTTTTTATTTCTTATGGTTATTTTAAAAAATATTTATACAGACCCCCAAAAAATGTAAACTGAGATAATCAAATAACGTTTTCCTAAAAGCTTGAATTCATATACATATCTTAATAATTTTCATAGATTACATTTTTAAAAATGAATATAATTTTCTACAATGCTATTTATTGAATGTAATTTAAAATGTTCAAATAAAGCCCTGCTTCACATGTCAGAGTTATTCTTTCCCTGTTAGGCTGTAAAAGCCCTGTGTCCTCTACAATGGCAGACGTCCTGCAACTCAGTACCAACAGTCTCCAAGTGCCAGGTAACATTTCATTGAAATTATTCTGTGGGATATGATGCTAAAATTTAGACTTGGATAAAATATATGTATATTTCTGTAGAATATCCAAAGGAACCTAGGTTATAATAGTCGAACAAGTACTTTTGCAGTAGACCAGAATTTATATACAGCAGACTTGCAGTCCAAAATGTAAAGCTGAATTGAATCATCCACATATTTCCACTGGAATTATGCCGTAATTCCTGTCTATGCCATCAACAATACTGGACAGGGGTGTGACCCTCTCTTATCTACGCTCTGCACTCTTGAGAATAACTGTACATGTTGATAACATTCCTCTCTTACTCTTGAGTGAATTCCACCCATATTTGAGTGTGTGCATGTTTGACGGCATATTAGAGTGACCTTGCTGGAAGGGGTCAATCCATGTTGATAGTACTTGCCATGGAATTCATTTTGACCTGGAAAATGTCATATGCACACTTTCAAACGTGCTAGGAATTATGGAATGTTCGGAATTCTGCTCCTGAAATTCCTTGCCAGTGTTGCCACAGATACGAGACACCAAAAATCAAAGTATTAATGCTGAGTACACATGATGACAGTGTTGAAGAGAACACGAATGCACATTTTAACTCCTGTGTTAGATAAGGACAGAAAAAAGCGTTCAAATTATGTATTTGTATTTCAAGCCAGGAAATAATTGTCCAGGTTTTAAAGTCTATCATCTATTTTCTAAATGCATGTTATTGATCTCTTAGTAAATGAGTTGTCCCTGCATAAATTTCATTGTAATTTTTAATAAAAATGTCATAACTCGATCTTCCAGTGAAACTTCTCCCTGATGACATATGACAACATAATGGTGACATAAGTCCACAAATGACTACAAGCTGTGATTCAGATCTGCCAACATCACATCTCAAAATCCAATCAATAGCTAATATATAGAACCAAGTCTATGCCCTGCTTTTTTTATTTCTCGATAAGCCATATAACTCGGATGTTCATCATAATATGGAGGAAAAGTCGTTTACAACTGTTTCATTGCAACTTTGAATACTTCTGAAACGTCTTTTATAAAGGTATAAGGTCATTCAGCATATAAGGTGCTATGAAATCTAAAATTATCCACATTGCAGTATTTTTCCAACAAAGCCATCCATTGGAATTTCTGACGTCGCCAAACACATGCCAGTTGTGCTTAGCTCAGGCTAACGACATGGAATTTTGAAATCTCTTAATTGCTCAGCCACTCTGGTGTTTTCATAACCCATCCTGTTCAAACCGCCATGCTCTAAGTGGGACTCGAACCCAGGTCTGCTGGTATAGGAGTCAGGTGCTCTAACTTCGGTTGTTAAAGCACCTCTTGAGATCAGGGGAGTGAGGTTTACACGTACAGCTCTTATTAGCCTACGTCTGTTACATTTCAACATACAGAGAGTCCTGATCATGTTTTTTGAGTTCAACGCATGAGCAACTTGCTCATTTAAAAATCCCTCATTCTTTCTCTTTCATTTTGTCTTCTTCAGGTGAAGATAGATCAGCCTCTACATCTCCCTCTGGTTCTCCATCTCCTTCCAGAAATGAGTGCAGTATCACTCCTCTTACTCCCTCACCCTCTCCGGTAAGATCATGATAGACAGAGTGCTGTACTATGCACCCTCTTTATACTATATGGGTTAAATGCCAAGATCAGATGCTTCAAACTACAGTAATGTTGAAAGAGGATGTGGTACCACCAGAAATATGCAATTATGCTTCTTTACTTAGCACTCAGTTAGTTGGTTTAAAACAGCACTATCATTAGCTAATCCTCCAGTCAAAGTGCACTGCAATCTGTGGTAGCACAAAAATGTTTTGTTCGAAAGTTGACTTACTCCAAAGCTTCCTGCCACTGAATAAGAAATAGAAAAGGTATAACTGGTAAAAGGTATGGCTTTTTTTTTCAGAATTGTGTGATATAAAGTCGCAATTGCGAGTTATAAAGTCAGAATTGTGAGTTATGCAGTCACAATTGTGTTATGAAGTCTTTTTGTGTTAGATAGTCAGAATTGTGAGATATAAACTCGCAATTCTGAGAAAAAGTTTTTTTTTCCTCAGAATTGGACTTTATAACTCGCCATTGCGAGTTTATATCTCACAGTTCTGAGAAAAGAAGTCAGAATTGTGAGATTATCTCCCGCAAGACAGGGTGTTCTAAAAACATGGCGTCAAAAGAAGTTAAACTTTAAAAAAAAAAAAAAAACATTTATAGGCCTTGTGTTTTTTTTTTTATTCCTCTGTTGTGCTTTTTAAATACAAAATCACATTCTGTGTGAATGTCCCCTTATTTTTTTTTTTCATTCCAATGCTTTACCCTTCCATTGTTTTTCGATGCGCTAGACGTTGTACTTGCGTCTTGTGGCTTTTTGCTCATGTCACAGCATTCGAAATGCGTTTTTTTCATTCCACTGCCCTGTGTCTCACGTTTTTTTAAACACAAACACATACTTACATAAATCACCTTGAAAATACTGGTATGAACATAAGCTGCAAGTGATTCATGATACACCCCCCTCTGAGGTGTTTGGTCAATGTAACACTCAGGTCAGGGAAATGATCTAGAGATAAGAGAAGACAAGGAGAAAGTGGAGTCAGTTACTCTCTGTACCAGGGAGATCTTTGTGTAAAATCACCCCTCTGAAAAAGTGATAAGGCAACAGCTTGATTTTCTTTCTGCCTACTTTGTTTTTTCTTTATTTCTCTCTTTAGAGGACAGAAATAAGACCACGTGTGGCTCGTCCATTTTCTGTGGTGGTTGCTATAGATTTTGGCACCACCTCCAGTGGCTATGCCTTCAGTTTCACCGAAGATCCTGAGACCATTCACATGATGAGGTATATATGACATCTGGACAGAACTGTCTCTGACCTAAAGTTATTATAAGTTCTTATAACTTCCCTGCTCCTTTATTACCCTACATTTCTCCCTGTTTTTCTAACAGACGCTGGGAGGGTGGCGATCCTGGTGTTGCCAATCAGAAGAGTCCAACCTGTCTGCTTCTGACCCCTGACCTCCGGTTCCACAGTTTTGGCTTTGCAGCACGAGACTGCTACCATGACCTTGACCCAGAGGAGGCCAGGCATTGGCTCTACTTTGACAAATTCAAAATGAAAATCCACAGCACCAGTGTAAACAGAACTTACTTTTTATTTACTGTGTTTTTTATAGTAGAATTTATTCATGAACTCAACATTTATTCAAGAGCTCAGCTAAGGGACATCAAGCATTGTTGATAAGGTATCACAACACTGTCTAAACGAGAAGAAGCTGGATCTACTGTCTGTCTAAAGCAAAACATAAGGGCAGTGTATTATTTATGACACTTCTGTGAGCATATCTGCAACAGACTTTCTTGATTTTCTGTAGGATCTCACTATGGAGACTGAACTGGAGTCAGTTAGTGGAAGAAGAGTTCGGGCCATTGAGGTGTTTGCTCATGCCTTGAGGTTCTTCAGAGAACATGCTTTAAAGGTGAACACACAAACACACAAAGCAGAAGCAGAGTAGTACAAAGACTATTAACTTATCAAGGAGCCATATTAGTACATTACTGCTCCGGCGACAAGCTGTTGCACCCCTAAAAATGACTAATCACAACATTAACATGTGTCTTGTTTACTCTGAATACTGACGTAAAGTGCATCACCAATTACTCACATGTTACCTACTCTTTAAAAACTACTAGTGGTCTGGACCATTATTTTAAAATGAAAAAAATGTTTTTAATAATGGTCCAGATCACTAATAGTTCCTGCAGAGTGACTAGTAATTAATTGGTTGTGATTAGTAATTAATTAGTAATTAATTAGTAATTCTTTTGTAATTTGTCATAGTTAGCTAATAGTTATTAATGAGGCTAATCTCATTCAGTAATTATTGATTACCCAATAAGGAACTATCTCAGTCCTAAATTTGATATTACGTACTGATTGGTTAAGTTAACAGTAGTAGCTAAAGTATTAATGTAGTACTACTCATTTGTCCTGCATTACTTCCTGCATAGTTACCTATTAATGGCCGACCATCATTCTAAAGTGTAAATGAAGCCTTTGGCCCAACATTCTGGTATGGACTCCAGCATACCCATGACCCTACATAGGACAAGCGGTTTAGAGAATGGACTGATATTAATTATAGAATTTCTGAAATATATATATATTTTTTTTAATTTATTTTATCATAAAAAATATATAATTTATTTGTACTTGTATTTTACTTACTAATTATTTGAACATTTGAATCTGTGAAACACTTTTTTCCAGTGCTGTTATTGTCTAGGTTTTTCTTTTACTTACCTAGGCATTTGTTGCCTATTTTAGTTGCGCAATACAAATCTCCATCTAGGGCCAGACTGAACATCAACCAGTGTAATGTAGAGCAGTAGTGTGTTGTGGCTTTGGTCCAAATCTTTCAGGACGTACTTTTCCTTTACTCAAACAAGAACACATCCAGTCTCTGTGAACAGTGGGGGTCGGGGGAGGTGGAGGTTCTGGGCCAATCGGTAGTCAGTCTTGGCTGGACCCAAACTTTCTTCCTCCTGCTTCCTGAAGCCCTTGAAGGTTTGTGGGAAAACACTAACATGGAGATTTTTACCAAACTCTGGCCATGCATCCTGAGGGTCGTGAGTTCTGCACATCACGGTACATTTTAGAGCGGGCCGGAAATAAGGGATATCAATAACTAATAGAAGCATGCAAATGTTATCTGTGGAATGTAGTTAAGATAAGAGTAGGAAAAGTGTTAATGTGTGTGTGTGTGTGTTTTTCAGGAGGTGAAGGACCAATCCTCCTCTGTGCTGGAAAGTAATGAAGTACGATGGGTCATCACTGTTCCTGCAGTGTGGCGGCAACCAGCCAAGCAGTTCATGCGAGAAGCTGCGTATTTGGTAATGTAGCATAACTGAACTAAGATCAGTTTCCTCGACATTTATGAAAAATTACACATATTCAAATGCACACACTTTCTCTTTCTTCCACTAACAGTTTCTTTCCCTTTCTTTCCCCCTCTTTCTCTTTCTCTTTTTCTTCTCTCATGAACATACACAAATACACACTGCCACATTAAATGTGATGTCCTTCAGCTCCCCAGTGCAGTTCAGGAAATGTGCGTAGATGAAAAGGAATGCAATAGTCACTGCACACATACAGTAAATGGGAATGTTGAAAGACTTTTGTATGAGTGGAGAGAAATAGTGTGCCAAGAGGGGACTATAACCTGATATCCATTATATATATATATGTGTGTGTGTGTGTGTGTGTGTTTGTCTGTATAAAATGCACAGTATTGCAGACTTGTACATTTCCCTATGAGCAAAACACTAAGAAATCAATCACAGAGATTATTTTTATATACAGCAATCAACAGCACATGGATCGCTATTCAAGAACAAAGACGGTTGATTTGATCACTACCAGCTGCCCAGACTCTAAGACCACTGAAATCTACATATTAAATAGGTCAGAACTGCATTTGTTCTAGTAGCCCTGAGTCTTTCTCCCTACTAGAGGTAAGGCAGGTTAAGGTTAATTTCCTCTTTGCAATGTCACAAAGGTTAAACAATGCAAGAGACTAGCACACAAACACAGGAAACCACGCCTGTCCCAGCCAAGCAAGAGAGGGGGAATGAAGCAGCCCACCACCTCCCATCATAACTGCATGACCAACTGGGGAAGTGTACTGATACTTTCACAATGTACTGAAACTTTCTTTACGGGTTATTTTGGTTACCATGTTACCAGGGCTCATTGTATAGTAAACATAGTGTTTATATTTTGTAGTAACATTTGATGTTATGAAACATTATGTTTACATTTAGTTTTCTGAAGAAAATTTGAGCAGTGCATGCTCATAAAGTTTGTCAATTGACACTGCTCAATTACTGGTCGCTAGAGTGTTCTGGGTGGTTGCTAGAGCATTGCTATGGTGTTTGCCATATGCGCCATACAGTTCTACAGTACTGGTATGTTTTTAGTTTTTATGAGTTCAAATTTCTCCAGACCAAGGCCGGCCCAGAGTCTGTTGATACCTTAGGCAAGATTTTAGATTGCCCCCTCCCCAAACTCTCCCCAGTTTTGCTAATGGCTAAAACTAATACCTATGGTAACTGTGCTTCCATGCATAATTTACACATGATGCCGATCACGTCATGCTTGCTGTCTATTAATTTTTTTTACGTTGATGACAACGTTGCTATCGTATGTTATATGTTGCATATCATGATGTAATCTAAAGTACTATAAAAGGATATTAATTGGCAGAAACGTGTTAAAAACGCCATTAAAAGCGTCATTAAAAGCATCATAAAAAAACTCACCCATCTCGGCTCATCGGGATCTCACAAAGTTCCATTATAATCAATGAAGCTGTCTACTCTGCACACTGAATCTCTTATTTACATTAATAAGAGGATTTGCGAGTGTGCAGAACTCAGAGTCAGAACTGAGCAAAATATGCCACCGGCCAGCCCTGCTCCAGGAAAACTCTCAGTCTGGGCATTAGTGTTAGGGATTTTTCAGTCACTCTTTCTGCAGGTTACATCGTTACTTATGTCAGTAGATGGAAACAAGTGTCTTTATGAGTGAATTATTCAATTATTCACAGATTCATTCAAAACATTCATTCAGGAGCAAAGAAAATTACTGTCTATACGAGAGAGTCATTGAATCATTCACTCTACTGATTTATTCAAAAACTGATTCATTCAGGAACTAAACAAATTACTGTCTGTATGATTGAATTGTTCATTCAACTAGTTCATTTAAAACACTGATTCATTCAGGAATGAAACAAGTGGTTGTCACTGAAATAACAACTTAAATGATTTGTTCAAAACGCTGATTCATTCAGGAACTAAACACAACTCTGGATGTTGCTTAAAAACTGTTGATTAGTGTAAAATACTCAGTATTAACTCATACTCTACTAATTAGTCCTCATGTTGTTTATCTTATTGTAGGCAGGTTTGGTGACTCCAGATTCCCCTGAACAGCTCCTCATAGCTCTTGAACCAGAGGCTGCATCCATCTACTGCAGGAAGCTCCGTCTACACCAGGTCATTGACCTCAGCCAACGGCCAGTTACCAATGGTTTTGATGTAGATGGCTCCCGTCCTTTCGATTCCAGTTTTAGGCAGGGTAAGAAAAGGTTTTTTTTCTTCTTCTTCTTTTTCTAAACCAATTAGCATTATACAATATCACTTGCTCTCAGATTGATCCTGGGAAGGAGTCCAAATTTCTTACTTTAAGTGTATCACATTTCTCTATAAACATTAAATGGGAACCATGCTTAAAGTCCCATGCAGGACTGTCTTTCATCCCTTGAAAATAGAGTGCTGTTTTTGTTTTGTGTGGGTATGTGTGGGTTTATGCATGGAGGACAGTTAGATAGGGGCAGACTGATCCAGAACCAAGTGGGTCTTAGTGACTAGAGCATGTGGTTTGGGTTAAGACAGAAAGAACGAGATGACATTTTCTCGAAGGTTAGAGTGTCCCCTGAGGTTACAGAACTGAAAAAACTGTTCGAAAGATTGACAATGTTTTTGTTATCAGTGCTTGAAAAAAAATACAAAATGGGGCTCTTTTACAAACAATCTTTTCACATTTATATACAACAAAAAATAAAGCACCATAGACACTATCAATCATTACTGCTTTTACACTCAAAATATTCATTACAATTATATACACATTTCACATTATAATTGGAACAAGGTGCTGCGGACCATGAGCTCACCATCCTCTGGGCTGCTTACACTAGGAATCACTAGGATGACTCCTTTTGTTCTTTCTGTCTTTCTTGCATTTTTGCTTGCTTGCTTGCTAATTCAAAGGTATTTGAGCGTATGTATATTCAAAAATGTAATCTCCCAAAACATGTTTTACAATTGGACAATGTTCATGTACACACAGAAATCAAGGGACACAAACACACTATTCAACTTTGGCACTTTTATGTTGCAAGGAATTTTTTTATTATTATTTACACTAACAGGCCTGTGTTTTTTTTCCTTAATGAAGGTGACAAACTTTCCTGAAAACCTTGTTTTTTTTGCTGCTTTTGAAATTTGTTTCTGTGCGTTTCATGCATCGATTGTGTTGTTTTACTCGTCGCATACAGCGACCTAGAAACCTGTGCAAATAATTTACTCCGCCATTGTCTGTCCTCGCATCTATTTTAAGACCATGGACACATTATTTATCTCTGTCTCTGTTCTACCAAACCACATGGGTTGTAGAATAATTAAAGTTCAAATCAGTTTATTTTTGCTTTTCCCTCTTTGTCTTGTTTCAAATGTTGTTTCATATTGTAGCGGGTTCCAGATTGTTCTTAAAGTTTAGTTAAGTTTCTCCTCTATGTGTGTTTTCTGCAAGCTGTGGGAATGTTCAACAGCATGTCTGTTTTTTCTAGTTTTCACAGAATGTACCTGAAAAGAAAATGTTTGAAGTAATGCATTCCATAAAAAGAGTTCCTCAGGAAATATGGCATCCAGTGTAGCCCTACTAACCCCAAAAGTGAAGCAGAGATCATTCTTAGTTTAGCAGGTCATTATTCACTAAAAGCTCCCACTATAAAACTGCAGCCATGAAACAAGCTTGTTTTATTAGGTATAAGAGCGAGGCTTGAAGTAAATTGAGCTCACATCTCAAAGATCATGTTTTACAAACAAAAGCTTTCGGTTCATTAAATCAGAGTGTTTAACAGGCTGGCTTAATGATCTAGGTATTTGCTATCTCTCCCTCTCTCTTTTGCTCTCCCTGTGAATTTTATTTATTCTAATGAGATAAGGCTTTGATTAATGCTTCCCATGTGTGAGTGATTCATAGATTAAAGGAAGTCAATGTGTCTTTCAGCCCGTGAGCAGCTCCGCAGAGCCAGACATAGCCGAACATTTCTGGTAGAGAGTGGTACTGGAGAATTGTGGTCTGAGATGCAGACAGGTAAGAGATGGAAACACACACACACATTTATTTAGCTACAAAAACTGAGGACATACGACAGACTTCAAATATTTTAAAGTTATAATGACTGCAATAAATTAAAACGGCAATGGCGGCAATACATAAATATAATAAATAGCAATTTTGTCCTCAGACACACAAAGTATATTGGAAACTGGCCATATAGAGTGTCGATACTAACAAATTAAACACGAAGATGCTTTAATACAGACACATTAATATTTGATTCTTTGATCATAATACAAGTGACCACAAATAGACTATAACAATTCTTTCCAGGGTAATCATTCCCAGGGTATTGTAATGCACTACTTTTTCATTTTTCATGTAAGATGGAATCTTTCTATTTTAAAACATGATTTCCCCTAGCCAAGCCTTTTTGTTCCTTATGTGCATATAATATTGTTTATATGACTCTTAATTGCTGTACATATGTGTAAGAGACCCTCATTATGGAGCAATCATTGGTATGTTATTACTGGCTGCACAGTCTGAGCGTATGGCTGCAGTGTGTGTGCGTGCAGTTCTCCCTGCATGACTGGCACAATGACAAGGTGCAGGGTCAAAATAATCAGATCTTTAGCTCCAGATGTTTCCTGGAGAGAGAGAGGGCTCGAGAAGGAGAGTTTATTACAATCTAACTCATGCAATATTCAAAATACAGATCTCCTTCAATTTCTCATAGTGTCATGCAATTCTTAGCCGTGCACACATGCTTATAGATTCACAAAGACGAGGCAATTTTCCATGAATCCGAGTTATTACACCACTGTAAACAAACAAGAAACACACTTTCCTGTGTAGTTAACCTAAGTCAATTGGCAGGAGCCAAGCTAAGCCACTTTTATCTCGGATTGTATCATAAATGTCTGAAGGCTGCTTGCTAGAAGATCTTCCTGACTGGCCTGGAGTAGGTCTGAGAGAGAAGAAAGGGGGTGTTATTTAAACAAGTCTTGTTGATTAAAAAATCCTGTAATAATTATTAAGCAGGTAACGAGACAGACTCTGGTCAAGAATGAATAACCATGTGTATTCTCAAAGGTGATCGGTACATTGTGGCCGACTGTGGTGGTGGGACGGTGGATCTGACGGTGCATCAGATTGAGCAGCCACAGGGTACTCTGAAGGAGCTTTACAAAGCCTCAGGTTAGTTGGGGACCAAAGCCAACTCTTTCATCACACTTACAACTACCTCCCTGTCAATTATGATCTTTGTCTCAAGATCTTCAAGACTAGAGTGAAATGTCAGGGTATTTCTAAATTGAATAGTCACGATTGACCAAATATGATTTCAGCTAATGTTGAACTTGATTTTGCTAAGTAGAACATGTTCCTGGATCAATGGCCCTGTCTCAAACGGCACCTTTGGGTTGGGTTGGGGGTCCAGTCCTGCACCTGGAGGGCCACCTTCCAGGAGAGCAACAAATCCAGGAGCACATCCTATCCTACAAGGCAACATATTTATCACTAGTTGGAATGGAATCAAAGCTGGTCAATCTTGATTGTTCACTTCAGCCACACCCTGTCATTTCACCCCAATCCTGAAAAGATCTGATTCTGAAGGTCATCTGGTCACGGTTATTCCAAAGGATTTAGTTTAGGACCTGAAGAGAAATTAGGTGAACGTGCTAAATGGTACACTGTAAAAGCTCAAAATAATTGGTTTGAGTAGGACAAACTTAAATTAAACAAATTAGCTCAGTCAAATTAACTTTTTTGAGTATTTAGCGCCTTCAAGTTCACAGAACTGATATATTTTAAGTTTCATTGTTTTGAGTTTTATGAACTTATTTCTTTTAAATTAGATAAACTTATGTTTAATTGAAACTGGCTGGGATTTCTATTTCCCTGCATGCTTTGACCAGGGCACTCAAAAGGGAGAGCAAATGCTAAAATGAAGTGTTATATGTTTTTGTTGTTGTTGTTGTTTGCAAGATTAAGTGGGAGATTTAGTAGTGATTCATGTTTTATTATGCTAATTTAGAAGAGTTTCTGTTAATGTGTATTTTTGGAGAGTTAGCATCCTGGTGACAAGTGGTGCATGCGGCTTGGTTTGAGAGCAAGTATGTTAAATGCTTTATATTCCTGCGCTCATTCAACAAGTGCTATACCATGCTATTGCTAACATGTTAGCAAGTTAGCATTTTCTGAATTAGCTTGTTATAGCTAGCTATGTTTACACAAATAAAAATGTTCACATTGAGGCTACTTGAAAATTTTAAGTTAAATGTATGACTTAGTGAACTCAAACATTTCAAGTTAAGAACAGTTAATATGTATGTGTTCAAAATAAAAATCTGCCAGTTCTGCTTACTTAAACTTTGAATTTCTTAACTTAACCATTTTGAGGCACCTGGTTGTCTTAAATTTTTTGAGTTTTGCCAACTTATTTGGGTTTACAGTGTACATGTACACTTTTCTCTTCAGGAGGTCCTTATGGAGCAGTTGGTGTGGATCTTGCCTTTGAGGCTATGTTGTGCCAGATCTTTGGGGCTGACTTCATTGAGAGTTTTAAAGCCAAACGTCCAGCAGCTTGGGTGGACCTCACCATTGCATTTGAGGCTCGTAAGCGTACAGCGGCTCCTGGCCGGGCCAACTCATTAAACATCTTGCTGCCCTTCTCCTTCATTGACTTCTACAAGCGACACCGGGGGCAGAGTGTGGAGACCGCCCTGCGCAAGAGCAAGTAAGTCTGACTCGTTGAGGACATTATTTGCTAAATTATGTTTTTGAAAGTATGAGTATTTAAGTTTTAACTTCGTGTAATGTTTCTGTCAGTATAAATTTTATAAAGTGGTCATCTCAAGGGATGCTGAGATTCTCTGCAGAGGCCATGAATGAGCTTTTTCAGCCAACCATCAGCAATATCATAAAACATATTGGTAAGAGACGTATATCAAACAAACACTAAGCCAGGGACCGGTATTTAATTCTCTGTCATCTTATGGATTTCTCTCACCCCACCAGAGAACCTGATGCAGAAGGAAGAAGTAAAAGGTGTGCGTTTTCTCTTCTTGGTTGGAGGATTCGCAGAGTCGCCCATGCTTCAACGCGCGGCCCAGAACGCACTAGGCCGGAGCTGCCGTATCATAATTCCACATGACGTAGGTCTGACCATCCTGAAGGGCGCAGTCCTGTTTGGACTAGACCCCACTGTTGTCCGTGTACGCCGTTGCCCGTTAACTTATGGTGTTGGAGTTTTGAACCGCTTTGTGGAACGCCGGCACCCTCGTGAGAAGCTACTCCTCAAAGATGGCCGAGAATGGTGCACTGACATCCTGGACCGCTTTGTTAGCGTTGATCAGTCAGTGGCTTTGGGTGAGGTGGTGAGGCGGAGCTACACTCCAGCAAGAATAGGACAAAGGAAGATCATAATCAACATCTACTGCAGCGACACTGATGACATAACCTACATAACTGACCCTGGGGTGAGGAAGTGTGGTGCCATCACGCTAGACCTGCTTGAGTCAGGGGCAGCGGCCGCTGATGCTGGTGAAAACGATAAAGGATCTGCATTTGAACGCAGAGAGATTCGCACTACCATGCAGTTTGGAGACACTGAGATCAAAGTCACAGCTGTTGATGTGGCAACCGGCCGACTGGTGCGGGCATCAATTGACTTCCTGTCCAACTGATCCTACTGCACTGTTTCTGGAGGGGACTGGAATTCGTGGAATGCGAGGGACATTTAACGACAGCTAAACTCATCAAAAAATAATCTCAAATAACTGCTTTGAGTTTCAACATCTGGATACTTAAGGATTGCAGGTGTAAAAACTGGAGGGCTGGACTGTGATTGGGATTCCATTTCATCACGCAAAGCACCAGCTATTAGGACTGCCTCAGTATTAAGTGTACTGTAAACTTTGGATTAGAAAGAGATTCTAATTATGAGTAGTGAAAGTCTCAATAATGTCAAGAGCCATAGACAAAAGTTTTAACAAGACCTTCAAGTAAAAATAGCTGAAAATGCATTTACTTTGTCAAACAAGCTTCCATTTTTGGCATAATTTTCTGTTATATTCTTTTTAAGTTTGCAGTTACTTAGTATTTAAAATCAAATAAAGCCACTTAATTTTTATTTTTGTAAACATATACTCTGTAACTAAACATTAATCATTTTAAACTTGTATCTAAACAGATCACGTTTATAAATTATGATTGCACCACCTTGAGGTAAGAAGGGGAAGTAATCATTTAGAATGATGTGAAGGAGTTGGGTTGGTCAACAGAGAAATGGTTTAAATTAATTTTCTGATTTCCTAGGTACAAAACAGGTAGTTTGAAATGCGATTTGTGAACATTTTTTTTTTCCTTGCCTGGTTGTAACTGTAGTTTTACTTATTTGTTCCATGAAAAATCTGTTTTTTCCAGCACAATTTAAACACCAAAAGCCATTAAAGCGATACTACCTCTCAGAATTTAAATTATTCCAGGTCTAGACATTTAAGCCCGTCTACAAGCTGTTTTTTTGTATGTGCCTAGTATAAACTTCAAGTGATAACATTTATCACACTTAACATGAGACCTATCATTCTTTAATGTTATATAAAAGCAATGTTAGCTTTTCACCTAGCCAAATGACTTTAATTATATTTCCAGAAACCCACTTCAAAAGATGTTAAATTACCTATTAAATATGCTGGACATTCATTCGACATAAGAGAATCAAGCTAGGGGTTAATCACTGAACACAATGCTGGAATCCAGCCCTAAAACTTTGACTTCAGTTTGATACTTATTAAACTGTTGGTATACTAATCACAATGACTGAAAATAAAGTTATTTTTCTTTAAATGTTTCCCTTATCTGATGTATAGTCACTTTTCATTCATGAATGAAAGAACACAAAAAAACCCCCACACAAATGCTGAGAAGCAAAGGTACTGCTTTTAATGGTCCAATAAATAGTTCCGCCGAATGACCAACACAGGAACGTATCTCAGCAGAGTGCCTGCATATCAGTGCTTATACAGATCTACAAACTGACCACTTTTTTTGAGTGCGTGTATGGTTTGCGTGTGTTCTCAGACTATCACAAAAACAACATTCAAATCTCCCAACTAGCCAACAGATGGTTCAACCTTCATCGATCTGGAGCTATTAACAAAAATGACATTTTATTCTGGTTTAGCCTTTGTAAACACACAGAAATGCATGGATTTAGTGGGACCAGGGAGTAACAAAACAGGTCAAGGAAACAAATCACGGCCCTATAAGAGGCCAGCATTTGTTTTGACCTTCTGAAAGTCCAGAGGCTTTGCCCAAGACACTGCTGGGGATGGGTGTGGATTAGTGGGCGTGTTGGGGTCTACCACGACCTCTTCCTCTGCCACCAGGTGCCGCTGGGCCGTCAGCAGAGGAGCGAGGGTTCTTGATGGTCTCATCCACTGAGAGGATGAGGCACGCAGCCTCGGAGGCAGCGGTCAGGGCATTGATACGCACGACAGAGGGCTCCCATACACACGCTACGAAGTTATCTGCTATGTCTTCATTATTTATGTCCACTCCATACCACATGCCACCCTAGAAGAGAGAGAGAGAGATTATGCAAAGCTACATTACAAGACTGACATTACATTTAGATGATTATATAAAACATGACCAAGCATGACTTGTGTAGCTACCTGTGCATGCTTAGCCCTCAGTTTATTTAGGATATTGGTAGCATCAAAGCCTGCATTGTCACACAGCTGTCTGGGAATAATCTCCAGGGCTTTGGCATAGGCTCCGATCAGTAGCTGCTGCTTCCCTGGAATTGTTCTGGAGTAATCCCTCAGATACTTCGAAAGCTCCATCTCTATAGCTCCACCTCCAGCAACAATTGAGTCATTCTGTCATGGGGAAATAGGAGCAAGTTAACTTTTTTAATTTTTTTTTTACTTACAGGCTTAAGAAATTTGTCTCCCCCTCCTGGCAGTTCTTAAAACATTCTAAAATTTCAGTATGTCATGATTGCTCACTAGCAGTTTTGATCATTTTCACAAAATTTAGAAAAAAAAAAATATTCTAACTTCATGCATTGTTTTATTAACACTTGTGAGCAATTTTTAAAGAAAAAAAATATTTTGGAAAAAAAAAAAAAAACAATGAGAAATCACTTTTTTTGTCAGGGAAACATTGTGTCATTAGTGCTGGAAAATTCCATCATTACAGGGGAAAGTTAATGAGGACATTAGTGCAGCTTGCATGTCAATGCTGCACATTGGGAATTAGCATCCATCTGCATTCATGTAGTATTATTATTAACTGTACTGTTTATAATTATAGACTGTATGTTTAGTAGTACAAAATTAAGCATTTAAACATTTATGTATACTTGTATCAGCTGAAAGTGAGGCGAAGGAGACCGAGAATTAGTTGAAACAAATTAATGGGAGAAACCAACCCGATCTCACAGCAATTCGTACATATTTCACGAGGTGGCTAATTCGACCACACTTGTACGAATTCATAAGTTTTTTGATACGTTTGACTTTTCATATGCACGAGTTAGCCACCTCGTAAAATACAAATGAATTGGTAGTGAGATAGTGTTGGAGAAATTCAATATACTGGTTGTAGAAATGGAAGTCCTGGCTATGCCAATTAAGAGACAATTTCCTTCTTGAAAGAGGCAACAGTAATTTGTTTTCCCTGTAACATGCAGTGAAAAAAATAGTTTTGATTTGGCCGATAAGGACAAATTTACGTCCTAAATTTTCCAGATTTTAAAGCTAATTTGAAGTGTTATCTCAATACAATGTTTTTAATAGTCTTATCCCAAAAGAACTTCTGGCCAAAGGAAATCAAGGATATGATGAAATCTGCAGTTGGTATCATCTAAAGCGAGAGATGCTAAAGCTTTCCCCACCTTGATCGCTCTGCGCACAATCATGATAGCATCGTGCAGTGAGCGTTCCGTCTCTTCCATGAACTGCTCTGCTCCGCCCCTCAGGATGAAGGTGCAGGTCTTTGCTTTCGGGCAGCCTTTAAAGACGTTGTATCTGTAATGGAATACATATTGTAAGTATGGAAACTGTTTATGTGAAATTATTAAATTAAAATCTCCAGTTCATGGACATAATTACATTTTGTATTAACAAAAAAAAACCCATACCTTTCTCCTCCAACCTGCACTTCTTCAAAGAGCTCACACTGTCCGAGCACATCATCAGTCAGGGCACCGACACTGGTCTGAATAGAGCCACCACAGGCCTGGAGGACACAGTACATCTGCTTTAACAACTGCATGGTCAACAACACATCAGGACCTAAACATCATTGCATGTGCTCAAGGGAACAGATATCAGCCATTAAATTACTTACAATAACATTACAGAGTTCAGCAGGGAAGACATTTTTTGTAGACCAAAAGCCAGAAGAGAATTTTAAGCATTTCCAGTTTTATCATCCTTAAGTAAATAGATTTGATTAAACGCCTGAAATAAGGTCTAATACTAAAATCTTAATGGTGGTGGTCATGTGACCAGAATGTAGTTCTTTTATAGCCTGTTTAGCTGTTAACTTCTGACGATTCTATTTAAAATTCATACAAGTTGTGTCAATTTGTCATGATGAAAAAAATGTGTAAGAATCTTAAACCAACTTATGTTGGTCAAGAGCTAAATTGTTTTGTTTTTTTAATTAAAAGGCTTAAGAAATTTGTCTCCCCCTCCTGGCATTTCTTAAAACATTCTAAAATTTCAGCATGCCATGATTGCTCGTTGGTCAAGAGCGAATTTCTGCAATAATCCAAAAGCTACTGGAAAAATCCTGTTGGGTTTTGTCAAGGGAAACAGGGTGATGCTAACTTTCGGGCTTGCCTACAAAAATATATCGTCGCTGCATTGCTCTATTACAATGTTAAAAGAAAACTGGATTTAATATAAAGACTGTAACTGAATCATGAAAAACGTACTAATACATAGTGAAAGCTAACCGACAGACACGGGATACCATCATACCATCATGGTTCTCTTGAGATCTTCCTCCACAACACGGCCTGCACAGAACAGATCTCTGTCTGCAAAGTATTGTGTGGCCACATCTCCGATGGGCAGCTTGGACAGTACCACTTTAGCACCAGATTTGTAGATCTTCTCCAGCTTATCGTACAGAATGTTCCATTCAGCATCAACAATGGCCTGATAGTCCTGAAAACAGCCACATAAACATGAGGGAAAACAACTTTGTTTACAAGGACCATGATGGTTTACTGAAATGAGAATCTGTTACAGAAAATATTGGCTTGCGGACATTAGCGCTAGTTAGTGTCACTTCAATAACTTGTAGAAGCTATAGAAACACTAATGAGCCTTCACTTCAAAGCCACATCCCTTCATGTTAAAATGAAAACTACACCTTCAGTTTCATCTTACTTGAACCCGACCTCCTTGTGGCTCAGTCCTTTCATTATTCAGCAATCAAAAGGAATATAATTGACAAGTACATTAGAAAAGCTGTGACGGTGAAGAGCAGTACTGACCTCCACAGAGTTCACGCGAACCTCAGCATTGTCCTTCTCTGCCTTCAACTCCAGCTCAATGTTGAGCAATGCGATCTTTGGGCTCACATAGCGCTTGGGCTGCATCTCAAAGCCAGCATAGGAGAAGGTCTTCTTGAATGCAACACCAGCCACAAGCTGAGATTCCTGACAGACAGCAAAAACAAAGGAGTGTAAAGTTAAGATCTTCTTTTGCTGCAATTTCTCAGTGCAGAGACCTTTTTCCACCCGTTCTGTAACTCTTTGAACATCATACTAGGTAGATCCACAATGTCACAATACTGACACCAAATGTAAAAGGCTTTGTTCAGGCAGGAAAACTGTTATTTTGTCTTATTTATATCTGATTTTGTTGTCTGAATGGCAAACAACATATTTTCCAGTTTCCATTCTCTCTTAAAACGCCGACAGTTATTCTCAGTTGTTGTACGAGTAAAGGCTGGAATACAGAACATGACTTTTGCCCACATTTGTGTGCTGATTTGCAGTCTGGAGGAGTTGACACTAGATTTTTTTTTGCTTGAGAAAAATATTCCATCCAGTTCAAGGCTCGAAATTGCAACCATTTTATTCGTGCATGCTCCCGAAATGTAATCTGTGCAACTTCAAAATATATTTGGGAGCATTTGTGCGAGAGCAAATATTTGTTGAGGCGTGACCTGTTTTCATTTCTCTACATAAAATTAACTAACTACTGCACAGTATGTGCCTGCTGTGAGCAGATACAGTGACCATTCCACTGATCTATCTCATAGCCAATTAATTCTTCTATACATTCTTAACTTTAAAGCAGATGTTAGGTTGATTAATATTAGCCGTTAATCACTCCCTCTCACTGCGATCTGCAAAGGTGTGAAGTCGAAAGTGCACGGAAAAAAAAGTTATATTATCTCTCAAAAGAAAAATTCGACTCTTAATCCCCTAAATGAGTAGTCAGGAATTCAAATCACGCGTCCATGACGGCCACACGTCACATTATTTGTACCAACTTGCTCCTCAGAATCAAACTGCTATTGTGTAAAAAATGTAATATATATTAAAAAATGATGTTTATTGATGTATATATTTTCTACTAATGTTCAAAATATGTAGTTTTACGTTTTGTATTGTGTAGGTCTAACTGGCTAACTCTTACATCTGCAAATCAGCTGTGGGCCAATATTACCTACAAATGTGTAACGCAGATCGTCTCATAAAATGTTCAAAAATGCAAATGTCTGGGATTAAGTAGAGCAGACATATGGATAAATATGAAAAAGCGTGACGACGGGAAAGAGAGCTCAATTAAGTCCAGTTTTCTCTGCGCACACAGAAAGCCGCCCATCAGACGTCAGCACACGAGTACTGAATTGAGCTCTCTTTCGAAGTCTTTTCAATCTCAAATAGACAAATACACACAAAATTGCTAAAACGTCTGTTTTGGCGAGTATTCATGTAAACAGTCGATTATATCTTGTGCTAACCCTTGCATCATCACTAATGCAACCAATAAGATGCAGTAGATATTGAATATACAAATTTCATCCACAGATTAAATATGCAGATTTCAAAACTGGCAAAATGACAGTGAGGCCAGTCAGTTAAAAAAGATTTTGTGCAGTGTGAACAAAGCCAAATACCTTCTTATAAAAATTCCTTTAAATCTAGAACACAGCTTCCTCTCACCTCCAGAGCTCCACCCTGCACCTTCTTCACTCCAATCATTTTCAAAGGCAGCAGATCGTCCAGCATCATCACTGCGTCCACCACCATCTTGGAGAAGAAATCCTTCTGTCCTGCGATCAGCTTCGAGTTCATTGCTGTAGCAGCACACTTCTCCAACAACTTCCTTTGTTCCCTGTGGTGGCAAGAGAGGACAAATGATCACCTCTGTGATATTTATGTATCAAACATATGATACAAACATATAACCATGTAACAGCACACAGGGTCGGGACTCACTGCTCGTCATCCTTTTTGACGGTAACAGCGATTTCTTTGGTCTTTTTGACGGCAAGCTGGGTGGCAATGCGGAAAGCTCTGATGATGGTCTGGGGGTGAAGCCCTTCCTCCACATACGGCTTCAACTGCTTCAGAAACTCAGCAGCAAGCAGAGTCACTGAGGTGGTGCCATCACCAACCTGAATGAAGAGGATACATTTTTGCATATTTACTAGTTACACAATAACTTTATAAAATCATATAGAATAGTAAAAATATTAATTGTAAGGCGACATTTACTATAGTTTCTGATCCTAACCAATAACAGGACATTTTCTAAATATTTGCTTTGCAATGATAAAAGCTAGTTGCACAGGTATTTCACATGATCGCCATTACAATATTGTGCATATTAGAATAGCATGTCAGTAAATCAACACTGACAACCAGAATCATTTCCTTTCAAAGCAGCCTGGATGTATAGTCAAAGAGAGGGAATCTTACCTCAGCATCCTGAGATCTGGCAATGTCTACCAGAGTCTTGGCCGCAGGATGTACAACTTCCAAAAGTTTCAGAATTGTGGCTCCATCATTAGAAATAGTGGCTTTGCCTGCAAGATAACATCATGTAAATCACAGTAATATGATATTAAGAAATGTATCACTACTTCCCAATAAAAGACCACTCCTATACCTCATTACAGAAGTGCAGGCCTACCTCTGTTATCCACCACAAGCTTGTCCATGCCACGCGGGCCGAGGGTGGTGCGCACAGCCTCCGCCACAACCTGGCAGGCATTGATGTTGCTGACCAGCTGCGGGACCCCCTGAGAAGAGTCTGTGCCCTCCTTCAGGAGGATGACTGGAGTGGGCTGAGAGGACAGATTCAAGAATGGTCACATGAATCAATATCACCACCTTTTGAGTCATTTTTTAAAAAATATTTTTAAGAGCACACCAAAGAAAGGTTATTTTATTTACAGTAGAATTGTCCAAAATATCTTGCCTATCAAAGCCTGTAAATTAAAATTTGAAAATGTACTTATTTTTCAAGGATTTCCATTACCATTGGAGATAAAGTTCCTTTACAAGCAATGTAATTGACTACTTATACAAGTAAACAATGCCTCGTTTTTTACTTGCAAAAAACGTAACATACTACAACATGTGAAATACTACCTTAACTTAAGAGCCACACAAGAAGCACTACTAATATCTCTCTCTTAGTGTCACTATGTGCTAAAAAAAATAATGGCCTTCATTCAGGATCAGGAATAAGCGTTTTATAAAATCACAGACTGTAAAATGAACAGCATTAAAGGGTGTAACCGGTTAACAGCTCATTACCTCTTTTCTCAATACCGAAAGGATGCTAAGCTAAAGCTTTTGGCGTTATTTAGCAACCATAACTATTGTGAAGTAAATGTGTAATGTGAACATATGCCGTACAGAAGTCATTTTTTGCATGCTGCGTCTTAATGCACATCTCTAAATTCTGCCTGTCATCCTCAAACAGAAGAATGAACCGTTAGCAACCAAGCTAGCTAGCATCAATGTAAATCGTTAGGTGTATAAGCTCATTTAAGATAAAAATAATCTCGCAGACATGTCCTTTATGCTTTATTCTCTCTGGACGTTTATATCCCAACACTAGGAGAAGTATACATTGCTAAGATGACGATGGATTTCAAAGTAAAACAGGCATGAATGAACACTCACCATCATGTTTGCGAATAGAAGAGGATGGTGCCGGGTGATGTACCCACAATGCACTTAGAACTCTCTAGAACACGAGACGCGTCTGTTGTTCAACTGATGGCGGCCACGAGGGGGCGCTATTACTACAGTTTTCATCATGGCTGTCATGTTTCCTGCTCCCCAACCCGGAAATATCTCTAAATTAGGGGTATATGCAGATTGTGCAGATTATGGATCACTTTTTCTTATTCACCCTTCCTACTGTGCCTCTTATTTATATCTTTGTGGACCTATATATAATTTCTTTTTTGTAGTTTTATATAGATTTTTTTCGCATTTGTCCGCCTCTGTATTATCACCAGCTTTTACATCATTTTTACTGCCTTAATTTTGGACCACAGAGAGATTATCCCTCAGAACAATCCGATTCTGGACAAATTTCACAACACTCAGACTTCTACTCTTTTTCTCTCTGTTTCCCGCATGCACACACCCATCACTGTTTAACATAGCCTGGTTTATGCACTGTGTTCTTCTCTGTATATTTAAGATGTCTCAGATGTAACAGTACATGTGGATATATTTTTTTATTTACCCAGTGTAACTACAGGCTTAGGCTGCTGTGGTTTGCAAGCAGTTCTGGATTGAGGGTGGCGCATGTTTCCCTCTGTGATGTGTCTGCAGTCTGTGGCTGAACTTGAAGCTCTCAGGGTTCCCTGTTTTAGACACATGTAATTATCAGACGTTATATATACCCGCCCTGCCTCGCCCTTATGGAGGGTACCTTTTAACTGGGCTATTTCTTGCATCTATGGCAGCTGACCCACCCATTTGTGAGACTGCACACAAGCTGAAGATTCAGCGCCATGTAAAATGCCCCAGCCCTCATATAGACACACAGAGATCTCTAAGAAAAACATACAGTACAACATAACCTGCCATGCTGCAGAGCCAAGTCATGACTGGTCAAGCGAAAACACTCTGAATGTCTGATTCGAATTGTCAGTCAAAACCTTCAGAGCTGAGCCCTCACGGACAACCTTTACAAATTGAACTAGATCTCAGGCACTCAAAACAGACCTACCACAGATTTCATTCTGCCTTTTTGCCCTCTCTCTCTTTCTATCCCTCTGTCATTATCAACCCTCTTTCCAATCTCTCCTTTATCGTACACTTTAATGTGGCCATACCACTCCATATGTGTCCTCTTCATGATAGAGCTCAGGCTGTAATCACAAGCACCAATGATGAATGAGGGCTACTGGTGGCTTTTGGGACTGACAGCCTTTTCCTCCTCTTTTCACTCCAGTCAATTACATGGACCACCAAGCACTGGGTGCCTCATGTGGACTAGATGATATAACTAGCACAGAAATCCAGCTATAGATTGGTGAGATGGCTGGCTAGCTCTGAATAGTTCCATTCTAGGAATACTGCAAACTGTAATTTAAACATGACACAATGTTCAGGGAGATGAATGTGCATTGGGTTTACACATCTGTAGACATTAAAGAGCAGTGCAGTGATTTGGATCCAAGAACTGGCCTAGAAGGACTGAATCAGTTAAGAGGGCTGGATATTTCATTTGCGATAAGAGTGTGCGCGTGTGCATTCATGCGTGTTTCTTGTTCCCTTATTTTTGAACTAATTCCCATGTACGTAAATGTCCGTGCACAGGCACAAGCAAATCCATGGCCAAAATTGTTGTGCATGTTCAGTACTAGGTGAGCCATTAATCTAAACACTTGCATCATGCTTGACAATTAAAAAGCCAATCCATCACAGCCTAATCAATACCGTCTCAGTCTGAGGTGCAGGGGTGTTTGTCCTAATAAAGGTTTTGGGACTTGCCATTAATCTTTCTACAACAAATTGTGTGAGGTTGAATGTGGGTGTGTGTGTGTCTACTTGTACAACTATCTTTGTGAGACCTTCTGAGTAAGTAAAGTGGTGGACATTTTTACTGCTCCTCACTTTCTGAGACCCATTTAAAGGCCTGGACTCGGTTTTATGGAGAAGGTTATTAGTAGGTTAAGGGTAGGTTTAGGGTAAGGGTTTGGGTTAGGCACTTAGTTGTGATGGGTAGAGTTAGGTGGTTAGTGTGTGTGTGTGTGTGTGTGTGTGAGAGAGAGAGAGAGAGAGAGAGAGAGAAAGGGAGAGAGAGAGAGAGAGAGAGAGAGAGAGAGAGAGAGAGAGAGAGAGAGAGAGAGAGAGAAGGAAGACGGATGAGAATATTTGGATATTTGACTGAGACAATCACCTGTCCATGGGTGCTGATAAGATTGTGGGGTTCAAGAATCTGAGGTTAAAGAATCAGCCACTGAGAAATTAATATTGATTGACCATTAATTTGTTGGTTACTGCCCAAACATGCACCAAAACACATTCAACAAATAAAAATGTTTATTTTTTTTATTTATTTCAATAAATAAGTGCCTGTGTACTAATGACATTGCATATAATCATCTGGATTTGAAACATTTTGGACCGTTCACAGAACAACACAACCACATTTTTACCAGTAGGCTATTAACATATTAAATGTGCACTCTGTAAATTGTTACTTATTTTTAACTGCCTATTTTGGACTTTAAAGTGACAACAACAGGATGCATGGTTTATTTTGGCTCTTTTTTTGATCCTTATCATCTAGTAGAGACAAACACATTCAGTTTGGGCTGTCTGGTGGATCGCACATGCTGATCAGTACCATCTCTTTGGACTATATGTACACAGAAAATTGAGGTTGTAAGTTTTACAAGAAAAAGCTTTCAGTCTTTCACCATTTCATATTTAATTAAATGTGTTATTTGTTATTGAAAAACTGTCACAAAAAAAATTTAAGTAGATCCTGCATCATTTTTTTAAAGTGTATATTCTGTTTGTTGTTATGCAGTTTGGTACTTGAATGTTTATTCTTAATAAAGCGCCCTGAGCTCTGACTAAAAGTATTATATAAAAATTCCCAATTATTATTATTATTATTTTAGCACCTGATGACTTGTCATGTGATGTCAACATGGCAGCACCCATGAGGGGGCGACCAGCTCCATGTAGAACAAAACAGTTTGTTATTAAAAGACTGGTGTCATCTAATGAGACTGCAATGTAGGCCTACGTCACTTGAAAGATATTATAAGTACTGTTAGTAAACAAATACTTTTCAATTATCACTGCACCTTTAATTGTTTCACTTATTAACATACGCTGTAGAAACGCAAGCCTAACCTGTTTTTCCGAATGATGTAGGTGGCTCTCTCTCTCTCCCCACCCTCGGCAGAGCAGCTGATGCTGATGCGAGTACACTCATTCTGACTCTCATCCTGAGCGGAGACACCGTCACCCGCTCCTCCTTTATTCTCTTCATTGAACTTTGAGCAGCGCGTTCATGCTGTAGTCGTTTCGTCTCGTTATTCTCAATGAAGATATGACATGAGCAGCCACTCAGGAAAGGAACTCATTACAATGATGCTGATCAATGGAGGAGACGTGCGTGGACACTAGATCAGTTTGATCTTTGCAGGACACATCCCAGAGGTTTCGAGTCTTAAGAAGAAGCGAGAGCCGTTTCCATCCCCTGACCAGCTCAAACAGTGTCAAACGGGAACCGACGGGGTTTTCAAAACAGGTCCTTAAGAGCAAAGAGAGGTGGACGAAGACTATTTTATTTAGAGATACATGCCGATACTCGAGAAACCTGTATTATAGGAGCCGCAAGTCCATCTTTACCAAGAGGGGGAAATTCGACAGCATTGAATTTGGAAGGTCAGTTGTCAACTTAAGTTGAAGTCTGTCATGTCGAAGTTTTGGTCATTTGAAATGATATTTTGAATCTTATTTGGTTGGTTACCAAGATGCCAGACGCCGAAAATAGGCTAAATATAATTTTAAAAGGCAATTGATTTTTATTTTACTGTAAAATTTGGCTATAGAAAAAGTAACAAAGAGAATTCATTTGTTTAAAAAGAAAACTTTTCATGGTACAATGTTGTTAAATGAAGATAAGTAAAACAATGATTAGCCCAGTTGAAATCATGTATACTTTTATGTGAATGCAGCTCTAGCAACACCAAGGTCATTTGAGTTGATTCCCAAAATTGTTCAGGCCTGAATGCATTGTAATTTGCTTTGAATAAAAGCATCTGCCAAATATGAAAAACGTTTTGGCCTTAGGCTTAAGACAAACCATCAAACTTGCATTTTATTTTACACCGGGATGCTTTCATTAAAGTAAACAGGTAGCTAATAACACTTGTAAAATAGCTACAACAATCGCCAAAAAATTCTTAAAACACATTTTTGTGTTATGGCAGCCTTCTATGGGCCTACAGTTTTTATAGTACTATTGTTGTCAAAAAATACACTTTTTGTGATAGCCTGTAGGCCTATTTGAAGAGGACGTCTTTAATAACGTGTTCATGTTTCATGTTTTATCGACACACCGTCTGATAAAACGACCGAAACAGCTATTGCTATGGTTACCTCCTCACCCAACCCTGACAGCAACATAGTGCTGGCCCAGATCCGGCCCATATCTGGTCAGTGTGTAATTCACATGTACCAGATGTTCGCCGGATCTGGGCCGACACTATGTTGCTGTCTGTGAAATGCCATATACAGCGTATACATTTAGCGCAATTTGATTAACTTATAATATAACTTTTGTAAAGGTGTGAAAATAGCCACTCATGCATTCCAATCCATTTTAGGGTTTTTAGGTTAGTAAAAATAAATGTACTCAACCAACCACCCTACACACACACACACACACACACACACACAAACACCATTCATTCATCCTGCTCTTCCGCCTACACTAACCTTGATTATAATTTGATTAACATCATCCATTTCAGTTCAGAATACAATAAAAATTCACAATTCTTAAAATAATACAGATTTAAGGATAAGTAGCCCTATATAAAGCGCGCATGGTGACTCATTCATTAAGGTTAGGCTACACAACTTGTTTTAGTCGCGCCGCGTAACACGCAGCGAATCCTGAAATGACCGCCTCCGTTCTCTCAGGGCTGATGAAGTTGTTTATTTGCGTTACAGCGGGGTCAGCGGGATAACAGCACATTACCGGGTCTCCTCAAACTGAAAAGCTAGTTGTCTGGCTGGAAACCTTCTCGCCTTGGACGCGCTAGGGAAACAGATCCCTGACATGAGCGACTAACACCATCTACAAACAACAACACTCACCGGCGGATAAACCGCTCTGATCCCTCCGTGTAACCACCTGTTTCCAGCGCAGACCAACCGGTAAGCTCTTAACTTTACTGAGGGACGATACAAGAGAATACTGTTTGTACACGTCTCCAAAATGTGTGTGAATATTGCCGTTTGGGCGACCGCTTCGCATGAAAGCGCATTAGATATGAACGTGCTGCAGGAGTCTTGGAAATCTTAGAGTTCTCATGCTTTATAATCCAATCACCTTAATGTAGTTTAACCACTGAAAGGTGTTGAATGATTGTTAATCAAGAGCACAGAATCACAAACAAACGAGGTACTTTGAGGTTCCACTTTCATCTCTATGTGCGCACTCATCCTTTTCTTCTTCTCATCCTTTCATTCAGACTCTATCTCAGTCTCCCATTCCCTCATCTCTCGCTCAGATTATATTCCTGTAATCCAACGCACATCTAAAGTCGCATTTGAACCTGCGTTACGCAATTGGTGACACCGGTGAGGATGTAGTTATAGCGCGTGTGTTTCGTGTGGAGCAAATCCCTCTGAAATTACAGATTATAGAGGAATGGGGAGGAAAGCCCCGTGTGTTTGTGATGTGTTTGTTATACATTACACAAAATAGATTGTTGTTGTTGTTGTTATTTTCTTTTCTCTTGTTGTTATGATAGGTTAATTGCTTTGTATCGTCATTCTTAAAAATGTCTTGCTCAGGAATACCTTTATGAGTCAAAGAAAATTATCTAGTTATGCTAGATATTTTGTCCTTGACAAAAGAAAATAATTTGACCAACACACCCAAACAAGCAGGGAGAGACATAATGTTTTAATGAGCAATTATACTGCCAGATGCCTTTCTGACCCTTGTTTGGTTTAAAGAAAATACATCAGTTTAAGGATATCTGATGTGAGAGCTGTGATGTCTGTTTAATGCATTTAAAAACCTTAGAAAAATATTCAAGCGTTTATTACTATTCAAACATCTTTGTTTGTGCTATTCTATTGTTTTATTGTCTTTTTCAATCTGTTGTTTGGAAGTGAGTGCGCTTCAGATTTTTTGAAAGTGTCTTCTTTGCTTTTATCCATGGTGTTGGTAAGTGTGGTTTTGCAGCATGGGTTGATATATAGAGTGAATGCTTCTTTATATGACTGTCTTTCTGGAACATAGAGATTTTTAGAAAAATAATCCATCTCTGAGAGTTCAAATAATGCAAGTTGATGCTTCAAAAACCACACAAAACAAACACAACATTAATCCCTACAACTCCAGTTCATTAATCAATATCTTCTTAAGAGAAAAATACTAATATTTTAAACCTTTTAAACTATAAACTTTCGGCACGCTGTGAAGCGTGTTGTGTATTCAACAATATCATTGATTCGGCTGCGCTGACCCTGTTGGACGAGAACTGAACTAGTGACATCTCTATTTTCTTCAGATCTGCTTTATAGCCGAATTGAACTCATTTAATCATTGATGATCTTTACAACAGAACTGAATCAACACTAACCTGACTTCAGCTGAATAATGATACTTTTTCTTTTTAGAGCTGAAACTTGAACACTGGATCATTGAATCATTATTTTCCTGATGATCACTGTAAAGCTGAAACGATCTGTATTGTATAAGTTGTATAAAAATAAAGCTGACTTGACTTGTGAAAGTCTCATGGGAAGTGACAGTCCTCTGTGCTTCCAAATCACTTCTCACACAAGTTGCTGATATCACGCTTCACCATGTGTTGACGTTTTTGTCAAGCGAACGCATATAGTACAGTTGGCTGGAAGCAGTGGTTTAAAGGTTTAAAATATTAGTTTTTGTAGTATCTCACAGATATTTATCGTTTCACTTCAGAAGATTCATAAAACGTATGGATTACCATTGTGTTAGTTTTGCATCCTTTTTAAAGTGTCAGTTTGGAGGGGCCCATCCAATTGCATTGTCTCGCAGATATAAGTTATTTTTCTAAAAATTTATTTTCATCTGAAGACAGAAAGTCATATACATCTGGGATGGCATGAGGGTGAATAAATGAGCGAATTTTCATATTTGGGTTGAATATTCTTTTAAGAAAGGGGATAACTTCCTGTCGCCTTTCGGGTTCTGATCAATACTGAAGCCTTATTGAATCACGCCAGTGTAAGTGCACCAATGGCATTTAAGCACTCGAAAATGGCGGCTGACTCAGTGCTGAATGCCATTGCCTCAGAATGTTTTGACGCAAAGTCAAGTGAATTTAACTCGAAAGGGAATGTCTCTGGTTACTCAATGCAATCTCAGTTCCCTAAGATGAGGGAAAAAAAACATTGCTTAAGCAACCTTGTTACGTAGCTCAGAGCTCCACTCTTCCTTCAGTCTACAGATTCTGAGATAATGGCTTTCAGCGCCAACCATAGTAGGCTGCCATTTTCACACATTTGAACGCCATTGGCCAGTGTTCTTAAACTGGGGTGATTAAAGGCTTCAGTTTTTGGGAGAAAGGAGTTTCCCCATAGCATCAGCTCGTTCCCTCATCTCAGGGAACCGATATTATGTCATTTTAGAAGTAAATGTGTAAATACAAGAAAGAAAACTGTGCTTGTCTTCACATTAATAGGTCAGATGCATGTAATATAACCAATACTCCTGCAAAACTTACATTTTGCCACAGTTTCCATCTGAAATGACTACTAGGGGCAGTAAAACACCAACAACTTTGATTCTTGCTAGTTATGATTACAGGGGCAGATTCACTTTGAAAGTGTTGTGAAATGTGTAAAAAGCTAAGTAATATCATCACATGTACATCATTCCACTGAGATTGGTTTGCTTGTCGTGGGTTGAAATATGTTTTCCAAATGAACGAAGGCTAAAAGTTTCTCAAGCCGCTCTGCTATTTATTTGAGACTAGGCCCGCTTTTTCTGGTCCAGGTCACATTTTTTATTAATATGGAGTGTAAGTGTGCCAGGAAATATGTCTTATTTGACCTGCGGGATTGGTGGTTGGAGTGAGCGAGGGGAAGAGGTAATTAAAATAGATGGGTTGAGGAAATTGAGATTGGCTAAGAGAGGCTAACGTTATGGAATCGCTTGTCAAAACCAGCACTGTCATTAGTCATACCTATTCGTGCGATAGGAGAGGCACCAGCAGGTTATGTGTGGTGACATAGTGTTGTTGAATGTTATGTGTGTATAATAGAAGCAGGAAGCACTTAGGTTTATTTACAATTTTAATAATAGCATAAAATACTCAGCATTCTCTTTTTTGTCAGGTGGTATTATATCTTAAAATTCTTGAAATGGGCTATCCAGTATTGTTCAAATCAGAGTCAAAGTGGAAAACAGAGCTGAAATATACAAATATGATCCATATCTGATAGTATTCAAGCTGGTTTAATGACACACACATATTTGTTTGTTTGTGGTGAAGATTAAACTTAATTCTGCACCAAATCCATTGTTTAATTACTATTGACAGTTTAATTACTTTTTCTATACAAGCCCTGAAATCCAAAGGTTAAATGAGCATTTGCTGAAGATGTGTCAGTTTAATGATTGGAATTAGTTGTGGAGATAAAAAACAACTTTTGCTCTTTAAAATGTTTATTACCTCAGAAAACCTTTTCTAAATGTCACAGTATATAATTACAAAAGAGTGGTACGATTATTAATATCTTGTGCAGAATTTATTGCAAGGGCAAACATCTTTACTCCTTCTGTGGATTATGATTTGACATGGTTCAAACTATTATTGATCATAAATGCTGATGACAGACATTACCTGAGTCCTCAAACAGGAAAATGGTCATATTCTGGAGCGTACTTAATGGCGAAACACATGCAGAATCAGTTGCTGAAAGGTTTCAACAATGTTTTTATTGTTACAGTTTAGTTTGCATTTTATGTATATATTTCTTTTATATATTATTTACAGTTTTTAGTAATTATAGTTAAAGGGATGGATCAATCAAAAATTAAAAATTACTCTCCCTTATGGTGATGATTGCAACTTCTTGAGGAAAAGATATAAAGAGTTAGTTAACCCAAAAATCAAATTTCTGTCATTGAGTACTCACCCTCATGTCGTTCCAAACCCGTAAGACCTTCGTTCATCTTCAGAACACAATTTAAGATATTTTTGATGAAATCTGAGAGGTTTCTGACCTCCCAGTAATGTCATAACAAATTAAGGCCCGGAAAGATACGAAAGAAATCATAAAAATAGTCCATGTGTTCAAACTTAATGTTATGAAGTGACGAGAATACTTTTTATGCGCAAAAACAAAACAAAAATCACAACTTTATTCAACAATTTCTTCTCTTCCCTGTCAGTCTCCTACGCTGACGCTTCCAGGTTCTATGGCAGAACGCCGGCTCATTATTGGCCAGCTCCTGCGGCAACATCACACGCATGTTACAGTCTCGCCCAATACTGAGCCAGCATTCTGAAGCATTCTTTTTGGAGAAAAAAAAGCTTTTATTTATCTTTTTAAATTGTCCATAGACTGAAAATATACACCATACAGTTTTAATTGTCCATACGTTGGTCCAATGTTGTTTTGCTTATCCACTCATAGGAACATCTGAAATGATATGCTATATGAATTCATAAGAAGTCATCATGCAATCATTACTCAAAAGTTACATTTCAGCTACATGACAGAATGAATAGTGCTCTGCCGTTTCGTACCAACCCATGTGATTTCATTCGTGTCCACCTTTGTAATCAATAACACCGAACCTCGCTTGTGGGATGTCTTCTCACAAAGGTCAGATTACTGTTATACGTACTCGATGAATATTATTTATTTTTATTAATAGTTTTTTGAACCCCTGTTTTTAGTTTATTTTCACTTTAGGCTTTCAGTTTATTGGTTTTATTTTAGTTAATTTTTAAAAAAAAAAATCAATAACTAAATAGTTTTTGTATATGATTGGTGGTTCATTTCTTTAGATCATTGATATCATGTCTGTGTCATGTGGAAGGGTAGGACAGGTGATGGATGAAGGAGAAATGATTTCTGATTATCTATTGAGGGGAGACGGTCTCTCTCTCATGTCAGCTGATATAAAAAGTGATGTGCAACATGAAGATGGAGAGAGCATGAGAAAAGCATGGAAGAGTGAGAATGAGAGGTGTGAGGAAGTAATCCATGTATGAGGATGTGAAAGAGCAAGAAACGAAAGAGAGGATTTTTTTTTTTTTTAGGTCAGATTTCTCCCAGAGGCTCTTGATGTTAGATACCACTCTTAGACACTCCGGAGAAGAAAATCTTTTGAATTGGGGACCTACATCTCTCTGACAAGCCTTAAACAGCAACACGGACCGCTGAGACTGTAGAGGTGCATATAGTGGCTGCCAAAAAAAGAATTTGGACACTTAGTAATTTATGAATGTCATTACATTCAAGGTATGAAATCAACCTTTTCACTAACCAGCAAATTTGGCTACTAAATATTTAAGTTATGGGTCATTCAGAACTTTTACCATCCAAAACAGAACCATCAGAAATGAAACCGATTATCACAATCACAGTGTAGATTTAAATATATTTATTATAAAATCTGATTCTCGGATAACTTTCTGTTTTATGACAGTCAATCATTGTTTGTGGGTAACAAAAAGTGAAAGAGTAGTGCAACAAACTGAATCCTACCGTCACAAAATCATAAGCACTTATTTTTTGTACTGGACAGTTTAATGGAAAGTATGTTGAAGATTGGTGGACAGGGTGTTAATTCATAAAATCATCAAATTCTTCCTCACAAAAGTCAGTGAACACCGTAATGAAGCCTCTCCTCCTCTGACATCTAATAAAAAAGCCAACCTGTTCTCAACCCGAAGGCCTCTGATAATAATGAAATCTCCAAAATATCATGTCAGAAAGTCATAATTATACCCCATATAATTATAATTTCATGATGAGGAAATTTCCACGCCCTTGATGTTAATATATGTGTCCAAAGACAAAGATGAGTCAGGAATTCCAACGTGAATGTTTTTAATAAGAAAATAAGCTCATATAATCTAGTACAACATAACAGATTCTATACACAAGCAATAACTGACACTGAACTGAGGAACCTAAGGTACTTAAATATACAATGAGAACAAACTCAAATACGAACAGCTGTGATGATTAAATGAATATCCATGGTAACAAGCAATTGGCGGGAAACATGGACAAAGGCAACAGGAAATAATGACAAGCAAACTAAAAGTTCATGAAAATAAAACTAAACAGAAGACTAAATATTGGTGACAATATGGATGTCAGTGACGTGCAGTGGAGTTCTGAAATAAGTTGGCAAAATCTTCAAATTTTTTAAAAAAAGATTTAAATTCATGTCCTAGTTACATGTTGTCACGTTTTCCTGGTTAAATAAACATTACATAAAAAAGAAACCAAATCCAATTGTATTTATACATAAACAATGTTATACCAAGTATAAATATGATCAAGTGGGTGTTTTTAAGCATTTTTACATTTATTCCAAAACAATAACTAAAGGCAGTAATAATTTAAACAAAAATAATAATAATTATTATTATAATAAATAAATGATTTTATCGCAAATCATATCCAATCGTAGTGTGATGGAGGGATTGTCTCCTCTCATGTGACTTTCCCCCATTCATCCCCAATTGACCCTTCGCAAACAGTTTGATCGACAGGCGATCTAACCAATCATAACGCCGAATCCGCCATCTTATCCGACAAAGCTGCCAGGGAGTAGCCTATAGTAGATTAACGTTGGTTAACTTGAAATATTATGCGTACTTACGTCTTTCTGCGGTTGAAACAACATTCCTTCTGATGTCTATTCATGTTTATTTGATGCTATAAATGAACTAGTATGAAGAGATGATCGGTTCACAAGCCGTTTGAAGGATCTGTCACGATACATGGGAGAACATGATGTGTGGTGTGAGAGAGTATGGGTTGTCGGGTATAGCAACAGGGGGCGGGTTTTGTGAAGGGTCAATTACCCCCACCAAACCCAACGCATGCTTTAGGGGGTCTGTTAAATCTCAGTGGACTCAGGGGAGGCATGAGAGACTTTACCTGCTGCTGACACTGTTGGACTTGTTTTACTTAAGAAAAACAAGTGATTGTGTTGTTTTATTTTTGTAATATGGATTATTTTCTCATTCAATTTTTAAGGAGGCACTGCCTCCCTTGCCTCCTCTGAGGAAACGCCCTTGATGGACAGCAAATACTTCTTGTTGAAAACAATTTGTTCTGGCAACATCAGAATAAAGATGCTAAAGGGTGCTTTTGGCATCTGCTTAGTGTTGTGCAAAAGTCTTGGATATGTGGCACTTATCAGATGCCTAGGAAGTGAGAAAAAGTTTGTTAGTGTCTCTTTGTCCGTGTTTTGGAATGTTATGCTGTGTTTTGCTAATGTTGGAGGTTATGATAGCGATGGCATGCAAAGTGATAAAACATAATCATAACCCACTAAACTGGCTAGTGAATTCATTGCACTACCTGCCACAGTTTGCTTTTTAACTTCACATATATAGTTAATTTCAAACCCTGATTGCATTATATACAAAATATCAATCAAGTGACTGCAAACAAAGCTTTTCTCTGAACTTTCTTTACTTTTCTTGGACATCTTTGCAATGACTTATACCCAGCTGGTGTTAAGGTGATTTTTAGTGAATGAGTCATCACATGTCCTTTGAATGAGTCATCACATTTTCTATGAACTTGATTCACAAATATTAAACAACCTGAACATGTTAGCTTTGTCCTAGTACAATATATCTATACATGTGTTCGTTCTCTGTTTATTTCAAACATATGAGGCTATGGTTCTTTCAATGAACATTTCAGATAGCCTCTTCAGTTTATTTTGCCATGTTGTTCATATACTCAGCATTTCTACTCTGACAGATGCTGTCTGCCACACCTCCAGATGTTTTTTTGCTTCCTTTTATTCATCTTAATGAAACATGATGTTCACAGACCTTTGGCACTGTGAGTCCAGATGTTAAACGACAGGAAACATATTGTGTTATAAAACTCTGAGGGAGATGCAGAGATTGAGTGTAAGAAATATCAAACATTGGGAAGCAGAGATATGTTTATCTAAGGTATGCGTGGTGGAGATGGCAATGTGAAGTCAGGGGATGTTAATGGTTCAGCACTTGTAGCCACTGTCCCCTCGAGGACATTTTTTTGTTTGACACTAGCAAGCTGTGACTCTGAGCATTGAAGTCAGCATGCAGAAGCCATGTGAGGCTGCAGAGATGTGAAATGCTCATGGTTAGATGCCACTTTGCAAACCGTGTGTGTATGTGTGCGAGTGAAGTATACCCTCCTACTGTCTGCTAATGTCACGCTGTCTGTTTGGCTGACGACGCTCAGCATGGCACGGGGCTGCTCTGCCTCAGTGCTGCGGGAACCGTCCAACAGTGAGTGCAGTTCCAGAGCTTTTACTCACAGAATTTGAAACCCTCTGAGAGCTCTGAGGGATTTTAAGGAACAGAGACGACTTGCTTCTGTGGAGAAGTTTTGAAAGTTGATTTAAAGTGACAAAGTTTTGAAGTTGAGGCTGACATCTCTTTCTCTGCTGGATTCTGAATGAGCTCATGAGTATTTTTAGATTTCGTTTGTAGATTTCCTGTTTACATTTTTGGCAATGATATAAACAATATGTGTCTGCATATATTAGCATATATTTAATTAGAGTATGGGATTATGGCCCATTTAGAATGGTGCACTGTACCCACTAAGCACACATACTTTGTCATCTGATAAACATATTTAAAAGTGCTTATTCATGTACATTCTAAATCATAAATGCTCTCCTGAAAGCATAAGTGGAGTGGTGACCATGTTTGACTTTTTGTGACATCATTGCACAGCCTAATTAATATTCATTAGTTAAGAAATCTCTGTGGTGGACCTCTATTCATTTAAAGTACTTAATATTAATAAGCAAAGACCTTTTAAAAAAAAAAATTTTTTTTTTTACACAAACTTTTATTGTTGTGATGAATATTTGAAAAAATGTATATCCTAAATTACATCTAAATTAAGTTTTGATGTGGAGATAAATAAATCTGTACCAGGTCTGTACATTTAATGTCATCATAAGTATATTTTAAAGGCAGCCCAGTTTAATGACAAATGTGTTGCTGCATCATTTTTGAAAAATTATATTTTGTTGCTTCTTTCACGTTTCCCATCAGTTTCAAAGTGAAATGCCCAGTGAGTGATTCTAAAAGCGTACTGAATGAATATGACTGTGACAATATGTTATTAAATTAGATGTTGCACATTTCGCAGCAGTTCAGAAATGAAATGTCAACAAAGCCTACCATAAATGTAACTGATAGTGTAAGCAAAAGCAAATGTAAGATAAAAAAAATGCATTTGCTGAAGCAACCTCACCAGTTTATCGTCCTTCTACTAGTCTTTGAGTTCTACTTTTGAATGTTGTGACTTGTGATCATGAGACTCAAGCGGTCTGCATCATCAGTGCAGTGATGTACCAGGTGATCTACTGAGCAAGTTTACTATGTTGGAAAAGCCTGATTATTATAGTGTCATAAATCATGTACAAATGTTTTGAGGTCATAACATAGTATTTTGCAAGGGGTAGCACAAAGGGCCTTATTTTTACAATCTAAACACATGGTCTGAAGTGCATGGCACAGGTGCACTCTGAATCCACTTTTGCTAGATTAAAGATGGAAAAAATGGTCAGCGCCAGGCGCATGGTCCAGAAGGGTTGTATCTAGTCTCTTAATGAGTCATTGGTGTGTTTTGGGCGTAAAGCGCAATAAACCAATCAGATTGTCATCTCCCGTTCCATTCATGCACTTGCACCATGGGGGATTACTATTTACATGTCGGAATATAGATACCATCAACCTGATGAGTCAGTTTAAATACTGTTGTGTATTGTCACAATTGGTCAAATAATTAGCCAATTTCTTTTGTCACTACTGCAAATAGTTAATTCTGATAGAAGCAATGACTATCCATTATATCATGTAGGCATTTTATCTGTCTATGCACCTGCCTATAGGCACATATTGCTAACGTTTCCTTTAAATAACTAAAAAAATACTGCGCTTTAGACCAGGTTTTTGTTGGTTTATGGCCCAGTCATTTTCAGTTGCCTTCAAATAGCTACACGCCAACAATGCGCCTGAACACACCTTGTTTTCAGAGCAGCCATGGGTGAACAGATGGGCACGAGTGCATTTTCTATTTAAACAAGGTGGCGCTGGATGTGAAAAAGATAACTGCGTCGACTGAAACTAGCAAAAAACACTGGCATTGGCACCGGTTGTATGATAGTGCCCAAAGTCTTTATTAATCGATAATCGATAATGGAAGTTGCTGCCACTTATAGTGTTCATTTCAGCTTGAAACGTTCAACTGTGAACCGTATAGGTACCAAACACTTTTTGGTTTCGTTAGTGGTTGGACAAACAAACAGCTCTGTCATTAGAAGCTAATGAAGGAATACTTGTCAACAAATCTCATTCTGATTCTGATTCTGATAGTCTACTACCAAACTGATGCTATTGGTTTAGATAATTTTGCATTTTCAGATGAATCATTGTACAAATGACTACACCAGTTGTCTCTGCATATTAAGCTAGTATAATAGAAAGTAAAACATTCATTTTAATATCAGCCAATATAGTGTGCTATCAGGGTTAGTTAACTATAGTCAGGTCCATATGTGTGTGTCTGACAAATAAGAGATTCTCAGCCTCAAATGCAAGGAATAGCATTACCAAAAGTGGCATTTAGCAGCACCAGCAGCAGCACAATTAGCATTTGAAATTACTATTTTCAGAAAGCAAGCTACTTTATTCTGCCCTTAGCCCATTTCACACATTGTGATAGTCTTTATTAATACCAGGCACCAAGATATGATGAATGGCAAGTGCTGCACTAATCATTTTTTTCAAGTGAGCTTGATATTTTCACAGAGAATGTCACCATTGCAAATCAACTACATTCAGCATTGGTTTTTATCTTTTTATATGCTGTGTGTATATACTGTATTAGGCCACACTGAGCAGAAAATCTTGATAGATGCATTGTTTTCTTCACAACAGGGCTCATTTCTGTTTATCAGTGAGTTCTTCTTATCAGCAATATCAGAACATGCATTTTTGTCTTTTTCTGTCTTCCCTTTGTTTCTTCTCTATTTCACTTCCTCCTCATTCTTGCATTGTGTTCCGTCCTGTTCCGTTTTTTTGTGGTTGTGTTGATACAGTTGTTAATTAGAAGCAGTGAGGTTTAATTATTTAGGCTCAGTAATTAGATCCTTCCCTGTATATCAGTATACTTGGATTTTACTCTTGTACAGTGTCAGTCTTGAGTGTTAAGGTGTCATCTGTTACCTCAGAGGTGTTTCTGAAGAGATACAGCTTGCTGGATGTGCCCTGTGTGTGTGTTTACATCTGACAGAGTGTTGTTTTGCTTTCTCTTTGGCTGGCAGCCTATATGAGTGTGAGTGTATATGAATGTCTAAGTTTGTTCAGATGTGTATGTGTGTGTGTGTGTGTGTGTGTGTGTGTATGTATGTGGTGAAATAGAAAAGTGAATGATTAATTTATTCAGGGACAAGAAGATGTGCAGTCCTGTGTAGTCTCATTTTGTCAGCTGAGAGATTCATTGCACATGGTGGAAAGAATTTAAGTAAAGGATGATATACAGTCATCAGGACATTATCATAAAATAAACATCAGTGTGATCATGACACAAAGTTACAAACCACATAAATGTATACACTACCATTTCATTACTCTTCAGCAAGGATGCATTAATTGATCAAAGGTGACAGTTTTACATTGTTACAACAAAATGTTTTTTTTGAGTAAATGCTGTTCTTTTGAACTTTCTATTCATCAAAGTGTTTAGTAAAAAATGTATCACAATTTCCACAATAAAATTAAGCAACAACTATTTTGTATCGTATTGATAATAATAAGTAATGTTTATTGAGCAATAAATCAGACTATTAAAATGATTTCTGAAGGCTCTTGTGACAATGAAGACTAGAGTAATGATGCTGATGCTTTGTCATCACTGGAATAAATGATTTTTTAATGCATTACAATAAAAAAACATTGTTTTTTTTTACAAATATTGTAAAATTTCTCAATATTACTGTTTCAGCATTTTTTGATTAAATAAATGCAGCCTTGGTGAGCATAACAGTCTTCTTTTAAAAACATTAAAGGGGCCCTTGATAGTGATTCACTTTTTTATCTTTAGTTAGTGTGTAATGTTGCTGTTTGAGCATAAACGACATCTGCAAAGTTACGACGCTGAAAGTTCAATGCAAAAGGAGATTTTTTTATTTAAAAAAAATAGTTTTTCAAGGACTACAACAAACGGCTGTTATAAGGAGCTTCTTCCCGGGTTGGTGACATCACAAATCCCAAAATTTACATAAACCCTGCCCACGGGGAACACGCAACTAAGGGTATGAGGCCATGTTGGCTAGTCTCATGTAGCCAGGCTTTCAGACCGCAGAATTTCTGGACTCTATCGCAGCTTTCATTGGCCAAGGATCACCCAAGGGGATGTTTGACTGACATGTAACGAAACCAATCACAGTTTGTTTTGTTACGCGTCATATTTTGGGGTGTGAAAATGTAAAGTCGATGTCCCTTCAATAACAGACCGGCGAGCATCTAATAGATGACGACTTCGAAACTCCTGAAGTGTTTCCAGAGAAGTATGTCATATGCATCAGGCGTTCAACCAATGGTCCGTGGGCGCGATGTCTGAGGCTGAAACTAATGTTGGGCTGCTTTAGAGAAGAGAAAGAGTTGTTGAAGTAGAGTCTTGATGCCATGCTGTCATTTTATGCTGGATTACTTTACAAACGAGGGTCAATTTAATGCTGAATTTGCACAAAAGATTAACATGACAGCACAATGAGCTCAATAAGTTGAATCAACTCCACAACAACCACATACATTTATCCGCTATCCACTCAGAAACATCCAGCTGCATTCTAAAAGTTGTATCTTATTCCTGAGTCTCTCTATCAGTGGTTTGAACAATGCAAGGCTGAACACCGTTACTGACAATCGTCATTTTGGCTGCATGAGATTCTCCAGCTTTGTTGTTGTTGAGCAACCGAAATGTGAGCTGTTAAAGCTCTGCCCTCTTCTGGAAAGTGGGCTGGGAGGAGCAGCTCATTTGCATTTAAAGGAACACACTGAGCAAAATTGGGACAAATTTGACAAGTTATATTAAATGTGGGGTATTTTGAGCTGAAACTTCACAGACACATTCTGGGGACACCAGAGACTTGTATTACATCTTGTAAAAGGGTTATTAAAGGTCTCTTTTAAAATAAATGATCAAACCCAAATGTTTGAACAGTAGTGTACACATTGTTTTGAGTCAGAATTATTTTAAAATGTGAGCAGAAAGAGACAGCAAAGTTATACAAAAGTCACAATGACACCTCAGTGTAGGTGATAACTGCCAAGGATAATATTAAATATAGTCAAATACAATTTAGCGGTAATTGAAAAAATAATTTTCCTAGATTCAGATACATTTAACACTTTAACTGTAATCCATTTGTAAAGATGGGAGATATTCGTCTAAACCATTTTACAGGTTTTTCTCAGAAGGTTCCTGGGATCTCCCTCTGTTTATTTTGCACATTTAGCAGTGTAGGGTCTTGTCAAACAGTTTCATTAGAACAATTGGACATAAGAAGGTCAACATTTGTCCAGAAAATTTATACCGCACCTTTAATAAATTCTTCTACCCACGAGTACATTGGTCCAGCTTACCTTCTTTAATGCAGTAGTATAAATCTAATGCACTGCCTGCCAGCCAAACACCAAAAGATCTAAGAATACAATGTAGTGACATTGATCAAATGTTGGGTATGAGTTTCTTTGCCAATCGGTTGATAATAATGACATCTGGTTAAAGAGCATATTATGGTATGTTTGGTGAATCGAAGATGAATCCTGTCAAATGAAGCTGAAGTCAATCAAACATTGAGTGTCCACTGAAGAGCTGACATGATCATTGAATTGAAGATACTCATGTGGAAACCGTGTAACAGCTTTGCTCTCCCTGGAGGTATTCAAAATGTCAGTGGGATTAGTATTAATATAATGATCGAATGAGAGGATGACGTTAAGCCTTGTTTTTGTGATTGGTGTTGTGGGATTGATTTACAGAGTTAGGTCACTGAGCCAGTCATTTCATTTTCAATACCTTGCCCTTTCTGTTCATGCGCAGAAAAATTGAGATGCGAATGGGGGAGCATGGGGACAGACTGAGAGAGAATAATAGTGTGTACGCTTATTTGAAGGGCACTGTGAAGCCATAACCTTTACCTTTTCGTAGCATATTAATCAGTGAAAACAGCAAAGGCTGTAAACTTCTGGCATCTCGGAGCTGTCAGTTCCCCTCCAGCTGCTAATTGATGAGCTTGTATCCGTGTGGAAGTTTGGCCATCATTGATCTTCTGTGAGCCAAGACACGGGAATGTGGCCCGTACACTTCATCAGTCAGAGGACTGCTGAATTACTGCTGTTCAGGGTGAGATGCTGTGAATACAGCTGCAGAGTTACTGGATATTATCACAAAGCCCTTTGGAACACTTGACTCTGATTGGTGAATTGCGACATTCAAGTATTTTTGTTTAATAAACACTAAACTGTATAAGTAATGGATGCACGTTATATTGGTACCATGCCACCATGCCATATGGCAACAATTAATTTCTACTCATTTCCTTGTTATAAAAAAAAAAAAAAAAAAAAAAAAATATATATATATATATATATATATATATATATATATATATATTGCACTATGGGGCATATAAGGGCAGTCTTTAAGGTAGCCAATGATGAGCTGTTTTTAAGTCAAATGACATTTGAATGTCCCTCCAAAACTCTCTTTCCCACTGTCACCCTCACATGGAAGACACTTTGATAAGTAAATAAGATATTTTTATTCTCAAATCAACTTTGTCTAACATAGTTTTACTATAAATTGAGAAAATATCAATGTTTCCATATGGCAATGCTGTACTACAGTGGAACAGTAATGTATTTCCCCTTTGGAACTTTTTATAGTAGCTCCAACAATATGATTGCAGTTATTTATTTATTTGAAGTGTTTATTCTAGTATAAATGTATTTATATATAAATAACAAAATTATTTCTTCTTTTCAGAATATTTTATAGAATGGACAATAGAAAGAGTGCATGTGATGAGAGTGAGGATGAGTTAGCCAAATGATAGGGAATGATAGGGATCTACTTATTGAGGGATGTGGGGATGTAGGGATCATGTAGGGATCTACATGAGTTCCAAGTATATAAAAAAATCAGTTTCTAAAATAAATGTGCATTTAATTAGAAAAGAACACCATAATTTTATAGAAAAACGACTTTTTTGACCACTTTCCATTGTGGTACAGTATTGCCATATGGCAACGTTCCCCTAAGTACCCCCCAAAAAACTTTTTTGATTTGCGTGACTGAAGCTATTTTATGTAATAAAAACCTATTTGAAAAAAATATTTCATGGTTGGAACATAATGCATAATACCAGCAGAGGGTTCATTTTGTATGAAATGGTGCATGCTCATTTCCCCTATTTTTACATTTAAATCCCATTTCCTGTCAATGCGCACTTAAAGTTAAGCTTTTAAAACACTAATAATTTAAAAATCTCAAAAATAATTTTAATTGCAATGTTGCCATGCCTGAGTTTATTTAGACATAGAATTTCAATATTGGCCATTTATTGGTTATTGTTCACAACATAAAAATAATTGACTTCTAGGTATCAGACAGAATTTTAATATCACTGCATCTCTAATTAACAAACTAATTGTCCCAGGCAACTGATTTTTCTACTTAGTTGTGTTAGCTTCATCTCATGTCACTCTGCAGTCTCTTTGTTCTCACATAATACAATCATTTAAATTCAAATAAATATTTAATGTCCATTTATTTATTTGGTAAGTAGTCATGTAATAAGTGGCTTACTAAGCTTCAAGAAAGATTACCTATAAGCTGCAATGATGGCTGAGGACCTGATGAGAAATCAGGCTTGGAGCTTTTTGAGTAGAACTAAATTAAAATGGGATGAGGCTGCTTTATCTCCTCTACATTTGACACCTTCTCTCTCACTCTCATTCTATGTTGTTTTCTCCATCACTTTCATTTTTACACCCTAGTCTTTTTAAAGAGTGTCTCTTTTGCACTCACTCACTCACATTTCTTTCTTTTTCAAATATTGGCATCATCTCCCCACCCTCAGCTCCTGGTTTAACCTCTTAACCTGTATCTTCTGTTGAATTTCAGGACACCCTCCCTCATAAAACCATTAAAATGTCATTCTCACCACTCGCACGTCCTTCACTTCTCTCTTAGCGATCATGTGAGTTGTAATTTACAAGGACAATTGTTTATCAATATCGTAATATGCCTTCAGGACTGTTCTAGCACCTGTTGTTAGCTGGACCATTAAGACTGAGACAGATCAATTGTCTTATCGGCCATGAACAATGCAGACAGCCACAAGAATAATGAGGTTTCAGCAGTAGAGGCTAGATGACTGGTCACAATGTAATCAATTTAACACTGTAGTGCGAGAACTCTGTGTTTAATTCCATTGAACTGCGAGACACTCAAGTGTTTCATTTACAATGATTCAGTATATAAATATTCGGTTTTTAATCCTGCTTGACCAAAATATGAAATTTGCACGACAATATCATAAGCAGGGGTTCTCAACTCTGGAACCTTAAACACACCTGGACAGTGGACAAAATAACCAAGGTCTTCAGGATTTCCGAGCTGTGTCCAAAAGCTTTTTGTGTGTTTTTTGATGTTCTCCACTTTTTATGTCATTTCTACCTAGAAATTAGTATCGTAGTAATTAAACATTCGCCAAGTTATCATCAAAGCTCTCTCTACTTTGTTGTGGATCATTAAACTGATGTGCTGCCTCAGAAGTCTGTCCGAAATCAATTTTGTGTCGTACCTTTGTGCAAAAATGCTGCCTGCCGTGTTGCGAGGCAACAATTCAGCTGTCTAAGCTTTCGGAAGCAGCCTTTGAAAGTTAAAGGCAGCTGATTTTGATCAAGATTAGAGCTAAACTCTGCAGAAAAGTAGACATCGAGGCTCAAAGTTGAGACAACCTGTCACATAGACACGCAAATTTATTTACACATAATTAAACATATTTACACAATATGCTTTATCTTGTAATGGAATATTTTGTATTATTATCCTCCACAAATAAATAATATCAGTCCAATTAGAAATAAGTCTGTCTGGAAAGTATTGTGTAGAAGATAAAAATGTCTGAAGAGTTATGAATCCAGATTATACTTTCCTGCTGTACATTGTCAATGTGAACATAGAATGGACTGCACCGTTTCAACTGAGGCTTTTGATGTAACTATTGGTTTTCAATTTCAAGGGCACACACTCTCTCTCTCTCACACACACACACATTTGCAGTACACTCTCCTGCTGAGCGGCCAGCTGCTTGTTTTGTTAGTAGTGGGCTGTCTGGTTCTGAGCTTGCTGTTCCTGTCCAACAGGCTCCAGGATTCAGCTGCTGCTGAAGGTCACCATGCATAAATTTACTGTATACTGTATCTACTAAGATCAGTCTGTGTAGAGGTCAGAGAATTTGAGCTGCTTTGACTGCTGATATGTTCCCTGCTGGGATCCAAATAACTGTGAACATCATTTACCTTCTGCAGACTTACTCGTGATCCACTGCTGAGTTATTCTGAGACTGCTGTAACAAATGAGAAGTTATGTAATATGTGAAAATAAGGGGAAAACAATAATACAGAACTACAAATTCTTGGGAAAAAAATGGACAAATCCTTTCTAGAAATCACAAGATTTCAAAACAGCAAGGTTTACAGTTAGCCATTAAAGAAACACTCAACAATTATGACTCATTTTTTTCCACTGTCAGAGTGCAGGTCTGGAGCCGGTGCCCAATCTGAAACAGATTCATACAATGGATCAAAAATTGGCTCGGCCTTCTAGTAGATGCCACAATTACACCATCTGACACTTTAACAAATATTTCTGATTTCAAATAGACACTGAATTAAATTACTTGTTAAAATATATACTCGAAATTGGTCATTTTTCTGTTTTTATGTTGATTTTCATATTTTCCGACTTAAAGGATTGTTTCACTTCTGAATGAAAATTTCCTGATAATTCACTCTTCACCATGTCATCCGAGATGTTCATATCTTTCTTTCTTCGGTCGAAAAGAAATTAAGGTTTTTGAGGAAAACATTTCAGGGGTTTTCTCTGTATAGTGGACTTCAGTGGGGTTCAATGGATGGAAGGTCTAAATTACAGTTTCTGAGCAACTTCAAAGCAGATGAGGAATAAGGGTCTTATCTAGCATAACGATCATTTTCTAAAAAAAAAAAAAAAAAAAAGAAACTGTAATTTGGACTTTCCATCCATTGAACCCCACTGAAGTCCACTATTCAGAGAAAACCCCTGGAATGTTTTCCTCAAAAACCTTCATTTATATTATTTATATTTTGACTGGAGAAAAAATGACATGAACATCTCGGGATGACATTAGGGTGAGTAAATTATCAGGAAATTTTAATTCAGAAGTGAACTAATTAAACTGGCCAATAACTGGTCACTGCGTATTTCAGAGTGGAGTATGGCACTGTAACTTTTACATGCAAGCAACTCATTAGCTCATATTACTCACATTATTATTAATATTTATATTAAACAATATCATTTTTTTTTATTTGAGCCTGGAGTAGTATTATTGCAATAGCCTGTTTTATCATTATTTCTTTGGCAAAAAAGCTCAAATCACTATATTTTGTTTCTTTTTAGGAGTAAAAAAGAGATAAATTGGATAAACACAGTAAATTAAGTTTATTTTACTAAAATCAAAATATATTTTTACAGTGTTCAGACCCAGTGACAGTGGATTAGCTAGCTAGTACCAGCACCAGCACCAGCACCAATTCACTCTTTCTTTCATTTTTCATCCATATTTATTTATTTCGATCGCTGTCTGTTTTGTCTTGTTCTCTGTTTGTCAATTCACTTTTCTACAATGCTTTATGTCCTACGGCAACCTTTCTTCCCCTGTTGCCCTTTTCACACGTCGTCTCCCTTTCTGCTTCTGTGTATTTGCGTGTAGTTTGCACTGCGGTGCTTTCATCCTTGAGTGGACATGTTCTAAGAGGGCCTCTGCATCTACACACACACACACACACACACACACACGCACACACACACACACACACGCACACATACTACATGCACACTTCCATTAACAGTTTAAGCTTCTATTTTGAGTGCTAATTTATAGTGAGAATGAAAATCATGACCATGAAGACATTTATCTCCTGTCCAATCTTATGTTACAGCATTTCCCACAACAATTACCAGCCAGCATTTACATCTATTTAACATGCATGGGCACGGCACCCGCGCAAACCCGCGCAAGACAACCACTGGCCATCATCATTAGCTGCCAAGCATGCAATTAGCTAATTATGAAATATAATAGCCTGCTTCTTTCAGCACATCTGACTGTGAGACTGATGGGCTGAGTCCTTTATCTTGAGTACTAGAGAGATATATTATGAGCTACAGAGTGGTTACATTTGGTCTCCATTGCCCATAAATCCCTATTATGGATGTACTTTTCTCCACCCCATTGGTTTTGCCTTTAGAAGTCAGCAGGGATCACAGTCGGTAACATTGAGCCTCTGTAAAACATTTTAGAGAACAATGAAGTATACATATTTGGTGTGTTTTTCATGGACGAATACAAATCTAACATTTGACTACTTTGTTGTTTCAAATAGCTGATGTTTTCTGCTCCTGAGAATGTGAATTTGAGCCCTCTGTGGAGATGCTGCATAGCAAATTTCAAGCTCTCTTTGGTTGTCATATTTTCAAACAGAATGATAAACACCAAGTAAAGGTAATTTAACTTTAGTAACACTAATGGCAACAAATATGAATATGTCACACTGTGAGATGTCACCAGTGACAGCCCTGGCTCATTTGCCCTAGGTGAGATCTTGGGCCTCATTTATAAAATGTTGTGTAGAAACTGTCCTACATTTGATCTTATGATCATTTCTGAAATGTGCGTATATGTTATTCAGTGTGTGTCTGCCTTTCTTAGATGGAAAATCTTTAAATAACAAATGATCTTGGAATAGTGCGCAGCTGAATGGTTTCAGATCTATGCCTTGTAAACACTTCTTCATGTCATTTTAACATATAAAAGAGCACCAGTCAATGTCCAAATCTGCAATGACAAGCGGCAAAAATTGCTTAGATTTCCAAATACTTGCAGTACTCCGACTCTCTGCCACAAGGAAATGTGTGAATGCCTTCTTATAACCCTACATGTCACTAAGCGTTTTCCACGTCAAAGACCATTTTTATAAATGTGAATCTTGCCGTGGATTTTTTACGGTATGCTCACTTTAATTTCAAATCTCTGCATACACACATTTTACACACATTTGACTTTTGCTTTTCTTCATACGAATGTTTGATGGGGAGGGACTGTAGTAGAGTTTAGAGTAAAAGAGGATCAGGGTTCAAATCAAAGAGTTTTAAACAAGCGTATGTTTTTACATAAAATAATCATGCAGATTAATTTTCATAGATACACTACTGTTCAAAAGTTTTAGGCCAGGAAGATTCTGAAAAATATGTCCCTGCTGCATTTATTTGATCAATTGAATGCATTCTTGCCAAATTAAATTTTTCAAATTTGAACATCTTAATTTCAGTTAACACAAAATAATGCCTCTCATAGATCTTAAAGGGATCTTATACTAAAAAATTTAAATCCTGTCATCATTTACACCTTCATATCATTCCAAACCTGTATGATTTTCTTTAGTTTGTGGAAGATTAAGGAAGATATTTTGCAGAAAGGTGGTAACCAAAAAGTTGGTTTCCATTATAGTGTCAAAATAAACACTGAAGCTGCATCCAAAATCGAATAATTCCCTACTATATATAGTATGCCAATAACAGTATGCTAATAGAGTAGTATATTCGAATATAGTGGTCAAAAACAGCATGCAAAAAGTACTCGGATGACCTACCACTACCACCTTCCACCTTTGCTATCCAGTGAGGCTACTGGAGAGGATTTATGAATGCCATTGAAGCAAAGCAACTGACGCTGATAGGTCACGTGACCGTAACAACATAGTGGATGTAGTACGTGCAAATTTCAATCATATTACTCGTATGCATACTATATAGAACATACTTTTTTAATGGTCACAAAGTAAGTTCAAATTCAGATATTGTACCTAATTAGACGGTATGCAATTTCACCTTGAGACATTCCTTAAAATATCCTCTTTTATGTTCCACAGAAGAAAGGAAGTCACTTGAGCTTGAGTAAATAAAGACAGAATTTTCATTTTTGGGTGAATCTCTTTAAAAGCTTTGTATTTTGTATCCTGTGCAGAAAAGAACAGGCGTTGTGGCTATCCTGAAACTGAGCATGAGTCAGCTGGTGAGAAGCAGGTTCAGTGAAAGGCTGTTCCTGGGTCAGACCAGACTGTGCTGGTTTAGGACAGGTGTGACCTCTGCAACCTCTGACTGTGATCAGACTTTTAAAGAGGGAAATATAGAAAATTCAGATGGTCGAGAAAAAAAGAGCGGTAGAAAGGATCACAGAGGGCAGCCATGATTGGGAAAGTAATGAAAAATGTGAGTGGAGATTGAGCCACAGGCCTCTCACTGCCTCATACACTTTCTTTTATCTTCAAGGTCAGCCATGATGACTGTCCTTTAAAAAACAGCCTACGAATTATTTGCTAATGAAACTGATACCAGTGGGTCTTCTCCTCATCTTATCTCTCTTTCATTTTCTCCACACTGTGTCTTATTTATGGTACTTTTTACTCCTATTGATTACTACTAATGGATTCACTAGGATAGTTTAAAGTATGGACAACATAGTCATGTAAATGAAATTCAGTGTTCATTGTAGATGTTTATAGGGCAAATACACAAGGAGGTTGATGGCAAAATAACAGAACCTGTTAGGTACCTGCTTTGCCGCCTTCTACCCTACACCAATCAGAATTGATGATGATTTTTCCCTCCCTAAAATGCGTTTTCCATGGTGGAAACCAGTAGGACAAGGCCAAATTGGACAATTGGAAAAGGGTGGTGGTTTGTTGTCCCCTCCAATTTCTCAACTCAGGCTTTATGCTTCACATCAGAAATGTCATACTTCCAACTTCTGAAGTTGTGATTACGAGCTTGTTGTATTCAAGTGATTTTTTTTAAGAAAGAAAAGGAATCATTGAGGACACCAGGTTTATTCTTGCTTATTTATTGGGGAATTTTTACTAGAGCCAAACTTATATTTAGGGTCCCACTCATTGTCAACCATATAAACATTCACAGCACTATCTACATAATCAGCTTGCTGACCATTCTTGAATTTCAGTCAAATACAGGCTGTTTTCAAGGTGTATAAAACATACAATATGCTTAAATTGGTTTTTCATACATGCAAATATGCACTACTTTAACGTTAGGACAAGGCGATGTAGCTGTTGGGGAAAAAACTAATAAAGCATGCTAGTGTTTAAGATTTATGGCACACCCAACTCAAGAACTTGGTTATAAAAATTCTCTCTGAGCTTCCCAGTGGTAAACTTGAGAGGGCATTAATGTCCATTTTTATAACTAGGAAATTAGTATTTACTATAATTCCAAAAGCACGTGAGGGCACCATTATTACACTGTTAGCCCTGCAGGAACTGTCAACAAAGGACAATCTTGATTGCCAATTTCAGTCTGTTATTTATTGATAAGAGCTTATGTCAAGCTTATTTTGATCAATAATTCCCATCTGTGTGAACATCCATAAGCAATTACTTTAATCACAAAATGCAGGTTCCTTTTTAATGATCTTTTTTATTTGATGTTTTGTTCCAAAGTAACCACAGGGATGAATGAGGATTGACTTTATTGATATAAAATACAGATCAGCATTAAAAATTGTAATGAAAATAATATTAATCTTAATGGTGGATTTGCTAAATCTTCTTTTAAAGGCATTTCATATGATGATTTACTCACCCTCATGTCTTTTCAGACCTGTATGACTTTCTTTCTTCTGTGGAACATAAAAGATATTTTGAAAAATCTTTTTGTTACACCCCTCCTCCTCTCCACTCAGTTTGGAAAAACTTGAGGTTGAGCAAATGACAGAATTTTCATTTTTGGCTGATGTACCCTTTTAACTAAATGGTAGTTTCTCAAACTGAGTCCTTCACGTCAGAGAGGGTGAGGACTTAATTCTGTAAGTCGTGGCACTGTTCCTAATCTCTCAGTCAGGTCATGTAGTAGTGACCCAGCCCTCAGAGCCTGTACTGGATTTCAACTTGTGCACCTCCAACTAAACTCTTTGAAGGACTAAATACAGGGAGCCTTGCAGGATTTTTAATAGAGAAACGAATAGGCTTTTCACACTTGAAATTGCCAAATCTGTGTCATTCTAAAGCCTGGGTTTGAAATAATATGCACAATAAACATTTGTAGCATGGCTTAATAGCTGCACCTTTTAACCTTGGGTTATTAAAACGTTGCTTAATGCAGGATTAAAAAAGATGTCAACCTAGGATTAAGTCGAAGTTGTTTTCTCTGAGGGCAGTGGCTTGTAAAAATTATAGATACAATTTAGGTGGAGACACAGTTTGTTTTTTTTCCCTTGCAAAGTGGAACATTTATTCAACTCTCAGAGTAGCAGTGGAGATGAAGTTTATGTGTCCTCATATATTAAGATGAGAGATGCTGGGCACATCACGAGCATCACGTGCTTGATTAGAAGAAACTGCACCACTCATTCACATAGAAACATGCAGAACATGCATCTTCATATTGAAATACAGACCATTGTGAACAGTGGATTAAGTATAAAGTCCTACTTTTGATTTATTCATCCAAATTTTGCCAAAGGTCATCGCTGAAATCATAGGGCCCTAATGAGTTTGTGTTGTTGCAATCGATTAAACAAAGTCAAAGACTCACTCATAAAAATAGCCACTTGTCACCAACCTGAAAGTTTGTCACAGTTTATTTTACTACCGCTTTAAACTGTGTACTGTGTTAACACAAAATGAAACATTTAACATCACCACTGGGCTTAGTGTGAAAACCCATTTTAGTAGGATGCAATTTCAAGTAAGCACCATCTAAAAAAAATTAACATTGTTTTCATATATCTTCATTACAATGCTTTCTGCTTTCTAGTATAAAACAGCTTTAAAATATACTGCATTCATCAGTAAACCAAAATTATGTCTCAAAGCATAATACATATTTTTATATACTTAGCGGTTAGTTTAAGCACTATAAAAATCCTTCAGATGAGCCTGTTTTACATTGGAAGCTAAGAAAATGCATATAGTATAATCTTTTTGGACAACCCTATACTGTAACCCACACGCCACTCTTCTGTCCTCATCATTATTATTGAGCCTGTGCCGCCCCGCTTTGGGTTAAACCTCAGCCCCTCCACTGGGAGGTGGATCTCCGAGTGGGGAACTCTGAACCCAACCACATTGGGTTATAAATATCGCAGTGGTAGAATGTAGAACACCCATGGAGAGGCTTGGAAGATCATACTTGCCAAGTTAGATCCAAGCCCGGATTTAACTGATCTAGCATTGAAAACACCTGGTGCTATATTTGGCCCCCTCAAATTTGCACAGCAACTTATAATATATGCTTCTTCTTCAAGGAAGAGAGAGTGAGATATGACTGCATTTTCATAGTCTGCCAGTGTCTGTCTGCATATTTTAGAGGCCTGAAAAGATTTTTGGAGGGAATCAACAGTGTGTCTCAAGACTGACAGAGTGCACGGCCTCCAGCCGTGTCTGTGTGTGTGTGTCAAGGGCAGACAGGACATCTGGTGGGATGGTAATGAAGCATACGCTGAGAAGATGTCAACCCCTTCCATAGTGAGGGCACAGTAACATACTGAATCTACACACACAAACACAACCTTGCTGAAAAATTCAGGCTGGTTTATGTTGATTAGTCCTGGAATAGTCCTGGTTATTGCTGGTATAGTGCTGGTTATTGCTGGTATAGTGCTGGTCCAGCTGATGGACCAGCATAGTCATGCTGCTCTCAAGCAAAACAGAGCTTGTGAAGCTGGTTCATCAGCATAGTCTTGTGGGATTTGATTATGAGTAGGCCAGCTGCCTGTATGCAAGCAGTGCTTTGGGACAAGCATTGTTTTTGTTTGCTTATTTCTATATTTAACACATTAATGATGTAAAGGAAAAGCAATATATGATTTAACATGATTGACATAACATATGAGTTATTGTAATATATAACTTAGTAAAACAATTTAAATGTTCAATTCTACTTTTGACAGAGGGAGCTGGTGAAATGTTTCAAAGAATCAAAAGATTTGTCTCCTGTTTCAAAGAACTGTACAAAAATTGGTTAAAAAAAACATTTAGAGATATGAAAACAAAGAAAAATTTGGTTATTTGGGAACTCGTGTGTGGAGATCCAGCTGTCAGTCACAGATTACAAAAAGCGTACATAGTAAAAGGTGTCAATGAAATGAATCCAACCAAAGTCAAGGGCCAAGTGGCAAACTAAAGTGAACACTAATAACCATAATGGTGACTTCAAACAGACTTCAATAACTTTTATATATGTACCATATGAAGTAAATAAAGCCAAACCGGTTTATAATAAGTCAAAATGGTGATGATGATATCTCACCAGAGGACGTTTGAGCATCCTCTGAGATATCATTGATTTTATTTGCAGCTGAATTTCATCTAAGGCTGTGAGTCAGTTGTTGTTCTGCTGTCTGCTTGTGTCTTGCCTTTTTTCAGTTCTTGTTGTTCCTCTTATCTTCAGTGATTCTGATTCTTAACTGGAGGTGTTCATCACTAATGGTCAATTATCATTTGTAGAGCGAATCTACTTCATTTCACTAACGGCAATGTTGCTTCAGTGTTACTTTTAGGCTCAATAGATTGGGACCACATGAACACTGAACAGTGTTCATTTAAGCTTTAGGATTTGGCTATGCACCAATAAACATAACCTGCAACATGTTTTTCTTTATTAAATAATAAAAAAAAATGGATAATTGTCTTGATTTTATTTAATTATGAACACACTAAGAAACATGATATGTAACACATACACAAGTTTTGTTGTGATCTAGCTGGGATCATACCAGCACCAAAAATCAACATATGCTGGTCCACCAGCATCCCAAGCTGGTCCCAACATGCAAAACATACCTTATTCTGATTCACCAGCACACCAGCTTCCCATGTTGGGGACCAGTAAACCAGCAACCAGCATTCTAAAACCAGAAATGCTGGATTTTTCAGCAGGGGACTGCAGGGACATGAAATGCAGGAACAGGAACATAAAGTGCACCAATGGACCTGCATACACAAAAAAGGAGAGTAGGCCATAAGTGAGCATAACTGAATCAGTCAACTTTATAAATCTTTCTGCATCTACCAGTTTGTAGCAAGTTATGAAAGCTAGTTTTATGTCAAGATCCTCCGTTTTGTGAGTGAAATTATGATGCTACTACACTTTTATTGTATCACTAAATCTCATTGTGGCCCGAAGATATTTTGTAACGTATTATTATTAAGAGATATTTTATCAAGAATGAATATGAGAATATGACTAGAATGAATGAGTATTGCACACAGACTGCTTATCTTACATATTTGTTTTTATATATAGCAGATAATTAATTGGGTGTTAGGGGTTAGAATTTGGAGGTTATGGCTTAGTGGACAAATTTATTCCTGAATACAGTATACACACACACACACACACACACACACACACACAGGTTTGTTTTGCTATCAAAGTGAGAACATTCCTTAGGCGTAATGGTTTTTATACTGTACAAACTGTACATTCTATCACCCTACATTAACCTTACCCCTAAACCAACCCCTCACAGAAAACATTCTGCATTGTTACGTCCGGTAAGCCGCTCTTACGCCACACATCATGTTCTCACAAAGTGAAAAATACATTGCGGAGCAAAGAGGACACTCAAGACAGACAAGACAGAGCAGGCTATTTTTGATATGAAACAAGGTCTCAAATTTCAATTTTTATAATTTATAAAGAAATTTAAACAAATACCATTTTGTGGCTCTTTTAATGTGTCGTGACAGATCATTGTAGCTCCTCAGTTCAAGTGGCTCATGAACCTCTTCATACAAGTTAATTTATATCATCAAATAAACATTAATGAACATCAGAAAGAATGTCGTTTCAAGCGCGGAAAGATGTCAGTACATAATTTTTTTCAAGTTCAAGTCCACAGACGATAATCTGCTAACTCTTCTGACTGCTTTGTCGGATAAAACAGTGGATTTGGCATTATAATTGGTTAGATCACATGTCAATCAAAGGGTCAGTTATGTCAATTATGTGTCTATAGTCTGCTATTGTTATCCCAAACTAATTCACCCCATAATCCACAAAAACTCTTTTGCGTTTTTAAAATACAATTCAGTTAGATTTTTTGTCTTTTTACTTTATGAATCATGATTATTTATGAAATTAGTTTTACCTTTGAAGATGTCCCTGGATATCCCTAAAGGGATTATTTGTCAGTTTTAGCCCACTTTGTGGATATTTTGGACAACCTAACTGCCTAACACACACATTACACATTTCAATATTTGAATATACAACCTGATACGCATTGTCATTTGATATATTGCAATATTTCATTGTCGGATTTTTTCATTTAAGCAAATATTAACCCATTCTCAGTGATTATTCATGTAGCATATATTAAGTAAAAGCACACATTCATTATGCTTTTCTCCCCTCATACAGGCACAAATGCTCTTGAAAATTCAATACTGGATTTATGTAATGCCCTCTTTTCTGGTCAAAATCATTAGTATACTACAATATATCTAGGATTCAGCAGCAAAGGTCCACACATTTCATGTAATCACCTATAACACCCACATTTCTCCTTAGAATTCTCTGGTGACCTGTCTGTTAATGTATTCAGTATAAGCTCAGGTCAAACTGACATTTTTGGTTGGCAGAGCTTTTGTGTGTACAGATGAATGAAAGTCATTATTAACTGACAAGAGACTGAAAATAGACAATGTAAATCAAACACTAGGAGGCATCTGCTGAACCAGATAATACTCCAACAGTGTATAAAAACAGAATCTAATATGACATTAGCTGGATTTCCTGAAGCATAAGTAGAAGGTTAGCTGGAAATAAGTCATAATTAATCTATAGGGCACAAGTTAAAAATTACCACCTCAGACCACTTGTAAGCGCATTATATGCAAACTGGTTTTTATTTGTTATAATGTATTGTAAAATGTAAAAGAATGTTATTAAACATAATATATAATTTGTATATATTTTTAATATATATTGTGGAAGAAATTTTATTGTGGTGAACACATTCATGCTGGTTCAGAGAAAACAAAATCTTCCTATGATGTATGTACAGATGCTGGTCATATAATTAGAATATCATCAAAAAGTTGATTTATTTTACTAATTCCATTCAAAAAGTGAAACTTGTATATTATATTCATTCAGTACACACAGACTGATATATTTAAAATGTTTATTTCTTTTAATTCTGATGATTATAACTGACAACTAAGGAAAATCCCAAATTCAGTATCTCAGAAAATTAGAATATTACTTTAGACCAATACAAAGAAAGGATTTTTATAAATCTTGGCCAACTGAAAAGTATGAACATGAAAGGTATGAGCATGTACAGCACTCAATACTTAGTTGGGGCTCATTTTGCCTCTCACTGCAGCAATGCGGCGTGGCATGGAGTTGATCAGTCTGTGCCACTGCTCAGGTGTTATGAGAGCCCAGGTTGCTCTGATAGTGGCCTTCAGCTCTTCTGCATTGTTGGGTCTGGCATATCGCATCTTCCTCTTCACAATACCCCATAGATTTTCTATGGGGTTAAGGTCAGGCGAGTTTGCTGGCCAATTAAGAACAGGGATACCATGGTCCTTAAACCAGGTACTGGTTGCTTTGCCACTCTGTGCAGGTGCCAAGTCCTGTTGGAAAATGAAATCTGCATCTCCATAAAGTTGGTCAGCAGCAGGAAGCATGAAGTGCTCTAAAACTTCCTGGTATACGGCTGCGATGACCTTGGGCCTCAGAAAACACAGTGGACCAACACCAGCAGATGACTTGGCACCCCAAACCATCACTGACTGTGGAAACTTTACACTGCAACGTGGATTGTGTGCCTCTCCTCTCTTCCTCCAGACTCTGGGACCCTGATTTCCAAAGGAAATGCAAAAAGTACTTTCATCGGAGAACATAACTTTGGACCACTCAGCAGCAGTCCAGTCCTTTTTGTCTTTAGCCCAGGCGAGACGCTTCTGACGCTGTCTGTTGTTCAAGAGTGGCTTGACAAGGAATGCGACAGCTGAAACCCATGTCTTGTATCCGTCTGTGTGTAGTGGTTCTTGAAGCACTGACTCCAGCTGCAGTCCACTCTTTGTGAATCTGCCCCACATTTTTGAATGGGTTTTGTTTCACAATCCTCTCCAGGGTGCGGTTATCTCTATTGCTTGTACACTTTTTTTCTACCTCATCTTTTCCTTCCCTTCACCTCTCTATTAAAGTGCTTGGACACAGAGTTCTGTGAACAGCCAGCCTCTTTTGCAATGACCTTTTGTGTCTTGCCCTCCTTGTGCAAGGTGTCAATGGTCGTCTTTTGGACAACTCAGTCAGCAGTCTTCCCCATGATTGTGTAGCCTACAGAACTAGACTGAGAGATTATTAGTGGAATTCGTGAAATAAATCAACTTTTTGATGATATTCTAATTATATGACCAGCACCTGTAGATTGTTCGACGGTATTAGTGAACAACTAGTGAGAATGAGAAAAGTGAGAGTTTATTTTCTGAAAGTCCACAGGGCTAAAAGCGCCTGTGGTTGAAACACCACCTCACTGGTGACCCAACCAACTAAGTCTATTTCTTTTCCACACAGCCTGCAAGACCTCTTTAATTTATCTCATGTGCCAGTGTGTGTGTGTGTGTGTTGTATGTGTGTGTGTGTGTGTGTGTGCCCTGAGTCAGCACTGTGCTCTCAGCATTGGAAAGCTCAAGAACAGCAGCGTTCTCCACTCAAGCACACACACACACACATACATACATTACAGATCTAAGAGGGACTTACTGACTTCAGTCTACAAGCCTATAAACATGTTCAGACATCTGCCTCTACACACACACACACACACACACTTATAAGCCATCCATTAGGTTATTAACTCAGTCATAATTTACTGATGACATCCTAGCACATTCCTCTGTGTGTATGTGTGGTTTATTTGTGTAGGACTCAGAATAGATTTATTTATTTTGCTGCATGGTTGCTAATGTTTTCTGAACACACATTTTAATTATTATGAAGGACATTATTTCATTAATCTTATGAAACAATGTCTTTTTACCAACAGTGAAGGTTTAAGACCACAAATCTTATTATTGAGAGTTGTGAACAGTACAGTGGACTTTGGGATTGTTGGTATTCTCAAACTTATGATTATCGTCCCCAGAAAGTGGTGGAAATCAGGAGAGGGGGTCAAGAAATTTATAGAAATGATGAAAGAAATCATAGGATGATGAAAAAGATTGAGAAGTTGGAGCAAAAAATGTCAACTCTTCGAACAGAAGAGATTTAAAGAGGAAGCTGATCAAATGTGTATGAAGGAAGTAAAGAGAGGGATGTGTAGTACAAAAGTGTAGGCGAGTTGAGATGAAGGAGAATTAATGTGCTTAGACAGAACTACAGAGAGAGCAGGCACAACCGTATAGAGAAAGTGACAAGAGAAAGAAGGATTTTCACACTAAAGGCCGTGTAGAATTGGTCACAACCTCAACCTATATATTCTAAAGCACATATCTAGAATTTTTCTGGCAACCCAACACAGTACTGAAACACAGTCCTTTGTTATGTTGTGCCAAAAATAATTGATCATTTTCAATATTCTAAATTTCTCTTGAATATTAAAGACTTCACTGAATGAAAAATCATTGATACAAAACAGATCCATTTTTGAGTTACAACTTACTACTGTATAGAATATGACTATACGAATATGACTAATACTGATGAATAAACATTATAAGGGAAGGCTGTTACATAGTTAACCAGTCCCAAACTAGTTTTTGTTAGTACAATAAAGTTGGTAAGTTGGCCATCACAGACAGTATTTAAAAAAACAAAAAAAAACAATACAGTGTGAAAATAAATTGTCATTTTTGGGTCACAGAAACAATACTTGGCATAGTAAATACACAATAGGCGACTAACATGAACCGTTAATGAAACATGATAACTGCTCCTGATGAATAGAATGAACATCATACCTCCATGTACCACTTTACTTTAATTTCATGAGTTACTAATTGACAACATAATGTTGCATGCTCATAGTTTCTTTTGCGCTTTATATATGAAGTGATCTACGAAGTGCATTTACACGTGCAATTGAGTGTGCGATGCGAGCACAGTATAACGTTTGACAGACAGGACAGGAAAGTTCGGTTTTCTGAGGTGAGAGACTTTTTATTTCGTAACAAGCTACGAAAATAACATTAGAAAATGGACACTGACATATAGCTTGACAATATATCATCTGACCGTGGATACTGAATCCACTCAGAACAGTCTTGCAACCCACCAGTTGGAAACACTGTACTATGTGAATAAAAATGCAAGTCAGAGTTTAAAACTCACTCACTCAGTGTCTCTCTTTTTCTCTGTAGGTGGTGTGAAGAATTGTTGCAGAAACGGACCGACCCCACCTCACCATGCCTTTATCCTTCAGTTCATCCCACCTTTCCCACTTCTCCTTCATTCCCTTGATCCTTCTCCTGTCTTTCTCCATCCCTTCTCAAGTAGACTCCCAAGATGTAGCCCAATCTACCTCCAACTGTTCCCAGACTGAGGTGTGTGCAGATGGGGTTCTTTTACCAGTGTGGAATCCTCTAAATCCCTCAGTTGGTGACAAAGTGGCTCGTGCCATTGTGTACCTAGTGGCACTAGTGTACATGTTCTTAGGTATGTCGATAATTGCTGACCGCTTCATGACTGCCATCGAAGTTATAACTTCTCAAGAAAAGGAGATCACTACAAAACGACCCAATGGTGAAACCGTCACTACGACAGTTCGCATATGGAACGAGACCGTCTCCAATCTGACCCTCATGGCTCTGGGTTCATCAGCCCCTGAGATTTTGCTTTCGGTCATTGAGGTCTGTGGGCATAATTTCGAGGCCGGTTCACTTGGTCCCAGCACCATCGTGGGCAGCGCTGCCTTCAACTTGTTCGTAATCATTGGCATCTGCGTCTATGTGGTACCTGATGGTGAAAGGCGGAAGGTCAAACATCTTCGAGTGTTCTTCGTGACTGCGGCATGGAGCATGTTTGCCTACATCTGGCTCTATCTTATTATCTCTGTGTTCTCACCCGGTGAGGTGGAAGTGTGGGAAGCGGTGTTGACGTTCCTCTTCTTCCCTCTCTGTGTGGTCCAGGCCTGGATCGCTGATCGGCGATTACTCTTTTACAAGTATGCTCGCAAACGCTACCGAACCGACAAGGGCCGTGGAATTATTGTGTCTGAGGGCGGGGAGGAGATTGGCAAGGAAGTAGGATTCACAAAGATGGACATGCTTGAAATTGATGGAATCACAACACATCTGGATGGAGTGCTGGGAGGGGAAAGTGGACTTGGAGGACGTGATCAAGAGGATGAAGCCAGGAGAGATATGGCCAAAACTCTAAAGGAACTGAAACAAAGACATCCCGACAAAGACATGGAGCAGCTCATAGAGATGGCCAACTATCAGGTAAAAAAAAACAAAAAAAAAAACACATATTTAAATCTGAAGTTGTATGAAATTTGATTCTTTGCAAGCCAGTTTATTTTAAAAACTATCTTAATGTACTCTTCAATTGTACATTTGTAAGTAAATCATTCATAGATTTCCAAAAAACTATAGCTACAAACAGCCTCATGATATTTTAAACATTGTTCTGTTTATTTATATATGTACATGCAATTTGAATATTAGCTGTCAACTGGACTGTAACAATACTTTTTTTAAAAATGTCATGTAAATGCTTTAGTTCAACTGAAATCGAACCTAAGTGTTTTTTTTCTTTTTTTTCTTTTCTTTATCCAAGTCGTAACAGACCTAATATGTTTGCACATTAGTCGGACAGTCAAATGAAGACTGTAGCTTATTGGTTCTGTACTCATTGACTTCCAATGGCTTATTAACAATGTGACTATATGTTTCAAGGTTAGGGAATTGACCCTTTGCAAAACCCACCCCCTATTGCTGTGCCTCTCACGCCACACATGTTCTCACGCAGTGAAAAATGCATCACGAAGCAAAGAGGACACTGACAACTTATGAAACAGTTTCATAGTTAAAATACTGCTAAAACTGTTTAAACAAGTTTAAACAATAAATACTGTATAGTGACAATTGTTCAAGTTTAAGTTCACCAATGTTAATTTACTAACTCCACTGACTGCTTTGTCAGACAAAATGGCAGTTTCGGGGTTATGATTGGTCAGATCGCCTGTCAATCTGTTTGCGAAGGGTCAATTTTTTGATAAACCTGTTCAAAAACAGTGATCAGTGATTATTTTCAAAAATTGCATTTAGTGCCAATTGTGTTGCAGAATTTACATGCTGAAAATTTAAAATAGCTGTTTTACAGCTTGAGAAATCAGCCTGCAACTAAACTGCAGGTTAAAAATAACTTTCTAAAACTTCCCTTTGCAGGTCCTGATACAGCAACAGAAGAGCAGAGCTTTCTACCGCATTCAAGCAACAAGGATGATGATTGGTGCTGGGAACATTTTGAAGAAACACGCAGCAGATCAGGCCCGTAAAGTGGTCAGCAGTGGGGAACCTCAAGAGCAGGAGGACGACCCCCATATTACAAAAATAGACTTTGAACCTGCCCTCTACCAGTGCTTTGAAAACTGTGGATCCTTAAAACTTACTGTGCAAAGGCATGGAGGAGATGCCGGATGTACTGTTAAGGTGAGTTTAAAGTAAAAATGTTCTTTAGTGTATTAATTTTAATAGGGAATAGGATACTTCTAAACTTATTCTCTGATCTTGACTATTAAATGATGCAAATTATGGAACAGATTTCTTTTGTTTTTTTATTAATGAGAACAAGGAAGATCTTTGATCTTTTAAAATATTTATCCTTGCAAAACTCCAGGTGGATTATCGCACAGAAGATGGCACAGCCAATGCCGGTTCTGATTATGAATTTGCTGAGGGCACACTCGTCTTCAAACCTGGCGAGAATCTTAAAGAGCTCACCGTCGGCATTATTGATGATGACATCTTTGAGGAAGATGAATACTTCTATGTCCGCCTGAGCAATGCCCGTATAATTGGGTGGGCAGATGGACATCCCATTGCTTTGGAGACTGGAACACCTGCTCCCACTGTAGCCCTTGGTGAGGCCCACACGGCGACCGTGACAATCTATGATGATGACCACGCAGGAATTTTTACATTTGAGAGCGAATCAATGCGAGTTAGTGAAAGCATCGGCATCATGCAGGTGAAGGTCCAGAGAACATCAGGAGCACGTGGTCTGGTGGCGGTACCGTACCGTACAGTGGATGGGACAGCTTGCGGAGGGGAGGACTTTGAGGAAGTGTCAGGAAAACTGGAGTTCCAGAACGACGAGACAATGTAAGAGTTTCTGTCATCTAATGTTTTTGTGTGTGAGATAATGTGTGTTTCTCTGTGTTAGTGCCTTTATTTAGCTCTTTCTGTCAGGAGATTGTACCGCATGAGTGACCCTTGGCTGTGAAAATTATTTTAGGCACACAGTAATTAAAGGTTTAGTTCACTCAAAAATTAAATTTCTTTTATTAAGTACCCATCCTCACATTGTTCCTGTCAACCTGCAAGATCTTCGTTCATCTTCAGAACACACAATTTTAATGAAATCCGAGGGTGTCTGAACCACTCATAGGCAGCAATGTCATTGTACTTTTTGAGGTCCAGAAAGGTAGTTAAAATAGTCCTTGTGACTATAGTGGTTCAACCTTAATGTTATGAAGCGACAAGAATACTTTTTGTGCACAAAAACAAAACAAAAGTATGTTTTCTACGCTGTTGACATAGTTTAGGCTGTGCAGCGCTTCCGTGTTCTATGTCAGAATGCCGATTCTTTATTGGCCGGCTCCTGCTTCAGCATCACACGTATGCATTATTTTTTTCGGTTTGAAAAGCAAAACTAAAGCAACGTCACGCCTTCTGACGTCAATGTATAATACCAGTAAGATCCAGAGTGGTGATTGGTGATTGGCTTGATGACCGGGCTGACTGTTTCTGAACACTTCTCTGCATTTATTCATGACAAAGAGCTCATTAATTCTCATTATTCATGAGAACGATCTCTTCTGAGCCAAGCACTGCGCTGTATTACGATTGAGATAATACAATGACGCGTGATGTCCATTTACTTCTGCGTTGTTGTCCTTCAGGAACATAAATGTACAGGGCCGCGCACATGCACATGACGTGCAAGAAAAAATAGTAGGCTATGACTTTACTTTTTGAGGCATATAACTATAAAATACTGATACCTTTGCTAATCATTAGCTAATGATTCATTTAAGTAGACAACTAGAACTTGAAATACATGGCTTTGACCAATTGTGGTAATTAATACATTAATTTAAACTTAGTTAATACTATACTTTATAAAGGAATTAATACATGGTGACACATTTAATTAAAAATTCATATGCTACTTATTCTATTAATAATATGGAATCTTTATTAGTTGCGGATGCAGTAATCATTAATAAATGTTTAGTTCTTCATGAGTCATACATTAACACTTGATTATCAGTGCATTAGTTAAGCATAAATTAATTCATATTAGTGCACCCGTATTGTAAAATGTTACTGGAACATTTACAATAGTTTTGGCAGTTTGACATGCCTCAGGCTGTATATCACATATAAGAGGAGAAAGGGAAGTTGAAGTGTTCAAGTAAAGGTTGTGAAAATCTACAGATATCAAAGGGGCTATGTGGTGTTTTTGTGAGGTGACCTGTTTCTGTGGATCTTTTGTAGTGCTGGTAACTCACCTCAAGCTGTGGATTATGGTTGGCTTCATATTGGGAAAGCTTGCGATAATGTGTGATGCAGTTTCAACTGTGCCTGTGCATAACATTTGTGTCACTCAAGCCACAGGTAACAGCGGTAGATCATAATAAAATGCTGACATTACATTAAATGCAACCATATTAATAAAAGGCTACAGCTGTTGGTTTTTTGTTGATTTATACAAAAGTTTCATAAAAGCTTTCTAATGTCTAATGCTTCATCTCCTGGTCTATAGTTAATCTGTCACCATCTATTACACTTAGATCAGAAATGCTTTGGGTTGTTTTTTTAAATCAGTTATGAACATAAGCTAGTTTAATCTTTTATTCTTGGTCTGTATTCTGGATCCTAAGATAAATTCAACTGTGACAGTTCCAGTTCCAGTTTTATTTTAGTTAGATGGATGGATGGATGGATGGATGGATGGATGATTGATTGATTGATTGATTGATTGATTGATTGATTGATTTGAAATACTTAGGGGGTTATGGTGGTTAGCCCTGGTCTGCATTCAAAGAGATCAGACAGAGGACAAAGCCAATGGTTCATATCATTTTTGTTACAGTTGGTCTCTGTTGATTTATTATCCAATAAGCCCTCACAACAGCAAGCAGACCTACAGCAAAATGAAACAGAAAGCACTGCTACAAAATGAAATACATACACACTCACACATCATGGGGTCTGTAATGGACAGAGGAGGGCTGGAGACAATCGGCAATGTTCTGTATTTCAGTGTTGAAACACTATCATCTTGCATCTCTACTTTGCTGGCACCTGTCTTAGTCTCTCTCCCTCTTTTTAGTCCACAAGCTTCCCTCATTTTTATCCTTTTCAATTCAAGTAACTCTTATTCTCATTCTCATTGGAAAAACAAGGTCATACCAGCTTAAACCTCATGTTCTGTTGAGATTGATTTGTGGAAAATAATGATTGTGATTTCAAAAATAACCTCTTATTTTCCCTTCAAATTTTATTAAGTTCGTCTGACCTGACAAGACCTGAATAGACAGATATTCTTGAAGCTGTATCTCTCTATTTAACCATAAAGGCATGTTTTTTTTTTTTTTTTTTTTTTTTTTGAGAAATGTCAAAATTTGACCCAAGCAAAAACACATAATAGAAAAATTAAAAGAAAATAAAATTGACATGAGCAAACTGCTCATGTACGTATACCATACGATCAGATTATATGAATATTCATTGCATTATGTAATGGCCATACTGTATCTGGGGTCTCTCATTCCCTGAATATAAATATTCTTCCTGATTGACCATCTATTGACCAGCAAATGACCAGCTAGAAACCATTGATCTAGGTTTTCCAACAGGGTTTCACTCTCTGTCTCCTTGTCCTTTCACTTTATTTCCCCATATTTTTGTGAACAAATGAGCATTTTTTTTTCAATACTGTTATTCAATCTAAAGATAATTTCTTCAGTTTATTACCCTTTCTCAGTTCTGTTTCCCAGCCTTCAATTCATCCATTATCAATCACTTAATGAAATGAACAAAGATTATTAGAGTAAAATACTGTTTCAGTCTTTCTATTTCAAAATTTATGTTTTATTCAATGTGTTATTTGCCATTTTTTGCCTTTTTTGTAAAATTTACTAGCAATTTCTGAGTGAATATTGTTTCAAAGTAAATCCTAAACCCATAATTTTTAGTGTGTCAGTCAGTGTCTGTGTGTGTGCAGGACTGTGTGAGAGAGGTTTGTAGGTTAATATTCGCTGGCCCCAGTGGAGCTCTGCAGCGGCCTGAGCTTGACATAGACATAGACACCAGTGGACGGGTGAAGAGGTGGCAACACACAATAAATGAAATGCAGGGAAGGCATAGATGTGATGAAGACAGGCATTGAGGTCTGGAGGATTAGTTTGAATGTCTCTGAATGTTTCTTTGCCCATCACCTTCATGCTACGATATATATCGAGGGCTGTGCCTTGATGCCATTCCATCGCTTTCACACTGATTTATTGCTCATATTTCATGAAGGATTTATGAGGTGCTGAGAAGCGCTCTCACATACGCGTCCTCACATATGAAGTGTCTCGCTATCCTGTCTCTTTGTATTCCTATCAATTTACACTCATGTCTTTCTAATAAGATTTTTCTTTTGCTGTGTTTGCACAGCTTCCGTATTTCAGGCACAAAATTTAATTATGTCCTTTCAATTCTCAATTTCAAATATTTTGTTTTCTTCACTGGCTATTTCTAAGTCAACCCCTCTATGTTCCTTGTCATACTGAATGTTCTTTTGCCTCTCTCGCGCGACATGGGATTCTGCATTAGGCCTTTCCCTAGGGTGACCCAGAATACTGTGAGCACTAGATATGTGTTCCAAGTGGACCACAGCATGAAATCGCTCATCTTAAAGTTTGTGTGCAAAGTAAAAGTAGATCACTTTTCAGATCCAGTGTTCGAATCGCATTTGTGCGATTTCTTTTTTTTTTTTAATATGCATAGTTTGAAACACAGCAATCAGTTATTAGGCACATTCTACACCACTTATATCAAACTTAGCTTGACTTAATTGAATGACTTGGTTTGTTCATATCAATCTTTAGCATTACTTCAGAAGACTTAAAAAATAGCACATAAGTCATATGGACCTCTTTTGTACTTTCATGGTGTTTTTTGTAATTTTTAGAGCCTTGGTCACCGAAGTCTTTCATGCAGGTTTGGAGCTATGATGGAGACTACATGATGAATTTTCCTTTTTTGGGTGAACTATCCATTTAAATCTCATATTCCATTTGAAGATGTACTGATTTTTTGAAGACTAACTGTACCTTTGAACAATCTGCAGTTTCCACCATCTACTCCCTGATCTCTTTGTAGTTTCTTTTTCTTATTATTTGCTCTATTCCTCCTGTGATGTTTCAGAATGCTCTGGGTTTTACATGAATGCAGCCTTGGGCTTGCCAAGGCAACCTCTGATCGTAACTTTTGGTAAATATAACCGGGAAAGACAAAAGAGAAAAACAGTCTCAACTCACTCTCAATGTCTATCTCTCAGTGTCAGGAGCTCTGAGTATGTGTGTGAAAGAGAGAATAGCATCAAATACGTCTTAAATTTACTCGCTTAAAGGCATAGTTCACCCAAAAATAAAAATTATGATGATTTACTCACCCTCAAGCATCCTAGGTGTGACTATATTCTTTCAGATGAACACAATCAGAGTTATATTAAAAATATCCTTGCTCTTCCAAGTTTTATAATGGTAGTGAATGGTACTCTTGATTTTTAAGTCCAAAAAAGTGCATCCATCCATCATATAGGTAATCAATACGACTCCAGGGGGTCAATAAAGGCCTTCTGAAGCAAAGCGATGGGTTTTTGTTAGAAAAATATCCATTTTTAAAACTTTATAAACTAAAATAACTAGCGTCCGGCAGATGACCTACGGAAGTCGACTTGCGCCAACAGGGTAGCTTCTGAAGCGATGCATGACATAGGATTTAGGAGTATCGTAAGCTTAGATGCCTTGCAGTTGAAACAAATAGGGTTACGCAACATAGGTTTCCTCCAGTTGTGCTCTGAAGATAGTTGGGATTTAAAAGCATAAGCTGTAATTGCCTGAAAGAAAATTGTTACTGTTGATATGAAATTACAGCTTTTGTCCCCGTATAGTTGAATCACAAGACCGAACACCAAGTTGCCTTGCCAAGGAAAACTTTTATTGTGTGTCAGGAGAGAAGTTTATTCTATATCTTCAATGTGTCTCTCGTCTCTGCCCTTCTCTTCTCTGCCCTTCTCTTCTCTGCCCTTCTCTTCTCTGGGGGGGCAGTGTGTTACATCGATCTTATATACCATGACTAGAGATCTTAAAATTCCATTTAAGGTAAAGAAACAAGTTGGTTTCTTTAAAATGGAACGTATACTTCATGCTTACACATTCTACTTCCTTATAGGGAATACTGTACATCATTAGATGTTTACATCATGGAGCCCCTGCTTCAACTGAAGCGTGCAGCCTACAGTACACATTCCTGTGAAGCCAAAAATGATCTCTTCTCCCCTGCATAACATGCAAACTCAACTCTCATGCATTACACTCTTTAAAATAGAATATACATTTGATTATAGTGATACATATAAATTATAATAATATTAAAACAATGAAATTTTAATCTTCATCTCCCTCCACTGGAACTACCGGCCGTCAGTTCCACACCATCGCCAACCTAATGGAATGATAGTGAGGAGAGAAATAGCAGACCAAAAGACATACAAAGGACAAAAGAATAGAAACATAAGGAAATGGGAATAAAACAAAAACAACAAAATAAAATGACCCCAACCCATGTTATGTTCCCGCATACTATGTGTGTCGTTAAGTCTATGTGTATGTATTTAAAATGAACCCCAGCTTTCTAAAGGAAAGGAAAAACTAATAAATCTTCACCAGTGCCTGGACTCGTCCGGTACCTGAACTCCTCCAGTTCCTGGCCAAAATAACAAACTAACATAAAGGTAGATGTTAAAGAATCCTATCCCTTGGGGTGTAAATCAGTAAGCAGGTGTTAAGTGTTTGTGGGGTTGTGTTTTGTATGTGGTGTAGTGTATGAAATCTCCTATTTCACCCTATATTTCCCATTCTCGACCTTATCCATTTGGTTAGAAATAACCAATTTAATAGGTTTAGTATCTCTCCGTCTAGTAACACATATGATAATGTTTATTACGAGCATGAACACAAGAACTCCTACCATAGTCAAAACTATCCAGTCTGACCATGATAAATTCCCTGGAATTTGTGTTAATTTTCTTTCAGACATCAATTGAGCTATTCCATTTGCTACGACTACATGACCCATTGCTTGAATTCCCTCCTCTTGAGCTGCTTTAACACTCTCTTTAACTCTTTTAAACATTTCAAAGAGTTCATAGTTTCTTTCCTCTACTAAATCATTACTCCACCACTGTGGTTCTAATTGCAGCAATTGCACATGTGGGACATGAATTCCACCCAAATAAAGAGGATAGAGAATTTCAACGCAAAATGGATCAGGAGGAATTGGACATAACTTCCCTCCATATATCATATTCTCACTTATTCCGTCATGTAATATACACCACTGTGCTTCTGACAATTGCCATGCACCTGTGGCTTGGTCTAAAGGAATTACTTCCCAAACTGCGGATCCGTTAAGAGATAAACTAAACATTGTAGAACATGAGCAAATTACCCATTCATGTTCCTCAACACAACAGTCTGTAGTAGAAATCATCGGTGTATCCCCTTCAGCCCAATATCTGATTTTCCCTAATCTTATTACTGAATTTCCTTGTCTAATACCCATTGATTGGAATTGTCTAACTGTCATTATGTTGCGCTTTCCATATTGAGGCCATACCATAATTAATGGCAATGTTCCAGAACCTGACAAAGATTTCTCATCTATTGCGATTTTCACTAACGGGACATGTTTGGCAGAAGTCAAATTAAGTTGGTTACCGAAAACCAGTAACAAAGATTCAGCTATTCGTTCAGGAACTTGACCCATCCGAATAACTTGAACATCCTCTACCATTTGATCCTTTAGATTTTGACCTAAAAACAAACATGACGCGCGGTGTGTCTCGAAATTAGATGATTTTGCCAATGCGTCTGCCAATTCCTTTGCAGCATTATTAAGATGCTGACCCGCTGCTATAATATGTAAAGAACCTTGAAGAGCCTCAATAAGTCCTTTCCCTGTCATTTTCCCCACCCACTGAGTATATTCACTTAATTGACTCACTTGGGCGGTATTACTAATTGAATTGACAGAACCAAATACCCCCGCTATGTCTCCCCATGTACTTCGAGGTTTACGACTTCGACTACTCAGATGGTCTTTAGAGGTATAATATTTTACTTCTTTATCCAACCAACTCCGAATTTGTGTAAAATTCCCACAATAGGACTGATCAAAGACAGTAAGAAGGGAATTTAAATTATAATTGATACGTTGTCGCACCATGTGGGCCTCATTTATCAAGGTTTTGGTTTCTTTTGCTAACAAGATACCATGAGCTGGTGCAGCAGTTGTAATTGGGCATGTTTTAGCTTTGTTTGTCTTTCCCGCAGAAAGATAGAAACACCGTCCAATTTCTCCCGTTTCTAATTCAGTTTCACAATATTCATTCTCATCTTCTGAATGCCATACTCTTAAATAATTTCCTTTAAATCGCTTTGTCCCAGGGACCGTATCCCTTAGGAACCCCTCACAAGGCAACACTATGGGATATATACACCCTTGAGTCAATGAATCCCATATTGTAAGCATGTGAGTGCGATTCAAGACAAAGTTAATTTCCACGTTAGTAGATGTTATGAGGTCTAAACCCAAAACTTTGCATTGTTCTTTTGAACAAATTTCTCGTCTTTGTGCACTACTTGAATATCCCCCATCTTTAACTGGCCAAATTACTCTACTTTTGTAACATTCATGGTGATAGTTACATCCACCATAGATGTCCTCTCGATATTTAGCAAGGTCTTTATCATTTCTAGGCACCCAATCCCATAATCCCCATTTGGAGATAAAGGGTAGAGTAAAATGTTGGCCAGATTTCAAAGTTGCATTCCGAGTTATTTCTTGAACTCGAGGAGTCCATAAAGCTTGGCTTTCTTGGTAGATGCCAAATAAAATTAAAAACAAGCATACCATTGTCGTTGTGTATCGAGAATAACTTGCAACCATCTCTAATCAATGTCAGTGGAACTGATTCCTGAAATGGAAGCAGAGAAATAATTAAACATCATTCCTTTGTTATCCAGGTTTTAAAACTGATGGACGAACAGTGCTCATTTTCTGGCCATAAGCTATCGTCCTCATTTTGTTCATTCACTAGACAAGGTTTGACTTGCGACCAATGATACCATCTATCTGTTCCCACCCCCTTCCCTTTAAGACACACACTCGTGTCTGTTGTTAGAAGTATCTCGTACGGTCCTTCCCACCTAGGCTCTAAACCTTTCCTAGGAATACGTTTGACCATAACAAAACTGCCTAACTCGGGAATGTGTGGAATATCAGTAGTGGTGTGTTTTTCATCCCACTGCTGCTGGGCTTCTCGCACTTTCTGGTTGTTTTCTTTGGTAGCTTTGTCCAGCATCGTGAGATACCGTCTTAACTTTTCTTGGAACAACGTAGAATCCCCTCCTGTTCCCGCTGGCGGCGGAGCATCAGGAGGTAGGACCATTGCTCTTCCAGTCATCAGTTCGAAAGGGGTTAGTCCCGTTACTCTGTTTGGAGTTGCTCTTAAGTTCCACAATATAGCAGGTAACAATTTGTGCCAACCTTGGCCAGTCTGCAGAATAGCTTTAGTAAGGGATGTCTTCAAAGTTCGATTCATCCTCTCAATGATCCCCGAACTTTGTGGCCTATAGGGAATGTGGAACTTCTGTTTAATCCCCATCAGTTTCATTGCTTCTTTCATCAATTTTCCAGTGAAATGGGTTCCATTGTCTGAATCAATCTCATATGGAAGGCCCCAGCGAGGAAACACTTCTTCCACCATTACTCGGGCTACAGCTTCAGCTGTGCAAGTCTTTGTTGGGAATGCTTCCACCCATCTAGTAAATCGATCTATGATTACTAGAATGTACTGGTACCCTCCACTGGGTGACAATGGTCCTGTGAAATCAATTTGGAGATGTGTCCATGGCCCTGTTGGTCTGGGTGCATGTGACATTCGCACCTTGACAGATTTTCCCACATTTGCTTTCATGCAAATCAAACATCTCCTACAATAATCATCAATGTCTCTCATCATTCGTGGCCACCACCAAGTCTCGCTGATTTGAGCTTTCATTGCTTTTGCTCCAGCATGCACCTTACCATGATACAGCTGCATCAGTTCTTTCCTTGTTCCAATAGGCATCACTACTTGTCCTGTTGGAATTCTCCAGATACCTTGATCATCTTCCTTCGCTCCCACTTTTATCCACTGTTCCTTTTCTTCATCTGTTTCTGTGAGATATGACAGAAGTTGGAGCTCAGGATTGTCCTTTCTTCTTTCCTGAACCAAGGTGATAGGAGTAGGGGAAAGTAAAGCTGCTTCTCTAGCTGCTGCATCTGCTGCCGCGTTTCCTTGACTTTCTTTGGACTTGTCAGATTGATGTGATTTTACCTTGACTACGGCTGCTTCTCTCGGTAAGTGACATGCTGTAATCAACCGATGAATAATGGAGGCATGCTGTATTTTGCCCCCACTACTTGTGATGAGTCCACGTCTTTTCCAGAGGGCAAGGTAGTCATGAACCACACCGAAAGCATAACGGCTATCTGTGTAGATGTTGACTCGATCTCCTTCTGATAGTTCAAGAGCTTCCGTGAGTGCTATGAGCTCAGCTACTTGTGCTGAAAATTGCCCCGGAAGAGCTCCCTTTTTCACAACGGTTCCATCAGCCTTTACTACAGCCCATCCAGTGTGTCGTTTTCCATCAATGTAGTAACTGGATCCATCGACCCATAGCTCTTTATCTGGATTTTCAAGAGGTATTGGATTAACTGGGCCAAGGCTTTCCTCTTCTACTTGTTTTTCACACTCATGTGGTATTCCTTCATGTGGTTCCAACATCATTGTTGCGGAGTTAAGAGAAGTGTCTCTGATGATTTCCACTCTCAAGTCCTTGTTGAGCAGGGCTACTTCCCATTTTGCTCTCCTCGCATCAGTGATTGTTTTGATGTTGGTGTTGTTCAACAGCGTCACTATACTGTGTGGAGTGTGCAATATGATAGTTTGTGCACCTATCAAATTTTCCACAGCATTCACTGCCCACGTGGCACCATCGAGAGCTTGTATACATCGTGGTTGACCTATCATGGTGACAGGAATCTTTGTGGAAAAATACCCAACTGGTTTGTAACGATCACCAGGTTTTTGACACAACACTGCTGAGTATGTCTCATCTCCTACCCTGGTCCACAGATGAAAGGGCAAGCGACCATCAGGGAGTCCCAAGGCTGGAGCTGAAATCAGTTTCTCTTTCATGGAAGTAAACGCTTCCTCAGCTTCTGTTGTCCACTCTATCTTTTCCACTCCAGGTTTTCCTCCTTTATACAAGTCGATGAGAGGACTAGTGATACTGGCGAAATCAGGTATATATTGACGACAGTAATTGAAAAGTCCCATTACCTTTCGCATTCCTGTAACTGTCAGAAGTTTTGGATGTTGTCGTAGGGCCTCTACACGCTCTGTTGTCATTCTTCTTCCCTCAGCAGATATTTCTTGGCCTAGATAGATAACTCTAGTTTTGGCCAGCTGAGCTTTGTCAGGGTTTACTTTGAATCCACCTTTCCTTAGGGCTTGCAGAGTGATATTTAATGCAGATATATGGCTGTTTTCATCTGGGCTTGCAATCAACAAGTCATCAACATTCCCGAACTCTCAATTTCAGCTTTCCGCTCTGTTAAGAATTGATCCAGAGCTCTGTGAAATACAACTGGAGAAAGGTTAAGACCTTGTGGGAGTCTGTTCCAAACATACTGGTTTGCGCCTACTGTAAAGGCCAATTTTTCTTGAGATTTAAAAGCATAAGCTGTAATTGCCTGAAAGAAAATTGTTACTGTTGATCTGAAATTACAGCTTTTGTCCCCGTATAGTTGAATCACAGGACCGAACACCAAGTTGCCTTGCCAAGGAAAACTTTTATTGTGTGTCAGGAGAGAAGTTTATTCTATATCTTCAATGTGTCTCTCGTCTCTGCCCTTCTCTTCTCTGCCCTTCTCTTCTCTGGGGGGGCAGTGTGTTACATCGATCTTATATACCATGACTAGAGATCTTAAAATTCCATTTAAGGTAAAGAAACAAGTTGGTTTCTTTAAAATGGAACGTATACTTCATGCTTACACATTCTACTTCCTTATAGGGAATACTGTACATCATTAGATGTTTACATCATGGAGCCCCTGCTTCAACTGAAGCGTGCAGCCTACAGTACACATTCCTGTGAAGCCAAAAATGATCTCTTCTCCCCTGCATAACATGCAAACTCAACTCTCATGCATTACACTCTTTAAAATAGAATATACATTTGATTATAGTGATACATATAGATTATAATAATATTAAAACAATGAAATTTTAATCTTCATTACTACAGTAGTTTGTAATTTAGGAACCTTGCAAGAGGACTGCATAGCATATTAATATGTGAGCATGAGTGTGTATATGATTGATATAGCCATAGAAAGAGTAAAACGGTCTGACTTATTAAAAAATCTGTCATAAGCCACTTGAATTTTGCAGAGTAATTCCTCTTCACTTCAAGGTGCTATATAAGATAACCTGTGCACTGCAGATAAAGCCACATTGCCTTTTACTGTTATGGCTGTGCATGTATAATTTTTAAAGCGATAGTTTACTGAAAAATTAAAAAGTAGCTCTATAAATCCTACTGTATCATATTTGATCATCAGATATTTGAAAGCCTTTAAATTATCAACATAATCAAAACTTTGCTGAAAAATATCTGTTATGCCTTATGTCGTCTGATTGATATTTTAGCAAGTAAAAGGTCTTTTAATTTAATTCTAAAACCATCCCCTTCAGGTTGTGGTCCATGTGTCTTTTTGCTGTAAAATATTTACTTATTTTCATAAAGTTAATGTAAGAACCTTTTTTTGTTACTAATATTTCGAGATGAAGATCTACTGGGCTGAAGCAACTTACGTTGGTTTACATGTTTGTTTATTGCATTTTATGCAAGTAGTTTGCTATACCGTTTTAAAAATATCATTGATTTACAGTATAAGCCACAAACTAAACATTATCTCGATAATTTTGTCAACCATGAGCATTTTAGAGCAAGGTGTTAATAATATGCATAGTTACATACAGCTAGCGTATGTCATAGCAATCAGGGGGAAACTATATCAGATATTGTCACAGTGCGATTCTTGCTAAGGTTAGCTTTAAGCATTTGCGTGTCAGACATTGTTATCTACCCATTTGTTCTGGGCTATTTTGCAGGAATCCCCCTAGCATGCCAGGGCCCTGGGCGACTGGCTGCATAACCTATAGCCGCTCCGGCCTGCATGTATCCACATACACTGCACACTTACACTCACTATGGAGCTCTTTAATTAGAGGGCAGATGTCCAGGCAGAGGGAGACTGCAGGCCTGTTGTCCAAGCCTTGATTAGAGCCTTCACAGCTGCCTCATTGCTCTCTCAGGCCCCTGGAGCCTCTGTGGAGGGCCAAGGCCTTCTCTTAACTCAGCATATCTTATCAGCACACATGCCAGTAAAGTCCTCTGATGCATTAAGTTTATGAGTAGAAATGATAAAAATTTGATTGGGCTGTTTTGAAATGCATCTAAATTAAAGTGCATTGTGATTTGATTCATTGTGTACTTTTAAGTGATGGAACCAAGACAACCCCATTGCCATACCAGTGAGTCCTGTGCCAATTTGTTAAAGTAAATGCGAAAACTAATTTGATTTATGTTTAGACGGAAACTCAGAAAATACATTTAGTTATATAGGCCAATAATGGTGAGTGTACTTTGAATATGAAAAGAAATGCAGCCAGTTGAGAGAGGTCTTCCTCTCGCTCTTGGTCTTTCATCCCTGTTTAGTTTAAATTTAACACAAAGACACACAAACTGATCATACAATGAAAGTCAATGGACTTTTAAAAGATATTAATAATTTTATTCAGAAAGGACAAATTGATCAAAAGTGATTGTAAAGACTATTGTAATGTTTTATTAATTAAACAATTCTGGGCAAAGTATATTTGCAGTAGCACAAGTAGCACAGTTGTTTTCTTCATAAATAATAATCATAAATATTACTTGAGCACCAGATCAGCACCCTTTTTTTACAGACTGTGATGATGTGTTTTCACAGTTAACATTGTAATTAGCAAACTTTTTTAAAATATGTACATTTGTAACACTTTGTGTTATCTTGCCATTACATAACAGAAAACTTAATGCTGCTGTGTGAGGCCGACAGATGCCGACCAGCGCAGACAATCACAAGATTACAGTATGTCACTTCTCAGGCATTCCACGACCCGACAAACACAGATTGAACATGTTCAGTCTTTGTTTCAGTCAGCAAAATGGAGAGCCAGCCAACGGCAACAGATGACGACAGGTGTAACGATGTGTCTGTTGCCATCTGTCGGCACGATATGAATTGGACTTTACTTATGGAACAGATAATAAATTTGATGTCTTTCTCTCTTCAACGTTATCAATGTATTGTCATAGAAGTCATAGAAATTCTATGTGGATTTTTTTCTTTTGCTATTGAACCAAATCGGATGCAAAAATTCAGCCCATTTTCATTAGAAAAATGTACTTTTTTGCAAAACGAAAATATGTAGCTCCATCTACGTTTCGTGACAGTTTCAATTTGGCGCTAAAAGCATTTTATTTCTGGGCCAGATGAACGTGAATATGGTACGTTTTTATTACGTTGGTTTTATACGTATCACAGTTCTTATTTGAAAAGTCCGGTGAGTGGCACTAAAATGTAAAATAACGTACCTAAACACTACACCTAAACCTACCCGATAGTGTTAACAAAAGCAAATGTGACATGAAAACACAATCATAATCATGCCATTTTAGCTTGTTTTTGATCTCTCATCTTCGAGCTCTTTTTCCGTGACTTGTCGTATCCAAGGCTTCCTCACCCCAAGTACAATTCCGTACCAGCTGAGCTACCGGGCAAGCTGCTTTGTTTACAAATCATACACTTTGGTAAAAACTGTTTTAAGATCACAGCATAATATTGTGCAAGGAGACACGAAAACAAGTCTTTATTAAACCATAATCTGAGCCTTTAATCATAACTGTGTATGAAAACGATTAAAAGTGCTTGCTTGTATTACTGCCTCTAGTGTTCATTTCTGTTGGAAACTGCAGTGATATGTTCATATTGGTACGTATTTGTCGTATTTTTTTTCATCTTTCCATGAGACCAGGTTGCAAAATATATATTTGTCGTAGTTTCCGTTCACCACAATAGAACTGTCATGATTGTTATGTTTGTTTTTGCCTTAGCTCCCGTGTTTCCTTTTGTGTTTAGCTCCCATTCTCGTTGACTATTAGTTGTTATGGTTACTGATTGATAGTTTGATTTAGCTCACCTGTTTCTCATCTAGATTCCTTCTCCTCTAGCCTTTCTCATTGTCTGTTCTCAATCAGATTGCTTTTCTCTGGTTTTTCTTTAGTGATCTCCCGAGTGATCATTTTGTTAAATAATCCCCTGGTTTCTCAGACAAGGCTTAAGCCTATAGTCCCATTCTAAAATGCATGTTTGAACTGTTTTAACTGAAAGCAACTTGCACTGGCATATCTTAAAATGTGCCATTGTTTTGTGACAAGATGCACACCAGTAATGTTTTTATTTATTTTTTCTAAGGCACATTTTTAAAAGCTACTTAAATGCCTTATTTGATCTAAGGCCTATCCTGGCTTAATTTAAGCCCTGTCTGTGATTTTGAAATTCGCTTTCTTAGTGCTTGTCTGCAACCACAGCAACAGCAAACGTGTGACATATACTCAACCTTTTTGACTTCCGCTTCTGAAAACCCCAGAAATGGAAAAAGGGTCCATCAGAATGATTTCTGAAGGATCATGTGACACTGAAGACTGGCTGCATTATAGTAATTTTAAATTGTAATAAGATTTCACGAATTAATGTTTACTGAATTTTTGATCAAATACTGCCTTGGTGAACATAAAAGACATGTTTTTTGTCGCTACCTACGAGGCTACGGTTCTGATGGGTTGAACCTAATTAAAATATTTTACACTTCTGTGTTATTAAATACTAACTCAATCTCTGCTTCCCTGACTGTTATTATAAGTGGGATCAGACCTGTGGTGGTCAACCTAAAGCTTTGTCAGTGCTCTATAGCAACTCTACTTTTCTCTCATCCCTTTATTTTTGTCTACTTTCTTTTTCTGCTCATTCCCTGCCTCCTCATTCACGCACTAAAAATCGATCAACATTCTTGTACTTTGAGATAAAACAACGCAGCAAATGTTCAGTTATCCAGGGAATATTCCATTTCGTGCTTAAAGGATTAGTTCACTTCTGGATTAAAATTTCATGACAATTTACTCACCCCCATGATTGTTTGACTAGATAAGACCCTTATTTCTCGTCTGGGATCGTGTAGAACCCTTTGAAGCTGCACTGAAACTGCAGTTTGGACCTTCCACCCATTGAAGTCCACTATATAGAGAAAACCCCTGGAATGTTTTCCTCAAAAACCTTTAATTTCTTTTTGACTGAAGAAAGAAAGAACATCTTGGATGACATGGGGGTGAGTAAATTATCATGAAACTTTAAATCAGAAGTGAACTAATCCTTTAAAACACAGCTTTTAGCACGGTGCGTATATCACACCCACTTAAGATGCAGCCAATAAGGTGACATTATTGCCAAGCATTAATGTTCCTTCTATACTCCTGCTCTCATCTAACACCTCATTTAGTTTGGGGTATGTAATGACCTCTTTTGCATTCTGGCTCATCTCCCCTCTCCTGAGAGTGTTTATTGTCTCTAATCTGGACCTTTTGTTAGCTGGATTCATGTTTGTATATATTTAGAGTATGATGCAGGATTAGTCTCATTACTCGGTTTGCTTTGTTTTTAATTTTGATGGTAGGTTTGTGATTATACAACAAAACTTGGAACCTACACTCTGTTTAACTTTGCACTTTTTGAGTTTAGATGATCCGCTACCCTTAGTTAGTTGTTCCCCCTTTACTGTTTATGATCTAAATTCTACGCTCCTAAATTGGAAGTGGCTTAATTAGCACTGCAGAGACAAGTCGTTGAGGCGTTCTTCGGCGATTAACTTGAAGTGACAGTGTGTGCTTGTGTGTGCTGTTCTATGTTTAAGGGAGATGTCAGACTGAAGGGGTGCAACAATGAGAGAGAACACAGAGGGAGATAACACAAAGTGAAAGAAAAGAAAACGCTGTGTGCTAAATCGACAAGTTATTTATCAGTATGTTAAGTACCAATCTGTTTAAGGAACACAATGCCGAAAGAATGTTTTGAGGTGATTTGGAGGAAGATTGTAATGCAGAGGTAAAGTCTATGAAAGACAACAGACTGAAAAAAAGTAGATAATATATTTCAGAGTGAATGAATATAACCCAAAATTTGTAGCTAAAATACCGAACATTTGTCTGTGTGTGAGTGTGTGTGCTTGTTTATATGATTTATGAGGACACAAATTTGTATAAAGACATGGTTATTACACTGATATTACAACGTAAATGTGGTTTATGAGGACATTTTCTGAATCTTCGTAATTAAAATGGCTTTTTGTGATGGGTATGGTTAGGTTTAGAGGATAGAAAATACCGTTTGAACAGTATAACCATTACGCATATGGAATATGTCATCATAATTATAGGTGCACCCATTTCATGTATCATCATATTTCAGATAGCTTTAAAAACATACTAAACGATATTTTATTAAAAATGAAAAAAATGCAGAATGTTTTCTGTGATGGGAAGGTTTAGGAGTAGGGTTAGTGTAGGGGGATAAAATGTACAGTTTGTACAGTATAAAAGCCATTACGCCTATGGAATGTCCTCACTTTGATAGCAAAACAAACCTGTGTGTGTGTGTTTTGCAAGCAACCTGTATTTCTCAATGAAGTAAGCATTGTTGTTGTGTTATTTACAGACAGACAAAGTATAACGATTAATCATAATTAAACAGTTAAAAACTAAGAAATACGTTAAGATTGAATTAAGATATTTTTTTTCTCTTTTTTCTTATCAGTATTGTTGTTTGATTTATATTATCATTTCAATAAACAGCAGTAGATTTGTGAGGCTGCATTTTCAATACAAAGCCTAATGCACAGATCCTAAATTTTGACAAAAATCTGTTACTTGCGTCCAAACGATTTACATTTACTTAAGACAAACCAAGTCCATTCATCCTTCCATCACCGCTTGTCCTATGTAGCGTCACAGGGATGCTGGAGCCTATCCCATTGTCTTGGGCTGTAGTCAGGGAAACACCCTGGACTGGCTCTAGCCAATGGTGTTTACATTTTCTAAAAAAAAAAAAAAACTTCTAACACAATGTGATATCTTCAAATGCAAGGTGTCATTTTTTTCAGAAAACAATTGGCTTTCAATAAATTACAGTTCTTGACAATTAATATGTATGGTGAGTCATGAGTTTGTAAATAGAATTTAAATAGACAAAAAAACAGCAATAAGTTTTCTAATTTTTATTTATCGATATGAACTTAACACTTCAAACTTGAAAATCCAACTATATTAAATAATATTGCTGAAAAGCCCATGTTGTCTATTGTCTGCAGTAATGTGCTTTATTATGATAGCGCTAATGGTTGAAGAGTTACAGTAACATAATTACAGCTTGGTTTAACGTGTCGGCTCCAACAGATATCTTGGTTAAAGATATTTTGCCAAGATTGACATTTTAACACACTTGTAGCCACAGTAGCACAATGGACATACAAGTGTGTTAATGCAGCCACCTGTCAGTCAGACAGTGTGTGTGGATTGAATTGAGCCGGAACTTGGTAATACTTATACAGTAGAAAGATTGTTATAGTAGTACCAGTACTTTTGAAGTGAGTAATGACACATTGATCAATGCAGGAAAACAGATGCTAGTGCCAAACGTTGACTTCGTGAGCTGGCATGTTTCAAGGAGATGTTGATAGACTGGCAGCAGCTGGCATGTCATCCCATAAACCTCATCCAATCACACAGTCACCTTCAACTTCTGAAAAGTGCCAATGGTCCTCTGTGGCACATGATGGGCAATGAGCTTTAATGTTCAAAGTAAGCTAAATAGGTAATGATGGCAGGAAAGAAAGACTGATGTGAGGATGTTAAAACATACATGAGAGGAGAAAAAAGGACTGGGAGATGATAGATGCCAAATGAGCGGGTGGAAAACTAATTTTTCCACATAAAAGATGGAAAGTTTAATGAAAAAGAAGGAGGGGGGAATATTGTGCTGCTATCGAGGCCAGTTCGTCTCTTTCTCTTTGTTTCTCTTGCTGTGGGTTTGGAATAAGCAAGATTTTTCAATTTCCACATAGAATGAGATGTCGAAAGAGTCTGTCTGTCACTACGTTTATGTGTGTGAGAAAGAAACAGTCGCAGATGTGATTATGTGGTTCTCAAACCTGTTAACGCTTTTGCAGGTTTGATTTGAAAGGAAGATCTGTGAAAACAAGAGAGAATGAGAGAGAATTTCGATTGTTACATAGGGAAAGTTGATTTAAGTCAGTTTTCAATCTCACTAGAGCACTTTCAGATGGGAGTAGTTTTCGAAATTACTTTTGAGTTACATTTATTTTAGCAAATCACTTCTATGATAATTGAGATTGAGATCCCTGTAGTTTTCAGGAGTGTTTGGGTCTTTGTTTTACATGACGTTCTCTAGACATGTGCATCATGAATTTCACGTTGTAAAAAACATTGTGATATTATTATAACATTATGTTGATAATTAAAGGAAGGAGATGATTCATATTGTTTTAATCCTCTTTTTGTGTCATATGGATTGCCAGCAGTACTTCATTTTACACAGAAAGCTGGCAAAGGGTATGTGATGAAAGTGCACAAGTGAAACTATAAATGTAGCTTTAGTTTTGTTCTTTGACCAAGGTGAGAATAAATGAGAAAATGTTGTGGAAAAATAAAAATATAATTTTTTTATTTTTCGGGGAGTGGGTAATGAGAGTGGAAGAGATCGCTGTTATATTCACTCAGTCCCCTGCCGGGACTGAGACTCGAACCCATGACCTTCGGGTTACAAATCAGACTCTCTAACTGCCTGAGACGTAATTTAATTAGGCTCATTGATTTTTGCCAGCCTTTCTGTATCTTCTCTGCTGTGTCTTATCTTCTCTGTATCTTTTCTGCTTCTATGCATTTCAGTCGGTTATATCACTCTACTCATCCCAGCGCTCAAAGATGTGGGGTTTCTTCACTGTCTTCTTTCTTTCCTCATTGATGGAGCAAACAGCATATATGTCATCCCACTCGTCCCAGCGTTAAAAGGTGGCAATGGCATGCTGGCAGCCATTAGAGGCGGCAAAGGAAACGTTCAGTGTCCATCTCACCATTCAGCCTGACATTCATCAATGCGCATGGGGTCAGATGACTTATGAGCCTTTAATGTTTCTGTACTGCCTTCTTTCTTTCCTTTGACCTGCTTTCCAGCTTCAAAGAAGAGCATATATGTCATCCCACTCGTCCCAGCGTTCACAGCAGGTTTCGCTGTTACTGAAGGTCTTTCTGCTGACAAAGAGAAATGACTCAACCATTTTTGTAATAGTTGGTACCCACGGTTCTCGTCCATTTGCAGTGCAACTGGAAAATTGGCAGATCAGCCTTCAATTGCTCCTCAGCTCCTTAAGTTTTCTCGCTGAAGTTGTCTTCTCCTCTTGACCCCATTCTATTATTTCTCACTTGTTCCATGACTTCCAAGTTCCCTTGTTTTAGTTTATATATAACCATGCAAGCTTTTTATTCAAATCTCATGTACTTTAATTTATAGCAGCCAAATATGAGAATATTAGTCCATTATAATAAGACAATAATATATATATATACTTAATTGAATTTCTGAATTTTACTGTTAGACCAAATTTTATGAAATGTTCAGAGTTTAAGAGTTCTTAAATGGCTGATTTATACTCTCTTATAACTCTCTGAAAAGCAAATGAAGCCCATAGCTACAGTTTCATAAAGTCTCAAGTGTATGGTGTGCATTACTGTATGTGGTCACTTCTCACTGCAGGGTTAGTGTAGGTGAAAGGCTGTATCACTGAAATCTGCAGTGAACAATTATCATTATGTAAGCACCAGGCTACTCCAGAGGAACTGTCCCTTTAATAAGTATACTGTATGTTGCTTAGAATCATTAGTAAATAGCATTATTTAGTTCTCTCTAAGTGTTATCACTTTGTCATCACTAAGGGCTTTTTATAACTCTTTTTTTGAAAATGAAGGAGACTGTGGGTGTATCATTGTTGTAATTTGTCTAATAATCCAATTTCCTCCACGCCCTCTAATAAATCATCTGTTAATTGTCATCAGTATATCTACATGTGCTGTTGATGTCATCCTCTATGTTGAGCCTAGAATCATTCAGACAAAGACAAAGGAGTCTACGAGTGTCTCCAGAAGACGGATGAAGAAAAAACGTGTGTGAGGGTGAATGTAGGAAGTTCAGACCTGTGTCTGTACAGCAATTTGTACAATGCTGTCCCTCCTGGCTGTAGGTCATATTTCTCCTGGTCTCCCTTACCTTTTCTTCATTGTCAACACATCCTAAACCAGTAAAAACTTTCTGAAAAACTCTTTGAAAGTTGGAATATTCAGAAATATGTCCACCTTCCTCAACAGTAGCAACCTGCTTGACTTAATCAGTCAAATGGTTCATCCTCAATGATCTTTCTCTTTTATTTCACAGCTTCACAGTGTCTAGAAAAATTAGGCCTTTATTCCGCAGATTCTAGGGGCCTTTTTGGTTGGAGAGGTGCCACTTACTCTGCAAAACAGACTTATATGCTTATATTATTTGAATAGATATCAATGGAGGAGAGGCTCCACTATGCTGAACAAACAGTAAACAGCTGATCATTTAAGAATCAACAGCCTATCAGCTAATCTTTAAGATGTTTGCCCTTTTGACGTTCATTTTGGATTTATCTATTTTTAGTTTACACCAAAAATAAAAAATAAAATAATATAAAAATAAAATTCTTTGGACTTACCTGAGGATCTAGCATGTTCAACTGTCCAAAGCACTTATGTGCAAGCAACGGGTTTCTGTTGCCATATAAAGCTACATAAATTTGCAGGTCTGGTTTTTCTGTTAAAAAAACAGAGAAGGTCAAATATCATGAATAAATGCAGGACTGAAGATCATCCTATAAAAGTGTCACCATATAATAACATACATCAAACACCATCCTCAGGTCTTATATGTACTTCTCTATGTCTGCTACTGCACAAACTACTGATGTCTGATTCTTGAACGAGTCATTCTTTTGAGCCGGTTCAAAATCGAGCTGAATTTAGTTCCAGGTTGATGTCACAAGACATCAGCAGCAAGTTTGTCGAGGATAACAGAGGAGTCTGATGAGAGAGTTGACGATACTTTGCAAACCTGAGGCACGTACTGGAAATATTCTTATTATGACAACTTTTATTAAATAACATTTAATTAAAACCTGGAAAAACCTTTCTGTCTAGAGATGTAAATAAATTACTATTGTTTATTGTGTATGGAGATTATATATTAAATTGTTAAGCTAAATAAAGGAGTTTATAAGAGCGGTTTATAATTTTGAATATATCTGCGTTTGTGCATCAATGCCTGTAATGTGTACTGTAGGTGCGAAACGTTTAGGGAACGTATCCACGATGTAGGCTACTCAGTGTTGGTCAGTCGTATCTGACATGAAGGATCACTGAATGAAACATATGCCATTAACTTAAGTGAATGAAAATCAATAATCAGCAATATGCAATCACACAAAAAACTTCACTTGACTGTTTCATTATGCGTTGACACAAGTGACTTTTTATTTGAATATTTCATTGATATAACATGACAGTGAGTTTTTAGAAAAGCAATGCTTATAGTGACATCATGGCGTGATGATGTAAGCAAAAAATTAATTGTTTTTTTGAACCGGTTCATTGAAATGAATTGTCAGAAAGAACTAGTTTGCGTAAATGAATGAGATTTTTTATCAATAGTACATATACATAATTTTAGTTCATTTTTGATTTTGTGTGGCTTGTAGCACACATTCTTACATGTTGAGAATCACACCTGTCTCATAAGCTTAAATGCCAGTTCCTCAACTTTAGCACAATATTCAGAGACTGTCCGTGCCACCCATAAGCTGCTCGTCATTGTTCTTTAATTAGAAAGCTGTTATCTAGGGAGCGCCAGAAAGAAAATCATGTGCATGACAGCAGAAAATAGAATTTAATGCAATTTAAATTATGACTGAATGCTACTGCCTAAATCTACACTCCTGACCCTTTTTGATCAATAACTCCACCCAAGATGTGTCACCGTTCATCATGAGGGAGGAGAGCACGTGTGTGGACTGCCCTGAGCAGCTCTGCCCTGGTTTCAGTGTCTGCTGTGTGTATGTGTGTGTTTAGAGCGGGGAGCAGGTGGTGAAATTTGGAGAACATGACCGACTCATAAATGATGAATATCTCAGTACCATTGCTCTGTCTGGATGCATCACATCTATGATATATAAAGCTGCACAACCTCATGTCTCTCTCTCAAGCACACATTAAATTTTGCTTAACAAACAGATGCTTAAGGCGGTGGGGGTGTTTCCAGGACAATGACCTAAACATATACAGTAGAATGTCATGGGGGAAAAAATGAAATCGGTGCTACCTGACTAGAGAAAACAGAAAAACTTCCCTTTTGCCAAGTAGGTATAAGAAAACTTCAACACCCATAATGCACTGGGCATTTTGCCGACCAAGGCCACTCCCACCAATCTGCTCTGAATATTCCTACCAGAGTCAAATAGTGCTTGCTTTAATAGGAAATTGTTTCTGGGTGCAAGAACTCAAAAAGTAAATGTTTAGTGGGAGTGAGTTATTTTCAGTTTTCAGCGAAGTATCATAAATATGGAGAGAATGCCGTTGATGGACAATCTGAAAAACCTCAGTGTTTGTCGTCATCATTTCAAACTGGTTGACCACAGTACACAGTGTTTTAGAAAGCTGTTACCATAGTGTTCCATTTTTACCATAATGCTGTTTAAAGAGTAGACGTGGTACAAGACTTTTTCAGTGTTAAAATCTACTCTAACAATAACTGTTTTGTTAACCCTCTGTCAATCCGACATACAAACATGCTGAAGTATAATCTGTAGTTTTCACAAAAGCCCTGGACCTGTCAAAAGTTGAACTTTTGTTGACTATTGAACATGAATTTCTTGGATTAAGTGACCGGAGAACAAGTAAACATCGTTCATCTACATATAGATAAGAAATCTGCAAAGTTACGCTTTGTATGTATGCAAAGTACATATGCAAACAAACTCATATTTGTCAGCAAAGGGTTGCAAGTAGTGTTGCTCTTGAACGTATCATTCTTTTGAACCGGTTCTCAGGAAGTTAGCGGATGAGCCGGTTCACTAACCGAACTGAATAGAACTTTAGTTCCGGATTGATGACGCAGGACGCACAGCCGAAGTAGCATGTCCGACTCAAAAAGAACCGAATGAGGAGTGTGAGTGAGTGAGTGAGTGAGTGAGTGAGTGAGTGAGTGAGTGAGTGAGTGAGTGAATGAGTGAGTTGACGATATAATGCAAGCCTGAGGCACGTTCTGGAAATATTTTTATTATGACTACTGTTAATGGCAAATGATGACATTCTATTAAACAATATTTCACATGAAACTTTTGCGATTGACAGCTCTAAGTGAAAGTAATTATGAGAGGATGTGATCAAATCATCTCAATGCACACTCACCCCCTATGGTGGAAATGTAGATTGCATTACCATGTAATATGCATTGCAGAAGTGCTTTTGATTTGATTTGATTTAAGGCTTAGTGGATTACGTGAACGAAATTACATGCATTTGATTGTATATCTAATGCCATGACCTCTTTACATAGTACCATAGAAGTACCATGGTACAGTAATGGGATCATCACTGCTAATATATGGGTCGTTCTCCCAATATAGTGACAAACATGTCCCTTATCATTTCTTGACAATGTTTTTAATGAAACTTTGGAGATTTTCTCTCCAAAAAGCACATCCCACCCCAATTTTCAAACTTAAAAAAAAACAGATCGTAAAAGTAATCCATATGAATCAAATGGTTTAATCAAAGTTTCTGAAGAGACATGATCGCTTTATATGATGAACAGATTTAATGTAGGCCAGTGGTTCTCTGCATATTTTGTATGTCTCTCGAATCAAAGACACTTGATTCAACTCATCAGAGACTTCAAGACCTGAAATGGTTGTCAGATTAGAGTGGCATCCAAAATGTTGTTCTTGGATCAACAAAATATGTTGACCCAGGAACGTGTCTAACTTGGCAAAATCAGGACGTGTGACCCATATACCGTTATTATGAATGATTACTGTATTCATAAACAATAGTGTTTGCATGATTTCCCAAATGTAATATCCCAAAACAGTTTTTGTTAATGCCATTCTTCCTCAGACATTTTCACTGAATTTTTCTCTACTCTGCATTGGTGGGCAAACCTTTTCAGTTTGACTCTTTTCAGTTCATAAAAGCTGCACCACATTTCCCTTCTTTGACTGATCCTGCCATTGAAATCCTCTTTATTTCACATGTGTTGGGAAGAACTATCTTTGTCTTCCTTTCTTTGTCGTCTCTATTTGTGGAATTTGTTGACTGTAACATAATGACTATAAATGTCCATGGCTGTCATGTGGACGGTTCTCTGGACCCAGACTATCACATCTGCCCTCAGCTTTGTCACCCTTAAAGGTGAAGTGTGTAATTTTTTTGATGTTAAAATACTTTCTCCTGTCCCAGCCTAATGTGCAGAGACAACTATAAATAAGCTATTCATAAGTTCCTGAAGAGTGGAAACATGGTGGCTTGGTACTACTTGCAAAACGTTGCTGTATTTGACCGGATATATTATCTTTTGGTTCAACCAGTGGCGTGATTTGGCGTAACCTCAGAGTACTGCAGAGTACTTTACCTAATTAATGTAAGTGATTAAATGTGTTTCATCATTTTTCATGCTGCTATATGTATTTGGGCTTTTGTATGAAGGAACTGTACTGCTGTAAACTGTACAAATGAGTTCCCAATGCATAATGAAATGCTAATAATAATGATGAAATTCAATCAATCCTTTCCTCTGATCATATAATTATAGGTTGGTGTGTAGCATTTATCTTTTTTAATCAGCTTCCATTTGTGTGTGAGTTGCATTAATTAAAGTATGTACACAGTTCAATGTACTGAACATGTCGGTCCTTGTCTCTTGTTAATTATCAGCAACCGCAACCTGCTAATCATCATGATAAGTAAGAGCTACTGGAAGTTAAGTGTGGAATTTTCATTAGGCAGAATAGACACTGATTATTGATGCCTGTGTGTAAGTGTGGTTCACCACCCTACATTATGGGGACAAAATGTCCCCACAAAGATGGCAATATCCGAAATCCTTGGGGAGATTTTTGGTCTCTATGAGGAAAACAGCTTATAAGTGTTTTTTTTTTTGTTTTGTTTTTTTGAAAATGTAACAGTTACTGTTTGTGTGTGTGTGTAAGCAATGACCAGGTGTCTTTTTCTGAAAGTACCTTCAGTGCAGTACTGACAATATTGGTACTGTGTGATTCTGGCTGTGATTATTTAAGATGAATTTCCTCTCTGTGTTTAATTTAATGCTTCGAGGCTTTCTTTAGAAATGAAAACACTCAAGAAAATGAAAGTGGAGAATTTTAGGACCTGCACTTAGAGAAGGAGCTCATTAATGCTTCAAAATGGAGTTGAAGTGGAGAAAACACTCAACATACCTTTTTATAGCCAACACCCTTGGCAAAATGAAGCTCTCTGGGGCAATTTCACTTTTGCTTATGTTATTTCAGTGCCAAGAATTGTGTTGCGCTTTACAGTTTTTGACAATTTATAGTCTGTTGTGAGGCTCTTTGATTGATAATTGTGATAAACTTGTAACAGAGTTTCTACAACATGTCTATTAAAGAACCAATGATAGAAAGGCAATGAAAGACAGAGAGTGAGAAAGAAATGTTACAAATTATATTTACAAAGTTACAAATATGAATACTAGCTTGTGTCATGCAGCATAAATACTGTATCTTGTGTTATACAATGTGTGATTAAAGGATTAGTTCAAGCTTTACTCACCCTCAAGCCATCCTAGGTGTATAGGTATGACTTTCTTCTTTCAGATGAACACAATCTGAGATATTTTCGGGTTTATAACCTGAGCTTTATAATGGCATTGAACAGAGGTCACGAGTATGAGCTGAAGAAAGTGCTTCTAGCCACATCCATCCATCATAAACGTGTACCATACCCTTCTCCGGGGCGTTAATAAAGGCGCTCCGAAGCGAAGCGATGCGTTTGTGTAACAAAATATGCATATCTAGCAAGTTATGAAGTAAAATATCTAGCTTCCACCTGACCACCTTCTGTAAGTCACGTCAGGTCACATCACGTACACTTTTTCTGTAAGTTGAATAGGGAAGGTGTAGGACATAGAGTAAGCTTTTTGAACTGCAAGAGTTTGAAACTTTCTGACTTTTGGAAGGTGGTCTGGCGTAAGCTAGATATTTTACTTCATAACTTGTTAAATATGGTTAGTTTTTTACAAAAACGCATCGCTTCCCATCAGAAGGCCTTTATTAACCCACCGGAGTTGTGTGGAGTACACGTTTATGATGGATGGATGGATGATGGATATTTATTAAAATATCTCTGATTATGTTCATCAGAAAGAAGAAAGTCATATGCACCTGATGGCTTGGTATTGCTAACGCATGGCACTAGCAATACCAAAGACATGGGTTCGACTCCCAGAGAATGCATGAACTGGGTAAAATGTTTACCTCAAAAGTCATTTCAGGTGCTTGTGGTGGAGTGATGCTGTTGAGTCCCAGTACAGTACACCAGACCAAGGTAGTTTGCTGTATCTTACACTACCAAGCACTCAGAAATCGCCTGAAAGATGGTTTTTAGCACAGATGTTTTGGTTTTGCACTGTTACCTGATTTGCATAAATCATTTAGTGAATTGGGTGTTAAAACAACACAGACAGCATGGGCAAGTAAACAGCATTATCAATCCCCTACTCACTCTTACTTTCTTTCCTTCTTTTGTTTCTTTACCTCCTCACCATCTTCAGCTCCCTTCTTCCTTACTCTTCTTCAATATTAAAGAATAATGTGTGTGTGAGGGAGAAGCAGCAGGCAAACACAATAAAAAATAGCTGACAAGATCTTAATTGAGCTGCATGCTGGATTCAGCTCAAAAACACAAAAAAAATCTAATAAGAGCGCGGCGAAATGAGGGAAAGAGGAGAGAATGGGATGGAGGGCATGGGGAAGAGAGGTAGATGGTAAATGAGAGATGGTGAACGGTAACACGGGGGAGTTGGTACGAAAGTTAAGAGGAGAGCAGGAGGTTGAAAGCAGGAGGCCAGGGAAAGGTGACGAGAGGCAAGGAGAATTCGACTGAATTTTCTCAGTCCTCTGAGGAGAAGCTTGAATCTCAGCTCATGAATAATCTAAGCTAAACGTTGATCAGTCAAGCTGACATTGAATTAACGGATTGAGAGAAACACGAGGAGAGGAAAAGTGTTGAAATTGCTGCTCTGAGAAGAAGGATTAAATAGAAGAGGCACTTATAATCTGTAATACTTTGGGATTCAGAACATTTTCCTCTGAGTGTGTGCAGTGTGCTTATATACTTTAAGAATGTACGTCTCTTTGTAGAGCAGAAAATCTCAACGTCAACAGAAGAATTTTTCATCCTCTTTAAAAAATGTATTCGCTCCCTTTGTCTCTGTCTTTCCCTCTCTCTGTTCCTCACACAGAAGGTGATGAAGGCTATTGATTAAGCCTGCTTTAATTTAATGTATCTGTCAGTTTTAATTGAACAAAGATGAATGAATGTGTGATGAAGTCAGTGGGTGGTGAAAGAAGGGAAATTACAGCCACAATAATAGTCTGTTCTTCTTGAGGTCGACACGGGGGCTTGTGACCTCTCGCTTATCCATATATACACACACAAATAAACAGTTTGTGTGTACTATTGAGACTTTAATATGAATAAATTTATAATATTAAATAAATAATATGTGATTCTTCCTCTCTCTCCTTTTCAGATTTTTCAGATTTGATATCCATTAGCAAAACAACTATGATACTGTAGTGAGCAGACTTAAGTAGACTTCTGCATATTCTCTAATTTTACTATGAATATTGTAATGTAGCATTTTCCTTAGCTGTTTTTTTTTTTTGGCTTTTAATTTTATAAAACCTTGTTTATAGCTCAAAAATCAAGTTGCAAATATATTGTGCATCAGGTAAATTATTCACGGAGGTTTTATAAATAAATTCACTCCAGATTTTCCACAATTTATTAAATAGTTATCATATTACTATTTCCAGAAACCATTTATTAAATTGATCAAAAGTGACAGTAAAGACATTTATAAAGTTAATAAAGCTTTCTAATTCGAACAGTTCTTATGAACTTTCTATTCATCAAAGAATCCTGAAAAAAAGTGGTTTCCACAAAAATATTAGGCAGCTCAATATTAATAATAAGAAGAAGAAATGAGCATCAAATCAGCATATTTTAATGATTTTTGAAGGATCATAATAGCAGCTTTGCTATTAAAAGAATCAATTGCATTTGTTAATAAATTACAATAAGAGTTATTTTAAATATTTAACTAAATGTTTTACTGTATTTTTGATCAAATATATGCAGCCTTGGTGAGCATAAGATGCTTCTTTTATAAAGATTAAAAAATCTTACCAAAACCAAACTTTTGACCATTTGTGTACGGTGCTACTTCAAAGTGCTTCAAATAATATCAAGTCAGACAAGTACGAATATCTTAGATTTCTGTGAAGGATATTGATGAACCAGTTTCAGTGTTCTTTGTTAAGCTATTGTGCAGCTCTTATTATAGCTCAAGGTTGTTGTTTGAGGAGAGCACTGCTGTAATATCTCTCTATGGGAGTATGATCTTCTCAATTTGTTTATTATTATAAAGCAATTATTTTCAATCCTGTACTTAACGTTTCCACCCCACTGGCATTTACACTGGCACTACAAAACATCATTATTAATGCATGAAATAATGTATTTTGGGTGTGTACTTGTTTGCTGTATGACAGGGTTATGCAAATCCTGGCGTGAATTACAGATGAATCCACGTGAGTTCATTAAAATGAAATTCTTATTGTTTGGAGTCATAGTTTCACAGCCAGTGTATGTGATTTAGAGTAATTAAAATAGAAATTATGTAAGTGTGTTTAAAGGAATGACAATGTTTTTGAGCTTAGTGTCTATTTTTCTCTCTCTACAGGAAAACAATTGAGGTGAAGATTATAGATGATGAAGAGTATGAAAAGAACAAGATGTTCTGCATTGAGTTAGGAGAGCCAGTGCTACTCGAGATTGGACAAAAACATGGTAAATGCTGTAAATATGTGTGCATGTATGCTCTTACTTGTTTGATTGTTTTTATGCAATATTCAGAGCTGAACTGAATAGCCTTTGAAATTTCAATTCAATTTCCGAACTTGATTTGAGTTTCAAAGGTGCAGTAAGCGATTTCCGAGAATGTTGTTGATATCTGAAATCATCATAACAAACACGCCCTTACCCAACAGGATCACACCCTCATCTTGATAGCTCCGCCCCTAAATCACGAACATGCTATGCAACACTGGCTCCTCCCCCCTTATGAGTGTATACGCCTCTTACTTCTGATTGGCTACAAGTGCGTTTTGGCGCTCGGTCTGATCCACTTTTAACAGCTTTTCTCAGAATTTGCTTACTGCACCTTTAAGTGAGGTAGCAAACCTGACACACAATTGCAATTCGAATTTGAATTTGAGGATAAAAATGGAATAAAATTAAAAGAAATTCAAGCAATTCACTAGTGTATTTTTCACTAGAAAAGGAAAAGTTTGTGTTGGCTTGGAAATAATAATAATAATTCTCTGAAAATTGTTCAAATGATTATAGAAGTACTAAAATATCTAATTCTTGTCCCCTTGCAAAATCAACAAAGTTATAAAAATGTTCAAAAAAAATAATTTCATCCATAAGAAAGAATACCAAAATTGGTCAAATTAGTCTTTAGTAAAGGTTAAGTTTTATTTTTTTAAGTTTGTGGACAACGTTTATGTGTGGATCTTCACTTTACCATCCATTATTCTCATGATTTCACACTTTTGCTAATCGGATGTATAGTATTAAGAGACTGCTTGCTAATTAGCCATTGGAGCGCAGCAGACGGAAAGGGATGAATGTCTCCTGCTTTATTTACAACAGCAGCCCTGCTTTTGTGCCACTTTCTACTGCACATTCTCAGACAATAAAAAACAAAAAAAGCTTGCAAATGAGCAGTGCTGTCGAAGCTACAAATAAAATGATTGTGGAGGTCATTCAGTGAGGTGAACATGAACAAAGTGTTGAAAGATGAAAGGTTACAGATAAAAGAAAGGAAAAAGGCTAAATTAAAAAACAGAAGCGGACGAATCGAGCGTTCAGGAGGATCAGTGATTACATAATGCTCTTTTAAGCTTAAAGACATGTTTTTAATGGAGTGAATGAAATGATTTCTTTCTCTCTCCCTCTCTTTATCAGTTCCCTGGCTTAGTCAATAATGTCTACTGTAGGAAATATGCTTACAGTAAAGTTTTAGACACTAACACCTGCAGGCTGTGAAGTTTGTTACCTCAGGAAAAAACCGGCTGTCTCTTTATCACCTCATGTTAGCAGTGTGACTGGAGGCGATCACTATTCTCTACATTATTTACACAGCCTTCTTTGGCAATGACCCTTCAATCTTAAATGCCTTATTTTACAATTCAATTAGCACAATGACACTAATAAGATTTATGAAATTTCCTGCTTGTCAGTTTCAGAAATTGAGAAGTGTATCCTTCCATCCAGCCATCAGTCACTGTTATACTGCTCATTTTTGTTCACTCTGATTTTTATGAGATTTAATATCTACATTCTACTAGCTATAGGGAATATTGTGATTATACTAATATACTGTTTTTCTTTGTCTACTTTGTCATGTTTATGTGTGTACTGTAGGGGACTCTAATGAAAATAAGCCGGAGATTGGGGCTGAGGAAGAAGAAGTAGCTAAAATGGGATGTCCTAGTCTGGGAGAACATACCAGATTGGAGGTGGTGATTGAAGAGTCCTATGAATTTAAGGTAGAACTGCCTTCATCACCCTTAAGTTAAACAACAATGCAAAATGAGTTACAAATAGTTATTTATCAATGCATGGTGATTAATGCATATGTAATATTTACACGGTATCACCATAGTTGAGCATGATATAACTTTTATGTTACAGTTCAATATATAACAATATAAAAAAATATATAAATATTTCTTAAACTGTATATATGTGTTATATGTGTGTGTGTGTGTAGAATACTGTGGATAAACTCATTAAGAAGACTAACCTGGCTCTGGTAGTCGGCAGCAGTAGCTGGAGAGAGCAGTTTGTTAGTGCTGTTACTGTGAGCGCAGGTAAACTACTTCCTGTTTGTTAGTTCTTTTCATTTTGTCACATGGGCATCATTGAGGCACCAATATGAATTAATGTACAAGGACATGTTAAATTGGTCAAAATACATGTGTAATGTTACAAAATATTTATATTTCAAATAAATGCTGTTCGTTTGAACTTTCTATGTCAAAAAAACATGTTTTCAACAAATATTAAGCAGCAGAAATGTTTTCAATATTAATAGTAATAAGAAGAAATTTTTCTTTAGCACCAAATCAGCATATTAGAATGATTTCTGAAGGATCATGTGACACTGAAGCCTGGAGTAATGATGCTGAAAATATAGCTTTGCCACCACAAGAATATATTACATTTTAAAAGACATTAAAAGCTTTTTTTATTTTTAATAATATATATATATATATATTTTAATATGTTCATTCGTAATGTTAATAAAGTATTTTGCACAAATTAAAAAAAGTCATATATTTGCAAAAATGATATAAATGTTAAAATATTATCCAAAATAAAAGTGTCATTTACACACAAAGTACAGTTGACTACTACATCTTTCAAAAAAGTGACCAAAAGAGTGCAAAGATGTTCTTTTACGAGGCACATTTTGATACAGCTTTCTCTTTCTTTGACCTCTCAGGTGATGACAATGAGGAGGAGAGTGGTGAAGAGCGTCTTCCATCCTGTTTTGATTATATCATGCACTTCCTCACAGTCTTCTGGAAGGTCCTGTTTGCCTTCGTCCCGCCTACAGAGTACTGGAATGGATGGGCATGCTTCATTGTGTCCATCGTTCTAATTGGTGTGTTGACGGCAGTCACAGGAGATCTCGCTTGCCACTTTGGGTGCACTATTGGTCTGAAGGATTCAGTCACCGCCGTGGTCTTTGTTGCCTTGGGGACATCTGTCCCAGGTAAGTGTCCAAGTTACCAAGTTTCAACTAATACAGAGAAATGGCATCTGAGGTATTCTTTAATCATTTCTTTTCTCTCTTTACATGTAAGAGAGAATTCATAAAATCAGGAATTAAATGAATGTATGAAATAATAAGTTAAATTTGAATCAAAGAAAATTCAATATTTTTAAATTTTATGAAGAACATGTGAAGTGTGCATCGACATACAAAACTATCCTACAGTACGCTAGGGTGTTGTTGTTAGTTGTAGTTTCTTGGATGCTCTGGGTATTTAAGCCTATCCTAAGTTTCTATAACCTAGAGAGGACCACTAATAAGAATAGTAATAACATATTTAGTATTTTATAGTATTTTTTCATGTAGTATTCTAAAAGTTGCCATTTCTTCTTGCAAAGTCTCTCTATCAGTGTCTGACTGGTTTGAACAATGTAAGTCTGAACAATCATCATTTTGGCTGCGTGAGATTCTCCAGCTTTGTTGTTGTTGAGCAACCCAAGCACAAGCTGTTAAAGCTCCACCCTCTTCTGGAAAGTGGGCTGGGAGCAGCAGCTTATTTTCATTTAAAGGGACACACACAAAAACGGCTTGTTTTTGCTCACACCCAAATAGGGGCAAATTTGACAAGATATAATAAATTATCTGTGGGGTATTTTGAGCCGAAACTTCACAGACACATTCTGGTGACAGCAGAGACTTGTATTACATCTTGTGAAAAGGGGTATTATAGTTCCCCTTTAACCAAAACATGAACAAATACAAAATTGACTCAACCCACCAACAACGGGTCACAAACAAAGCTAGACAAAACACAATGGGAACATGATTTCCATATACATTTGGAGAAGTTTTCATTCAATACCTTATGTACTGCATAATACAGCATCTGTTTGTACAGTTTGTACAGACGCGACTACATGATTAAGCTTTAACTGTAATAAAAATGCAGATTTGTGAGCATTAGTAAAATAAACACGAAACACACGTGATCATAGTCACGCATTGAATCCGGCCATTGAGCTCGTGCAGCTTCTCTGGAGAAGCTGAGTCAGCAGTCTGCTCTCGAATCGCTGTCATGGTACCTTTGATGCCTGTTGGTGGACTCAAAATTTCTGACCGGCTTGCACTGCTACATAGAGCACCCAATCGGTGTGCGCAGCACTGCATGAAGTCGAATCAGCCTAATGAGAACCTGACACATGAAACAAGGGAACCAATGAGAACAATGACTGTGTCCCAATTCAGGGGCTGTCCTCTAGAGGTCGCATTTGAAGCCTGCGTATGTCATCGAGCTGTTCTCATTTAAGAAAATTAACCATTAGATTGCAAAGTAATAAAGTAATTGCAGTATTTTATACCACACAAGGAATAACTGTCAAATTATAAATACAGGAACTTGTCTAAGAAAAAAGACGCAACACACACGATCCTTGTCAAGACAGAATCTGACCAAAGAGAATAAAGTGTGTCGTCATCAAGGCTTTGGCAGCTGATTTTGAGGAACTGCAGTGCCTGACCTAGGCGGCTGGACTCGTTTTGCTTTCCCGGACAAATTTTCTAATTTTCTAATTTTCCTAATGACACATGAGACTGAGGAATCATGTGACTGGATAAGGGAATCGCATGACAAAACCAGGATTATGTGTTTGCATCAATCTGTTTGTTTGTTTTTTCTTTGATTCTTTCCAGTGCCCTCACCTAAACCCTCTCTTTTTTCTCTCTTCCTTTTTCTTTCTCTTCCTTTTTTCTCAGTTCCTCTTTTGCTAACCCTTTCCCTTTCTTTGACCCCTCTTTCCGATACGTCTCACTTCTATTTTCAGCCAAATCATGTTCTCTTTTTCATTCAGTAACAAGCTCTTGCAGTTCAAATCGTAATTGCATTAGTCTGATCATAAATTAATTCTCTCTCTCCTCTTGCACAGATACTTTTGCCAGTAAGGTCGCTGCCATCCAAGACCAGTATGCTGACGCCTCCATTGGTAATGTGACGGGGAGCAACGCTGTCAATGTTTTCCTGGGCATCGGTGTGGCGTGGACCATAGCTGCAGTATACTGGCGTACCAAAGGCAAATCTTTCCGAGTTGAGCCGGGTTCTCTGGCCTTCTCTGTCACACTCTTCACTGCTATGGCTGTGGTGGTTGTCAGCGTGCTGTTGTATCGTCGGCGCCCCTCGGTGGCTGGAGGAGAGCTCGGCGGTCCACGGACTTGCAAGATATTGACGTCCTTACTTTTCATTTCCCTCTGGCTGATGTACATCCTGTTGTCCTCCCTGGAAACATACTGCCACATCCCTGGATTCTGAGGGAGCAAGGCCTCATAATATTTAAGCTTTGAGAGAAATATGAAAATGGCTTCTGAAGGAGCTTTTTTTTTCTTTTTTTTTAAGTATTTATTAGATATTTATCTTAACTTTTGAATCTGATATGTCAGTTTTTGTAATTTTCCATTTTTTTTCTTAAAGGGATAGATCACTCCAAAATAAAAATTGTCATCATTCACAGCTTCCATAGAATACAATGGTTTATTTTATTTATTTATTCTTTTCAAGACATTTACTTTTTGGGAGCGATATGAAGGTATGTAAATGATGACAGTTTTGTCATTTTTTTGGGGTAAACTGTCCCTTTAAATTAGTTTAAATGCAGTATCTTACACATCATTCCTTGTTCCCTTGCCTTACACTTGTATCTGTCTCTCAGTGCTGTCTTAAATTTTTCCAAACCTGTAACCAATGACTCATTTTTTGTACCCCTATTTGAGCCAATCCGAGTTTTCGGTTACTGAATGAAGGGGTTTACTTGTTTGGACTTTTATTTATGTGTCAGTATTACTCATGTAAATCTAATGATAATATTTTAAAAGACATTTAAATGAACAGAATGATCAAACGTGAACTTTCAGTTATTAAGAGCAGACTTCAACGGAATGGACTTGCTATTGCTTGTGTAAGAAGAAAAGCATGTTTCAGGACTAAATAAGAATCGGACAGAAAAGCATGTCAAGTTCATAACTAATCATATATCATAAATGAAGGCTGACATTATCGGGAAGTAAAATAGCAAAAAAGGAATGAAACTCAAAAAAGTGTGGAAAATGGACTAGAATAATCCCAAAGAGGACGGAAGAGCAATCGGAAAATATTGACAGTGACGGTGCTGAATATCATTCAAAATAATTCTAATTTAAATATGTATATAATATGTGTGCGTGTGTGTGTGTGTGTGTGTGTGTGAGAGAGAGAGAGAACCCAACCAAGAATAAACAGCTCAGCTGATGTTCTCTTGAAATAACAAACCAAGTAATTGATGTAATTAGCTGTCTGTATCTATCTGTATTTGTCTTGTCCCATGATGGTCACACTCCTTGACATCAAATGTTCCATTGGAAATACTAGCCGGTTAACATGATGTGACATTTGACATGGTGACAAATGCTCTTATTGACTGTGTACCACACTGTATCCCTTAGTTCATCCAAAAATTACAATTCTGAGCATTTACTGACCCTCATGTCATTCCAAACCCATATGACCCATGAAACATAATGGAAAATAGATGTTTAGCAGAATGTTCATGCTGCTCTTTTCTGTACAACAAACACTGACATTGGCCACCCTTACATAAAAGAAAAATACTTCAAGTTAATTTCATGTAAATATAGTAACTTTAGTAACCATAGTATATACTATGTGTATACACTAAGTATACTATTCACTAAATTAGCCCACTTTTTAATTTATGAAGTATACTGTTAAGTGTAGTAAATGCTGAACACAAAACTAGTTCGCATCTATTTTTTTCTTTTTTATTGCAACTATACAACTGAACTCAAGTTATACAGTTAGTTTAGTAGCTAGTAGCTATAAACTTCTAGCCCAAATGTTAAATTAAAAAAAAAAAAAAAAACATGAGTACTGCAAGTATACTTGTTTTCTTCAAGTGAGCGTAACATCATATTTAGTTATACATAAAGGGGTAGTTCACCCTAAAAATGAAAATTCTGTCATATACTCGCCCTTAAGAATGAATTTCTTTCTTCTGCTGAACACAAAAGAAGATATTTTGAAGAATGTGAGTAAGCAAACAGTTGATGGACCCCATTGACTTCCATACTATGGAAAACAAAATCAATGGGGACCGACATTGGTTACTCAAACAGGTTTGGAACAAGTTGAGGATGGGTAAATTCAGTATCCTTTTGTCTAAGTACATAAAAAGTATGTGACTGAAATAAGTATACTTTCTTTTACTTGTTAAAAAAATGCAAAATGCACACTTGAATAAACCATTTGGTGGAAGGGAACATTTTCAGTCTGTTCCTCACCTAGTCTTTTATAGTGCTTTTTCAACAATTTCTGGATTTAAAATATGGGTTTAGAATGAAGTGAGGGTGCATGAGAAATGAACATCCTCAACAAACGCATGTCCTTTTATTTATCAGTATTGGTTGTTGTTATCAGTATTGGTCTGTCACAGTGGATTTTCAGTTGTCACTGTTTCAGTGTTCACTGTCTATCTATTTCTGACTGCTGTGTAATTATTCTGTGAGACATTTAGGGAGATGGTGGGAGACATCGGCTTTGGCACGCTGAATGATGGAGCGCATAGAAAAAGAATGAATGAAACAGATTTAGCTGTAGCGTAGATATTTAGCTCTCACAAGTAGCTTCAGTCCTCAGTCTAGTACAGTATTTGTAGTGAGAGAATGTGCACCAAGAGTATTTTTAGTATTATCTTGTTGCTAGGCGACCCGCCCAGAGAGTCATTGTCTTGTCTGGGCCCAGTGACGAATCTGTGTGTGTGTGTGTGTGTGTGGGTGTTGCTGTATATGTGTAACACTCACTCATTTAAGTCTATTTAAGGCTTAAATCAATGAATAAACCAACTCAACTTCTTATAGTAACCCAAGTTTAGTGGGGGTTTCAACTAAACTGGAAAGATTTAGCTTTTTATAATGTGGTTAATGAAAAGATAATCAAATGTATATCAGTTATGACTGTGTAATTGATTTGATTGAATTGATGATCATTAACAATCATGCCAGCCCATGCTGCCACAAAAGGATCACCTATCATCAGTAATCAATCCCACATCAGAGTGTGCACATAATCGCTTTATAGGATCACAGTTTTCTCTCTCTGCCAGGTTACTCTTGAAGCACAGTGAATTGAAGTGCAATCCCAAATGTCACACTGAAAAACAGTCATTGTAATTGGATTAAGCCAGAGAGAAAGTGAAAGAGAGAGATGGGGAAAGTAAACACTTTCCCCAACTACACAATCACACGCATATACCTGATGAAATTGCATGTAAAGATTATTATGTGTGTGTTTATAGCATTTTAACTCTGCAAGAGAGAGTGTGTATTTGTGTTTGTGATGCAGTTGTTTCAGTGCATGTTTAAGAGTCAAACACGTGCAAAACAGGCTGCTGATACATTTGATATTTAACACTATTCAATAACTATGGCTTTTGACACTGAAAAACTTAGGAATGTCATTACATTAAATACAATTTCAAACAGTGACAACTGCAAACAAATTATGCTTGAAATTTTCCATCGTGTTCGTGTTCCATAAACCATTTTGAGCAGTATTTCTATTGTTTTATGAAGTCAACAGTCTTTTTTTTTTTAAGTCCTATTATTTATTAAAGCATGTCAACTTTTTTTCTAAATGCATGTAATTGATCTTATTGTGAATAATTCATTTATGTGTTTCTTTTTTTTTGACCTCGTAATTCAAAGCACCTCAAAGTACCCATCCTACATTTTTCTTTTCCGATAAACCATTTCATTCAGACGTACGTCACAATACAGAAAAAAAGATCTGTCGCTACTTCTGTTTCATCGCCACTTTTGATATTTGTTAGCTAATGCAATGACATTCATACATTTCCAAGTGTGTCTTGAGTGTTTAAATATTTTGCAGGGAACCTGTAAAAACACTAAAGCTGCAAATCAAGATATGACAAGTGTATGGTTCCTTTTGCTGACCCATTCTGCTAACTGCCCTTGTGTTACAGAATAAGAAACCAGGCAAAGCTAAAATGTATTTATATTTCTTAAATTTGTGTGTGTGATTGGACTTCTGTGCATTGTGCTGGTACAGCATTGACTTTCATGTGTACAGAAGATACACTAACAGAAGAGGTTAATATGATAAGCTAACAGTTCATATGAAGTGCCCCGAGGAAGCAGCCACCATGTCATCCTGTATCATTGTGTGTGTTGTCTGGTCTTTGCGTGAAGCATCTCTCTGATCTTTCTGTTCATTAGTCTTTTGATTATTCCTTCATTAATGGTTTGATTGATTTCATTGTTAATGTCTTTGTTTCTCATAATGAGTGAATCACCAAGTGCTTTTCTTTTCCTTTTATATGACAGATTTGAGTTGGATTTTTCCTATTTTAATTTCTCCACATGTCTCTTAATTTGATGCATGAAACATTGTCTTACCCTTGTTAAACGTTTTAGAAATTGTTGTCCTAAAAATCTTTTTCTAAAAAATGTCTTTTATTAAAAAATCTGGATTAAACACTACATGTCAAATCATTTATGTGTTATTAAGGAGTGGTTGTTTTTTATTTATGAATAAAACTTTAGATTCACGTCAGCCAAAGAACATTCTCAAAATATTTTTGAGGCTGTTCACTTTATTTAAAGTATTTATTTTGATTTAACACCATTATATCAGGTTTCTGCTTCAAATGTGATTGCTTCATGTTAAATTGACTTAAAAAGGTTGATCTTGACTGATCTTGATGTTTTCAATCAAGTAACCCAATCAAACAGGACTTTCATTTCCCATCATGCTTTGCAAAGAGGTCAGATTGGGAGAGTAAATGAAGAAATAAAGTGTTGTTTTATGCATTTTTTTTTTTTTTAGCAAGATGAAAAAATGGGGACTTGTTAATGTTTAATGTTCTATTATGTGGGTATTTAAAAGTTTCTGTTATGTTGGTTTGGGGGTTACCATTGTTGTAAAGTGCTGAGCTGGTGCTTGGTTTGAGGACCAGCTATAAAGAATTCATAAAACTTTAATAATAAAGCAACCACTATAGCGCTCTGGAGTAAACCAGTATCGTGTCTAGACTGCCAACACGTAATATAAAAAAAAATAAATTATATTTAGTTTGTAGGATTGTTTGAATGTTGATTTAAATGGAAACCATTTATACAACCTAAACTAAAACCATTCATTAAATGAACACCATTGATTCTAGTTAGTTGTACATGGTTGATTTTATTCGGGTTCAGAACCAGTGTCCATGATTGAGTCATGTTCAGCCAAAGAACTATTTTTTTTTTTTTTTTTAGTTAACCAATTGAAAGAGTCATTGAATCATTCACTCAACCAAGTGAACTTGTTCGTTTAATAATGCCAGTACTGTGTGTTGCTCTTCATTGGTGAAGAAAAATATACCGGAAATAATTGATCTGATACTGTTTAAAAAAGCAATATCACATCACAATCAATCAAGCTGCTGGTTTGAATATCAGCACTACACACTTGAGTCATCATGAATACTGTTTCTGGGGCCAAGTGAGAATACTATGAGCAGTTTATGAGTACTATTACTTTATAGCACATCTTACTTTTAAAAGCTCACATTGTCAGTCTTCTACAGTTTCGAGCTCTCGGTATCCTGGACACAAATAAATTAATGATTCAGAAAAAATAAATCACTATCTGACCAACTAAGTTTTCAGTATTGAGATGATTGGAGGATCATGATTTTTCAGTAGTATTACAGCACACTGTAAGTAGATATTAGCACCGTTTGTTATTTGCTTGTCATTTGCTGATTAAGTGTTTGAACCCGGAAAAAATGACGCATGACGTCAGACTTAACAAGCAGATGCCGCCGAATAACAGACATGGTCATTTCCTGAACAACAGCACAGTTCATGTGATATTGCTTAGATTAACTTGTTCAGTTGAGTTACGGAAAAAACAGACTGGATGTATGAGGTGCTACAAGTGAGCAAGAAGAGTGGGATGTACATATTCCTCTGTAAACTGAGTTGATGGATGTCAGGCATTATATTGAGGAGCCGGCTCTACGCTCTGACTCGCGCTCATGGACCTGTCCACTGGAAAGAAAGAAATGACAGAACGAGAGCAGAAAGAATGAAGCGGAAGCAGATGCTCACTAGGGAACAAAACAGAAAAAGGGAGAGAGGAGAAAAGCTTTATGCTCGAAATACAAAGGCAGGAGATAAAAAAGAGTAAGAATGTTCAGAAAAGAAAAATGAATGAATGGGAAATTACTGGGAAATGTAATTAAAGATTGACTGGCTGCAGAGGCCATTGAGACGCTGTGAGAGAACTTGAATGTGCAGGTTATGAGCCTAAGACATGGAATGAATTGGATTGTTCAATGCATTGTTACATACAGTTAGATTCAAAAGTCTGAGACCACAACTGGAGTTTTGGGACTCTGGTTCTGGGCCAATTGACCCTTCAAAGTTTGATTGACAGGCAATCTAACCAATCATAACCCTAAATCTACCATTTTGTCTGACAAAGCAGGGGAGTTAGTACGTTAACGTTGGTGAACTTGAACTTGAAAAATTGTGTGTATTCACGTCTTTCCACGCTTAAAACAACATTCCTTCTGATGTTCATTCATGTTTATTTGATGCTATAAATAAACTAGTATGAAGAGATGGTCGGTTCACGAGCCGCTTGAAGGAGCTACAGCGATCTGTCACGACACATTAAAGAGACACTATACGGTATTTATTGTTTAAACTTCTTTAAAAAAATTACAATATTTTAAATATGAAACTGTTTCATACGTTGTCAGTGTCCTCTTTGTTCCGCAATGTATTTTTCACTGTGTGAGAACATGATGTGTGGCGTGTCAGACATAGCAACAGTAACTAAAGGGGGCGGGTCTTTGCGAAGGGTCAATTGCTCTCCCCGGACAGCACGCCAAATACACATTCCATTTATTCTATCTGACTTATTGTAAGTGTGAACTCGTGAATTATGCATGGTCATCACATTGACGCAAACTTGCAGAGTTCATACATTTTGAGTATACTCTGCTTGAAGCCAAAAAGAGAATTCATGTTAATTGTTTAGTTCACGCAAATTGCTAAGCTGATAATATAATTTGTAATGAATATTGTTGTATTAAATTAGAAAAAAAATTAAAGTAGAAGTGTTTGCACTGGTGGTCTCCCACTGTGTCAACTATGGAAATTAAAGACTGACACACTTTCATGTATTTGCTTTATTCTAATTTATTTTTTTAATATTATTTTAACTCTAGTAATAACCTTCACAGCATCAACTAACATGTATCCAAATAATCCAAGCAAATTGATATCCTAATATTTAATTGCAGAGGATTGTTTTTTTCAGTCACATTGTTTGTTGCTAAGCTGAAATCAGAAATGAAGCTCCAACCAGCATTTTTGCAACATCACTGCCCCGTCACAAAAACAAGCCTTGCAAAGCAATCCCAGCTGTAAATCAAAGGATTTTTTTTTGTTGTTTTTTTTACACTGTCGCCATCTTCAAATAAAAACGGAGAGGCTTTTGTACTTAGAAGCTGTTGAAGGGTCTTAGGAATTGCATTCAGCTCTGAGGAGCTTTCATAAGCCTCGCAGTTATTGTACATTTTTTGAACAGTTGCGCTAAAAAGGAGACAAATCCCTTCTTCCATCTCAAACTCTGTGGTAAAACTGTAGCAAAAGTGAAAAATGGGACAAAGGTTATTCTAAAAATCATGTTTCACAGATGTCTTTCAAAAAAAACCATCAGAATAACTGAGAACTGAGAAAGTATTCAAAGCAATGTTATATGACAATTGAAAAGTATTAAAAGCAAACTGTAGAACAACGCTTATTGATAATATTCAGCATCAGGATGCTTTATGCATGTTGTGCAGGCTGGTGTGCAGATGAGGGATCTAACCCTACCCATCACAGAAAACCTGTTTTGTCCCCATAATGTAGGGTTTACCAGGACTAAACTTAAATAAAAATTAAAAATATTGCTTTGCCAAATAACTAAAATGTTTAAGTTAAAGTTCTAAATCACTACAAATTAAATAAAAGCTAAACACAAATAACAATAATAATAATAAAAAAATAGGTGTGCATTTCAATTATACCAGGGTTTAAGGGCTTAAAGTCCTTTGACCATACGCGTAAAAAGGTATTAAGTTTTATTTAGCAAGCATGCGATCACTTAGATCATAGTTGGAAAAGACTGTTTACTGCCAATATAGGCAGTTTAATAAGGAAATATGTGGTTTTTTAAGCTTTTCCCCCTCTTTTTTAACAGTTAAAGTGTCGTAAATAAAAGTTTCCATGCTTCTTTAGAATCATGTGACACATGTGTGCACTCAATTTTGTGAGTTCTACACAAATCAGGCAGGAAACAGCTATTTTTAGTCATTTCATTTTTACACCTTTTTAACAGTTATAGCCCCACCTAAGGGCCGATCTCCAAAAAAGTTTCCCATGCTTCTTTAGAATCATGTGCTGTATGTGCTTACCCAATGATGCACAGTTCTGAGTTTTCGTTTAGGAATGATAGGCTTTGGGTAGACTTGACCTACGCCTACCCTGCTATCCAAAGGCCAAAGTTCAAATTTTTTTTTTTTTACTATTGACCTGGAGAGTCCTGACAATTGTTCTGCAGTGGATTAATTGAGCCAGCTAGATCACAAAAGTTGCTTTTTTAAACAATCGCCAATATTTAACAAACAATTCGATTGACAGAGGCGGTCCTAGAGTTGCTCTGAATGAGTTCTACCACGTAGTATGAAAGTCCCCCGGTGGCCAATTTCTTTCAAATTTCTCACAGGCCTCTGGGGCCGTGAGTCAAACAGGCCCACTGAATTTCGTTCCAATTGGCCTCCGTTAACCCTTGTCTGATAGCTGCTCAAACTTCATTGGTCGTCGCCGGCCTCATTTTTCAAGATACGTGAATGTCCTCAATTGCAGTCTTGGCACCTTTGACAAAACGTATGTGAATTTTCAAGTCAATCAGACTAAGGGTTGCGTATTTATATTGATTTAAATATTAATGGTATAACAGTTTTTTGCTGTTATACTAGCAAGTGGCTATCGACGCGCCCTTTTGCATCGTTCACACTGTTCAAATCCGTTCAATTTTTGTGCATATCTTATTGAAATCTGATATGATTTTTACAAAACCAATGCAAATTTTTCAGAAAACAAAAGAGCGGCATGGACACAAATCGGATCGTAACAGTTGCGATGCACATTGTGGACGTCAATAATTTTAGATCAGATTCCAATCGGATACACAAATGATCGGATTTGGACTGACAGCCTTTTTCATGCGACCCCGGAAGGAGCTCTATGTGCCAAGTTTGGTGAAAATATCTCATGCAGTTCACAAGTTACAGCCATTTTTGTAAAAGTGGCTCCGCCCACTTCGAATGTTTTGGCAGCCCTTAGGGACCGTCAATTAAACATTTCAACTTTTAATATATATATTATTGATAATCAGACTCCAGAAAATCTTGCTGCACTGGTTTGGTTGCAGTTGAACCAAAAATCTAGGACTAGTTCACAGAAGTAGGATTTCCAAAATAACCGCAAGTGCGACGATTGAACTGGAGACATGCATTTTATCCAACGATTTCAATGATATAAAACAATTGTGCCTACACCTAATGGTTTAGGAGTTATGAGCCATTACTTTTCACTGCTGTAGCGCCCCTACCAGGCCGATCGGGCGAGTCTTATTGATGTTTTAGAGGGTGTGAGTACTACCAGTCCTCAAAGTCTCTATAACCTCAAAGTTATTTAGGGTTTGGTCCGTCTGATCACTTTTAGGGGAGAATGCTGATCCTTGGAAATGAACAATTACAATAGGGTTTCAGTGCTACGCGCATGGACCCCTAATGATAAAAAACCTCACATCAAATATAAATAGATAAGCTAATTCAAAATATTAATAAATACTATCATAGTTCATAAATCTTTCTTCTCCACACTAATTTTTAGCAATAAATTGAGGATGTCTCGCACACCTTCATCATGTTACGTAATCTGTCCTTCACAAAAGAACTAAACCATTTCGCAATTTGAAAATCAGTTCTCATCATATAAAAGTAGAAGTGAAAAAGAGACGCAGCAAGCAAGACATGTTTGGCAATGTTCTGCATTTATTGAATGTACAGTAATATTATTTATCGAGGCAATAAAAATTACATCCAGAGTAATAATTTTCCCTTTAAACAAGGCAGACCAGTACATTATCTACATACAGTGTTAACAAAAGAGTTTTACAGTAGAAAGCTGATAAAGAGACAGACGCAGAAAGAAACTATGAGATATGTACTTGGATAAAGCTATAGCTGAGGCCGAGCAGAAGTTAGCCCTTGGTTAAGCATGTTTTGTCCCTTAAAGTCTGACTGCAGTCCTCACAGATTTCAGTACACACAGTATCACTCAGTTTGGGCCCACAAGTGTGATGGACCAGCCCGGCTCATCCCCTGAGGACGTTTGATTATAGACTGAAATTAGCATGCTAATGTCGGCTTTGAAAAAATAAACTGTTATACCAACAATGAACTTAATTTACAGAACAAAGCATTTTTAAAATAAAAGGTGCTAAAATTGAAATTTAAAAAAAAAAAAAAAAAGAAAGAAAAAAAGAACAACCTGAATTTTTGTCCCATTTTAAGACAATAAAAAGTGGGGTTCTAAATCCCATGATTTAAAAAAATAATTGTTGAATTGTTGGGTTTTTAAATGATAAAGTAGTGCCATTCAACCATTACTATTGTACTGTCTATAAACAAAGAACCATAACGCGATATTACACAGGTACAATATAGAATCGTGCCACCGTAAGTTATATGACAGTCTTAAAGTGTCTACAATTTAAAAAATAATAAAATTACAGGCCATAAAATATTAAGGTGTTTCTCAATAAAACACTTGTACCTCATTTTAACCAGAAAAATAAAATGACAGACAGGCAGTAAAAGACAGCTGAATGGTGCTAAGGACGACTGTAGTGTGTGTGTGTGTGTGCGTGTGTTACTGGGACACTAGATCAGCCTAAGACGAGCAAAAAGACAGACGTCACTCACGACTTCTCCTCTAGTCAGTAGTAGAATTCATTTACCTCTAAAATGGAATGAATTATATGTAGATCGATATAAACTCTCATGTGGTTTCGACTGAAATGCACACATTAATATTTCCTGCGAGTATGTACAACACTAATGTCCCTCTCCAAAGATAATGAGATATGGAGAGAGGAAATGTTTACATGCAAGTACCATTTATCCCTGCTTATACGGGTACATAAAGCTATTGACTTAACATGCAAACACATTAAACGGGCTGAATCATATAAACAAACCCTCAACGCTCGTGTTGTCCATGTCACTTCAGCCCTTTTGCCTTCTGGCCTTCTAAATCTACTGTGCAGTGTCCATTCTCGCAGCCAGCACTCACCTCACACATACAAACACATACACTTCGTAAATTACTCTAGGAAATATTTTCATCAATGCATGGAGAAAACAACGTAATGCGCATGTTGCATATTATGTTACTCGTTCAGCAAATGTAATTGTTTGGTAGTCATAAGTGCTGTAATCATTGTCTTTCTCAAAGTGCTTCGATCGAGATCATAAAGCACGCCGTCATGTGAATGATGCAAGCTAGCACTGAATGCATGCACGTCAACTCCAACTCTCTTAATTTTGATCCTCGGAGCCCTGAGAGACACAAAGAGAGTGAAAGGAAGGTGAGCAAATGGACATAGAACCCATAAATTTATGAAAGTAAACAGGAAGAGGAAGGTGACCAGATTACGGTACGAGAAAGCAAAATCCAACCGTCATGCATTCTAATGGATTAAAAAAAGCCCTGGATTGCGGTGATCGGAGTTAAGCTGTAAAAGTCTTGCTTCAATCTCACATAAAAAACCCTCATATGCTGTATTTTGTTGCATATTATGCAACATGTTATGAGTGATTCTGAACAGACTTTGATAAAGCAAGATGGGGGATCTGCACGCAACGTCCCGGAGACGGGATTTGTGAGCGGATTCATCTGCGGTTGGACAAAAATAAAAGGGGTGGCCCATGAAGTTTCCTGGACATCACTGGATGTCAGACAGTGTGGGATGTGGGATCACTGCCAATTACACAAAGTCGGGATTAGATTAAGCCAGCCGACAGAGAGAGAGAGAGAGAGAGAGATACAGGGGAGGTACGGGAGAGAGAGCGAGTGGGATTACGCGAATTATCTGGGTGAAAGAGTTCAAGAGAAGTATATGTAAATGTGAGGCATTTAAACATTTAAGTGTCTTCGGTCATAAATAGACAAAAAAAAAAGTGCAAAAATTGTAACTTTAGAAGGTACTGGGGTGGGACCCCAGTCCCTTTGTGACAAGCTGTTGTTACTTTATTGGTACAATTTTTGCAGATTTTATTTTTTTTTTCTAACAGTGATTTAGGACCTGATAAACATTGACAGGATGTTTCAGCTGCAGTGGTGAAATGAATGAATTTAAATCTGTTTTTGGGGGGGTGGGTAAGCAACAGTCCATCTGTGCATTATTATGTAAACACATACCACCAGATTAAGCATTAGCCTAGCGTTAGCATCACAGCCTCAGAATTCTTTACTGCCAAATTCACACTGCCACCTTCAGGACGACTCATGGAACTACACGTAAAGCTGCAAAGTGCACAATATACAACAGAAATAAACAGAGAACCCAGTCCCTCTGTTTTCCACAGGTGTCTTACGTACAGGCATTAGCATGTACAAGAGTCCACGTCATTAAAGCTAGATAAAATCCACTTTGTTTCTGGATTAAAACTTTGATTTAAAAAAAAAAAAAAAGACGTCAGATTCGATTCACACAGAGTGATGAAGCGTATGCAGGTTTAAAACAAAATCCTCAAAAAATGCAATTTTTAGTAATACTATGTCTATTCTTTAAATCCACTGTGGACAGAAATGGATTGGAGAGAGTGATAGGAAAGTCAAAAAAAAAAAAAAACTATACTATCACTAGTGTACTCCTGTAGTATCCGCCTCTGACTTGACGGGAGTGTTTGAGGTTGAGGAGGATTCTAGCAGTGAGATATTGCCCATGTTGCTGCTCCAGCTGTGGTTTGGGGACGAGTAAGGGGGTGTGCTGCAGTTGGAGGAGGGGCCAGAGCTGGGGCTGTCATTGGCCTGACTGATCAGGGTGTCTTTACGAGAGCCTTTGCTCTCGAGCTCCAGCAGGAAGTGAGAGACCTCCGCTGGTAAGAGCTTCAGCTCCGCCTCGCACTCGCGTGTCAGAAGGGCCTGATTCTGCAAAGACATGAGGATTTAGAGTGCCATTCCACATGAAGCAAGCAGGAAAAAAATAAAATAAGCTCATTAAAATTACTATGAGATAAAAAGGTTGGGTGATATGACCAAGTAATGTGAGCAATTTTATTTCACGATAACAATGTATATCAAAATAAAGTTATTTTTACTGGGGAAAAACGTTATGATTTTATAAATATCTACATTTTATCTACATTTTATAAAAACACATTTCATGGTTCTCTACAGAAATTAAATAATCAAATGAAAAAATAAAACACTGAAAAAATTAAATAAATATATTGATTCTTTTTAAAGCTACAAAAGTTACTTAGTGAAGAGCAGTGAGTTATTCTCTCTTTAAATTACGTTTCCAATACATTGGTACATATTCGATTTCCCACCAACTGTTTAAGACATAACAGACTATCTTTACCCGAATACTTGCCAATATCGAGCAGCGATTACAGCTTGACGGGCACATAACTTTGTGTGTACTGGACCATTGAAAAGGATAGTTCACCCAAAAATTTAAATAAAATAAAAGCCTAAATTAAATTTATTCATTATATAAAGGGATAATATATCTCTTCACAAGACTTTATATATATTAAATGGATTCATATTATCATGCCTTTATGACCACTTTGGTTACCAGTACTTTTAATGGAGGAACATAAAATAAAACCTCTCAGATTTCATTAAAAATAACTTAATTTGTGTTTTGAAGATTACCCAAAGTCTAATGGGTTTGAAACGACATGCTGGTGAGTAAATTATTTAAATTTTTTGGGCTCTTTAAGTGCAATCAATCATGGAAAAAAAAATTCACTCCATACTTACAAACTGTACTACAGGCGGATAAGCCGTCTGTCAAACAGCGTACAAATACTGAATTGAGTTCTCTTTCTCGTCTTATTGTACTTGAACAGTTTAAAATCAAGCCAAGTAACCGGTTGTCAAAATTTTAGCAGTTTATCGTGACTGGTATATCCCCAACCCTTTCTTCAAATAATGTAAGAAGCTTTCAGAATCTTTTCAGACCATTGCTTTTTCCCTGTTGACAGTGGTTGGTATTATATCTCCTGTAACTATGGAATTTTGGCAAAAGCTATAGTTACTATGGGACATTTGTGTAAGGGATACTTCCTAAATTTTGCCTTAAATGGGATGAATCGATCAGTAAAAGAAAATAATGTGGTGACGAACAGGGACTAGCATTTCAGGACTGAAGGCTGAATATATATGTGCATGGACTGACCACAGGAACCTCCTCCTCTATTTTCTGAAGGATGTCCTTGTGAAGGGCTTTTAAATTTTCTTGACGCTTCCCCTGAGACAATTCCAGCTACACAAAGGGAGAGAGAAGGAATTAGGGGACTTTATGACGAAGCTTGACCTTGATTGTTTGTACTAGAGTATGTTTTATATGGCTCTGTAACACTTTGTCCTAATAAGGTGTGGAGCAATAACAGCAGCAAGCCAAAGTTTTTGTCCAAAAGCAATGAGACATTCTGTCAAGTGCTTTGTTTGTTAGACAGCTTTCTTGAGTTTTACTATGGGTGGAGCTACCCAGCAATAAAAAACAAACAGAAACATCCAATCTTCTGATTGACTATTATTTGATTCTCTCGTGCTGTATTAAGGCAGTGACACACACAAAGCTGACGATCTGCAAATGTCGGCCATCGCTGAGCGCCATTGGTGGCCTAGTTTTTGCTCTGCGTTCCACAGCATTAGCACTAGTCTGAACCCTGTGGGCAGCTTTTTGGCCAATTGAGCATGTTGACTCTGCGATGGAGCACAGCGGTGAGACTGATCACTCTGACTGGCTGTTCAGCTTAGTGAACCAGTGCACAAGAAGGAAAATTAAAGTGACGAAAGCAAGCAACCGCTACTGTGTTTTTTACGGTTGATACCACAGTCATAGCCATAGATGTAGCTCTTCCGGTTACACTACTATCACTTGTAGGCATGGAGAGTTATTTCCAATCATGCATGCAGACTGCTGGTTGTACACTTTGCAGTGTGTTCAACTTTTTGAAGCAGACGCAGGTGATATGAGGTGACACTACAGCTAGCTTGTATTGCCACTTGTTCATTGATGTCAGTTTAGTGTGTCTGGGCCTTTATGCTCTCAGTACAGGCCCAAAAAAAAACAAAAACAAATTGACAATGGAAATTTGAGTGGCACCTAATTAGGACAAAATGTAAAGGCTTTCTTAAATATCAGTATAAAAAGAGCCATTTACAGAAAAATCCACATAATACTAAATCCTTTTAATACTTTTTTAGAACTCACCTGACGGATTAAGTTGACTGATTCATTGATATGTTTTTTATTGATCTCGTTCAGCTCCCTGCTTAGTGAGAGAATGACAGAAGAAGGTTACTTTCCTTGAACATTACCATGGGTTGAGTCGAGGTGCTGAGAGCAATGCTGAACTCTCTTGATGTCAATCATCATGATCAACCTCAGCAGAACATTCAAAAAATTGAAATGGTTGCTTTTAAAAACATCTACAGGTCAAATTGATTTTAAAAGAATTAAAGGGTTAGTTCACCCAAAAATAAAATACTGTCATTAATTATCCACACCTGTAAGACCTTCGTTCATCTTGGGAACACAAATTAAAATATTTTCGATGAAATCCAAGAGCTTTCTGACTCCTCAATAGACAGCTATTTAACCACTACTTTCAAAATCCAGAAAGGTACTAAAGACATCGTTAAAATAATCGAAGTGACTACAGTGGTTCGACCTTAATTTTATGAAGCGACGAGAATACTTTGTGTGCGCAAAAACAAAACAAAAATGACGACTCGATTCAACAATCTCTTCTCATCGGTGTCATTCTCGTACTTCGTTTACGTCCAGCGCTTCCAGGCTCTACATCAGAATGCTGAGTCATTATTGGTCGGCTCCTGTTTCAGCATCACATGCATGCGTTGAACAGCATCTGCCAATAATGAGCCAGCGTTCTGATGTAGGGCCTGGAAGCGCTGGACATAAACAGTGCATGAGAATGACACAGAAGTGAAGATATTGTTGAATAAAGTCATCATTTTTGTTTGTTTTTTTTGCGCAAAAAAAGTATTCTCTAATTAAGGTTGAACCACTATAGTCATGTTGACTATTTTAACAATGTCCTTAGCTATTTAACCACCACTTTCAAGGTCCAGAAAGGTACTGTCTATTGAGGAGTTAGAAAGCTCTCGGATTTCATTAAAAATATCTTAATTTGTGTTCCGAAGATGAACGTAGGTCTTATGGGTGTGGAACGACATGAGGGTGAGTACTTAATGACAGAATTGTCATTTTTGGGTGAACTAACCCTAAAAAAAACAAAGGGATGTAACTGCATTTTGTCCATATAATGAAAGTCAGTACTGTCCAAAACTACAGTAGACACCACAGACTTTCATATATAGACAAAACGCGCATAAGGGTGAGCACATGATGATAGAATTTTCACTTTTGGGTGAGGCTATGCACTTAAAGTCTTCATCCAAAAATGTAAATTCTGTCATCATTTATTTATCCTCATATCAATCCAAACCTGTATGATTTTCTTACTTCTGTGAAACACAAATTAAGATAGTTTGAGAAATGTCTCAGATTTTTATCCAGTGGAAGTTAATGGTAATGAAAACAGTAACACTTTATTTTACAATGTCACTGTTACACATGCTACATGTATTTACTGTAGTAATAACTAGGAATTAAGCATAATTACATAAAATTAACCCTAAACCACCTAAACCTATAGCAGTACTGACACCTTAAAATAAAGTGTAACCAAAATCTCTTCTTTTGTGCTCTGCAGAAGCAAGAAAGTACAGGCACTGTCCTTAAGATGAGAAAAACCATTACTAACGTCTCAGCCTTTTCCTTTTCTGCTTTCTTGGCCTCAATGATGCTGTTTTGCCTCTTCCTGTCCAGAATCTTCTGTAACTCTTTCTTCTCTCTGCAAATAGAAATGTGACATTTCAGCATTTGTACACACACACAAGTGAACCTCAAAACACAACCAAACATTTCTTACTTGTCACACACGTCCTTGAGTTTTTTGATCTGGGCTGCTTGACATTCATGGGCTATTTCCCTCAGTTTTTGATTGGCCTGAGACGGAAGCACAGAGTCACAAAGAATCAGCATTTTTAGCAGTGTGTGTGTAGTGCCTCTCAGAGCAGCTGTGATCGCGATGTCTTTGGGCTATTGTTATGCGTGTCATACCTCTTTGAGGTGGCATTGTTTTGCATCTATCTCCATCTGATGGTGTGCCTTTCTGAGCTCAAGAAGCTCCTGCATCTGCTCATTTCTGAACTGCTCCGTCTGTCTCTGTAGCTCCAGATCCAGCTCGTTCAATTCCCTCTGCGCGGGCTCCTCTGACCCACTGTGCACAAGCAAACAGCAAACGCCCCTTTATAATAATAATAATAATAATTCACAAAGAATTTATCCAATGCGAACACTCAAACTTGTTTACACTTGTTTAAACCAAGGGCTAGTTTAAAATAAAATCTAAAAATCAAAGTTCAAAATCATATGACACTAAACATGTGTAATCTGCACAAAAGGTCAGATGTTCTATGAAAGGTCAGAGTGTTTGTCTACTTATATAACTAAATAAAGAAGTCTGCGTTTATCTACTGGTGTCATTTCCTGCTTTAAACAATATAAAATGTCCATCAGAGGGCCTAAGCCCATTCCTTTCCTTTATTCTCTACTTAGCAAAATGTTCCTCATGAGAACTGCACATTCATTTCAGTGTGGCTGCTTTCCTGCTCTGAGCTCCTGACCTCTTGATCTCTATATGATCATAATATGAAATGTTGTCACACAAGCACAATATCCTCCTGGCCAACAATAATTAAGGTTAAAATGTCAAAGTCGACTTTAAATGCCTCACTTTTTCTTCAGACTGGAGCGCAGACGCTTCTCCACCTGACTCCGTTTCCTCTGGAGGTCAGAGTTCAGCTGATTACAGCGAGTCCTTTGTTCCTTACTGAGAGCCCACATCTAAAACACACAGACACATTCTTTTTTAAAAGTTACTCTTTCTGCCTCTAATAGCACAGGACAGTCGAAAAGAGACAATTGACCCTTGGCAAAGACCCGCCCCCTTTAGTTACTGTTGCTATGTCCGACAAGGCTTTCTATAAGCTTGATTCTGATTGGCTGATAGATGTTTAAAGGTGTTGATTAATTTTCTATAAGAGCACGGTCATGAAATGATTCCAGATCTTGACTGCATTGCATTTCCATATAATTCCAGTGAATGATCAGAACTTCAAATAGCCATAGTCACGAAAAAGAACTAGAAATGACAAACAAATCAGATTTTCTCCAAAATACTTTATCATGTGACTATCCAGTTAGCTCATTACTTAAAAGAAAACATCAATAAAACATTTAAAAACTAAATGATGCTCTTGCCTCGCTACTGAAAACTGAAGTTACCTTCACTATCTACTGAGAGCTGCAGCAGACTCAAGTCACGCTCTCGCTCTGTAATATTGTTACACTGTAACTGCTTAGAAACAGCCCCAGTTCTAAAGAGAGGCTTTCAAATTAGTAACAGAGGCTTGGGTTGTTTGACGCAAAACATTTAAACGGCCGAAGAAAAGAGTTTTACAAATAAAAAAAATGTCTTGAGATAAACACGTGTACATGTTTTGCTAACATGTTTTAGCACATTGCTGAAACATGTTAGCAATTTGCTAAAATATGCTACCAGCTTGCTAAACACCCTTTCTAGCCAGCCTTGCTCAACCCAAAACAAAGTTGATCTTGAAGAACTTTATCTAGTTAAAAATTAATGCGCACCCAAGGTTGAACGTTTATTAAATAAAACGTAATTTAAGTGCTTTTGACCTTTTTCATATGTTTCTTGCCCAGCTCCTTCAGTTCCTTGCTCTGCTTCTTCGACAGCTTCTGGTAGGAGTTGTGCTGTTTGAGCTCATCAATAGACTGAGGTTCGATTACTGCAGAACACAAACAGACACACGGCTTGACCATGATATTCTGTACAACACCTCTCTCAGTGCTCTGCAGGAGGTGAGTGACTGATGAAGATGAGTGTATGATGGTTAAATGATGGTGAGTGGATCTTACCTTTAAGAATATTGTTGACTAAATCTTCTTTTGGGCCTAAAATATATTACATGGAACATACAGGTCACTTTATGGACATGGCATGCATATTCATGAGTAGACATCAATACAAATTGACATGACTAACATTATGGCCAAAATGCAGACAGTTAGAGAGAGACCGAATGATTGAGAGTATGATAGCAGGAAAAAGAAGATTGTTTCAGAGGTTAGACCAAACCTGATGGAGGAGGGTTCATGACCTCAGCGACTACAGAAGGAAGTGTTGGAGATGGTAGAGGGCAGAAAGGGTCAGCAGGGTTCACGCCGACAGGGTCAAACCCATCTCCTTCGTCTGGTTTTGCAGGTCCACCCTGCACACACACACACACAAACACACACATGTTGGGTTTCCATGTTTTATGGGGAATTTCCATTGTCATAAACATTTTTATACTGTATAAAAAACTGTATATTCTATTCCTTAACCCTAAACCTTCATGATGAGAGGGTGAGGTAATGGTCAAAGGAATAGTTCAACCGAAAATTAAAATCCATCATTTACCCTCACCTTCTTTTTCAAACTCATTTGATTTGACTTCTTCCATGGAAGAATAAAGCAGAAACTCAAACTATAATCGCTCTTTTTCATGTACAGTAGTTATAATAATTGGGGACTGGAGCTTTCAAGCTCCCAAAAAGATGAAAAGGTACCATAAAAGCATCAGATCATAAAAGGAACTCGATCAACTGATTAATTGAAAATATGAGTCAAAAGAATGATTTGCTGATGAATAAGACATTGCTACTTTTCTCATGAAGGAGTACATGGATGTCAGGATTTTCACTAAACAATGACTTAAATTTCAGTCTGTTCTTCAGACAACACTATTGTATGTCTTCAGAAGACTTGTAGTACAGAAACTAGCCATATGATACTTTAATGGTGATCTTTTTGGGGAGGGGGGGTTTGGAGCTTGACTGAATTTGTCCTCACCTCACCTTCATTATAATAAAAAGATGGGCAAGAATTAAAAAAAAAAAAAAAAAAAAAAAGTATGTTCAACAGCAGAGGTCAGCATGCAGGAGGATGGTTTGTTGGATCTCCATGCTAGCGCAGGTTAAAATAGTATTTGTAGTACCTAATTTAAAACAGACTGTAACAACGAGGAATGATTACCTCAAAATATAAGTCCGCATGCAAGTTTGAGGGATTTTATTTAAACTCAATACATGCACTTCTTTAGTTATTATTACATGCCAGTGATTATCCCTCCACGTACCAATGTTGATAAGCGTGCCATATTTTTCAGAACCCTGTTCTATAGAGTAAAGAAAATCATTAAAGTTTGGAACGACACAAAGGTAAGCAAAAATAATACTTTTTTTTTTTTTTTTTTTTTTTTTAATTTACTTTGGGGTGGTCTGCAAGTCCAGAAGAGAGATCAGAAGAAAGAACTGGTTCGTTACAGAGATTCAAATTTGCACTACAAATACTTCAACTAGTAATTTATATAGTGTTAGTCATGATATTTGCTGAATGGCACTTAACTAAGATAAAGTCGATGCTGCCTCAGACACAAAAACAGGTGTGACTGACCTCAGTGGGGTCCTCCATAAGTGCTAATAGCTGCCTTTCTCTCTGGGCCAGCAGAGAGAGATGTTTGATGGGGTTTGTCAGAGCCTCTGCATACTCTTAACACACACACAAAATATCAAGACAGAGGAAAAAAATATCAGAGTAAGACTTTGTTTCAAAGTTATGCACATATCAGAGCTTGTAACCAAAAGACTGTTGGTGTAAATCCCACTCTTCAAATTACCATTGTGTAAGACAATGAACTACAGTAGTTTCTGCTACTGTAAATGACTACTTGCATAAAAAAAAGATTCTGTGTACACACACACACACGTATACTTCACCAGTTGCAAATGTTAATTCTATGTAGTAAATACATTTCTTTCTGCCATTCATAGTCCCACAGATCTCTCTCCTACCTTGGTGCTGATTGGGGATGTAGTCTTGTGCTTCAGTGTACACGAGAAGGGATGATAGCATGAGCGGTTGGTTCAGCTCATTCTTCAGACTGATGTAGTGATATCCTAACAGACACACACACACACACATACATATAGTAGATGTGAACCAGCAGATCTTCAGTGCATCAGAACCGCAAGTCTGTTAAAACACTGCCATGTATTTTGCACAAACCTGGGCGCAAAGCCGATACTGGCAAGGTACGATGACCAATAAACTTCCCATTTTCCTCAAACACTGCTACTCGAAGAGATGCCAGAGTAGGTAATACCACCTAGAGAGAGATTAACAACACATTTCATTTAATAAAAATGTGGAGATTATTACAGTACCGATTCACAGTTTTGTGCATGACCGAACTGAAATGAGTGGATGAACTACTCCTTTCATTTGTTACCTTATTGAACACAAAGGTTTCATCATCCCAGACTGGGTCCAGAGAGTTGTTGTTAGAAGTTTTTGTTCGATACTTTCTTTTAGTGTCTGCAGGAAGTCCAAACATGTCTACCTCCACATAAACACCGACCTTCTTATCGTTCAGAAACTGACCTGAGATGATCTGTGTATGCGAGTGAAAGGTGAGAGGTGATCCGATTGTGCATATTACATTAGAAAGAAAAATTACAGCATTAATACTATGCTATACTGTTACTATAACTTCAAACAGAACAATACAGGGGAACACAATACCTTGATTTTAACTGTGTTGGCTACAATGCCATCCACAATGTCAACAGTAAAGGGGTCAAAGTGTTTATCCGTGCGTCTCATGAACTCCGGCTTCAGCAGATAACCACAGCGGCCGTTATATTCAAACACCCCCATATTCAGCTGCATCGGCAAGTCTGAGAAACACAGAGATATGAGCTTATTTTAAGATATAAAGGCACCTAAAATATACGTAAATGTAGGACAACAGACAAGAAAGAATGAAATAGGCAATAACAGAGTGCTATCTGCATGTCTGACCGAGAGTTTGGAAGTTTAGCGCCACCATCTGGCAGCCCACGTTCCAGAAGAGCTGTGGCATATAGTTACTGGAATCCACACGTGTCCCTTTGGGGTAGATGCGACTTAGCTGCTTTTTATTGTATCTGAATAAAAACAGTTTGCTCAGGAAAAACAACATTACTTGAATATTAGTTGTGATTCGAATACTATTTAGCATATTAACAGAATTTATTATCCCAAATCACAGTATGTTGAAATGAGTATGTCAATGGTACTCAGATGCTCTGCTACTTCTGATAGAAGTTTGTGCACACTATATAATGGCTAATATTGCACTCAACACATTATGCTTTGAAGGAGGATTCGGATCAGAACTACAAACACAGTAAGTAGACAGGTGTAGAAAAGGTGATTAACAATCAATATCTAGTCAATATCCAAGGCTGGTGAAGGATACTCGACAAACTCGCTGGGAGAACTCTTCAATGTGTCCATGCCTTTGGTCTCCACAAAAGACGACATCTCAAAATATTTATTCCTCTCTGTAAAGAGAGAGAGAGAGGGATCATTAAAAATGGATAATTCTGTCCTGGCTTCTGATTGGTCAACACAGTTTTGCTGTTCCAGTCATGCTGAAATACACAGTAAAGTAACAGCTATGATCGGAAAGGTTTCATCACTCACTCGCTGCCGCCTCAAAGGATTTGAATTTGACTGGTTCTATGTAGTTGACCAATGTGGACATCTCCTCTGTAGCGTTCACCTCACTGTACGCAGTACCCTGAAACAGAGAGACACATCAAAGACGTGCATATACATATATATATATATATATATATATATATATATATATATATATATATATATATATATAAAGAGAGAGACAAAGAGCAGAAAAGTGAACAGGACAATGAACAAATTACCTCATCAGTGTTGTTATGTTTCTTTGGATCTGGAATGGGTTCCTCTTCCTCCTCTTCATCACTCTCTCCATCTCCCCGGTCTATAAGGTAATATTAAAAAAATAATACACACACACAAAAACACAAAAAATTTAATAAACACTTTAAATTCATTGACCATGAACTTCCATACTGGTGCCTAAGTGACTTCGGTCTTCATCCTGATTGGTTGAAACCTCATGTCAACTAGGCACAAACCCACCAATAGATTTGCGGATATCAAGGTCTTTGGCCATCCTCTCTGCAAGCTTCTCGCCCCCATTGGACATGTTCTGGCCCACCTCCCCTTCAGATATTGGAACATCTAAACACAAATCTCATGATGAATGGGTTTGAATGTGAAATGAAATCGGTAAATGAAAAACGGATCATGTGTATATTTAATTGCTCATAAATGGGCCAGAATGGTTTTGGAACTACAACAGGAGTTCAAATTTAAACTAAAAAAGCCCCTCATGCATTTGCACTGCTGTTGCAAAATTTAGCTATTGAAAGAGTCTAAATGTGTGCAAAGTTGTAATAGTCATCATTTAGAGCTAATAAAAAAAAAGCCGTGCAAGTTTGGAATGACACGAGGGTGAGTAAATGATGACAAATAGTTCATGAGCTAACTCCCTAGTCAAGAAGATATGAGAGACATTTACAATAAAATGTCCCACGAGAGTAAGTGATGAATTAAAAATAATCTCAGAATGAAATTATTGTTATACTTTGTCATAGAAGATCAGATGATGAATGGTTGTTGAAGATTGTGTGATACTAGTGTGTATATTGTGTGTAGAATTGGCTCACAAGAGTCATTCATTCTCAAATTGAACATGACGGGTTGCACTGTGCTTCCTGGGACAACAAACAAGACAACACAACACAATGATACTGATGCAGGAAACACTGACATGCACTCTTAGGCCCCAATCAGACAGAACGCGTGTTTCAGTTCTGAATATGGGAGGAGCACCACACTGCCTTTTTTTGTTGATTTTAGAAAAAAAGAGCAGTGCGCTGTGGTTATTTATGTTGTTAGGCAAACACTGAATCAGCTGTCCTGTCAGTGAAGCGCGAACACTGTTTGGTTTGCTATTAAACTATATATTTCATATAGTTATATTAGCAGACACTTAAAAAAATGTACGTTACAAGCAAAGGGCTTCATCTTGGCAGTGTCCAAAGAACTTTAAACATTCGTCAGCACGACGGAAAGCCGTTCTCCATTCATTCGATTGGAAAATGGAAAAAAACGCGAATGACGTCAGGTGCTTTTCTGCTCAGAGTTCCTTTTTTTCAACTTCAGGCTCTCCGAGCTCTCCTACAAAAACGCGAGGCGCAGCAGGCGGTTAAAACGTGAGGCACCCGGGGAGCATAAACAGCGCGCAGAAAGCTCACTGCGAATAGAAAACAATTAAAAAAAGGCGCCTCTCACTGCAAAAATCGTGTTCTGTCTGATCAGGGCCTAAAGGGGCCGTTCACACAGAACATGTTTTTGCGCTTCACTGCGCACATTTTTCAAATGCAAAAAAGAGTTGTGTGTGAATGGCCCCAAAGTGTCATGAAACCCCATCTTGACACAAGTTGCTAAACATATTTCAATTATTGTAGCAATTGTTTAATCACAATCACTTTTGTGCTAGAGCAGATCAGGCTATATTTTGGTGGATGTGCTTGCGCACCATTCAAAGGCGAAGACTGTTCGTCTGTCCCGTCCTTGCGTCTGATGCTCCCACCGTTAGTTGCCCTGTGGTGATGTTTCTTCTTGTTCTTGATCAAGATCTTCCCCATCAGCTCCTGGGGGCTTGGCAGTTGTTGACCAGGAACCAGCTGTAAAAACAACATGATTGTAACATGAGTGTTTACTATTCTTAGTCATTACATGGCCAATCTCTGCATTCTGTGGTCAATTATTTTTTGAATGACCAAAACTTTGTGAATGAACTACTATCACAGCCAGTAAATTTCCTACACAGCTGTGATATTACACCATGGTCTCTTTCTTCTGAAAATAATACAATGATTTTATGTCAAATCAACATTTAATGTTCATTTATTCTTTTATCCGGTAGCCATGTAGTAAGTGTGAAACAAGTGCTTTTAGGGTTTATTCTGTGATAAATGACCAAATGACTAGGATAGATAGACCTGCTCTATCTTTTTAGATTTAAAATTTTTGTTTATTAAGAAAATAGACAACATAGTTTATAATATTTGACAGTTGGAGTTTGGAAAACTGCCCTTTTTGTGGTGAAGAACTTACCGGATATTTCTCTAGGGGATCAATGAGCAGCGCGTCCCCGAACATAGAGCGACAGTACTCTGCCATTTTAGCCTGCTGCTTTGCTCTAAAAGACCAGATAATAATCACGATAAAAACTAAACAGGAAAAAAGACAAGCAATATGCATTATCCACACACTCATGCCTTATACTTACGAATCCACATGATTCTCAAAGGACAAGATGAGAGGATAGGGAGACGTCTTGAATGCACTTTCTGCGATAGCTTCAATCACCTCCTAAAAACACCAAGATTGAAACATTACACTCATTTTCTCTCATTGCAGTTCAGTGTGTGTGCAGCATATATGGGCAACTTGCATTTGCGATAATTTGTGGGTAAAAAAAAGTCCATTTCTTATTGTCAACAGTGTTGATGTATAAAGCACAGCAGTCCTTCTCAAACCAGCCAGCTTTCTGTTTGTCAACACGGAAAATCCGTGTGACCAACTTGAGCCTGTTGTGAAATCTACATGAGAAAATCTTTTGCCCTCAACCATAAACATAACTTGTGGTCTTTTTGCCAAAGTTGATTTTGTCCCCACCACTTTTTTGAAAGCCACTGAAAAATAGTGTGCACTAGGCTTACAAAGCAAAGAAAATCATCCGTCGTTCTTCATAATTTAATCTATACATGTAGCACAAAATATTTGTGCTGACGAGACAAACCTGATATATAAACCTCGTCACACACATTGGGATTTCTAAACAACAAACAGTTTAAATATGTGCAATATACGCTCTGGACCTAATACACTCTTTTACTGTGTGATCGAAGAGATGAAGAGAACAGAAAGCTTTCCATTTAAACATTTTGATTAAATGTGACACTCATGAATAGAATTAGGCACACAAATTACATTAAATCATTATCCAGAAGTTAAAAAATGATGGCGACTTACTAGTTACTGTACACTGCGCATCCCGTCCCATTGAACGCACTAGTATTTAAAGAGCTATAGGTGCTACTGTCTCTTTACCATGGACAAAAAACACAAATGGCTGCTAACTGAGGCTGAAGAAAAACTAATATCAGTACAAATTAAGCTTAAATCGTTCTAGATTCAAGCTGCCCTTCCAGCGTAACCGTCAGGGAAGAAATGTACAATGTATTGTAAACTCCCAATGTAAATTCCCAATCCCCAAGGGTGCCTACCGAAATAACTGGATTTCTCCAATGAAAATTCACCGAACTACACTAAATGTGACAGCATCATAAGAGCGATGGAAACTAAAATGGCCAAGTGGGAGATGGGGCCAGAAAAACACACCTTGAATGGAATCTCAGTTGTCATGGTGAAACCGTGCGTGATGATTGGCTCTTCTTCAGGTGGGCGGCCCTTCCAACAGTCCAGCTCTATACAGCGGCATCCTGTAAGCAACACCTGCCGGTACATCTCTACTGACGACAGGCCCGTCAACTGCCCCACTATACCGGGAAAGCACTGAGTGTTAGTTAGAGTTTATGACCACATTTGTGTCTTTTAGAATGTGTGTGTGTGCGTTTGTATACCTGTGAGGTATGTATTATGTGAAGAGTTGATGAAATAGTGGGACAGGGGTTGGTTCATATCATCGAGGATGTCCAGCCTCTCAGGAGGAACCACAGAGTTCTCCTCCCCACCAAGATACTTTGTGAAGCCCATTAGGGAGATCTGATCTGCGCACACATGGACACGTGAAACAAACCACTATCAGACTTATCGTCACCATGTCTAAATGAGAGAGAGCGAGAGCTTTGTTGTACCTCTTTCCAGCTGGCTGGCGTTGGTTTCATATCTCTCCATGAGCTGGCGGACCTGATCTCGCTTGAGTGGTGGGTAAAGAACCTCATTTAGTCGAGAATCTCTCTGTCTGCGATTTATAAAGTCCATCAACTGATCCAGAGACAGGAAGGGTTTCCCTTTAGAGCCACTGTACACACACACACACACACACACAGAGTAAAGAATTATACATTGTGCAAAGGATCTTTGCATAGTTGTTAAGACATAAAGTGCCCCCAAAATGTATTTGGACAGATATGTCTATATAAATATTAAATATATAAATATTTTGAATAGCATATCTATGTTTTATAATTTACAAACCTAAAACTTTTTTGTTTGTTTTGCTTGACAAGTGCACTTATGCCATCTTTCTTTAATAAAAATTCCACTTGGTTTATATATTATGTAATGGAATAGCATTCATTCATTTTTAAATATGGCTGAGTGTCCAAATACTTTTTTGGGGCCACTTTATCTGTGTCACTGCTGTTGGACTCTGCTCACTCACAGCTCCACAAAGATACGCTCCACCTCTGGTCTGGGACTTAGTTTGTTGAGAAAGTTCTGGAACATTTCCCAGGTGAAGTCATCTGGCTTTATACCATGATCCGCCTGAGGGAAAAATAAATCAATACAAATAAATACATACATACATAAATGCACAAACAAACAAACAAATAAATAAAACTAAAGAAAGGAATTTTCAACATCTCCAAAGTTTCCATTTTTAGAGTCACAAATAAAGGACAAGGAAAGCTTGATTTGGGCCTGAGGTGCACTTTAAAGGGAACATGACCATGGAAAACAGGATTTATTTTGGAAGATTTTTACATACTATGTAGGCATACAATGTTCAAAATGCATTGTAAACCAAGATGCAAAATGGATTTTGCAGCACTGACCCAAATCCACATTAACCAGTGGACAGTTCCTGACAGCACAGATCAGTTTGGCTAAAGCTGTAATCTGATCCATTTCAATCGCTCAGTCGTGCAAGCAAACATTTGTTTGTGCTACAGTTTTGGGGTTGAATGACAAGAATTTTTTTTTAAAAGTTGTGTACAATAAGGCACCTTTAAAAGGATAGTTCACCAAAAAATGAAAATTTTGTCAATTTACTCACCCTCATGTTGTTTCATGTTGTTTAAAGATAGAATGTTGGTAATCAAAGCCATTGACTTCCATAGTATTTTTTGCCTACTATGGAAGTCAATGGCTACCATCAACTGTTTGATTACCATCATTCTTTAAAATATCTTCTTTTGTATTCAACAGAAGAAAGAAACTCATACAGGTTTGAGGGGTTTGAGGGTGAGCAAATGAATATTTAATATAAATTCATTCTAGGGTGAACTATCCCTTTAAGTCTCAATTTATTCTGAAATGTAACCAGCAGAGGGCAGTGTAAGACAGGGAACAGATTGACATGTGGATATGTGCTGATCTAAGACCAGCTCCAAACTGAACCATAAAAGGATTGATCACAGATCACCATGAAGAAGGAAAACAAATGATGTGGAACATGTGACGCTACAAGAGATTAGGCTAAAGAGATGATCAAATCTTCTAAGCAAATATGGGTTATTTGAAAAACAGTGCATTTATATAGAAAGAACAAAACAGAGAGAGAGAGTTGCACACAAACACTTCTTATGAAAGCTCAGCAGACAAAACTGAAAGGTTTAATGTGAAATAACTGGTGATTGGTGCACGACTGATTACCTTGTTATTGACCAGTCCACAGTGATCCAGCGCCGTCTCTACACGTTTCTTGTCCGAGAACATTTTCAGGATGCTGAGAGAAGTGAAAGAGAAAGAAAAAGAAGAAGCGAAATGTGTGATGAAAGAAGAAGTGGCACATTAGCAATGAAAGCCCTAAAGAACTAGAAACATAACTGTGTTTGAGTAAGGCAGCTTGTGTTTACTCACTTCTTCACTGGGATTTTCCCGTCCTGATTTACCTGCAGCTTCAGCTTCGAGTAACTATGAAAAATGATACACAGAAAAAAAAAAAAAGGCAGACAGTGAGATACAGATGATTGCGTCAGACTGCTCTTGTTATCTCTACACTGATTATTTGCACTTAATGTTCTTTGTCAATAACACTATCAGCAAAAAATAATAATAATAAAACAAAAACTAACAACAGAATTGCCTCCGACTGAGTTAAAGGCTATGAAAATAACCTGTACGACCTTCTTTCTTTCATGATTGGGGACTGGAGCTTTTTTTTCATTTTGGGTGAACTAACCATGTATTACCATATGCAACCATAAATGACCAAACCAACCACAAGGCAAACCCAAAGTTATACATGAAAAACTGTTTTGTCGGCTCCAAAACGAGATATTTTATGTCTCAGTGTGACTTAAATAAACGCAAATGTGAGAAATAAGGAGTCACATAAGTAACAATTGTGAGAAATAAAGCTGCAACAGTGAGACGAAGTCATACTTTGAGACACAAGGTTGCAGTTTACAGATAGTTGCAGAGAAAGGTAGTATATGCAAGATATAAAGTAATAATATGAGATATAAGACACATTTTGAGAAAGTCTCACATTTGTGAGAAATAGCCAAAAATAATAATAATAAATTTTTTTGAGATATAAAGTCACATTTAAAGATTTAGTCGCGATTGTGAGAAATAACGTATTTTTGAGATGTCACAGTTTTGATAATTAAGATATTTAATCACAAGAAACTGTGAAATATAAAGTTCATTGAAGTCAGCTGAGGCTTTTTGTGGTGTCACTTGGCCTCACAATTTTTTCAGACACACACATGCTGGGTTCTCATGTTTTATGGGGACTTTCCATAAACAATGATTTTTATACAGTATAAACTGTAAATTATATCCTCGAACCCTAAATCTACCCATCACAGAAGAACTGGGCTTTTTCCTGTTGAAGGAAACGTGCATTTATATATATATATATTAGTGAGAGGTTGTGTACAAACAGAATTTTTCTGTTGGCTTTTGCATTATTGTCAAACTGTGACTTGTATATATACACACACACACACACACACACACACACATATAGGTATACACAGACAACACACAGAGTACTCACGCTTTGAATAAGAAGGTGTTGCGGGAAGCATTCTGGGACAGTATGTTTGTGGCAAGTTTAAACAGTTCATCAGTCCACACCTGGAAACCCAATCATAACAGAAAACAACTGTGTATAAATGAACTCATGCATTTATTATGTAAATATGATAATCCTATAAATAAATCAAAAGTTTGTGTGCCAAGTTTTTGAAGAGAGAGGAAAAAAAGGAGAGTCATCTGATATAATTCATTCAGAGCGCACATTTGCAAAGGTAGAATGTGAAAAAGCAAGACAGAGGGAGAGTGAGCGATAGCATGGACATGGTATCTAGGTGACAGGGACCGGTCGTCGTGGTTACCTTGCAATAGCCATCCTGCACAGCTTGGAAGTTGAGGAAGGAGATGTTGACCAGGTCGTTGCCATAGACAACAGTTAGCAGCTTTGAGTCTGAGTTCCCGTCTCCTTTGCCCAAACCCAACATATCACGTATACGTTGGTCCTACAAACACAGGCAAAATTTACCACCTACACACACCCTTTCATACTGACTTTTCCCCAACACAGGCACACTTAAAAACATACCTTTGGCATCTTGGCAAATCTCCCTGTTCTGGTGTCCCTGATTTGACTGATGTCCAGGATTTCCACTTCCTGTAAGATAGTGAAAAAGAGATACGCACAGAGATGATGTGTTACAAATATACAAATCAAATAATAGATTTTCTTGTTTATTCTTGATTCACAACCAGGAGGCCTGGATCCACTAGGGGGCCTCAGCACACTTCAAAGAGGGGCTCAAAATGACTTAAAATGATTTAAAATGAGACAAAACAAGCATTAAATAAAGTCAAAACAACTAAAAATAAAGATAGTTCTTAAATTAATTCACCCCCTTCAACAATAACATTTCTTTCTTTAAAGAATCTGAATTTCCATAGTCTTGAGTTATTAAAGCTATTAAAATCTAAATAAATAAGTAAAAATAAATAATAAAATCTAAATAAATAAAATTAATGAATCCAAACTTTTCAATTTATAACAAGCTTTAAAAACAATTTGTCAGGTAGAAATGGTCATTTTTTAATCCTTAACCTTATCCAGTAAATCACAAACAACTGGAAAACTATATTTGCACTTTTCTATCAATGGGAGCAGTGCTTGCTTGTGCAAAACTCACCACCATGTTTCTAGGGTGTTGTGGCTGGTTGCTAAATTGCTACAGTTTCTGAGGTGTTCAGTGTAGTTTTTAGAAGACTGTGTGGTTGATAGATAGTCACTTTCGCTGACTATCACAATAGAAACAAATATAATTATTAGCCGCGTTTCCAATACAGATTTGCGCAAAACTTGCGATATTTTCTAAATATCGATTCAAAAAACTACTGGGAAATAACTGTGTTTCCATTAATCGATGGTTTGCGATAATTAATCATTACAAAAATCAATGCAACGGATGTTGGTAGCTTTATTCCAGCCACTGCACTAGCCATTATGTTTAATCCAAAGAGACGTACGCATGCTATCCAACAATTTATGGCACTCCTTACACTTTGGAGTGGCCGCGTATGAGGTGTTTCTGGGTGTTTCTCCCTCCTATCAGCTTCGAGGTCTTGATATATTCAAATCGTGGCATTTCTTTGTTGTTTAGAATCCTGTAGTCCCGTAATACTTTTGTCTTTTATGAGTTTAAATGAAGAACTCTCGTCTTCTGTCCAAACATACCGCGGCCTCTTAACGAATGATCGGCTTTTACATACGCCAGGTGAATTGTATGTGCGAAAAAACTGTTTCCATTGCAGTATTGCGAAATATTCCTTTTTCGAATTGCTTGAAAAAACACCTCATGTGAGCGTAAAAACTTATTTGCGGTATATGGGACTTTTAGCGAAATTGATGCCTTTTTATTGAGCGTATTTTCAATTCGCAATTTCAATTTGTGCAATTTAAAGAGTAATGGAAACACGGCTAGTGATACTATCTACACTAGACACATCCCTGGGAGTAAACTGAGGCCTCGTTCTATTTCTGACATACTCCAAGCAGTTACACTACTTCTGGTATGAAGAACAAAGAGATTTGTCGCTTTCTCGCATCCAGTGTAGATCGCCTAAAGCTGTTGCTTCTCGACAACAGATCAATGGTTTCAATGAGATCATTTAACACTTTATCTCTCCAGGGGAACATATTGATGACTCATCCTGAACTGATGTCTGTCCAATCAGATTATCTCTAGAAGAAGAATGCCCCTCCCCCCAATAACACCTGTCACCAACTAGGAAGTCGCAAATCATGCCTCACAGCTGTGATTTTTTTACAGCTTAAAAAAGGAAGAGCAGTTAATATGTCCAGTGTGTTTCAGGAAAATATGTCAGCACAGTAAAAAGAAAACGGCACTCTTCAAGTGATTTCATGGGATTTTTAAAAGCTATCTGGAATGAAATAACACTGAACAGAGTTCCAGAGAATCCCTGACACACCACATACACAAGCACTGACAAAGTAAAGGATACTGTCACTGAAGCGGAGAAGCAGTCATAAGTTTAGAGTGAACTTTAACTTTATGACAGATTCACTCAACACTTCAGGACTCACAGTTCAGATAAATATCTCTCTCTTCTTCTGCTTCAAATGTTCCTGGGATCGTAAAGAGAATAGCTGAGTAAATGAGCTGTGCCAGTGGGTGAAGGACTGTGCTTGTAAACTTCAACAATAAACACAGCAGATCTGTACTCTAAATACTTGCTGTATAGCTGAGGAATCCCTCCCTTTCTGTCTCGCTCTTTATCATCTTTCTCTTTCCTGTACTCTTGTCCCCCTCCCACCATGGAGTGCAACAGTGCAGATGAAGTTGCTGAGTTGAACGTTCCCCAGAGTGTGTGCGAGTGTCATGGGTTACTGGTCGAAGTCTGCTAAGGACTGGTTCCAGTGCAAACAGGCCCAGCAGGATGGACACGAACACACACACACACACACACACACCCCTTTTCCTTGCAGCCATTGACTCATCATGTAATACTAGATTCCTATTCCTCAGTGATGTCACTCCATCCATATAATACATGTGCAACAGAATGTTTTTAAAGTATTTATTTAGAATTTATAAAAATGAAATAAAAAAATAAATAAATACATTCAGCTAAAACCAAATTTCAGATATGGACATGACAGAAACCCCCCTCCCTCATCTGTGGGTGTGACTATAAATATAAACAAGTTTGTGCATACCAAAACAAAAACCTAAAGCTCACATTTATTAAACACTATGACATAAACAATGAATAAAACCAATCCATATCTCTATAGATATACGCACAAAGCTGTGTTTATCTCAGAGCAACTGTAAAGTACCGTAACCTCGATGGTAACAGGTTGCATCCGACTAACTGCTACAGGCTCAGACTTGTGAAATATCTTCCTGAAAATTGAGCAAGCATGTGAGCACAAGGGTGTATGCAAGTGTGCGGCTGTTCCTAGCATACATACATTCCCCTCATTCCTGGCGAGCAATGACTGTTGACCTAAAGTTTAATATTTAGCCCACAATGTCACTGTAGTATTATTATGTCATTTATAAAGTGCAGTGAGAGAAACACAATACATTCACCAAATACACTTATAGACACAAACACTCTTGTACTTGTGGCAGTGACTTCACTCCAAATCAAACATCCGTTCTCTTTTTATTAACACAGCTTTCTCACGGACACAGAGAAATTACAGCATTTACCTTACACTGTCACACAGCTGACTTCGGTCTTGACTTGTTAACTTTCATCATCATGACAACAGTTGACAGAGTGTCAATTTATATAAACCAGAAAAACACATGAATGGCCATCATGTTTACTCCCTATTTGTCTATTCAAATATGTAAAATATTTTTGAATAACGGCTGTTGCCAGAGGTAACACTGTATAACTGACAGCTCATATAGGAAACAAGCATTTCATGGTCTCTACAAGAAAAACAATAAATTAATTTCAACTCAAAACAAAATTTCCTGCATATGTGTGTGTGTGTGTGTGAAGAAATCAAGCAGGAATCTCCAGGGTACAGTCATTCATCCTATTATTACAATGCAAAACAGTACAACACAATAGTGAGCCACCACACCCTGACCCCAATGTACTGTCTTTACTTGCCAGTGTGCATGTGAGATAACAAGGTTTTTTTTTGTCATGTTAAAAGGTGATTTAAATGGGGAGATGAGTGAGTGCAGGGGTCATATGCATGATTGACATGACATCCCCTGTCTTACCTCTCCCATTATATCTTCCACAAAGCCCCAGGGGCTGTTCACTGCCCTGCACCCTTCTTGTTGCCTCTTGTGGGGGTCAGACCTTAATTACGGGCAACAATTAATCTCCCAAAACAGAAAGCCCTCAACATGAAATACAGCTTCCCCTGCTGATTAATGAACACAAACCGGTGAGCACAAGAGAGGACACACACACACACACACACACACACACACACACACACACACACACACACACAGGTCTGTTTTGCTATCAAAGTAAGGAAATTCCATAGGCGTAATGGTTTTTATACTGTACAAACTGTACATTCTCTCCCCCTACACTACCCCTACCCCTAAACCTACCCATCACAGAAAACATTCTGCATTTTTACATTTTTAATAAAACATCGTTTAGCATGTTTTTAAAGCTATTTTAAAAATGAGGACTCATTTAATGTCCTCATATTTCATGTTTACGTCATAATACCAGTGTAACACCCATGTCATTATACAAATTTGTGTCACCAAATCACAAACACACACACACACGATGCTGGTGAAAGGGAAACTACCATGTGAGTTTCTGTGAACGTATCATGCTGTAACTTCCTTGTATAGCCCTGGCAACAGTCACTTCCTGTCGCGTCTGGCATTGGGGCGGACACACGGGTGTTGAGAGAGAGCAAGAGAGCTTGTGACAGCTGTAAACATGGTAAAATCTCATGGCTTTGAGTGGCATTGTTGAAATATAACACCCATGAGAACAACACACCTTGCCATACAGACTCAGGTTTGTTTTTTTCCTTGCCCCATTCTCCTGTTTCACTCAAGGTTACTGACTTTTGTACTGATCCCTGATGACTTGAGATTTAAAAAGAAACAATGAGAGAGAGAAGCAGACAGACAGAACCTATATCTGAATTTATAGGGAAATTCATTGTTCCCTACATTAGTCCACTATTATAATGCGTTTAAAAGAGTGAACAAAAGCTAGTAAGTGAATTCAAATGGCAGAAGAGCTGACACTTTTGTGCAGTTTGTGCTTGCGGTTTAATAATAATTTGAAACTTAGCTAATTTGAAACAAGCTTTACCTTGAAATCTATAATGGAAACTAGTCTTAATCAAACAACTAATAATCAATTTAAAAGAAAAACCTGTGGCATTTTGCTGTGAACACTATATACTGCTGAGACATGACCCTCACAGTTTAGCCATTCAGTGTGCGCTATTTGATACTATGGGGGACGTCTGACTGCACAATGTATATGCATCTCCTTCTACACATTTTTTGTTCTTCTAGAGAAGAAAACCTATAACATCATTAAAGGGTTAATTGAAAATTCTGTCATTAATTACTCACCCTGATGTCGTTTCAAACCCGGAACAGAAACGAAGATCTTATAAATGAAATCTGAGAGCTTTCTGTCCCTCCACTGACAGCCTACGCAACTACCATTTTCAAGCCCCAGAAAGGTAGTAAAGACATCACTAAAGTAATCCATGTGACCCCAGTGGTTTAACCTCAATTTTATGAAGCATGAAATTTTTATGAAATTTTATTATTTGTTTGTACAAAAATCAGAATTTACCACTTTATTTACAAAATATTAATCTCCACAGCATGTTAGTTCAATGGAGGGACAGAAATCACTCAAGTATCATGAAAAATAAGATTAAGCCATTATTTTAGTGCAATTAAACGAAGTACTGAGTAATAATTAAAAATATGCTTACTATAGGTTTGGGTTAGTTGCTTATAATTATGCATACTTTACTGTTGTTGCTATAGTATGTAACATGTAAAACAAGAACACAGTAAAATAAATGGGTAACACTTTATTTTACAGTGTCATTGTTACATATGTTATAGTTATTACTACAGTAACTACATGTAAATTATGCATAATTACATGCAATTAACCCTAAACCAAACCCTCATCATAACCCTAACCCTAGAGTAAGTACATGTAGTTAATTAATATTCCTCAGTATTTAAATGTATAATAACACTGTAATACGGACACCTTAAACTAAAGTGTAACCAATAAATGTTACCAAAAATATCTGCATTTATGTTTTGAAGATGAACAAAAGTATTATAGGTTCGGAACGACATGAGGGTGAGTAAATAATTTGGGTTAAATAATCAAACCCTTTGATTATCAAGAAATGTGATTTGATAGTACATCTAAGTAAAGCAACAAAACAGCACATACAGTGTGTTCACAAACTTACACAAACAGAAATATGTGCTGAATCACAAGTAAATCAGAGAACCTGAAAGAAAATGTCTTGAGAACAAAAGACAAAGATAGTGAGAAAGATTAGACGTAAAAAGGAATGTAGTAGTATTTATTATTTCCTGGTTCGTTCTTTAACTGCATTTTTCTTGCACTGAAATAATATCAAATAAAAAAATGTCAAATTAGACAACAAAAACCTCACAGCACAAATCACTAATGTAATAGAAAAAGTCACTATATGCAAATAGTACAGTACACTAACAAAGCTTTAGCTATGCCAGGATTCATTGCTGTACAGTATGCCTGTGTTAAGTCTAAATGATTAATAAATAATAATAAACATTTACTCTATTTCTTTATTTTTTAACCAAACAAGGAGAAGTGCTCATTTCAAAATTTCTACATACTCACAAGGCCACATTAAAGCAAATTCTAAAAGAGCTGGCTGAAGAAATAAGAATGTCTGATCATGATCTGAGTGTTAGCTGAAGCTTCATTGTAATTGAGCGATGCTGCAAGACAATGGTTCAAAAGACAAAATCAACTCCACATCGGAATGGCTGACAAAAAACTAAATTAAGGCTCTACAGTGACCTAGTTCAAGTCCTGACCTGAATCTGACAGAGGTGATGTGGCAGGACCGGTTCAAGACCAACTGTACCAATCTGTCAAAGGCCTTTTGCACAGAAGAACGAGCCAAGATTCCTCAACAGAGATTTGGAGGACTCATATTAAATAACATGTGGTGTTCAGTTGCAGTGTTTGCTGCTGAGTGCTGTCAAACCAGATATTAAGCATTTAATTTGTCACAAGGTTGAGCAGTTTCAATCTGATTTATTCAACTTCTTGAAATCCTCAGTAATGCACTGAGAACTAACATGAACAAACAATGAACAACTGTATTTTCATTGACTAATGTTAACGAGTAAATTCAGTAACAAATGTATTGCTCATGGTTAGTTCATGTTAGTTAATACATTTACTAATGTTTAACTAATGAACCTTATTGTAAAGTGTCACCCATTATATTATATATATATATATATATATATATATATATATATATATATATATATATAGAGTGTAATGTATACCCACACACACTTTTATTATGTAAACAAATATTTATGTTAGATGTGAAAAATCGTGATTAACCGATTTGACAGCCCCAATTTACATATAAATCTTGTAAATTGCTTAGATGTAAATGAATCTAATATAAATAGTTTGTCACGTATTTTATAACAATACAAATAGTAATGTGTAATTTGTTTATTATTAACATTTTAACAGATTTAGCACTACACTTGTTCATTTGTTTTTTCCCTATTAAATGTTGCATTTCACTAAATGTTTAGATTTCAGAAAACTAATGTACACCAAAGATTTTTCTAGAAGAACTTTTGCTGCTGAATTATCCACTCACACAGTTTATAATATATATTTATTTGCTATAGATTGATTATATTTTTTATTCATTTGTTGTTTTTCTCTATAATGAAGTAGTATGTATTTATAGATCATCAGTTCCACACACACACACACAAATAGATGTACAGATAGTCTACAATGACCAAGAAAAAAACAGCACTGTTATCTGAACAGTATTGGACAACTGGTGCATGAACCATCCAGTAATTGCAAAAAGCTTTGTGGTCTGTTACGTCACATATGAAAAAGTTTACCTTTAAAATTCTGTCAATTTCATCATGAAATTCAAACAATAAATGTGGCGATCTTCCTCTATACTACTAGTTACAGCACAAAATAAACATAAATGAAAATCAGAACATATGTTCAGTGTTTTGGTAAAAATAAATAAATAAAAATCATGTGCAGCACTAGTATATTATAATGCCAGCACAGCAATCTCTTCCTGTCTAAGTGGGCGGTTCTTGGCCAGAATGAGCTGCAAATTGGACCAGGCATCCTGCTGATAGTCAAAAGTCAGGCTTCAGGAGGCTAGATTAGAGTCAGCAAAGAACTGAGCACTTTAGCATTGAGAGACACACAGAAAGGTGAAACAGGCAAACAGAAAATGACAAGAGATCATGCATTTCTTCATTTCAGTGACCCTCCCTCTATCACTCACCCTCACCTCACCTCACCACATCAACACAGGACCGCTTTGTTAACCTTGTCGCCTGTCTGTCGCTCCAGATTTATCCCTCCACCCCCTCTCTCTTTCTCTAGCCTTTCTGTTTCTTCCTCTTTCTCTTTCTTCTGTACAGATAATCAAATTGGTCTTGGTCAGGAGTTTGTGATTCCTGTCATTCTTTTGCCACATAAGAGTGAAAACCCTCTTTCAGCTGAGCAGGACATTAAGTCTTATAAATATATATATGCAAACAGAGAAAACAATGGGAGAAACATCTGACCACTGGGTATTAATGATGGCTTGTACAGGCTTGATTTTCAGGCATGAGTCCAGAGCCATCTATAACAGGAAAATTAGATGTCAGGAATAAAAGCCTTCTTGTAGAGGAAGAAAGAAAGACAAGGATATGAACAAAAGGAAACCATTATATTATCAACCCAGAAAACAAATTTCCTGTCCGTGTGTGTAAATGTGTGTCATTTCTGAGGGATTTGTTTCATTTTTGCCAACCAGTATTTGCAATAACCTCTCATGGAGTCAAACGTCATATTTTAGGTTTTGGCAAATTGGTAGATAATTTGTATGAATTTAGCATCTCATTTATATGTTTTCGTATGATTTGCTTATGCACTACTGGTTAAGTTTAGGGGTGAGGTTATAGGTGGACCTTTATGCTTTTATCTAAAAATCTCATGGTACAATTTCATATAAAATCCCCACGTCATAAAATACTTAAGTTTTAACATGAGATCTGGTTGGTATTTGGGCACTTAAGCTATTCTTAAATGTATGAATTTCATTGCATTAAATACCAGTGTCATTTGCTTTAAAGAAAGTCATTACACGGACTTGTTTATAGTTAGTGGTTACAGTTAGGAAACCTGTGTGACCTTGAGGAAGTGGCTCTGTGAACTTGAAACTGCGGGCACACAAAGTTACGTCAGGTACTGTAATGAATAATTCTGTAAAGTTTAGATCCTCTGTTTGCTAAACATCTTTTCAACAAGCAAATTCATAGGTTAGAGTTACTTGAACATTGATTGAGTAATAGACAAAATGTCTAAGGGATCGGCTTGCACTTTGACTGTCCCACATTCATTTCTGTGTGATTGGAAGTGAATGGAGCATAACATCTAGTGTGACCACACCTTTAGGCCCTGTCCCAAATGGCACATTTCATATGCACTTTTGGTCTTGTGGACTTACAACGGTTCCCAGACTTCTTCCAGCCAGTCAAAGTGGCATAATGTCATGAAAGTATGGATTCGTAGGAAGACCGCAAGTGTTTAGGGTGCCATTTGGGATAGGGCCTTAGTCAGGGTAGACTTTGCACTTGGATTTGTACTGATTTTAAATCATAAAAACACTAAAACTACATCTTTCCAAAACATAAAAAACTCTATATTTACTGTATATTCAGTTAAATGACATTTATTACTAGATACCACATGGCATACTGTGTTCTCAACAATGATAAATCATTCATCCTCAAGTCTGACTTAAAGGGATAGTTCTCCCCAAAAATGTTGATTTACATTTTCTAGCACTCGCGTCATTCCAAACCTGCATGACTTTGTTCTGTGCAGCACAACAACAACAACAACAAAAATTCTCAAAATAATACAGGTCGTACAAAGTCATACAGGTTTGTATGGAAGTTTGTTTCCGCCACCGAGAAAAAAGAGAGAGAGAGAAAAAAAAAAAAGGTAATTTTGACTTTTTATCTTACAATTCTAACTTTTTTTCTCTCTTTTGCAAGTTTACATCTCGCAATTCAGACTTTTTTTGAATTGTATGAAGTAAAGTCGTAATTGTGAGAAAAAGACATAATCACATGATATAATGGGTGTTATTTTTCAGAATTGCAAGTTTATATCTAGCGAGGCACAGAATAAAAAAAAAAAGTCAACTGCGAGTATATCATGTTTGACATTACAACTCACAATTGAGGCATTATATCCTGCACTTGTGAGAAAAAAAAGAATTGCGAGATGAAAAAGTCCCAATTATCTATTACATTTTTTTTTATTTTGTAGTGGAAACAAGCTTCCATAGGTTTGAAAGGACAACATGGGGGTGAATAAATGACAATATTTAAATTTTTGGGTAAACTATCCTTATAAGTGTCAAAGTACCTTTTGGCGCCACTTGTATATATTAGCATATATGGAATTATTCTGTTTCAGTGGACACATGTTAATCTCTTCAGGCCACCTTCAACAAATAATAATGACCAGCAGTGGCCAATAATGTCACACTTTCTTATGAATGAACTATGAACCACCATGAGCCATAACAGGCTGGGAGCCACTGAGCTTAGATTAATACATAACCAAACACAGAGATTGGAGTTAGATCAGACCTGACATGACCGGATGGCTTTGAAGAGCTCTCTCTGACTGATATCGCTCCTCCACTATCGCTCCAACAAACAATTTTCTGTGGTTTGGTTTCATTAATGGGTTTTGTTTTTCCCGAGGTATTTTGAAAATGCGCTCTTATCTTTACTCAGTCTAGTATGTTTTAATGCTGTCTCGGGGCAGTTTGAAACCACAACTTTTTAAAAGGATGGAACTCACTGCCTATCAGACCGTTGTTCATTGTCCATGACCCTCTTGAAAAGAAAGAAAAAGAAATACAGCTTAAACAGGTAAGGTGGCTGACTGGTCTCATAATCTGGACAAACTGGTTAGACTGCTCTATTTTTCAGGTTTTATAAAGGTACACTTTTCAGAGCGCAAAAAGAAACGTTTACATTGGGGGGTACAATGCTGTTTCTTGCCATGTTTGAAATAAAATACACTGCTGTTCAAAAGTTTGGGCTCAGTAATATTTTTTAAATGTTTTTGAAAGAAGTCTCCTATATGCTCATCATGGCTGCATTTATTTGAGCAAAAATACAGCATAAACTTATAATATTGTGAGTATTATTACAATTTAAAATAACACTTTTCTATTTTAATGTATTTTTAAGTAATTTGTACCTGTGATGGCAAAGCTGAATTTTCAGCAGCCATTTCTCCAGTCTTCAGTGTCACATAACCCTTCAGAAAGATTTCTAATATGTGCTCGATATTGAAAATGGTTGTACAGCTTATTTTTGTGGAAATTGTGATTTTTTTCAGGATTCTTTGATGAACAGAAACATGAAATCTTTTATAACATTATGATGTGTTTAGTGACACTTAAAGGGAAAGTTCACCCAAAAAAAATTATTCCACCCTCAAGCCATCCTAGGTGTATAAGACGAACACAATCATTGTATGTCATGTCATTGTGTAGAACATCATGGCATTGTGTACTACGTCATGGAAGTTAATGCTTTTTGGACGTCCAATGTGAACGGCTGTTGTGTTGGAAACTCTTTATTTTACTTTATGAAGTTTTAAATGCTTAATGAAGATATTTTTCTAACACAATTGCATCGATTCGGCCTTTATTAAAATATGGATTCATTTTTTTATGGACGGATGCATTCCTTGGAGGTCCTTGGAGGACTAAGGATATTTTTAAATATATCTCCGATTGTGTTCATCTGAAGATAGTCATATACACCTAGATTGGCTTGAGGGTGAGAAAATCAAAGGATCATTTTCATTTTTGGGTGAACTATCCCTAATGTGTCTTTGTTGAATAAGTATTCATCTCTCTAAAAACAAAATCTAGAGTATAAATTTTACAATTTTACATTACAAATTGTATTATCAGCATTAAATATTGAATACATCTGAAGTTTAATGGAAAAATCCACATGAAGATTAGTGTCACACATTTGCTTTTACAACATAAAATCTTACATTTCATTTTAATCTTCATTATTTCAATTTCGTTTTACATTATTGATTCCAATTTTTAAAGAACGGTGTCTTTTTTGCCAATTTCCAGATTTAAATTCGATTTTGAATCCCACATTTTTAATGTGGAACTTGGGACCCCACTGCGTAAATCTGTCGTCACTCCAGACCATTTGTTCACCACTAAAGGCGAATGTGAGAGAGCAAGAAAAAGGAAGAGAGCGTGAATGAGTAAAAGAGGGTGGGAGAGAGTTATTGAAGTTTTTTTTTTTTTGGAGGGCATGCTATTGGTGAAGGGCACAGGGCAAGTTATGCTCCAAAACTACCCTAACAGTCTGAACGATTTCCTGTATGCTTTCCCACGCTTGCAGAAAGTGAGAGGGGGAGAGAAAGAAACCAAGAGAAGTGAAAAGAACGAGAGGAAGGGAGATAGTACAGAAAGAGATATAGAGAAGTAGAGAGGAAGTGTCATGTCTCCGTTTACAATTAACGGTTGCACTAACGCCTTTCTGTTCCTCACTGATGACAACCAGCTGTCCATGACAGGGAATTCAGCGTTGAAGAAAGAGAAAATGAAACGCCGAGTAAGGGGAGAAGAGAACGATGAGGACTTCCCCATGTGAGAGCAAGAGAAGCCAGAATGAGTCTGGGGGCTAAAATGAACCAGAGCAAAGGCTAATGCAGCCTCAGTCCCATCATTAGCCATTAGCTTGAGCGCAGATGGGCCCTTTGTCCTGCTTTACCACAAACAAATTCTGCTAATTGATGAATAGTGAACGCAAGAGTTGTGTTACCCTCCAATCAGATGCCACAATCTTCCATTAAGGACAGCAATATTAATGTACACAATCCCACATCCTTTAGAGAACCACAAATTCACTCAAATCTGACCCGATGAATGTCTGATGGAGCTTTCTGATGCTAACGCTAATCTATTATTGATTCCTCATAATGGCAGTCATTTACATGGTATATTTAAAGCTTTCTTTTTTTTTGAGAAAAGCCCTTAATTCAATTTTCATTTCTAAGCCAACCATGTTTATATGATATCATCGCCTCACTTTGTCACTAATTCAGTTAGTTTTGTAATTATGTTAGACAATATGCTTTCAAAAATATCACCATAAATAGATGGTTAAAACTTTAGCTACTCAGACGGTCAAAAGCGATTTCTTAAAGCACCCGATTCAAACTATAGCTACAAGACACTTTGTCAATTCTTTATTGATGTTTTTAAATAGCTACACTGGCTAGAAGCACAGACTGATCTTTGCCGTCTTACTGACAGTTTATTTGAACTGACAATTTGTTTACACATGCAGTTATAAATGAGCTCCATAAGCCATTTTTGGTAAGAATCATTTTTTTCCCCTTGTAGTTCAAGTAGCTTGATTACATTATATCACTTGAGTTATAAAGTTGAAAAATATACAAACACCATTATGCCATCTCGTAATACCCAAAATATTGTCATTTATTATTGAGAATTTCTGGTAACAGCAGAAGGTTTTTACTGTAAATTTAACCGAATATTTATTTGTAGTTTATTAAGTAGAATTACATAAGTGAAAATGGATTGTAATTTAGGTATATTTTTTAAATATTACATTTAATATTATATTTTTTATCAAATATTCATATATAATTTAGATAATATAGTAACATAAATATTTATTCTAACAATGCCTTGTCTGATATGTACAACTTTACAATTCTTTTATTTTATTTATTTTTTTTAACAGGATTTTTTCAACGACAAGTGCATGTTAGTATATTATGCAACATGTTTCCTTTGTTACAGAACACATAAAGTTGCATAAACAGACACGTTTGTTTCACTATATTAGCGAGGACATTGCATAGACTACCATTGATTTTATCAGGTTAATTATATTTTAAACCATATCCATCACAGTAACATGTGCAAAACCAGATTTAAATGAAAAACAGGTTTTGGCTGATTTAAGCCTTTTTAACTAGTGAAGACCAGTAAAAATCTCCTCATTAGTCGGATGTCATAATATTTTACTAAGTAATTTTACTATTTGGCCATCACAAATTTAGCCAAACCTATACACGCACACACACAAACACACACACAGAATAGTGTGTTTGTTCTATAAGGAAGAATAGTAGAGTACTTTCACACACAAACACAGTTTTTTCCTCTTTCTCCTTCCTGTGACTTATGATTTTGCTCATAAGAGAAAGTAAAGTGACTATTCATTTAGTGTCTGCCATATTCTTGCCTAAGTGACTCAATGTGACGTGTTTGGACATGCCACATCCCTATAACAACACATACTAAGTGAGTTTAACTGAGGAATACAAGCAACCCAGGTAAAGAACTGAACATGACAATGGCGAAAAGTCCCAAAAGATAACTGACTCCTGGTATTCATGTCTCTACCTGTACAGCTGGTAGAGACTATGTAGGAATATACACTATATATATATACTATAAACCACTAACCAGATATGAGATTTGCCTTGAAAATAGGCCACACATGCAAACACCCCCACAAACATGGTATATAGAATAACAGAGCATTGTGACGGACACGCATGCAAACCAGCCATGTATATTGAGTAGGAAGCACACGGACACTGTGGCTTAGCCACACACAAACAACACAACAGCAGAAAAAAACCCTCAGGAAAACAATTCTCACAGTGCGAGGGTGTTTTCCTACGCACAAAACCTGTTCTACCACAACGTGTGTGAATGCAGCTGCAAACTTAAGCTTCATTGCTTGATAGAATGATCAAGTTTGACTGCGCATGTGCTGGTGAGCCTGTGAGAACGTCTGAGATCGCCAAACATTATCCAACTGGCCAAAAAAAGAAAAAGGGAACAAAGAATGACATAAACTGGATTCATGGAAGTGTGGCTGACTTTAAACAACCTTTCAGTACTTAGAAGGAAAAGAAATGGAGTGTGTTGGATAATGGCATTATTAAATATAATAATAGCGATATTAAATATAAATGTGCCTGAATGTGCAAGCAAGTTACTGAAGAGACGAGATGAGGTGGCCTCTTTACTATTAACTGGAGAGGACGGGCTCCCCAGGGCCAATATTCCCTACACCAAACAAGGTTACTGTCTTTCCTCAGGCGAAGATCGTCCTAGTGTCCTAATACCGTATCGCAACACACTAAATGCAACATCCTTATCGATTCAAATACATAGCCAAAAAAAAATTTCTCAGCTTGTTGCTTCAATGTTTAGGAAGTAAACGCATTAGCACCTTCGGCACACGAAGGAATCTCCAAATAACATACTCAGCTAGCAAAATAAACAATTCGTCTTGGCAACTGACGTGGATTTTATGTGAGTTTCACACACACTGCGCTGTGTCTCCGTAGACAGCAGAAAGTCCCTTCTCTAAATTTACTGGAACCAGCTTGAGCTACATCGCCATACCACACATGCCACACTGATCAGCACGAGAGCATGAAAAGAGGGAAAACAACATATCTAATAACTAAAGAAAGAGTGAGAGAAAGGATGGGAGGATGCCTTGATTGAATTTCACTGGCTAAAATTTAATTTCATTCTTGAGCACTCACATGATAAGCCAGTAGCCCGCATGGCAGGAGGAGAGAGAGAGACGGACAGAAAGAGAGAAGTGACGCAGACAGGACTGATAATAGATAAGGCAGAATTGGGAGGACAGGTCAAATTAAGCTAGGGGTAAAAAAAAAAAAAAAAAAAAAAACGGTTTAGGCATAAAACATATCAACCATGTTTCTTATGAGTATGATTGAAAGACACATAATACCTGACTTTACTAAACAATTCAGTTGTCAATTTATTGGTGCGCTAAACTCCTTTCATTTGGACATAGGCACCGATTTATGTTTCTGCCGGTGGGTGTTCCGTCTTTGAATATGAATCAAACATACATTACACAAGAGTGTTTAGAGTTCCATAATGCTTACATTTCCTCATTCTTTGCATGACCTGACATGTTATTCTTATCCAAAATATCTTGTCTTTTTGAAATTAAATCTGATGAATGAATTGATGAATTCATTACACAAAAATCATTTGTGTCTCGCAAAGAGAAACGCACGGACTGCAAATACATTAACAACCAAACAAGTTGTTACTCTCTCCAAGACAAACCTGGTGATTTTGGAGTTAATTACTTAAAATGCAATTTGTCATCATGCAAAAAAAAAGATACTGCTGCACAAGCTTTTGTGTCAGGTGCTAAATGTAACAGTAGAAGAATTGTGCGTATTAAGACCCACCGATGTGAGATCCACCAATGAATTGATTTTTTGATCGGTTAAAATGAATGGAGAAAATATCTTGTGTGTTTTCTGTGGGTGCTCGAGCCTCTGCTGAGCCCCTGCTGATCCAACAGGACCCGTGTCTATGCCCTTGGATTCCGTTGCTAGGTCTGACAAGCTTTACAGAATGTCAGTGTGCTTTTCTTTAATAAGTGCTCAAATAAAATGGTATTTAACTTCAATAGATATTAATCTAATGTGGGCTGGAATGGATTGTGACATTGCAAAACATCTACCAAATTCCGTCAAAGAAAATACCTAATTATTCAGTTAAAGGGACAAAAACTGTGGAGAAAACAAATCAGAATTGAGACAAAAGCTTATGAGAGTCAACTGAAAAGTGAAAAGCCTTATTAGCCAAGCTTCTCATTCATTCAAGTTGTAAATTTAATTCATATAATTCACAAAACAATTGATGAATGAAGCATCATTTCAAACCTATGTTCAAGAAACTCTGCCATTTTAAACTGGTAATATTGCTGCAAGTTAACAGACCTGTTTCCAACGTTTCTACATCATACACACCAAGCAAATACATTAAACGGTTAATTCACCCAAAAACGAAAAGCCTGTCAACATTTACTCACCCTCACCAAACCTATACAATGTTATTTTCAAAACATAAATGAAACCTGAGAGATTTCTGTCCCTCCATTGGAAGCCCATTCCCCCAAAAACTGCAGCAAGAGACTTCAAAAAGTCTATAAAGACATTGTAAAAGTAATCCAAATAAATCAAGCAGTTTAGTCCAAGTCTTCTGAAGAGATCCGATCACTTTTTATGACAGATTTAATTTAGGCTTTTATTCAAATAAACTTTGATTAATGTACATACATATGGGAAATATGATAAACGGAAGCGCAACCATACTTCTTGTGTGAGAACAAACCTTGCTGGGTCTTGCTGAAACTAAAGCATGCTTGAGTTTCTGTTTACCATATTTGATGTGCTTGATGTATGTGCATTGATTAATGTTTATTTGTGAATAAATTAAACCATGACAGAATTTAATTTTTTTGGGTGAACCATCACTTTAACTAACTGTTTGAACCAATATGTAATTTGAAGTAATGTTCACTAAACTAGTATTACATTAATTTACCTAGTTATTTACATCTTACCAGTGTTCTTCATTTGGGAACAAAACTAATGTATAAAATAATCCACAGTATGAACTTCAATATTTGTTTCAACGCTATAGAATCGAATTAGTTAAAGGCTTAGTTCACCCCAAAATGAAATTTATGTCATTAATTACTCACGTTGTTCCACACTTGTAAGACCTTCATACATCTTGAGAACACAAATTAAGATATTTTTGATAAAATCCTCAGTGAGGCCTCCATTGACAGCAAGATAATTAACACTTTCAATGCCCAGAAATCTACTAAAAACATATTTAAAACAGTTCATCTGACTACAGAGGTTCAACCTTAATGAGAATACTTTTTGTGTGGCAAAAAAACGAAATAATGACTTTATTCATCAATATCTAGTGATGGGCAATTTCAAAACACAGCTTCATGAAGCTTCAAAGCTTTACAAATCTTTTGTTTCGAATCAGTGGTTCGGAGCGTGTATCAAACTGCCAAGGTCACGTGATTTCAGTAAATGAGGCTTCGTTACATCATAAGTGTTTCGAAATTTCAATGCTTCATGTGACTTTGGCATTTGTTTGCTGATCAATGTTTATATGTTAATAAACGAAATCTGTTAATCATATAATGCGATCGCCTCTCTTCAGACTAAACCTATAATAAGAAACCTGACAACAGGATTTTGCCATATTTTAGTATAATTTCTGCAGAACTCCCATAGACTTATATCAGAAAAGAGTAAAGGTGTTCTAATAATACTATAAACAACAACAGGCCTGGTATTGGCTGGTACAAGCAAAAAGGAAAATAACTGACCATGTTGGTCCCTCCAGACCAGTAGAGGAAGAATCCATCTGGGTCCACTTTGAGGGTGATGAGGCTGGGTGTGATGTTGGCCTCCTGAACACGCACAAATGAGAAAAAAAGAAAAGAAAAAAAATCAGTTGCCATTCATACAGCTTTACCAACAACATCAGTACTCCTATATAGATAGCAGAAGACTGTCATTCACTTAATGATATGAATAACATTAACAACTGACATGACTACTAATGAAGATCACTGGGAAACAACGACCTGGTTTAGAACATTTATTAACTACAACTAATAGCTAATTCAACTGGAATTGAATTAAACCGATACCATAGTAACCAAGAAACAGTGTTAGTCATGCCAATACTACACTTCAGTGATGGGCATACAGCCAATTAGCAGAAAGGCAGAGATATATGGGCATAATGACTTAAAAGTAAGTCAGATAAATGGGAAGTGCTTGGAATGGGTGGATGGTCCTGAGGGACGGTACGTTTTAGAAATGAATGTAATGACTGAAACCAAAACCTCAAAAGCCACACAGAGTCATTAGAGGAGTTTAATGCACAAGCCACAGAAGCCGATGGCTCCATATGACAGGAAATGCATGTTACCACAATATATACACTTGTATTTATTTTAAAGTATGTATACTACACAAAGTTAAAAAAAAAGTTGTCTCAGTAAGATTTTTTTAATAAACAAATACTTTAAGCAAGTATGGATTAAATTGGCCAAAAGTGAGAGAATAAAGACATTTATAATGTTACAAAATATTTCTATGTCAAATAAATGCAGTTCTTTTTAAATGTAGGCCTAAATCAAAAATTCCTTAAGAAATATATCATGGTTTCATAAAAATATTAAGCAGCGCAAATAATAAGAAATGTTTCTTAAGCACCAAATCAGCATATCAGAATGATTTCTGAAGGATCATGTCACTGAAGACTGGAAAAATTCAGCTTTGTCATCACAGGAATAAATTACATTTTAGAATATATTAAAATACAAAACAGCTATTTTAACTTGTAATAATATTTATATATTCCACAGTATTACGGTTTTGAAAAAAAGAAAAAGAAAAAAAAGCTGCCTTGCTGAGAAAGAGAGACTTCTTTTTTGTAGCATTTTTAACCGTTAATAAATATGTTTCATTATTTGACTGGACTGTCAAAAGCTTTTACATAAAGTTCGTTTTACATAAAGTAAAAATACAAAATAAGATACAAGATCAAATACCATTCACTGATGTAAACATGCAACACTCCCTTTACTTGAAGTATTGTACTGTTGCATATTGTTTCACATTATATTAGTAGTATGCAGTATATACTGTACAGTGTAATAGCTATCTACTTCAGGTGACATGAAAAGTTGGACTCTTATCTATGTCCCAAAGAGCGAAAACAAAGCTCTATTGTGAATGTTTTTTGTTTGTTTTTTTGCCCCATTAAAAATTCTTCACCAGTCAATTAGCCTACTGAAAATATTTCAAAGACACTACATCAGGGCACTTAATCTTATGTTTTTGGACTATCAGTTAACAGCTAATCTCATCTGTATGTGTTAGCGGTGAGGTGACGTGCGGCTACTGATCTATAGATGCAGTCTTGTGGAATGTTTGCATATGATTAAATTAATCTGGGAGCACAGATTTCCTTTACAACTTCTCTGAAACACTCCACCCAGTGCTGAGAGATATAAACACACACACACGCACACACGAGCTGTCTCTAAGCACAATCAAACACATTTGCATGCTGACAGCTTTTAATGTTTGCATAAACAAATGTTAGTGTTGCAATACTACTGCTGAATAAGCTTTATTTAAAGCACTGTATACTATCTGTACACAGACCTCTCAAAGACGTCAGGTGAGCTGAATCTACTCAAAGACAGCAGGAAAAAAAATGGTCAGACAGCATATGAGAGAAAGAGAGAAGTAGCAGACCTTGGTCTTGGTAAACAGCATATTTTATTTGACATTAATTAAAACAAGGTTATGAAGGAAACAAGTTCAGTGCGTTCAACAGATCCTATGATCTTAAAGGGACAGTTCACACCAAAATGAATATTCTGTCATACCACCGTTTGGGTTCTTTTTCGCGGTTACGATATATTTCACGATATAGTTATACATGTAGTTATTCTGGAAAAATTGACAAAAAGGTCTTTATATAATAAATAAAACCAAATGCTTTAGAAATGAACATTGTTTGATTTTTCTTTTTTTTGGTAAAATATTTATTTGGTAAATTATATTGATGGCTAAATACCATGTTTGTTTATTATACTACGTTTTTAAGGGGCTTGTTTTGCTCTTTTTGTGATAACTGGCAAGTGGCAACCCTCCAACTGGAGCTTTAATCAAGAGAGGGAAGAGTTTAGAAGTGACTAGGAGAGCAGAAGAACAGCAGCTACTGTTAGTGTTGACTAAGTTTAAATTATAGACCCATTTGGAGCAGACATCACAGTTACGTCACTTGCTGCGTGCACATAGTGGTTGCAGTGGTAGCAAGTGGAGGAAAATGTGCGAAATCCAGAGAATAAGACGAAAATGTTTTGTTGTGCCTCTGGATGTTGTAATTGGAATGCAAAAAAATATAGTCTTCATTCTTTACCGTCTTTAAAAACACCCTTTGAAGCTAAGTCACATACTGGACTGATGAAACCTACAATGATTAGTCTATTATTAAAGCAGGAATTTGATGTAAACAGTAAGTTTTCATAATATTCATATATGCAGTTCATAGAGGACATACATACATACATGGCAGTTACAGAAAGAAATAATATTTAGATAACTTTTAAAGCATAGCATATAACATTTTTATTTCACAATTCTAAATTTTTGGGGTGTTTATATCTCCCAGTTTGGAATTTAAAACTCACAATTGACCCTTCGTAAACAGTATGATTGACAGGCGATCTGACCAATCATAACCCCCAATCCACATTTTGTCTGACAAAGCAGTCAGGGGAGTTAGTAGATTAACATTGGTGAACTTGAAATTGAAAAATTGTGTGCTCACATTTTCTCGTGCTTGAAACAACATTCCTTCTGATGTTCATTCAAGTTTATTTGATGATATAAATGAACTAGTATGAAGAGATGATCGGTTCACAAGCCACTTGAAGGAGTTGCAGCGATCTGTCACGACACATTTAAGAGCCACTATATGGTATTTATTGTTTAAACTTCTTTAAAAAAAATACAGTATTTTAAATATGAAACTCTTTCATACGTTGTCAGTGTCCTCTTTCCTCTGTGATGTATTTTTCACTCCGTGAGAACATGATGTGTGGCGTGAGAGCGGCTTGTGTTGTCGGGCACAGCAACAGGGGGCGGGTTTTGCGAAGGGTCAATTGTGAGGTTTATTATTTCGCAATTCTGGAGGGAAAAAAAGTCCGAATTGCAGGATATAAACTTGCAATTCTGAGGAAAAAAAGACAGAATAACCAGTATCTCACAATTCTGTTTTTCCTTCTAAGAAATGAAATATAAACAAACTCAGATTTGGGAGAAATAAAAGTCAGAATTGTGAGATATAAACTCGAAGGTTTTTATTCTTTTATTCTATGGCTTCCATAGACTGCTACTGCAGAACTGTCGTTTTCGCCAACCAGGTAGGCTCCACCCACAAAAAACATCATCGCTGTTTGCAAACACCAAATTGGTCTATACACGGAATAAAAAAGCCCTAGTCAACGGTAACCATAACTGTATGGTTCTGAACATTCTTCAAGAAAGAAATCAATGCCAGTTTAGAATGACCTGAGGGTGAGTAAATGATGACAAAATTCGTTACCACTCTTCACAAACTGGTGTTTTTTGGTGCACTGGGAATGTTTTGTAAAGGCAAAACAGGGTAAACAACATTATAACTAGAACGTGTGGAAGGGAGGGAAGTGACCTGTAAGGTTCTCATTAGTGTGGGTGTACAGCCTTATAAAAACCCGTCAAGCTTCTCTGACTCACAACGTCAAGCCCTAATGATTTGACACATGCACACACACTCATACATACACAAACATGACGATGACCACAAATGGAGGTCATATTTTACTAATATGCAAGAACTTTATTCCCAAAGTTTATCCAAATTACTCTGCATGTAACTTTGTGTGCATGGCTGACATTTGCACATGTCAGAGGACTTTAAATGGATATTTGGGTAAACCATTAAAGCGAAACTGAAGCTTGTGGCCAGCAAATGACAGCAGTGTGTGCATTCTTTGAGACAGAGCCGCACACTGTTAATGCAATGCGAGTTATTTCAGTGGGTGAGTGGCCTGCTCTCTTGGCTCTTGGGTGTATTTGGCTTACATGCTTTTATAGTCCTTACATAATGCACATACACACACACAAACTACAACATGACTGAGTTTAACACCTCAAAGTCTGGGAATGCAGGACAAGTGGACAGAGAATGACAGAGAAAAAGATTTTACACTAAAATTCAGCATAGTCAAAGCTGTCATTAATAAATCAGGGTTTAGTTTGCCAGCATGTATATTATATGTGCCGCCTTGTCAACATGCAGATTTTTATGTCTAGACTTCACCTTTGGACTCACCAGATACAGACTCACACATGTACATACAGGTAAGGGATAATTTAAAGCCACTTGCTTATTATTGCTAAATAGACCCTGGCGTGAAGCAGAGGGGTCATGGATCACCCTGCGGGGGTTTATTTTCCCATAATGCCCACCTGACTGTACATTATCCCACCTTATTACAAAAAAATGGACATGAAATATTAATCTGTATAGAAAATATTATCTTATTTGTAGATTAGCATAAAGCTTTTGCTAAATAAATAACAGTCACAAATGCATATGACTTAACGGATTTACTTGTCTAATATTATTAAAATAGTTATACATATTAATAAATATTAAAAAGTTATACATATTGCAATAAAATGCAATATGTAATATTCTCGGTATAAAAATTTAGTCTGGTTTGCAAGCTATTTGTCTGTTTAGATGAGTAGGGGGGGGGGGGGCAGACAGGCTAAATGAAAACGCAAACTCACTCTCTGACAGTAGGTGGCGCTTATTGAAAAGCAGAAATACCTTGTATAACAGTATATACATGCTTTCAATCAGCCAGTCAGTATCCATTTATCATAATTTAAAGGAAAAGTATGACCAGCACAGTCTTTAAAGTCTGTAGCACAAAACAATGAAATTCAAACAAATTTTTAGGGACGGTCGATATGACTAAAGTCTTAACGATACATATCATGATTTAGATAAGTTATTTATTTTTGTTAGTTTTATTTTTTAGAGTATCAAATTATTTTCTCTTTTGTTTGATTAACATTAATGACGCAGAGAGCACAAGGAATATTAAGCTGCTATCACTTTAAGATCCACTGGATCCATTATACTGATTCGCATCTGGTTTACACCCAATTGTTTACTTCCACTTGAGACAACCGACTGTGTTTACATGAATATGCCACACGATGGCCATTTTGACATAATTGTGCGTGTATATTCGACCATTCAAGCACAATAAGACTTGAAAGAGACCAAATTTGCAATCTCATGCTGAGAGACGCAGCTTTCTCTACACGTACTTCAGCTGTGTCAGACAACGCGAGCACCGCGCTCTTTTCCACAGCTTATTGTGCTTAAGTCTTTTTAACATTAACCACTTACTAAATTTGCAATTGCCTTCTGAGAGAGGAAGCTTTCCGTGTACAGTTCTTCACTATATATTGAGCTTAAACTTTTTAACATCTAGTACTTGTTTCATTCATGCATTTCATCACTCTAAAGTGTCAATAGTGCTGTGCCAAGCATACATATACACACACCGTGAAAATCTCATTTCATACAGTCACCACTATATATATATCATACGGCCCTCACTGACATGAGCGTGAGTAAATGATGACAAAATTTCAGAGTGAAGTAACCTTTTAACATTTACCAAGAGGGATAAAAACATCTGCTGAAAACAAGGAACGATAAAGAGTGGGAAGAAAATGCCAAAGACGTCCCAGCTTAAAGTAAAGAAAGAAAGCCGGAAGGAAGAAGGAAGAGAGACATTTTCTGATGCATTTAAAGTCTGATTTACAGCAACCTTTCAAAAGAGCGAATGACTTGGTCTAAATTACACACACCAAAAGGTCTCCTTCCTGAATGAGAGGGCGAAACAGAAGGAGAGGAAAGGCTGGAGGGGGCGAGCAGAGGTCAAACACACCCATGTGTGAACTGTGGGTCATCGACTCGGACACACGTTCTGTTTGAGTAATAATGCCTCTGTTCTTCGTGTTCTTCTCTCAATCTCTGTCTTCACCTTGGCTGAAAGTGTGTGGAGGCTTGTTTTGCAGTGAGGTGAGACTCCATTAGCAGTGTGGCAAGAATCAACAAACGGAACAGCTGCAGTGGGCCACATGGATGAGTGGTCCCCTCTCAGCCCTTTCCAGGAAACTGTTCATAGACAGCTCTTATCCTGAATAATCATCACACACAATCGAAAATGATGCATTTTCTTGTTTTTGTGCTTTGTTGCTATACTTGTTTCCTTCATCGTCTCAAAACGCTGAACTTATTTCTGGCAGCAAACCAAAACAACATGCTGGTATGAGGTCGGTCGAGTTTTGCATGTTGGAAACCACATGAACACCTTGTATTGTGTGTCTGTGTGCACCAAGGGCGTTTTTCCCTGAGAAGGCAGGGAGGCAGTGCCTACACAACAAATTTCTGATGAGAAACACTCAACAATTCAAACAAATATTACGAAGATTAAAACATGCTCTTCTACAGCATTACTGTCCTAAAGTAACACTCAAGTTTCAGATAGAATCAGTTCATCTTCTTCCTCCCTTGAGATCATTGCATTCTATATAATGTCCAAAGATGCACAATGAATACGAGGTGGGCCTACATGCTGCTGTGATTGGCTGATTACTTATGTTCGCAACATTTACGCAAATCACCGGTGGAAATGGATGGATTAATAATTACAAAGTAAACAACTGAACTCACCCACTAAGATATCATCAAAACAAACTTGATCACGTAATGACCTCCGTGTGAGCCACTTTTACTGAATATTCAGCTAAGTGCGACCATCATTACATTTGCACGGTTTATTGATGATTTGAAGGCTTTCATTCATATATAAACATAGACAAAATGCACAACATCAAATATGATCAACTGAAGCTTAACCGTACTTGCTTGACACGCAAGTACAAACCTCGTTGGTTCTCGAGTGTCAAGCATTTGAGTTTCTGTTGAAACATAAGTGATATATGTGCTTTGATCAATGTTCATATGTGATTAAAAGCCTAAATTAAATTTGTTCAAAGCGATTGTGTCTCTTCTAAAGTTTTTGATTAGAAACCTAAAAGGGTTAGTTCACCCAAAAGTGAAAATTATCCCATAATTTACTCACCTTGAAGCCATCCTAAGTGTATATGACTTTCTTCTTTCAGCCAAACAATCAGAGTTATATTAAAAAAAAATATTCTGGCTCTATCAAGCTTTATAATGGGAGTGAATAGTAACCGAGATTTTGAAGCCCAAAAAAGCACATCCATCCATCATAAAAGTAATCCATATTCTGAAGCAAAGTGATGCGTTTTTGTAAGAAAAATATCCATATTTATAACTTTATAAACTAGAATCACTGGCATCCATACACAAATCAAGTTCTCACAGAGGATAGAGCAAAACAAAAAAAACGGTCAAGAATTCGAAGTCTAAAGCAAAAAATTTTAAAGATAAATGTCAGAGGAGCTTGAGTTTGTTGCTAAGCATTGTTTGAACCGCGAGAGTCTCCTCTCACCTAAGCATACGCTGGAACTTGACTGCTGTGAATGCGCGGACAGACATTATTGGAAGATAGTGATTACAGTTTATAAAAGTTAAACAACTATGGATGTTTTATGCATACAAAAACGCATCGCTTAGCTTCAGAAAGCCTTTATTAACCCTGAATCCGTGTGGATATCTTTTATGATGGATGGATGCACTTTTTTGGACTTTAAAATCAGGAGCACCATTCACTCCCATTATAAAGCTTGGATTCACTTGGATTTTTACTGATTGTGTTTGAATGAAAGAAGAAAGTCATATATACCTAGGATGGCTTGGGGGTGAGTAAATTATGGGATAATTAATGTGACTTTTTTAATATGCAAGTGATAATCCACCGGTAGTTGGGCATTAAACTATTTTAACGCAAAATGTGGAGGCAAAGAACCACCTGACTCAGAGCGGTGCGCGCTTCAATAAAAGCACCATGTTGATATAGATTGTGATTAAACTGACTGGTGCATTAAAATGATTTTATTTATTTTTATTGCAGCCAATCAGAATGGAGTATTCAGACAGACCATGGTATAAACGTTAATAAACATATAAAGTTCTAAAATATTATAGTTCTTTGTTAATAGTATCAAATAAGTGCTGTCCCATATACCTTAATCTAGAAACGGTGTCATAATCAAATGGAAATAGCACACAATTTGGACCTTTATTTGGACTTACAAGCCATACTGAGAGAGAAATCTTTGCCTCCTCATTTCTGGTTTGCATGCACATGTGTTCTAAACAGAGTGTGTGGGCTTTCGTGTGACAAACACCGGACAGACGTCTGAGGAATGAAAAAATAAGAAGGGGAGAAAAATGTGATCAGTTAGTGGGAGCACAAGCAAAAATCAAAATGAAAAACATACGGAGGAAATGAAGGAGGGAAAAATGTGAAACCACAAGAAACATTTTTTTTTTTTCATTTTCTGAAGAAAACATGAGTGGCGCTTACAAGTGTACTATAACAAACACTTACTGGAAAGTACTAGACTATGCATACTAGACTATTCTTACAATTGTAAGTCTACAAGACTATGCTAGGTGCTTATAAAAGTGTAGAAGAATGATGCTAGGGGGGTGTGGGTGGTTTTTGCTATGCAGTTTCTAAAGTGCTCTGCATGGCGTCAGCATGTTGCTAGGTTGTTGCTATGGTGTTCTGGTTGGTTGCTTACTGGCCCAAGTAAAAAGGGCTGAAAAATGGAATACAGAATTGTGCATGAATAACCTGTTTTTTTGCCAAATTATTCATTTAGCTATGAAATGTAAAAAAATAATTGTCTTTAAACATGTTCTAATTCATCCTGCAGAATCGAGACAATCAGTGCAGAAAATGTGAAATAAATCAGATTCTTTCTAAGCATGATCATGAGTCTCTATACACAAACACACACTGCCTCAATTAGGATATTTAAGGAACCGACAAAAAGTAAACAACCTTAATATTATAATATGTGGAGCAATTCCCTTCACAGGATGTGTCAAGCTCTTGTGTACACATGCGCACCAGACATGACTAAACATGCACAGCTCCCTTCTTCCTCAAAGTCAAATAAAGTCTCTTAAACACACATACACACAGATTTCATCACACTCAATACAGCCAAAACAGTAATGTTTACCCTGAGACACATTACTTGTGACCTTAAGATTGTGACATCTCCAGATTTACCACACAACATACAAACACGCATTTGATGTGAGCCTAATAAATAGAGCAGTTAGCATTGGTACATGACGAGGAATGAGAAAGAGGAAGCAAAAACGAAAGTGGTAAGAGACTGATAAGTGAGGAGACAGCAAGTGGGGCCATCAGGAACAGAAGTAGAATCTAGTGTTCATCAAATGTTCAGTTTTTTTTTTCGGGTTTCCTGTGATTTTCCTCTCTCTGGCTACATGGTCTCTCGTTTCTCTGCGCCTCAGAGTGCCAGGCGTCACTTCTCAATATTTTCCTCCATGTTATCTCCTTGTTTGGCCTCCGTGTTTGAAACTTCTCTCCGCTCACGCACAGTTCGCCCTCCCTCCTTCCCTCTCAGAATTATCCTCCTACACCAGCCAAACTTTTATTCAGTCACCCTGTGTGTCCAAGTCGCTGCTGTTTTTCTGTTCCATTGAGAGAAATACTTGCATAGTTTCTTGCAGTTCACACAGTTAATCACAAACCCTAAATACTTCCTTTGGAAATCCCTCAGAGAGAAAAGGATGAATAATATAGTCCCTGTGAATCCTCAGTCAGATTGGTTTGTTTAGACAGAGGGTATGATCATTGCAAACCATCCTTACTGGGTTTGGACAACATTTATATTCCTGCTTAAAACAGTTAAGCAAGACAGCTACATCTGTATTTCTCTCTCTCACTCACACTCACGCATGCAGAATTTGTCACTGTATCATATATGTATGACTGTATCTAACTCTTCACGGCTCCATAATATTCCCATAACTGCGACCCTCAGTGCTCACTTTCACCCCAGACACCTGTCAAGCGGAAGACAGAGGATAAATTTGCAAGTCAAAGCTCACAGCTAGCTGATGTGCTCAGAGGCATCAGTCCTACAACATTGTCTTCACTGAACTACAGCCAAGGACTTAATAATCCATCTTAACAACAAAAGTTGCTCACTTACCACACTGTTTAGGGAGTGAATGATGCATTTAAACAGAGACTGATGGTTCATTCGTACATTCTACTGTTCAAAAGTTTGGGGCTGGTAAGATTTTTTTAATGTTTTTGAAAGAAGTCTCTTACGCTCACCGAGGCTGCATTTATTTGATCATAAGAACACAATAAAAACAGTAATATTGTGAAATATTATTACAATTTAAAAGCACTGTTTTCAATTTGAATACATTTTAAAATGTCATTTATTTGATGGCGAAGCTGAATTTTCAGCATTACCTCCAGTCTTCAGTGTCACATGATCCTTCAAAAATCATTCTAAAATGCTGATTTACTACTCAAGAAACATTTCGTATCATTTTGGAAAACGCTTAATATGGTTGTGGAAACCATTTTTAACATTACAAATGTCTTTATCACTTTTAAACATACTGAATGTGTCCTTGCTGAATAAAACTATTCATTTCTTTAAAAAAAAAATCTAACTGACCCAGTGTTGCTAAGACAATTGTGTTAATTTTACACTATTACCAAGGGTAGTTTTTGCAGACTGCGGGTTGAAGCGATTTTTAACGTGATTGGGTGAGATTTGATTAGTAATTGACCCTTCGCAAAGACCCGACCCGTTTAGTTACTGTTGCTATGTCCAACACACCATGTCACTCTCACGCAGTGAAAAAAACATCATGGAGCAAAGAGGACACTGACAACGTGTCGACAGACAAGACAGAGCAGGTTACCTTTGCTATGAAACGATTTAATTAAAAATATTTAAATTTTTTAAAGAAGTTTAAACAATAAATAGCGTATAGTGTCTCTTTAATGTGTCGTGACAGATCACTGAAGCTCCTTCAAGCGGCTCGTGAACCGATCATCTCTTCATACTAGTTCATTTATAGCATTAAATATACAGCTCTGGAAAAAATTAAGAGACCATTGCATATTTTTTGTTATTTTGACGAGTTGTTGCTTTTGGCAAATAAATGCTCTAAATTACAATATTTTTATTTGGAATTTGGGAAAAATGTCAGTAGTTTATAGAATAAAACAAAAATGTTAATTTTACCCAAACACATACCTATAAATAGTAAACCCAGAGAAACTGATAATTTTGCAGTGGTCTCTTAATTTTTTCCAGAGCTGTACATGAATGAACATCAGAAGGAATGTTGTTTCAAGCCCGGAAAGATGTGAATACACACAAGATCAAGTTCGCCAACTGCTTTGTTGGACAAAATGGCAGATTCGGGGTTATGACTGGTTAGATCGCCTGACAATCGGGCAGGTTTTGTTGTGCAGACGTGGCAACCCTGTACTGACTACTAAACGGCTGTGTATATGAATGCAAAAAATCATAACGCTAAATATGGCTGTAGTTAAAAGAGCCTATCATGTTGCTCAGAGGCAGGATATCACTAAATATGGTAGTTGTAGGAATGAAAGTCCCGCCTTACAGACAATCACCTGTTTGTTTATGACAGGGGTATCAGTTCCTGGGGGGTCACAGTCCTGCTCCAACACACATGCCTGTGCTATGCCTGAAATTCAGAGGGTCTTAATAGATACTACATTTGAATTTACTTTTGAATTTAAAAAAAGTAAGTTCTATAGTTGAATATGGGTAGTATGAATGAAATTCGGACATACTACATCTCTCATGTTGTTACTGTCTCTTGACCTACAGTGTCAGTTGCATGGCTTCACCGGCATTCATGAATCCTCTCCCATGGGATAGTAAAGTGTCCATCAAAAGCACACTTCAGAATCACGCTGGTAGTAGTAGATCATCCGGGTACTTTTCGCCTACTGTTTTTTAAATACATACTACTGTGTTGTACTGTTTTAACCACACTACATAGTAGGTAAGTATTCGATCTCGGACGCAGTGTTGTTGTTTTCAGCCTGAAGGTCTCGATTAGCTGGATCAGGTGCACTAATTTAAGGTTGAAGCTAAACTCTGCAGGGCTGTGGCCCTCCAGGAACTGAATTTGACATGCCTAGTCTATGCTACAATGTAACCTAACCTGAAAAACTGTTTTTCTTGCATAATGAATTTAAAAAGTACAATTTATGACACCATTGTTGTCAGACTTTAACAAATAGTTACACAGTTTCTGTTTGTTTCCGATTCCATTCGACTCAATTAGATTGGAGCTGCACTTGCATGAATAGAGACTAAGGACTAAGCTTAATCCTTTTCTGTTTTCAATGCTTCTAATTACAGTTAGTTGTTCAGTTGGGTGCTGCACACAGCACACAGATTCGGTTTTTACTACCTACAGTCCTCGGCAGTAAATTTAGAGGTAAAATGCCACACAATGTGAATGTCACAGATAACAAAACTCTGTGTACTAAGTGAGATTGACCATTCAGAAGAGAAGTTAACTCTATTTATCTGCAGTGTTTATGTAGCCAGAGAGGCAGCAGACTTGATGGAGGGGATTAAGTTTAGCCGCAGTCCATTCCGTGATCAATTAGGATCCTATCCAAGCCGGCTTCCAATACCAGACAGGTCGAAGGTTGGGAAATGGTCCATTGAATGTTTAAAGGTGCACTAAAGCATTACATCTTACAGTCTGACTTACAGCGGTTTATTCTGAGAATTAGATAATGTGTTATAAATCATTAGATCACATCAGAAGCCAGAATGTTTGACTACAGTTTCTTTTAGAGAGATGAAGAGATTAATAGAACAGGAGGGAAGCAGAGAAGCAGAGATGATAAGAGAGGGCCTGTTGCATCATCTTCGCTCTCATTGATGTCTGACATTAATGTCTTTAATCATAAGTGGCACAACCGCACAGTCACAGTATTAGAAGCATGCAAGACATAAAAGGGACTCAAACACAAAACAGACTGTTACATCACAAAACAAATAAGCCATACCATCACTTGGAGTTCAAGCCCTGACATGACATATTCAAGCATTGTGAGTTTGCTTGCGCAGATTAAAAGTTTATTCATGTCTATGTTATTTAAAGATCATGCACAATGCATTATGACATCAGAAACTCTGTGGAACTTACACTTTTCTCATCTTTGAGTTATAGAGCTAAAACATAACACTGTTTTCTCCCATATGTAACTTAACAGCATTCACCCGTGATCTTTGAAAAGCATGAAAATTTCAGGTGTTCTCGTACAATGGGTTTAAAGACTCCCTCGAAGAAAATGTGTTTTTATCTTGGCAAAAGTGTATTTTGATAGAACAAAAATATTATATTATTATATTGATGGAGTAAAACAATTTGAGTAACATGTTAAAGAACTTTGAGACACAACTACCTGGTTAGTTTCAATCACTTTTGGAATTCCATAATCTCACTTATTAACAACTTCTGTATTATTCTGTTATTATTTAATGAGCGGTGTACATCTTAGAGCTATAAAAACAAATCGCCATTGTGATGGATCTTGTCATATGGGCCCACTTTGCACAACCATCTCAACAAATCCATTTATCCCAAATTATGCAAAACTATTTGTTATGCTGACAGGTGTTTAGGTATTTAGTGTTGTACTTTTTCTGTTACCATGTGGCGTTTTAGGTGAAAATTTCTTCCAAGGGACTTTTACCCTGGTGATTATACCCTCATAGAGAAAAGTATATATACTTTATGTGACGAGCTAATTCTTTAAATAAAGTCAATTATTTCTGAGTCAGATTTAAATAATTAAATAGTTGTTTTTATAAAAACAAAACATTGTTGAATAATAATAAAATAAAGAATAAAATTATCTTTTGAGAAGTCTCAAAGTCTGGTTCCAATAGCAAGCACTTTACCAAAAATGGGTCAAAAGTTGGCTGAAGACAATAGAAGGTTAAACTGGCTTTATGACAGATAGCCAATTATGTCCTTAACTACAGCTATGACCTCAGTTAAAGATATAATAAGACCCCATTATAGTTAAATACAGCTAGTTATTTATTTATTTATGGATGCCTCTGAAGACACACTCTTCTGCCAGTGGATGTACACACACACACTCCAAATGAAATGCCGCTTTCTACTTACAACAATAAAGAACAGTTCTAGAATATTGAAGGTTTACGACAGCCTTTCTCCCTAATACACACACACACACACACACACCTGGAGCATGTCTAAGTAGAGTGAACTCAACACAAACCACTCAGCATTTATGGGCTGCTTAAGTTAATTATTAATGACTTTCAAGACATGAAGTGCATCAAGTTGTACAGGCCCACTTTCCCCTTACTCAACGCTGCTCTTATCAAAAGGTGTTGGCTCTTTAAGCTCCAGTTAAGAGCAGTGGGGATCAGCTAAATCGGTGCTCAGTGATTTGATCAAATAATGGAACAGAAGCGAAGATTTTCTCCCTCTAATCCTTCAACATAATTACAACTGTAATGGCTATCCAATGTGAAATTTGAAACATGATCCGTACACACACACACACACAGGCCCTTGTTGCCAAGAGAGCAACTACACAGAAGAATTTAGAGGAGATGGTGATTTCTTGTAAACATATGTTGGCATTAACCCTTTAAGAGAAATACTCAAGGGGAAATTGTGTAAATTCTGTTTCCATTGAGTTAAATAACATTCAAAAACCACTTATTTTATTCTGACCTTTCATGAGAGCACACTGTACCTCAATTGACATTTTACGGAGAGGTCTATAACAATAGGATGGATGAAGAAGAAATGCAATTATGTCCAAAACAATTTAATTTCTGTTTCATAAGAAAATATAAATTTATCTCATTCCAGTTTATTATTAAATTACACTTATTTTGAGTGCCTTCATATGAGAGGATGTGTTCAGAACATGATTTCTATCAGTGGGAGGTGGATGTATATACACACATTTTAGAAGTCTACCTTCACAAAGTATGCCTAAAGCATAACTAAATCAACTCATAGTTTCATTAATAAAGGCTCCAAGACCTGAACTGAGTTCACATATGTAATAATTTTTCATATAACTACTATAAATGAACTTTAGGTGCTGTTTATCTGCATTACCTTCAAATGACTGACGGTACCTTTTGGTTAAGGTTTTCTAAAAATGTGGTAGCCTATGTTTAATAGTATGCGTATTTCTGAAATCTGATAGCACTATCATGTAAATCTCCTCTTGATATCCCTTACCCAGTTCCAAACAATTTCATAACACAAGCATAATACTGTCAAGATAATTTTGGGCTTCACTTCCTCCTCCAATGCGAAAATGTTTAAAAAAAACCCAAACATGTTTCCTGTCTAATGATAAACATGGGTTCGGAAAATGGGCCTGATCCACAGTGTTTCTGATTTGACACTAAACTGGTCTATAATTATGTCTCGAAGCAGTTAAAGGGTTAAACTCAACTCCATATGCGACACGACTCATGAATTTCATTGCTCTTACATATCGTCATATTTCTCGGTAGAAAACAATATTAAGTTTGCGAGAAGAACAACTCGGCACGAGGAAAACACATCAGACAAAAACAAGTTATGAACATGAGACCCAGAACACGAGAACTCGATCTACTGGAGACTTCAACTCCACATCTGTCCTGGGTGTCAGATGTAGGCTACTCCTGTACATTACTTCAACAACTTAAAGTAAAACAAGCTGGGAATCACGCCACTTAAAATCACAGAGACGCGCACGGACGCGTCTTCTTACCTCGTCCCATTTGATAAACTTGCTCCCCCGTTTGAGCACCTCATGTACAGACACCGGTTTGAGCTGCAACGCGTGTACTCCCGGTTTCGCCCCGGCCATGACTGCTGAATCGACGGGTGGCGACGCCTCTGCTTATCGGTTTGAAGTCTCTGACCTTCAGTGTACAGAACCAGAGCCCGAGCCAAAGCCTCGAGTCCGGCTGGCTCAACGCACGCGGACGCGACTGTCACACATTCACGAGCGAGCGCAGTTTATGACTTTCGCGATTGTTTATTCATCTAAGCGCTTATCACTGCAAGGACTTGAATTGATATTTTCCTTCCTGTCCGTCCATCCGCTTGGTAATGATGAGATCCCCGCTCAGGAGAAACTTTCACTTGACTTTGGTCCACGCTGGAATTTGCTCCTCTTTTCCTTCATGTTTTCTCCGAACTAAATGGGAGCGCGAGAAGGACAGGGAAGGAGAGAGAGAGAGACGGGGGGAGTAAGGAAGTGAAGGAAGAAAAAGAGAACAGACGAGGGAGTGTTTTTCTTTTCTTTTCTTCTGTCTTTCCGTTGTCATTCCAGTCTTTATAGAAGCATGTGCTGCTGGTATAATGTGTCCAACATTAAGAATAATTACTTTCGTTTTCCCCTGGTGCAGTTTTTCCCCTCTATTTGAGCGTTTTCATCATTCCAAGAAAGAATGTTAAACACGATTCTCGCTGTGAGCCAAAGCACTTGAGTACAAAAAAAAAAAATAGTGCAATCAATCGATTCAAAAATCACTTTTTCTTTCTATTTAATCACGATTAATCGCACATAACACTAAAGTTTTTAATATATTTGTGTATTATAATACTTTCACACTGACTCTCCAAAATAATGTTGAAACACCATAAAGACGGGACATTTGAAATATTTGTTTAATGGCATCACTGAATGAGGGCCTGTATGTGATACCAATACTCATACTGATGTCTTTATTAAATTCTTTCTCAATTTTAGCCATTGGACATTGCAATATAATTGAAAGCTATACATGTTGACTTTTAATAGGCTTTAAAAAATAAAAAGACTTTTAACTTAAATGCATTTTAATAGGCAAAATGTAACATTTAGCTTTGCCTTTAATATAAAATCACATACTTCCCTACTATATAGTAGGTGAAAAATGGTATTTGACAAAATAAGTGTTCAGATTCACAGTAAAAAGAGGCAAAAAGTTTCCAGATGATCTACTTCGTCCGGCGAGATTCTGATGTATATGATGGACTTTTTACTATCCCATGAGGCTACGGGAGAGGATTTGTGAAAGGCAGTGAAGCTACACAACTGACGCTGGTAGGTCACATGATAATGACAACATTGCGAATGAAGAATACGTCTGGATTACGTTCAAACTATACACATTCATACTACATAGAACATACTTTTTTAGCGAATATGAAGTAATTATTCAAAATAAGTACCGGCACAGTCAAGAGAGTATGCGATTTCTGGCGCAGTTTTTTTCTACTGACCCAATCAGGCCGATTCATCATGTTAATTATGACCGCTCTAAATAAACACAAACAAAATCCATTAGCATGCATATTAACTCCAGCCATTTGTGGATATAGTAATTAGTATGTTATATGGATAATTCATCTTTCTTTTCTAAATTAAATATATAGAACAACCTATTTCTCTTCTCTTTCTCTCTCTCCAAGTAATCCTAATTTGCACAGTTAGGATATTTAGCCTACTTTCAGTCCTCTAATTGGATTTATCAGCATGTTGATATTTCACGTAACAGCACCAAGACATTTCGGCTATTTCAGAGACAGCCTTGGCTTCTTAGGGACCATTTTTATTGGCGGAAAATAACTGCCTATTTTTAACTGTCCGTAAGTGTTGATTGTTGATAGAACTGTATTAATAAAGCCAAATATGTAGGCCTATATATAATAAAAATAATTATATTCAACTCAAGGACTTTTGCTTATGTGATAGCCTACTGTTTCAATTTTGTGCATATCACCAGTTTGATCAAATCTCATGTACGTCGAATTAGCTAAACAAACTGCGTCACAGTTGAGTTGACACGTTTTGATCATACAAAGTCCAGTGAAACCATGGATGTTTGAGATAGCCCTGAAGATCCAGTCTTCGGGTATAGGCTTTCCAGGTTACTTTCTGTGCTGGAAGGTTCCAGATTGTCAGCGGCCATTAATACCCCCCCCCCCCCCTCCTTCTCCTCCTCCTCATTCCTGAACAGGTGTCCTCTTCCCAGATGAAAATATACAGTAATTCTCCTGGGAGAGTCAGAAAGCAGAAAGACAGTCAAAAGTGACCCTTCAAAGGTGCACCTTGCACATTTTCTCAACTTTTATTACTTTTTGGGACACTCACTCCCCCCACACACAGACATATTTTCAATGTCAAGCCCAGCTGGGCCTCTCATTCTGTGCTCTGAATGTGTCTTACAACCCCGGCTGTGAAGAATGAGATTTGTGGACTCAAGAGGGCATGTAGCTTTGGTAAAGCTGGAACAGAAATTTTGATGAAGAATAATAACCACTGCAGAGAAAGAGAGAGAGAAAGATGAGAATATAAGGTCAGCAGAGGAGAGATAACTGTAACTTTGATAACTGCTGCGGTCCAGTCACTCTAATCACAGACTATTTCTGACTGAAAGCCAAGCACTCACAAAGACACATTGTATTTTAGCTCAGAGACACAAGTTAACATACACACACACCCTTATCCAGAACATATTTGATTAAAAAATATGCCATTTAAAGATGTCATCTGAACTCTCTACAAAGTTCCTCCTCTGTTCTTTGCTCTGTGTATCTTTCTCCCTGTTTTACCTAATGAGAAATCCCTGACAGAGTCTACAGTAGCTGCAAAGGCTGATCACATTACTTTTTAGATAGCAGAAATGTGTGCCAAATGCTCTGAAACCTCCTCAAAAGCTTCTTTGTTAAACCTCAGGCAGGACTGACTCAAGGTCTTCCTCAGTCAAACAGTTCACTGTTGCCATCTAGTGGTAGGCTGCGTCATAACTCTAGAAATAAAACCAACCAGGAGAACGGAAGCTTGTTCAAAACACAGTAGTTACATGTTATATCTTAATATAATACTATAGCATGTGATTGATTTATATGATATTTTTATTAAAGTGCCAACAAATGTGATTTAAAATGATCAGAAAGCAGTTTTCAATGGCACTAGTCCACTAGGGGGCCTCGGCAAACTTCCAAGGGGATCTAAAGATAAAACAATAAAAAACAAGCATTAAAATAAACCGAAACAACTAAAAAAAAAAATATATATATATATATATATACACGTATTTTCGCTATACATGGTTATGTAGTTTAAAATTAAATATTAAAATTATCGGGTAGATTTATTTTTTATTATTTCTTGTTCAGTGAATCATACAACTGAAAATGTCGGTATTTAAATATTGTTGAGGACAATGGGGGCCTTAGAGACAAAAAGGGTGAAAACCCACTATGTTAGAGCCTGAATCTTTACACAAATGCGTAACACAACAGCTGTGTTACTAATGCATCGGTTTCCTCATCATTCCTTCAGTTTCTCTCAATGGTCACAGCTGTGGACTAATCAAACTAATCTCTCATCAAAATGGCGCTTTTGTTTCCTCTCCCCACCCACTGCAGGCATCCTCGTCGCTCTATTCCTTCCCAGATCCCTATTTCACTGGCTCTCTGTTGTTATACCCCTAATATAGGTCATTTTCAGTTTGCCAAACACTCTGCTGCCAATTCATTTTTCTCTATCTGTTGTTTGTTGTCATGCCATCTTTCATTTCAGCCAGGTGGCAGCAGCAGCAAAACTGAGATTAATACCTTGGTTGATAATTCACACCAAGTCTATGTACTGTCTTATCTGTGCTGGTTTCATTATTTGCTTAATATCGGTCAGAATTTATTTTAAGGTTGTAATGTTATCCTGAGTCAGTCATGAAGGCAGTGAATCATGTGTGATTTCAGAGAAATGCTGTTAAGGAGGGTTTTGACAAGGACAGACGCAGCAAACTTCATTGTTTACTTTCGTGAATAATCTTTTTGAGAAAATGTTCTGTAAACCTGCACAGGTCTTAGTCAAAGACTCCTGACAGAAGTCTACTTACTGAATTTTTTTTTTATTCCTCATGGACTTCATGTATCTGAACTCTCACACTGAGCTTTTACCCGGGTGACGGGTTGCAGAAATTGGTTAAGACAAAAGAAAATGCTTATTTTGAGTAATTTCACCTCTTTCCTTTTCATCTAAGCTCGAACAATAATTTTACCTTCTATAATAAAACTATTCATTGTACACAACACACCACAACTTGACGTGTTTTATTTCATGAGGCAAATCTGACATGATTTATTGTGTTTTTTTAGCTGAGTATATCCGCAAGTATTAGCCATTCTTAAGAGATTATTACAAGTTCACACAAGAATCAAGTCACGAATGCAGCACATGCAGCTTTACCCACTTATCCTCGCACACCTAGGGATCATAAAATGCTACTTAGAGACCATAGGAGGGTTGCAAGAACTGGAACACTGTACAAATCTACTCTAGATTTATTTGCACATGATAGCGCACATAAAAAAAATCAATAATCAGTAATAATGTCTTAGATATTCAAATATATGTATGTCTGAGTGTACGGATGCATGTATGAGAAAAACTGTGTCACAGCATGCAGTGGGTTTACTGGACTGTAAGATCCAGACACAGCATTTTGAATAATTCATTGTCTTCATGCCACTTGTAAAACATCATAGTTCGAGGTAGGAATGTGCTGTGGGCTCGATAATCAGCCAGCATTCTAAAAACAACATTCCACTTCTTAATTGTTTTTTTTTAGATCCTTTTTAAACTCAGTAAGTTCCGGCTGAATCTAAAATGTCTACTGGCATACTATCTTTCTGTCAGCTGTCTATAAGGAATTATTGACGATGGGTGGTTTAATTATAAGAAAATAGCCTAATGTGAAATGTGACAAAATATCTCTTTAGCTCCGCCCACTCCCATGAAGCACTGCGAATAACGAGTTGATCTCCCTACATTCTCAAAATATTAAAATATTGCAATATATGATAATATTTTGCAATAAACTTAAAATATATTGTTTATATACAGTTCAGTATACAGTATAATCCATATTTTTAAATGCGTAGTTTTATATTTCTCCATCGCTTTTAGTTTGATTATGCGGTTTGCAATGCTTCATGGGATTGTAGTTCTTTCCCTCACTAAAGCCATTAAGCACACAGTCTTAGGCTTGTGTTTTTTTCTGATTTTCAAATACTTTTTTGCTTGTAATATTATGATTCACATCTTAGCTGGTTGGCTTGGCGAAGACTTTTTTGAAATCCTTGTGGGAGAAATGAATGGAAAAAATGCTTCCGGAACCAACGCTGCTGAAAACGTGGGTGGAGACTGTGGCACTCCATTGATTGGATCAGAGGGAGGGGAAGTTATTTTAATTGGTAACACTTTACAGTAAGGTTCATTAGTTAAACATTAGTTAATGTATTAACTAACATGAACTAACCATGAGCAATACATTTGTTACTGTATTTACTAATCTTCGTTAATGTTAGTTGATAAAAATACAGCTGTTCATTGTTTGTTCACAGTGCATTAACTAATGTTAAGATTTTAATAATGTATTAGTAAATGTTGAAATGAACAAAAATTAATAAATGCTGCAGTTCATTATTTGTTCATGTTAACTAATGAACCTTATTGTAAATTGTTACCTTTTAATCAAAGATTATAATGGCACATGAATTTTACAAAATAATGATAAATGTAAATAAATCACTAAGGCTATAATAAATACTGATTATACTAATTAAAAATAAAGAGTTGTCAGTTTTGATTTCATGGTGACTTTAACTCACAAATAAAAAGTTCTGGTTTGGCTAGTTAGCTAGATCCTGCTGTAACAGGCCTGGTGGGTGAGGACAAATATTGTTGTTCTCATCTAGGCCTATAAATAATAAAAGTTACTGATGAATAGACACAACATTAAACAGACAAAATCTTAACAGAGTTCAAAAATGTACATGTCACAACTATCAAAGAACTCTTTTGTGTTTATTCCTCGATTATCATAGCAACTAACTTGAAATAACAGGATTATCTGGTTGTATTAGCCTGAAGTGAGGGTTGGTGAACTTATTAGTCAGCGACAGAGACAGGAAGAGAGAGAGAGAGAGAGAGAGAGAGAGAGAGAGAGAGAGAGAGAGAGAGAGAGAGAGAGAGAGAGAGAGAGAGAGAGAGAGAGAGGACAGCCGTGGCTCAGAGGGGGTTACACACACATCACTCGGGTGAGGGAAGCAGAGTAGGAAAAGGAAGGACAAAAAAGAAGGGGGACACTGCACTGTTTGTTTTCGTTTTTATTGCTTTGAATAAGAGAAAAAACCTCTGCCGTTCTTCTTTAAATGCACGGATAAATCATTGTAAACGGCTTCCATTTTTTTATTTGCAGGAAAACAGTAGGCCACGAGGAATACGCTGGAGTTTGAAATGATTTGAGCGTTTGTGGCTTACTTTCTAAAGCAGAAAAGGAGACACGCGGGTTGCAGTCCTGTACGAGCGCAGCGGCTTGCTAGATTGTGACAAGACCAAGCGAAACAAACAATCAAATATAGTTACTTTACATTACTTTAGAAATATTATCAAGTAGTTGCCAAATGTCATTGAGTTCTGCGAGAAGGAGTAAATAATAGCTCTATTAGTGACCTTATAAATCACACTGCTCAACAAACACGGGGAAGAAACCCCTATCTACTTTACCAGCCGGTTATTCACAGCATATTTGCGGACTATGGCGGCGGTAACAAGTCCAGAATCGAGCCAACAAGCTCGCGTTTACTTCCAGACGCCCCCCGGTTCGACCGAGGAAGCCGAGACCCCGGTCCGCAAGCAAGGACGGGTCACAGTGAAATATGACCGGAAAGAACTGAGAAAAAGACTGAATTTGGAAGAGTGGATTATTGACCAGCTAACGGATCTCTACGACTGTGAGGTAAGACTCTTCGTGGAAGCTTTACTAAACAAAAGTAAGCTAGTTTAGACTGTTATCGTTTGTTGGGATTACAGTGGCTTAATTTATATAGCTAGTAAACAAAGCTACGATAAAGTCACCAACAGGTCAAGAACCTACTGTAGCCTGTACTCATGTAACGGCAGCAGGGATCGAGTTATTATGCAGCTACCGTAATATCATTACGAGCCAACGGGCTGAATGTAAGTATGTGTTTAAGGGTCAATCTGCAGTTGACCCACATTCTATTTCAAGAGACTTCAGGGATAGCGCATTACTTACTACGATAACTATATTTCGACTTTATTTACCTGCGCGTTTTCCCGTAACGCGCGGTGACGTCACTTGTACCGAAAATGTCGGTAAGGAGTTTAACCTGATGAAATTAGTAATAGTTAACGATTTTATATGGCGCGCAATTTAAACTATGAAACGTACAAGTCTTGAAAAGGTGAATGACGATGAGATTGACCGTGTACCGTCTCGTTTGATTCATTACAGGGATTTGTTTCCGTTCATTAAAAAGATTCATTCAGTGACCCGTCTGCAAGCTACATCGTTACACCAGTAGGTGTCGAGTAGTGTGTCCAGGCGTCCAAAAGTATGCGTACTTCGCTACTATAAAGCCTACATGCAATGCATAAATCAGTACTCGAGGCAGTGTTCATAAAACAGATGGCGCATGGGTAACGTAGTGCATCCAGAGAGAGATTCTAATCTAACAACATTATAATTTCTCAAAAATAATTCATTTATGTTTACAATTTATCCACGAGGAACATTTCTCCAGGTACTTGGCTATAGTTATAGTTCTTTTCAGTCACTTTTTGTTGTCTTTTTCAATTTTTCAAATTTGATGGCCGCCCATGACCTTCTGAGACAAAATGTTTTTGTTGGTTCTTGTAGGACAAATATACACTAAAGATTCATTTTAATTGGTCTACTTGTTGTAGGCTTCTTTTGCTTAAAGTCTTCAATTACATGAAGTCAAAAATGAGTGTTGAGACCATAAACCTGTCCCGGGAGGGAACCTCCAGCATTTTAACAAAAGAGATGAACATGTGGTTTGGCATATTCCTCATGTCTTCTGTACCCTCCCCCAATCTATTAACCACACGGCCAGAAACAAACATACCCGTTTGCTTCCTCACGTTATCCAAACCCATGTCAGCATGTTAAATCCGCTTTGCCAACTTTCCTAGCTTTTTAGTAAACAATAATGCGTGACGTGGCGGTCCCTTGAGAGTCTTAATCCTTTTCATTTAAAACTACTTAAATTGTCAGAAGCCAGATACCAATTTTGCCGCAGAAGGAGCCGGCGTGGCATACTGCCATAGAGAGAAGCAATCAAGTCATTATAATCTCACTTTCTGCACAGCAAGTGTTTGGTTTCCCTGGATATGGAGTGTGTAGTATTTTAAAAAAGACTAGACAGAAACGCTTCAGTAACAATGTTACAGATGTGGCTTGGCGTTAAGGAAAATTGCTGCGGATAATAAAAGGGAGGAGAAAACGAAAATACTGACTGGGAGGGGAAAGTAAAATGGATAAAAATCATTTTTCAAACTCAGCAAGTGTATGTTTTCAGGGTAACTGTGATAAACTGTGAGACATCATCGTTTGATGTGGAGCCCTTTTGAAATCAAGAACTAATGGCAGTGTTAAATGAAGTTTAAAAAGAGGATGCAAAAATCAAGGGAGAAGTAAACAGACAATCATTGATGGAGACCAACAGACGGTCTGTGAAAGAGTTCGAGGGAGGGAGGTATAGAGAGGGACAGCTGTGGCTTTGGCCAGGAACACAAGGATGGCGTTGAGTGTTTTTCCTCCTTCCCCTCATTAACACTCTGCACACAACTGCACTTTTTCACACGTGATGTCACACATGAAATTGCAAAATAAATGTCTCATTTGGACTTTAGGTTTAAATGAGTCAAATGTGTACATCTGAACACTGACATGGTTAAAGTATCAGAGTAGGTCCACAACTCATGCTTGCTACCAGTTTGCTCACTTTGGAATGATTCAGTGAATTTCTCCTAGTTGTACACGTTTTTTGGAGTTGGAAACGAGAATAAGAGAAAGAAAAAGAGGATGGAGAAGGAGAGGCATAATTGTAGTGGGATCATCGGGTTGATGCCGCATAATGGAGACTGCCGAACCGTGAGTCATGACTGAAGGAAATGCCAGTGACAGGCGAAACTGCAGGAAGTGTGTGTGTATGCAGTGATTCTCTGATGTTTTAAGAAGCCAGTAAAGGTCACAGCAGTCTCGTGACCTCGGCTTTGGAGCAGTTCTTTTGTGTGTGCACGTGCCGCGCAATGATGAACAGTGTCAGGATGTTGAGCTGCTCTGTATATTGGCTCTATATTTACTTTATGTTGAGTTCTCTTATCTTCTTCCTTCCTCACTCTCAGACATTATTTGAATACTTCAGTTCCTCACCTAGCTGCTGGCAGGCACACACCCCTCCCCCCTGATACCACCTATGTGAAAATGTGCATGCACTGTGTGTTTCTGCTTGCATGTGGGTTTTGTGGAGTGGAAAGTACTGGTTTAGGCAAGGCCTATGTGTCAGTCAGAATACATATTTAAAAAGGGAGCTTTGCATGTCTGTTAGAGACTTGCAAAGAAAAAAAAACACGATGTATACTTAATCTACACTATCGTTCAAAAGTTTAGGTTCAGTAAGAATTTTTTTTATTGAAAGAAATTAATGCTTTTATACAGCATGGATACATTAAATTGATCAAAAGTAAAGACTTAAACGTTGTATATTTTTCAATGTTTTTTTTTCTGTTCATGAAGTAGAAATGTATTATGGTTTACGCAAAAATGTTCAGCAGCACAACGGAATATAATATAAAGATAAGAGAGGTTAATGATAATATTAAAAAAAGTTTCTTGAGCAACGAATCAGCATATTAGAATGATTTCTGAAGGATCATGTGACAATGAAGACTGGATTAATGATGCTGAGGAATAAATCACAGGAATAAATTATCATCTTCATGTTAAAAAGCATTCTGGAACAATAAAAAAAAAATCTTGTGAATTTGAACCGTTATACACTCCCTTTAAGTAAACACAGTTTTCTCAGGATCAGTATAAGTAGAAGTGAAGATGAGTCATTCAGCTGAATAATATTGCCACATATTACCTCCGGGAATTTGGAGATCACAAATCGGGCCAAACCTTATGTTTTCAAATGTTATTTTTATATCTCATTATTTGTCATGTTTTGACATAAGTTTACTTTTGCAAAAATACTTAATTTGTTGGTTGTTTTTATATATCTAATTTGAATTTTTTTTAACTTTGACTTTTGATTAATTTCGGTTACAAAGTAACATCAAATGCACTTCCTGGATAATCATATCATGCACCTTGTCCCAATTCACATAGCCTGCTGTACACCCCAAAGATTAGAAGCAGTTTACTTACTGTTATTTTTAGAATTTTCAGTCAATAAAAAAGTGGCAAGAAACGAGGCCGAAGTTGTCACAGTTTTTGAAAAGGTTAAAGGTAGGGTAGGCAATTTTCAGAGAGGCTAGCAAAAGCATAACATCCCACTGTCCCTCCCGCATGAACACGTACAGCAGGGAGCAAAGAAAAGAATCACAAGAGACGTCTATTTCATGTCTCAAAGCACATAACATATGAACATAAACAACTTAAAGAGCGCTGATCTGTACCAGCTGACCGTTGCAGATTCATTTCAGCCTTGATAGTGGAAAAATAAGTCAATTTGACGGTCGTTGTCACACTGCAGGACTGTTTGGAAAATCTGAAAATGCCAGAATTCTGTTGGAGGTAAAATTGCAACTGTCATTAATCGGCTGTCGCTGAACATGTCAAACTGGCAATCAAATAATTCAGATTTTAGTCTAGTATCCAAAGAATCTATTAGGATTCTCAAAATTTGTCATAGATGACCAAATTGTGGCCAAAATCGTTCAGTGTGCACCCGACTTAACTTACTGATTGCTATGAGGATGTGAAGAGACTTTCAACCAGCATAACAAAAATGTTTCTGGAACAAAACACCTACCCTGCCTTTTAAATACTGAATTTTAAGTAATTCATTTGTAAAGGAATGAATTTAGCTTGAAGCTAAAACTATGCATATCAGTTGTTTAAAGATGTTATTTTATATTGTAGTATAAATGTCCCATTGTCAAAAGTATCCAGTAATTTTAGTTCTTAGTATGAGTGTGAATTTGGATGCAGCATTGTCTTAATTTGCTCAACATCTAATTCAACATTCTACCATTACATAACTGCATTTAGACACCCGGTAATCACAGAACCTAATTACAGAGAGGGAGAGATGAGTATACACACTAATTCTGATTGAGTAGTTATTCCTTACCATCCACAGTGCCAGTCTAAGAGTTAGCAACCTGTTAAGTGAAAATCATCTTGTGTTATACAGTAAATGATCTGTTTATAATGCTGTTCTATTCTCGAAAAAAGAACCACAAGCCATTTTAAATGTTCTTCAATTGTAAATAGAGAGAGACTTATTGATTGCAACATGCTTAAAGCAGGATGTCTTCAGATCTGACCTTTTCTGTTGGTCACTCTGTGATCCTTATGTAAAAGGGTTCTGATCTGGCTGGAAATAGCCTTCCCTTTTGTACACAGACTAATTCAAGAGCAGAGGATTCAGCAAAGTGAACCAAGTTAACTTCCAGACAGACTGTCTGGCTCTTTAGCTTGTTTATAATCCAGTTAAGTAATTCTGTGTTATTTCGGAAAGTTGCTGTAGATTGAAGCCAAGAGAGCCTTAGATAACAGCACTGGAGTGCACTATTAATTTGATACTTGATATTAAGTATGGGTCATGATGGTTAACATGAAAACAGACTAGTCAAGTTGACTTGTGCAGTTGGATAGTTGATGCCCCCCGCCTTTTTATTTTAAATTTTGATATATTTTCCATGCCTAACTTAAATAAGCATGCTGATGGTATAGCCATACAAATTCAAAGGACACATTTGGTGGTTATGGCAGATCCTTAGCATCTGCGGGGCCTGAACTCCTCCTGTGACATCATCACCAGCCATATATTAGGTCAAAGGGTGTAGTCACAGCAATAAATACCCTTCCGTCCTTTAATGATGCAGAAACACTTTCATTAGTCCAAAGGGCTTTGTGATAATTACAGCTAGAAACCTGTAATTACAGAAACTAGAGCAGCGGAGCACAGTAACGTTTTCTCATTTCTCTCTTCATTTTCCAGCTTGATGTAAAGGCCTTTTTTTAGCCATATACTTGATGTTATTAAAAACTCTTGTTATTGGAGTGCCCTGTTCTGAAGGTACTCGGTGGATTAGTGGAATTGTGGGTAACTCAAGAGTGAACTGGACTTAGTTGCAATCAAGTATGAATAGAAATACACATGCACAGACATGCACACACACTTGAAGGCACCCAGACTGAATCCTTTAAAGTGCTCTAATCTAGGGAATATGATGAACGCTTGCCTGCTTTGTTCTGCTCCAGAAACGGCAGACGAGAGGGTCTTGCAGGTCTTTCCCTGTTGGTGTTTCTCTTTATCACCTCTGCTTTTACTCATTTTCTCCCTACAACTTGTTCTATCTTTAGATAGAACGACCACAGAGCCAGATTTATAGACTACAGCACACCTTGTACACTGTATGTATTGATTCAAAATCTCATGATGTTTTTGCAATGGCTATCTCAATCCCAAACCTTTTTTGTCAGCCGAACCCCTTTGACCTAAACTATTTACTTGAAGAACCCCCTGAGATTTTAAGTTAATATTTCAATAATTGAACACATCTGCTTGTTCATAGGTCTGATATTTATTAATGGCTACATGACATGCAGGAAAACAAATAGAATATTATTAAATATTAATAATAATATTATTGGGTTACACTTTATTTTAAGGTGTCTCTGTTACGCTGTAATTATACATTTAAGTACTGAGTAACATTAAGTAACTACATGCTATAGGTAGTAACTACTTACTATAGGTTTAGGATTAGGGTTTGGTTTAGGGTTAGTTTCATGTAATTATGCATAATTAATTGTTATTAAAATAGTAACTAAATGCAATATATGTAAGAATGTCTCTGTAAAATAAAGTGTTCCCAATTATTGTTTAGTAAATCTTTTCCTTGAATTGTTTTATTTTAAAGTTTGTTCATTATTTATTTGTGAACCCGAGTTTGGGGTTCACTAACTGCTTTGAAATAAGTATTCTACGTAAGTCGGAAACCAACTATTAAAGATGTTAGAAGACACACAAAAGTGTATATAAAAAGCATAATATTAAAGAACATAGAAAAAAAGTTTAAAAGACCCTGTGAAAAATACTTTGTCTTGCGTTGACTCATTTCCTATTGAACAGGAAGTTGGTACAGTTGGTTTTGTTATGAGTAGATTTGATTAAAATTAAAAAAAATGGAAATATGTTTCTTCTAGGGCTGCACAATTTATCGCATGATACGAAAAAAATAACATTGAACTTGAACACGATTCGTAGTTGGAGAAATTACCCGTAGTTGAAGAAATGGAGATGTAGCCATAGGGGCCGTTCACATGTTGTGTCTAAAAACGCATGGAAAGCGCAGCCGTGGTGCTTTCTCCTTCTTTCCAAAGCACTTGCGCTCCTGACGTGGCGTCTGTCGTTGCTATGCAACCATGAACTGCACTCTCTGTGACGATGACGTTTCAGGATAACACCACAATGATGACAATTGTTATTGTTCTCTAGTTAGTTAGTTAGTTAAGCCTTTATTTGTCCCACAGTGGGAAAATTGCATGCATTTCAAACATTTAATAAAAAAATAAAACAAAGCAAAGGAAAACCCCAATTTATTTCTAGCCCTTGCATTAGCTCTACTACTAGATATATTTATGAAGATGAAAAATAAAAACCTGCCCTGTACAGCTATGAGCTGTTTGGTTGAGCTTTCGATGTCTTGGTAGGGAAGAAATGAAAAGATTACAGATTAAAATGTGTGATTAAGTTGCGATTAATCCCGAGTTAACTCATGGCAATCATGCGATTAATCACGATTAAATATTTTAACCGATTGACAGCCCTAATTTAAACGTGCATTTTGTGTAGATTTTATTTACTTACCAATTTTTTGATTATTTCATCCACCTTGTTTTTCAACATTGAAGTAAGCTACTTTGTGCAATAACTAGAAGAAATACAAGCTACAGTAAACTTTAAAATTATTTGTGCTACAGACCAATATGTTTATTATTATGATTATAAAATAAAAAAAACAAACACCAGTTTGCAACATCAAGCAGCTAAAATATATAGCGCTGGAATCCAATCAAGTTAAAAATGGTTGCGCCCAGTCTTAGGTTAAAAATAAGTTGGATAGTTATTATTGACTTAAGTCTTATTGGTTAACCATGTTCTTTTTTTAAAAAAGAAAAAAGAAATTCTGCTTTAAATAGAGAGGATGCCAGAGAGTCTAAATGATTTTCGCTCATATTGAGGGCAATGCGTTCAGACCGAGCCAAAATACATTGCTCTTTTTCTATTAGTCTTTACAATTCTGTATCACAATTCTGTGGGTTTTCCAGTTAAGCTTATGGACTGATTATGTTTCCTTTCATTGTGTGAGGTCATTATTGTTTCTCTTAATTAAAGGCCTCTCTGCTTGTCACAGAACCAACAATCCATCCAATCACTACTTCTTACATTTTTCTTCCTGTCACAGACATCTGGATTCTTTATCTCTCATAGCTGATTGTGACTCTCCTTTTCTTACATCCTTACTGCTTTAGTTTTAACATTCTTTGTTGAGAAGGATGCGGATGTTAAATGTGTAGTGACCTGTTGATTTGTTGTTTTGTGTCTGGATGTGTGTTATGTTCAGCAACAGTATTTCTATGGAAACCATTCCCATATGATCTGGTCTCTTTGATAAAGCATTCCCTCCCTCCCTTGGGTCATTCGCTGCATAATATGAAAATACACAACAGACTCTCTGTGATTTGGTTTAGAGCAATTAATTACTTTCTTTTTCATTTAACACTTTATATTTTCAGCTACTTGTGTAAAATGTAATTAATTTTTTTAATAAAAGACCAACAAAAGATCTAATTCTTTTTCTAATTCTGTTGTTTTAATGAACGTAAAAGTCCCTTTTTTGTTTTAATGTAGAGAAAAAGTCTTGCTGACTCTTGTGTGTTTGTTGCTTGTTATTCTCAGTGTGCTATCTGCTGATAAGCCTCCAGTGTGTGGTGAGAGACAGTGGGTTATACACCCCCACCCCTCATGGCCCACTTCAGCCCAGCCAGAGGACTCTCTCCTAAGGCAGCATGTGTCCCTAGTCCTCTTTCTCCCAGCTCTCTGTCAGCACCACTGCTGTCTGTCATAATGCCAGACTGCAGCCGACTGAGAATAAATCAATAGAACAGCACTGTGTGTGTGTTTACATGAGATAGATCAGAGGTTAGTAAAGTGAGCTGTACGAGGTGACGAGTGAGTGATTCAGAACAAACTTCTATGGGTTTTGTCACTCCCTTCTTTAGTTTAAAGTTCATTTGGATGTTATTGTAGGCTACTATTCATAATAGTATGTATCATTGCAAAAGACCCCATGAAATAGTTTTTTGAGCGCAGTTTTCTTTCTTCCCTATAACATATTTTCTATTTAAACAGGAAGCTTGGGCAAAGCATATCAAAAGGCATCTGTTTTGTCTTATCGTTGCTGTGTTCATATAGCAGCTTATTTTTAACGTCCAGCCTGGGCAGGCCCATTTTTAACTTGACTGGGTAAAACTTCCAGTGTCAGGTACTTTGTTATTTTAGTTGTACAAAAATCGTCTGTTATGCTGTTTGATATTTTAAACTGATAGACCTTTAATCTACTATTGTAACCATGAACACATTAACCCAAGTAGTTTTACCTTTTACCTCACTTTGTTATTTTTGCAGTTATTTCCCTATAGTGGCTAATTAATTGGAATTCTTACACATTCAAAGAAAATAGCTTATAAGGTGGATAGAAGCTTGTTTTAGTTTATATATATATATATATATATATATATATATATATAAAAAACTTTATTACTATATATATATATATATATATATATATATATATATAGTAATAAAAATTACTTTTTGGTAAGTATTGGTAAAAATTCTCAGACAATTCAATTCAGGATTTTTTCTTTTACAAAGTAATACGGTTGCCCCTATGGAAATATATAACTTTTCCAGTTATGACCAGACCTCTTGGAACTTTGTTTGAATACCCCTGCTATAGAGGGTATGCATACCATGACTGATGCATTACATGGGAAAAGACATTTAGCTCCTGCTACAGGAGTTAAAGCCAGATTTCACTGTTTTCAGACCTTCAAAGATTAAACAGGTCATGAGCACGTCAAAGCAAATGTGGCATTGGGATGCAACTTGCTACAACGGACGCTTATACATCAAAATCCACCCGTTCAGAAAAACAAATGTTCCAGTTAATATTGTTTTTTTTTTAATGTATCCAGTGTAGACAGCCTCAATCAGTTGTGGAGCGTCATGTCAAAAATGCACCCGGAGCAGATATGTTGCATGGGTTTATTATAAGTGAGATGTTCACATTTGCACTAGAAAGTGTGTTAGTCTACTCAGTTGCTTACTCATGATGACACATAGCAACACAACTAAAAAAATGTATAATATGTTCCTTTTATTGAAAGTTGCCTACTTTTACCTGTTGAGACATGCCATGCCTTCACAAGCACTTGTAATAGCTGTTATTGTAATGCTTGATTTGGGGAGCTGTCCCAGCCTCAGACGTCACACTCACGGAGTGTTGACTGAATGTCTGATGCCAAAGGTACACAAAATGGGGAACATTTTGGGAGTTTTGAAAGTTGTCACCTGATTGGTTGAATTCTACAGGATTTCCTTGAGGTGTCGTTGTCTTTAACAGTCCACCTGGAAACAAAGCTATCATGATGCCAAACCCCCTCATGGAAGAAGAAAGCCATTGTGTTTACAATTGTGACGAGGACTTAATCAGGATCAACTAAACACTGGATTAGAAGTTTGTGGTATCATTGTTGCAGTAAATGTGTGCATTCGTTCTTGAATGAATAATTTATTAGATGCACTCCAGTCTGTTATGATAGGGGCATTGGCCTTTTTGACATTTTCACACCCCTAAACATGACGTGGAACAAAAATAACTGTGACTGGTTGCTTCACATGTCAGTCAGACATCCTCTTGGGCATCCTCTAAAGGTTGCGAAAGAGTCCAGACCTTCTGCTGTCAGTCTGAAAGTCTGGCTACGTGAACGAGCGAAAAGGGAAAATATGCTGTATTTCTCTAATTACGCTAGGGCATAAAAAGCATTCTTTGTTCTGCAACTTCATTTTTTCCCTTACATATCTTCATGCAAAACCTGTTTTGTGTTAAATTTCCCACAGCTGTCAAACATGTTCTTCTTTGCTTCAGATTAGCCAACTATTACTATCCATCTCTAGTTTTAAAAAGACTCGGCTGTGTCTTGTTCCTTTTGTTTCAGACAGCTAAGACATCAGCTATGTTCACCATCACATCTCTGTTCTCATTTATCAATGCCATGCCTCTCCAAAGAATCATCTTTAAATAACTGTTTTATCCCCTCAACTCTTAATCATTAAGTCATCTGAACATTTAACAGCTGGTGTATTAATACACAGTTCCTTACTATCATGATTTGATTCATTTCCCCCCCTCTGCATTGCCCTAGGATGTGGGTTTTTAGCAACCGCTAAAATATCTAAGGGAAATGCCTGAATTACTCCTCCAGTTGAGTTGGATGTTGTTGTGCAATGACAAAAGCTGTTGAATGTGCACACCTGGACTCAAATGTAATTTGTCTCACGGGTAATATTAAGCAACATTTTGCATATGCTCACAGTAGAAGCGTGAGACAAAGAGTGGGTGTAAAGGCTCTTAGATTTATTGATAAATTCAAACCAATGGATGTGACCAGTGTCTGATTTCTACTCATTTCCTTCTTCCGCTCTCTCTCTCTCTCTCTCTGCCTTTCTTTTCTATCTTCTTCATCTCTGTTTTTTTCATTACCTAAACTTATCTTAGCATCAGAGATTAACCAACCCATGCAGAAACCCTGCAGTCATTAGCCACAGGTAGAAGAGCTGGCACTTGAATATGTGATCAGATATCAGGCATAAATTACTCTGTCAGTGCTGAGCAAATACCCACATGCATAAAGAGCATAGAACAATATGTGCTCCGATAGACAAAACTCTTCACGGGGAACGTCACCTTAACAGAAGACATGTTGAAATTAGACATATTAACTGCTTAGTTAAAGATCTATTAGAGAGTATGGTAAGATGTTTCATTGGGTATGTCGTGTCATGGTTCTTTGTGATTGCAGGCTGTTGAGTGATGATGTTCTTTTGCCCTTGATAATGTCATGACGTCAATCTCTGTCCTTCTCATGTATCATCTGACGCTCAGAGGATGTTCTGCGTTCAATACAGGTTCTGTCAATAACATCTGTGGTATAATGTTGATTACTACAGAGAGTAACTTTGACTAGGTCTTGAGTAAATTTAATTTTTCATTTTTTTAAATTATCAATTTACTTAGGCACTTATAAGGTTTTAATAATTGCTCCAGTTCTAGAGAATAGGAAAGTTCACACCACAACTACATTAATGACATAGAGCAACTATGTTCTTAGAATTTGTTTCAGAACGATTTTCTAGCTGATGATAAAAATATTGACAGCCAGAATTCACACTTTAATGGGTTAGTTAACCCAAAAATGAAAATTCTGTCATTAATTAGTCACCTTTATGTTGTTCCAAACCTGTAAGACTTTTGTTCATCTTCGGATCACAGATGAAGATATTTTAATGAAATCTGAGAGCTTTCTGTCCCTCAGTCTACTCAACTAACACTTTCAAGCCTCAGAAAGGTAGTAAAGAGCAGAAACTGATTTCACTAAGTGCAACATGATCCTGGATAAACATCTTTGTTGAACCAGGAACAACATTCCAGTCAACCAATCAGATTTTAAGGACAAGTTTACAGTTCATGTCAAGGTTAGGCTCACAAACAGGGTGCATCAGTGTTATTCACCTATCATTTCACTCTGATTTTAGGGATAACTTATGTTTAGGGATAGGGATATGTTTAGGACTATTTTCGGACAGGAATGTTGTTCCATGATAAACAAAATATGTTGACCCAGGAACGTGTCTAACTTGGCAAAATCAGGATGTACTAGTAAACGCATCATAAAAGTAATCCATGCGACTCCAGTGTTTTTGGGAAAAAAAACAAAAAACTACATTTGCTAAAATATGAATCTCCACACTAATAGTTATTGTTCTTGGTGTAAACCGTGCTTATTATGATATGAATGAATTGTTTACTGACTTTGTCTATGTAAAGTTCTATCCAATCTTTCAATTGTCATGATGATTGTCACCCTGCGACTTTTGTGCTAGACATTCAATGATACCACGACATCATGTGACATAACTATCTGTAAAGCACTGTTTACATGGAGAAAATACCACGGGCATTACATTGGATATGCATAACTAGAAGTTCATCCATTTCGAAAAGTATTCTCTCCTAAAAAGGATCATTTCCTTTTCACTCCAAATAGTGATTTAACAAAAACACATCAAACTCATTTAGGCTTTTAAATCATCTGGAACACTGGTCTTGTGTACTTCTTTTGGAAGCGCTTCAGCTATGAAGTTTTTCCATATATTTTTCCTTATTTTCCTTTCAATTGATATAGCATATCTTGTTATGAACCCAGAATATTGGCTGTTTTAAATCAAACATACACACTCTGAGGATATCGAGGATACATTATCTATACTATGCTTTGGAAATACATTATTATCTAATGCTCTTGTTATTGTTTTGGACAAAGATTGTGTATTAGCCTTTTGGCTACGTTCAAGTTATGTCTGGCACCTCAAATGACCAGCCAGAGAGTTCATATTGCCTCCATCCTCATCCTTGGTGATGAAGACAGCTGTGTAATGTAGGTCAAACTAGCGCTGAGTCTGAGACCCTCCTGCTCTCATAATGTCACATCACATTCACCATGATGGCAGGAGACCTGTGGTGCTCAGAGATGCTCATACACACATATGCTGAATTATAAAGGTCACATATACACAGACACACATTTCCAGACATGAATGCAGTCATCCATAAATCCTGAGTTGGCGTGTTTTCCATGACTAAAGTAACTCAACACACCTGCACATTGACCAACAAGTTGACTCACATGGACACAAAGCATTTAGTCTCAGTCTCAGACATTGTCCAATCCCTGACTGTCTGATGAATATTACAAGAGCTGCCTGATACTGCTGCAAGCCCCCCACCCCCCATGCTTGTCTGTTGTGGTATCAACAATTTCAGATCTCAGAAATGAAAATGATCAGATGGTCAGTTTCTCTCTTTTCAAGTTGGTTCTAATTGTATTCCTATGATCAGAATCAGATCGGATCCGATTGTCCTGCAAAAGTAAAACGCACACATGCTCCATCGCATAGTGTTTGACCTGGTATATGACATGTTCATTACCGTTCAAAAGTTTGAGGTCACTAAGTTTTTTATGTTTTCAAAATAAGTCTCTTATGCTCACCAAATCTGTTTATTAAAAAAAAAAAAGATTAATATTCTGAAATATTATTGCCATTTAACAAGCTGGTTTCTATTTTATTATGGTTTAGTTTAAAATTGAATGCATTCCTGTGATGGCAAAGCTGGCTTTTCAGCAGCAGCAGTCTTCAGTGTCACATGATCCTTCAGAAATCATTCTAATATTCTGATTTGCTGTTCAAGAGGAATTTCTTATATCAAGGTTGACAACAGTTCAGTTGTGTTGCTTAATATTATGTGGAAACCGTGATACATCTTTTTCCATTATTCTTTGATGAATAGAAGGCATTTGAAATAGATTTTTTTGTAAGAAGTTAATGTTTTACTATCACTTTTGATCAGTTTATTGCATCCTTTTTGAATAGATATATGTATATATTTGGCTCTGGTCATTGTTTGGTCTCATGCATCATTAAGTAGTTAGAATAACTTTGTATTCCCATTTGTGTTTGTTGCTGACAGCACTGTTTGATTTAGGATTTAAAGAACAACTGCGAGCTCCTACACAACAAGTGTGCACGCCAAGTAGAATATTATGCATTTAAATTGCGCATCTTAACAGTATACAACAGTATTTTATCAAGTGCAGTTTTCAGGCTGTTGTGAGTGTAAATGTTTGGGCTGGCAAAGGTAATTAATTTAAATTATTGTTTGAATTGTTTTTTTTTTAATTCACAAGGAAGAAATATGTAACTTAACAATTACACATGAAAACAAGTTTGTAATATGCATAAATATAATGGAATTATTATTATTATTATGTGTCCATTAATAACAATCATAATGATCCGGCATCTTACAACTTCCACCAGAAGTAGTGTAATTCACCACTTTCACAGACTTATTTACACCACAACCACAATTAAAGTGACTTCCTATAAATAAATCATATAAAAAAAAAATCTCCTTCTCTCTTTTTTCTTATATACTCTTCTGCCTTTTAACTTCTGTTCTAGAGTATTGTTGCTTGTGATGTTCCTCATTTGTTGCTTTGAATAAAAGTATCTGTTAAATGATTACATGTTATCAAACATAAAAAACTGTATTGGACATAAAACAATGTCTCTAGCAAGGTACCTTTTACCCAGGTGTCTCTACTTCTAATAAGTGTACTATAAGTCACTTGCACTGGCTAAATGATCAATTGGTTATCTGTGCATGTAAACCTGGTGTGAATGACCAGCTCTGTGGATTGAATGCATTTCTAGTTGATTGTGAGTGGCTTTTTGTTCATATTTGTATCCCCTGTCTTTTGCTCTGCTTTAAGTTGCTCTTTTTTTTTTTTACCTTTTTCCTTGTCTCTGTGAGTGACTAGTAGCACATGGTGCCCACATGTTGTGCCTTGCATTCTTTGTCTTGTTTCCACACACACACACACACACACACACACACACACACACACACACTCACTCACTCACATTCCAGCCCCTAGCAGCCAACTCAAGTGGTTTTTACAGCTCATTCGCTCCTGTGTACTCATGCACCCTTTTAGTTATATGTGCACTACTCTTACTCGATCATAGACACAAATTGAAGGTTTGTTAATTCAACAGAGCAATTAAAGCTTCCATTCACACGTGATGGTGCCATGGCAATATCAGTGTGCCTGAATGAACTGTAGTGTGTGTGCTTGTGTTGGTGAGAGAGAGAGAGAGAGATTTGGGCAAGGGGTAGTCGGGCAGGTGCAATGACAGCTGGTCTGGGCTGCTCAAACCAAGGGGGAGGAAGAGAGCAGTGAAAAGACGAAGTACTGATAGTAGCATCGAGAACTAAAGAGAGTGTTTGGTGGTGGGGGGGAGGGGGGGGGGCATCAGCTCTAGGAATAGCCCCATTCCTACATGTGCCTTTTTGATTTTCCATTGTGAAGCAATGGGCAGTTTTAATGCTCCTTCCTTCAGTGCCTGTTTCTCTCGACAGAAGATATTTTAATATGCCGTTTGAGTCACTGCACCAGAACCACAATGAGCTTATGCGTGTTCATAGGACTTGTGTGTGTGTGTCTGGAAGAGGAAGATGAAGTGTGTTTTGGTAAGGCTCTGAGGGAGCAAATGTTTGCAGAATAGGGAGAGTGGAAACGTGTGAGAGAGAGAAAGGGGGGTTTGCGAGTCTTGTGAAGACCATTTATAGCTTTGTGGGGAGAGAGATGTATTAGCTAGTTTTTATTGAAAGAGACAACTTTATAGAAAGAAACCAAATTGGCAGACTAAAGGGACGAGATGAGAAAAAAAAATACAGCAGCGTATAATTGAGGTTTGGTGTCTCCACTGGCACAGTTGGATTTTTTTCCTCTTAAAAACAGAGCTAAAACTGGAACATAGAGATATAAAGAGCATTTGAATTTGAATCAGGGTTTTGATTTGAATTAGAACTATTGGGGAAGTTGTTGTAAACCGAGAGAAAGACAAAGGCGTCTGACGGCAGACTAATGGTAAGGAAAGAAAAGCAGACAGATCTGTTTCATGGCCAGCGCCTTGCCAACAACCCGAGGCCAAATATGTGAACTGGACTGATAAAAATAGCCAGTGTTTCTCAAAACAAACATGCTTATTTCAATCTTTGCAGTTACATTTGGTTCCAAATGTTTTGTTGCTGTATCTGTATTCAACTTCTCTTTCAGTCCTGATGTTCTGTTTTAGTCATGATTAGATGATGCTGGATCTTGACGAATCATTAATCTTTAACATATTAACTGTCAATTAATCTTCCTCATCATCAAACAATAGACATATTTTAAAATGGATGGGATTTAATAGTGAAATCAGTAAATACACAGCATGCAAGGACAAGTTGATATGGAAAATATGGCAACACTTTATTTTACAGGGTCCTTGTTACACGTTACATGAAGTTAACTATAGTAATAACTATAAATTATACATAATTACATGCAGCTAACCCTAAATCCAGCCTAACCCTGTAATAAGTACATGTTGTTAATTAATATTACTCCGTATTTAAATGTACTTAAAAGAAGCAAATAAAGCGTAAACGAAAATATGTATTTTAATCAACTTTTAATTTAAATTTTAATCTTAGAATAATAATAATAATAATAATAATAATAAACTTTTTGCAATATTGCTACCAAATCAGGCCCCAAAACAACAAACATTTAAAAATGGGGTTAGTAATTTTTTTTTTTTAAAGAAATATAATACTTTTATTCAGCAAATTTATGACAGTAAAGACATTCATATTTATTTATATTATATATATATATATATATATATATATATATATATATATATTATATACACATAATTAAACAAGCTAGACATTTTTACTAAACTCCAGGGCAAGTAGACACTGATCTCAATACACTACGGTGAGTAACACAACCATCATTGCTCTAAATAGATACATAAATTCCACTAAAGTGGTTAAGAGGAAGGTGAAGTAAATGGAAACATACTTGAATCAAACTGAGAAAATACCATAAACGTTTCTTCTCTTTTTGCTGATCTGCTACCTAACTGAATAAGTTTATTTTGTATTATGGTTTGGCCTAAAGGCTGACTTTTAACCATTTGTGTGACACAAGAGATACCTCTAGTGGTGAAGAAGCAGTATTACACTGACCTTCATCAACCCTGGCGGGGACTTAACAAGAAAATGCCTTAAAGACGGATCCCCAGTCTCAGACTCACTCACATATACTAATATTCCAGAGTCTTCCGAGCAACCAGTGTCACTGTATTTCCATTGTCTCTGCTTAGCTACTTTCCCCCCACTGCGTTTCTTTGCCCTCTGGGAAAAGTGCATAATTTCCTGGAGCTGTAGGGAATTACTGAGTATAGCTGTGTAATTCCCATTTAGCTGTTGCTTCTTGGGGGTATTTGAATATAGACATATCCTTGATCCAAATAGATCATTTCCCTCTGCTTCATGATTCTTATGCTTACGTTTCACAGGAAGAGGCGATCCCAGAGCTGGAGATTGATGTGGATGAGCTGTTGGACATGGAGAACGACGTAGACCGTGCCGCACGAGTCAAGGTATATTTCTCAAAAATGTCAGATTGAATATTTTATCATCATCTTCAGTTTTTATTCGGCTTTACATTTGTATGACATTCATTCTCTTATTGTCCAACAGGACCTGCTGGTTGACTGTTATAAACCTACTGAAGTGAGTAAATTGTCTTATATCTAAGGGCAGGCAGGATTATTTTAGTTATCTGAAACTAAAGCTAAAACCATAAAAAATGTTGCTTTAAATAAAATAAACATTACCTGAGTACGTTTTAATTTTTTTATATTTCAGCTAGTTGCAACATTTTTTTTTTTTTTTTTTAGTTTAACTTGATGTACTAGCATAACTAAAACTGAAATAAAATTTAAATAATCTATAAACACATTTTTAAAAAAAGAATAACAAAAGACAACAAAATTGCTAAAATTAAAATGAAAACAGAAAATATAAAAATAAAAGCTAATTCAGAACATTAATTAAAAACTGTAATTACACTGATTCAAAAGACTTTTTCTTCACATTTTATAGCCTAATTCTGTGAACAGATCAGTGGAATTATGAGAAATTGTCTTAAATTTGGCAATATGTACAGAACTGAGAGAACTATACACATATTGGCAGCTGAAAGCAGAATTAATTTAGACAAATATTTTACTTATTTAAACAACATTAATTCTCTTTATAATGTGGATAAACATGAATGTGTACAGTTTTAGGCTTATAGCTGTTCAAATTAGGGGGATTTTTTTGTTAAAGATTTTGCTCCTTTTTCTTTCGTAGGAGTTTGTAGCTGAATTGCTGGACAAGATCCGTGGCATGCAGAAGCTCAGTACTCCTCAGAAGAAATGAAGCTCCTCCCACCTCCACCCCTCCTCAACCAATCCCATCCCTCTTTTTTCCAATTTTAGGGGCGTGTCTATTCACCCCTGAGCAGGTGCTCATCCAGTCCCGTTGCTCCACTGCATCCGTTGGGAAGGAGGTGGAGGCAAAGTTATGGGAGATTCGATTAGATCCTTATAAGCAGGGCTTATTTTTCTCATTTTGTTGATTTTTATTTGTATTATTTTATTGTGTTTCACTTTTTTGTAAAGGGGGAAGATTTCATTGTTTTGAAATGTTCTTAAACATTTTTTTTAATTAGTCTTTATCCATAGAATGGTTTTATTTTATAATCTTGGATTTTTGTTAGAATTTTGTTATTTGGTTTCAAAGCTCCCTGCTCTTTCAGTGAACACATGGACTAAACCCTTTGTGAAACTGTGACGATCCTTGGTTTAAAATGACGTCAGAGGAGATCAAACAGAAGCGGCCTTGTGGATTTTTTTTCTCTATTTTTGATCCTCCTCTTCTTTGAATGAGTGCAGGGACATTTTTAATTAAAAAAAAAACTAATAAAAAGAGTGATTAAATCTGTTACTTTGGATTTGTGGTATTAACAGGGAAGGGAACTCCGTGTAGGAAAAAAAAATGGGGCTTTGATTTTCTTTAATTTTCCCCTGTCTTACACATGCCACACACACACACACACACACTCTCTGAAATTCATGGGCATCACCACCCTCAGGGATCAGGAGAAATTACCACACACACACACAAACACACAACCACAGCTGTGGCTCTTGGGCCACACACTTCCACAGATGTGAACACTGTCTCTTCTAGAGACCGATTGGGAAGGACTGGAGGAGAGCAGGCTAGACAAGCTGCAGTGCGTCATGGTCACTGCCAAGCATACGTTTAGAATTAATCCTCTCACATGACTCTCCTAAATCATCTCTCCCAGGAAGCCATCTGCTCTTTTTGTCTCAGCCAATCAAATACTGTAATAAGAGGGCTAATAGTCTCACTCAGTGCTCTTGAACTTCACCAGTCCAACATTTCCAGCAGGTGTTTTTAGGAGAGCTTTTCCTATCACATAATAATGCATTTTAATCTTACACTGAAGCTCTTCCACATCCCACTTGTGTATTATATATAGTCAGGTACAATGACAATGGCAACTGTTTTCTCTGCTTACCTATTGTTTTTCTTTGAGGCCTTAGGTTAAATGTATGTTATGACAACCAAATGAATTTAATCATGTTTGAGGAACATACAACGAAAAAGCTGCAAAAGTGGAAGTCTTTTTAAAATTTTAGGATGAAAAAAGGCTCTTGTACTTTAAGCGATTCTGTTTTTTTACTAGGAAAGGAAGTTGACTATACAGAGCATTTTTTTAGATGCATTAACATCTATTAACATAAATGGAATCATCCATTTTTATCATTATGTGAACCTTGTAGTGCTTTTCATTTCTGTTTTCCATATCCAATTGGACAGCGGAGGACTGAATCAACTGGACTCACTTATGAATTAGGAGAAAAAAGTATCTTGTAGCAATACTAAAAAAAAAAAAACTTGTTTTTTGCCCAATTTTGTTACACTTTTATGCAACTTTAATAAAAATATGGTAAATGTCTTTTTGTGTGTGGCTGTTTCTTTTTTATTTGACTGAATAACTTTATTTTGACTTTGTTTATTGACTTCTTCATTGCTAGTTTGAGAATTTGTAATACTGTTAGAATAAACTGCATATTTTTAGTAAAATATGTTTCTTTTCTGCTTTTCCACAAAATTTCAAGCAAGTCTTTTTAGAGAAACTTTGTCAGTTAGTAGAAAGTTGGTTAGCCACAGCTCAAAATGCTATTGGTCGGTTTGATAACCGTACTGAAATCGATGAGAGAGCGATCCTTCAACTCCGAGCTTCTATTGGTTCTTAGAGGTAGCGAGGTTCGCATTGATTGGCTAGCGCCTCAAAACGGCTGTGTGTTTCAACAAACGTACAAACGTATAAACGCTGAGGAAGTAGACTTGTCCGATGTCAACTTGCCCTGAGATGCAAATTCATTCGACACTATGTTATATTTTTCATGACTTGAACAATAATCGATAAGAAGGTAAGCTGTTTTGCTGCGGTTTAGGCACTTATTAGAGTTTGTTTGTAAGATTGCTGTGTATTGTTATCCCATGTCTTGCATCGGTTAATCGGCGGAGAACATTCATGGAGATCCAATACAACGTTACGAAGTAAGATAATCAATTACTAAGTCGTAACTGAGACGTTTTAAAAAGGCGTAAACGTTTGTTTTTCACTCTTGTGCATTAACATCACTGCACCGCGTTATACCGGACACTTTATGTCTCTGAATGAAGTGCGGAGTTGTTCAATTGGAAAACGAGTTTTTATAACTAACTTAAACCCAGAATTTTATATGAACAACACGAGACTGTAACTATTAATGTATCTTACAGGAGGTAATGTCTGAGCTGTTGATGTGCAGAATGAGTTATGAGCCTGTAATGTGTAAGTCAGTGCCGTGCGGCCTTTAGAGGATGGACATGAGACACGTCGAGTCAGTGAACACTCCTGATCACATGAATCCCACAGAAGAAGAGCGCTAACCATCACTGCGAGCTGTGGCAGTGGATTGCATGGAGTTTCCTCTTTCAAATTTAGCATAAAGTGGTTAATGCGTTGTCAAATATCTCTTGCTGTCTCTGAGCTCTTTGCTCTTAGCTGCTAGTGTCCTCTAGAGGTCTTTAGTTTGTTCATTTGTCTTTACATGCGCATCAAAAATGTGTGCTGTTAATCATTAATGCTATGTGTATATATATATATATATATATATATATATATATACACCTGTCAAAAATTGTAAACATTACAATTTTTTAATGTTTTTGAAAGAAGTCTCTTATGCTCTTCAATGCTTCATTTTACTTCAAAATACAGTAAAAACATTGAAATATTATAGGTAACATTCCTTATTATTATTATCGTTGTTGAAAACAGTTTGTGCTGCTTAACATTTTTGTGGAAATGGTGATACTTTTTCAGGATTCTTTGAATAGAAAGCTCATTGAACAGCATTTATTGAATTTATTTATTAAATTTATTAAAGCATTTATTAAATAGAAATCTCTTGTGACATTACAAATGTCTTCACTGTCACTTTTGATCATTTTAATGAATGCTTGATGAATAAAAGTATTAATTTCTCTCTTTCTTTTAATCTTCCCATAAATGTTGGTATCATTGTTTCCACAAAAATGTTAAGCAGCAAAAACCATTCTCAGCATTGACGATGATAATAATAATAATATTAATAATAAATGTTTCTTGAGCAGCAAATCAGCATATCAGAATGATTTCATTTCATGTGACACTGAAGACTGGAGTAATGATGCTGACAATTCAGCTTCACCATCATGGGAATAATTTACATTTTTGTATTTATTAAAATAGAAAACAGTTATTTTAAATTGTAGCAATATTTCTCAAATCGCAATGTTACTGTTTTGTTAACACTTTACAATAAGGTCTTAGTTGTTAACATTAGTTAATGTATTAATTAGCATGAACTAACAATGAGCAATACATTTGTTACTGTAGCCTATTTTTTAATCTTTGTTAATAAAAAATAACGTTCATTTTAGTTCACAGTGTATTAACTAATGTTAACAAATACAACTTTTGATTTTAATAATGTATCAGTAAATGTTAAAAACATGAACTAAGATTAATAAATGTCGATGTATTGTTCATTCTTAATTCATTAAAATGAACTAAACGAGTTAACTGTTAACTAATTTAACCGTATTGTAAAATGTTACCACTGCTTTTACTGTATTTTTCATTATATAAGCCTTGGTGACTTCTTTCAAACATTAAAAACCTGTTAATGGATTATTATGGATCAATCACTTATGAAAGTTATTATAAACATGTTCAGATGAGAAATATAAAAATTGAAAATTTGGAGATTAAATTGGAACATTGCAGTATTACTTTATTATTTAGTATAATTAAATAAAATTTATAATCATTTAAAAGAATATTTTCATAATTTATTTCATATTAATACATAACAGTGTGGGTTTTTTTTTATTCACTGCATCAGACACAAAGTAATTGTACCACTGTTATTTCACTGATCAATACAGTGCTATAAGCAGCCATGCCAGCCCAGCCTGCTGCCAGAGAGCCAGAGGAGGAGATGGAGACGGAGGCCGACTCTGAGGTTCCTCAAACTAACGGTGAGGTGGAGGAGGAGCGAGAGAGAAGAGAGGCCGAGGAGACGATGGAGGAGAGTGGAGAGGAACGGGACAGCGACCTGGAGGACAGTGAGGCAGAGGAGGAAGAGGAAGAAGAGGAAGAGAGTTCAGGTCTATTTAAAACAGATTCAGTTATTTATCATTTTCTTTAGTGTATTTTCTCGGTGTATTGTTTCAGCAGCTGGTTGCATTGAGAGAGCAATATTTCACTCTAAAATAAAATGAAATTAAATTGTATTTTGCATAAAGAAAACCAAACTTTATTTTTTTGGCCATTAACCCTTTTTTTTTTAAAAACATATTTTTAATTTTTGCATGCCAATTAATTGATAAATCCCTTCCAAGTCCCTGAACTGCATAGTGCTTTTGAATAGCATCTGAATAGCCAAAATTGATCATGTAGTGAAATACTGAATGCAGTTTAGAAAAGTCAGACTGGAATCAAAAGGAAAACAGAATGAACAGGGTCGGATGAGTGTGTGTTCTCTCTTTCAGAAATGGATGATGAAGATTGTGAGAGAAGACGATCTCAGTGCCTGGATGAAATGTCTGACCTGGAAAAACAGTTCCTGGAGTTAAAAGACAAGTAAGAATACTTCTTTCTGATTGGTTTAGGCTAGGTGGCATTTCATAATAACTTGTTCATTGATTTCAGGCTTTTTCAAGAACGTCTGAACCAGGTTAAAATGAAATTGGAAGAGGTGTTGACAGGAAAGGCAGCAGAGTACAGAGAACCTCTGGCAACCCTGCAGCAGAACCTACAGCAGAGGACGCAAGTGGCAGGTGACACACATATCTGGTTTATGATATCTCTTTTACATCTGAACCAGGTCTTGGATCTTGGATAACATTGGTCTACAGCCAGTGCTTGAAGTGGAATAATATGCAAAGTTAATTGATAATGGCAATAAAGTAATAGCCAAGTTAACAATCACTTGTTTACAAAGTGCCATGGGAAGTCAAACTAACTTTACTTGAAATTTTCTTAAATGAAAAATGTTAATTAGGTTTTTCCTAACATCTGTCATTATTAACAGAAAACATTTTGCACATGGGAAAAACCAATTGTTTAGTCAATAATTCAAGAAGGTCCATAATTTAAAGCTCTTGATTCTAACTTGTACTTCGCCTTATGTAAAAGGAACATTGGTTTTGGTAATTGTTTAGCTGTAGCATTTGTTACAATAAGGATATAATTACAAGTAAGACCATTGATTGCTCCTCATTTCCATGCTTGGGCCAATGCTAATTTGTTTCTTTCTTTTTTATCTTATAGTATATGTTTTGAAAAATAGCAACCTACACATTTAGAAGCTATAGCTACAACATGTCACTGTTGTAATATAAGTCTTTAATGAAAAGTATATTCCATTAACAGATTATCGATTATAAATTCTTCAACAAGTTAGTCAAAATTTACTACAATAAATAAAATAGATTACGATAAATTCTAGTAAAGGTGGTCATGAGCAGCTTTCTATTTAAAGTTGGTGGAGGATGTCTTTTGTTTATGTGGCTGTTTTAGATCATGTTTGACTTTCTCCATAGCGTTTTAAAGTGGTAAATTCTCAATAGAATTCAAAAGATTTGCACATTTTATCATCAGTGCCTCAGTAGGAACGGATTGAGCAAATCTTATCGCACGGGTGAGCACCAGTGTTTTGTATTGTGCCGATAATTGCTCCGTTCAGTTCGTATAGCTTATAAAAGCTCTGAACGTGCGATGTATACAGTTAATTAATAGCCTGTTTCTATGTTGAAATATATGTCCGGCAACATGTGAGAAGTGCCGACACGCAAGAAAAAGTGAGGGTACACTACAGGTTAAAATATAGAAGTGCTGGTACTGTGTACTGGTGTGTACCAACCCACTTCAAGCACTGTCCACAGCCAAAATGCTTATGAAATAAATGTAGTCAAACTTTACTACTTCTGGGCCACGGCGAACAAAAATGGTGCTTAAAATTGTTGATTGGCTTTAGTTTTCAAGATATGTTATTGGGTCAGTATATACAACAGTATAAACAGTCTTAAAGTTTTGCCTCACAAGTTTTGCCATCAATTAACCCTTTGCCGGCAGTTTCATTGACAGGTGACCTGACCAATCATAACCCCGAATCCGCCATTTTGTCTGACAAAGCAGTCAGGGGAGTTAGTGGATTAATGTCGGTGAACTTGAACTTCAAAAATTGTGTGTACTCACGTCTTTCAGCGTTTGAAACAACATTCCTTCTGATTTTCAGTCATGTTTATTTGATGCTATAAATGAACTAGTATGAAGAGATGGTCGGTTCACGAGCCGCTTGAAGGAGCTGCAGCGATCTGTCACGACACATTAAAGAGACACTATATGGTATTTATTGTTTAAACTTCTTGAAAAAATTACAATATTTTAAATATGAAGTTTGTTACCACCCTTACACATCAAACTGGGTCTGATGAAGAACTTTGTCAAGGCCATGGACTAAACACAAGCAGCTTTCAAGTACCTCTGTGGAAAATTTCCAAGGTTAAGTGAAGCTAAGATAAGAATCTTGTCTCAGATTCATGAACTTCTTCGAGATGATGGATTTGACCATGAAATTGAAAGCCTTCCAGTTTGTGGAAATACATTTTCTTGGAAACAACAAGGCAGACAACTACAGGTTGTTGTTGGAAAACCTCCTCAAGACACACAAAAGCCTTGGTTGCAACATCTCCATAAGTCTCTCCATTTTTTTTTTGTTCGTTCGATCCCTATTTACCCGGGACAAAAATGGGAGGACATAACATCACTAAAGATCAATTTTTTTGCACTCTCATCTAGATTTTTTTTCTCTGAACTATGGAGCAGTGAGCGATGAGCACGGCGAGCGATTTCACTGAGGCCAATGGAACCCATCAATGCTTGCAGACTATTGCTGGACAGTGACAAGAGATGTTCCATTTAATAAATACAAGAGACAAGTCAAACACTGAGTAGACACTGAATAGGACTAAACCGACGAAACCTTTTGTTTCATAATACATTTTATTTATATAACCCATATAATCAGTTGTCATATTTGAATTCAGCACATCAAAATACGTAATAAATTTAACTTTTTATAAGCAGATGAATTCTAAAAAATTGTTGACAAGTGTTATTTGTTTATTTTCTGATCTCCCTGTCGCCCCCTGTAGGTGTGTACAGAGAACTGTGTCTGCAAGTGGTCCAACACAAACATGAATGTGAAGTGCAGGGGGCAAAACAACATTTAGAGGTAATGTGGCTTATCAGACCCACACATCTACATTTAAAATCCTTTACAAAAAGTAGTCCCACTTTATAGTAAGTGTCTTTATTACCATGGTCTGTCTAAATATTCGATTCTGATTGGCTGGAAGGTGTGCAATAAAACCGTTCATTGCATTGGTAGTTCCAAGTCAGTTCAATCATCCATTGAATTTCATTGAGGCTCACACACACAGACCGCTCTCACACAGAGATCGGAGATCTCGCTGCGCACATACATAAACATCCACGAGCACAGAAACTTATTAATGTTGCCCCACAACTTTTATTATCAAAATAGCTTCGCTACTGAATCGCTACATTATATTTCTCAGCAACAAGGGGGTGACATCACTAGTTTTGAAGTAGTTAAACTCAAAGAATCGTTGTTAATAGAGAGAGACGTCCCACAGACGCAGATAATTCACACGCATCTCTCTCTTTCTCTCGATAATTAATTCAAATAAATGCTGTAATTCATTCATTCATTCACATCGAGTGGTTCTTTGCCTCCACACTTCTTGTGTCCATGCACGTTTTTACACTCAACTTATTTTACATATACTTGCATGTAATTACAGCTGTAATTAACTTCGATAATTACACTGTTGAACCTTCCCTTACACATTAACCCACCCCTAAACCTATCCATATCACCAAACCTGTCCGTAACCTTACCCATATCCCACCTCAGGAGCAGCAAAAGTGTTTTACAATACAACACGAACACACGTTGTACCTAATTTTTTTTTTTTTTTTGGATGCAAGTACATACATAGAAGTTAAAGACACCTAATATCTGTGACTTACAAAGGTACTTGTGTGGTACCATGGTACTTAATGATAATGTACATATTCATGTGCCATGGAATTTAATTTAATAATACATTTCACATACACATGCACATATACCACATTTATCGTAATCAGCAGTAGGCCAGTATCACGCAAAAAAAAACTGCTGTAAATAAATACTTGCATGTCTCTGTCAAAACAGTTGTGTGTTTGTTTGTTTGTTGACATTGCATGAATCATCGAGTCAGACAGTGTGTGTATATGTAATGAGATGCTCATTTCTCTAGAGTGAGAGGACACTCTTGTTTGATGCCATGAAAACAGAACTGCTGGAGAAGATCCGCAGACTGGAGGAGGACAAACAGAGTTCAGGTACACACACATATTTACCTGGCTCTCTGAACAGAGATGTAGCATAGACGTCTGTTTGTTTTAAATAAAGCTAAATATTGTAAAGAGGTGTGCTACCCACCTAAAACAACTGGACCTGTCTATTAAATTTGTGTTGAGGTTTATAAATAATGAGAAAAAAATGCATCATTATGAATCTTTCTAATTAATTTTAACCATGTAAACCTGACATTACAAATAATAGCCAGAAAATAGTGTGTTGTTTTGAAATAGAGCAGGTTATCGAACATTTAGACTAAGATATAATTTTTATAGAGGAGGTTTTGTCAGACTTGTGTGGACATTTTTAAGCGTATTTGTCCTCCAGGAATTGCTACTGGTTGTTAGAAACACTTACAAGTACTTACCAGATCCTTAAACACACAAACTTGGTCTTTATCAATCAGAATGGTGGAATGATGACGAGAAGATAAAGAAGTGTAAGAGAAGAAGTCACCTTATTCGCTCAGACAGGAAGAAGAAGGCAGCTCTTGTGTCAGGTAATGAAGTGTTCTCAAATCCGCTTTATATAATATTGCCATACAACTTGCTTTTCAGGGACGTAAATTGAGAATAGACCTAATGAAACTTTCTATACTGATCCAAGTTGGTTTATGCTAGTTTTGCTCAACCAGCATGGTCTTTCTAAAGAAGCTGATTGAAAATGGGGAATCTTGCTAGTTATGCTAGTTAATAAGCCTGGTATAGTCACCAGTATCTAAGACACAACAAATAGCTCCAGCAAATCACCCAGTTACCAAGCTAGACCATAAACCACCAGCCTACACCTTTAATCCAAACTCTGTTTAAAGAAGTTTTCTTCCTTCCTCCTGCTTGCTCAACGAGTCTGTCTGTTTTTTAGGGCCATACATAGTGTATATGCTAAGAGACATTGATATACTGGAAGACTGGACGGCCATCAAGAAGGTATTCATGATGAGTGATCAGCCCTTCAATCACAGTGAAGCTGTGTGACAGATTCTGACTTTTACCTTTGTCTTTCAGGCAAAAGCGGCACTGATGCCTCTGAAGAAAAAAGCAGACAGTAAGTCAATTATTAAATGGGACTGTGTTCATTTAAGTACTTCGTTCTAGCTTCCCTGTTGGTCTCTGGCTTTCTCAGGCAGTTACACTGGGAGGTCAAGGACCTCATGGTAGTCAGGTGAACCTCATTAAAATTTTACAATACTGGCTGCCTCCATGAATTAACTCATTGTGTATTTATGGAAGGAAATCACATGCGCTGACCATCAGGGTCCTTGGCTTGGACTAAATATAACCAATGTAACCAATGATTTCTTTCTCACGACAAGCTCTGGATTTTATATTGCAAAATTGGACTCTCTCTTTCTCTCTCTAAAAACGTGACTGTAAAATTCTGTATATAATCGTAATAATCATATTTAATTCATTTTTTCGAGGACCTAAAAAAAAAAAAGTGTGTTGATGCGTGTTTTCAAATAATGGGGTTAGGGTTAGGGTTATATATATATCACAGTGTGGCTGTCTGTCTTTAGCTTAAATGGCGTCAAAAGCTTAAGCAGGTTCTCCATTACCATCCCAGTTCCTTCCATTAGCCCTGACCCTCACTCACAAGCTCTCTGTCTGGGCTCTGATTAAGTTAGATACAGACATTTGATTTATAGTGTCATTTCCCTTCTTCTGTCACTCCAGACTGATCGACTGAAAGTACTTTGGCTTTAATGTCACATTTAGATTCCTGTTCTATTTTTGAGAAAGAGAAATGGCTTGACATGTAACATTTGATTCCTCTCCATCTCGCATTGGTCTTTTTATTCCTGCCCAGATCTCACTCTTTCTCTCAATTTCATCCCTCCATTCCTTTGCTGTCCTCATTGGCATAAATTACAACTAAATACACCACTGTTAACTGTACTGCCCTTGTGAAAAGTGCTTAATTGTATTGAATGTGCAGTTATAGTGTACTTCAAATTTTAAGTGTATATATATATATATATATTGTACTTAATATAATATCAGATAATACAATATTAATTATATAAAAACTTAATACACAGTTAAGTGTATTAAGTGTACTTAAGAGTACACTTTCTTGGCTATTTCAACTTCACCATTAATCAATTTGTTATTACAAATGTATTTAAATATACAAGTTTCAATATGATATTAATGACATTTTAGTACCATAAAAGCTTGTCAGCCAGTTGCATTTACAGTTTTTCTCAATAGCTAACACACTATAACTGATTCAGTTGGCACAATTTCCCAAACCATTCATTCAGTTTTCAAAACGTTTAGCATGTTTCACCTGTTTTCACACACTTTCCAATTTTTTGAAAGGTTTCTGCAAAACTAAACAAAAATGCCCTCATTTTACACTGGTTTAACTATGTTCTCGTTCATAAAACACAAACACATAATATAAATAACTCAAGAATCACAATGCAAACTTAAATAGCACACATTTATCCATGAGTAAATGAAGTATTATATATTAAGTATCAAAATGATGGCACACCAATCAGGATCTCAGGATAAGCATAGGTGATTATGTGTTGATTAAAATGCAGTTTTTTATTGCAATGTGAACATGCGCTAGAAGGACGTGTATGACCATTACACTCGCGTCTCACATTTTTTGCGGCATGTTTTTAAGATGCCGTGTCAAGTTAAAAGAATTTCAACTTTTACATGCTGTGCCGCTTATCAGTGTCAGTTCCAAAACAGTGGACCAATCAGAAGAACTCGGAGGCGGGGCAAGCGTTGCGAGCTTCTGTTTACAGTAGCAAGTTGGTATGGCATTGATATTTATTTGTTCATTATTGCATCATGTCTCAAAAGCGTCTCGAGATCCTCACATTCTCCACTGCGCTTTTTTAAAAACCATTCCTGAGCGCTGCCTCTTGCGTTTTTAGACGCAAAGACACGTTCTGTGTGTTCACGTTCTCGGCCCCTAAGATTGTGTTATATCTGAGGAAATAGTGAATTGTTTCATGAATTGCATTAACAACAGAGAAAAACTGTAATATAAATGTATCTATAATACAGTTTAATTTAATTTCAATTAACATGCAGTTAAGTGTTTGAAAACATTACATTTAGTTTGCACTTAAAGGGATAGTACACGCAAAAAACATTAAAATTCTGTTATCAATTACTCGTCCTCAAATTGCTCCAAACCTGTATGAGTTTCTTTCTTCTGTTGAACACAGAAGATATTTTAAAGAAAGTTGGAAGTCAAAGAGTTGACAGTAGACATTGACTTCCATAGCAGGAAAAAAAAAATACTGTCAACTGAGTAAATGATGACAGAATTTAAATTTTGGGGTGAACTATCCTTTTAAGTATATTCCATTAACATATTATTTCCAAAAAAAAGTGTGTACTCTTTAAAAAAAATATTAAAGTGTACTTCTTTTCACAAGGGTGTACAAATCTACTGACAACTGATGCCATTTTCATTTATTTATTTAAAAAAGTTGAGCAAGTTAAACTCAACTAGTTAAACGCAAGACCACCACTTAAACCCTAACTAGGATGACACGGTAAGCTTCAGAACAGACGATCAGATGATTTGATGTACTGTGTAGTGTTCTCCTATGTGGGATTTTAGACCAATCAGATTTCTGTCACTCATCTCTTGTTGCAGTCACAGCTAGTTCACACAAAGATTTATTTGTTAGAGATACCTTTTATCACTTCTCTACTCCTGCTCTTTCATGTCTGTGAACCAATTTCATGACAGCACTATATAATGATGAAACGTCTCAAGAAGAGAGTTAGAACATAATGAGCTATTAAAGCGCAATGAGTTGAAGGTGGTGAGCGTGTCTGTTTGTCTCTCAGACAGGCAGGTGTCCGTGCGCTGTGAAGATGGGGCTCTCTTCTATGATGGAGAGAGATTCTCCAAAGGCAGCAGTGTCGTTCTAGAAGTCAATGACAACAGCCCAGCACAGTCAGTAGAGCATAAGACACAAGCTCGCATCTGTCTTCTTCGCTTTGGCTTTGATTGCAAAAACATTTCAATTGTAATGGTCTCCCTGTTTTCTTGTGTGTTTCTCTTAGGGTCGTAATAACAGGGATCAGCGCAGGAGAGGTCTGGTTCAAGCGCACAGATGGCACCAAAACCAAAATCTACGTCTCCCAACTTCAAAAAGGCAAACACGCCATACGAAAGGCTTAGAGAAGATAAACGTCACACTCAGAGTCTGTGAACCTTCCCTTTAATAATTACCAAACAGCATACAAATTTACCAACACCTTTATGAAACCCAATTTAATGCTATGCACTGGTGTTGTTCAGACCAGAGGATGTTTGTTATATGTAGTGACTTATGATATCAGATCAGTTTTCGCTTTTCAAATACAAATTTCATAATGACTATGATAATTCTGATCTGGTCCCAGATCAACACGTTTAACATCAAGCAGGCAATTTCTGGTGCAGCTGATGTTTATTAATTAATACAAACACAACATGGACATTCAATAACTGCTGACCAAATGCTAATAGACCATATGAAGCCTTTCTTTACTGTAATACTTTGAGCCTTCAGTGTAATACCTCACACTGAATGCATTCATAATGCTTCCTATGTATGAAGTCCGATACACTCAGATCATATAGGGTTTTGTTTGTTTGTCTTTGCCATTTAAAATGATTATAAAAGTCCATTTCATGTACACTAAAAACACCACAGGGGCGAAAAGGACTGCACACACACATCAAATCTTTTCTATCTCAAATTGCTTCTTTTAAACTCATCTTGGATCTGTTTTAATTGCTAAAGGTTTGTTTTAGAAGGAAGCAGGATCAGGTCTCGGTGATAAGCGCTGTCCGTTCCCAGAACACAGGAATACACAATCAAACACCTTTCATTGCACTCAGAAAAACTAGAGATGTAACAATTTTTTTTCCAGAACATTTTGAAAGACTTGTTGTAATACATCGTATTTATAGACATCTGTAAAGTGATTTGAAACAGAGGGTTCTTTTTAAGACTTATTTATGAAGTGTTCAAGATTACCATGTATTTATAACAAGAAGCATTATTAAAATCTAAACTTTTATTATATTTGCTGTTTTGTGACTTGCTAATTATAAAATCTGTCAAGAAGCTAGAAATGTTTATTTTAAATATGTACCGCGTGTGTCCTCTAGGGGACGCTGTAGTGTAACTATTTCCATTAGTGCTAAATGAGCTGGCAGCATATTTTGCTTTTAGCCACTAGATGGGAGAAAGGCCTAACGTAACTGAAGGGAAAACAAATAATATCTAATAATAAGGGCTATGGAAATTTGAGAAGTTCTAATATTAATGTATACATTTGAAAATTAAAAACTCAATCCCTGGTGTACATCCAAGTACAGACTCGTCTGCTTTCAATCATTAGGTCGTTGAGATTTAATGAATCTAACTATTCAGGAGTCTATGAGTGATTTGTGATTTATAGATTGAAGAGGTGAAGCTGCGGAGACTTGTGAGGAAGAGGATCTTTTCTCGAGGATTTAAGATGGACAGACGTTAAAGAGTTACATGGAAGTAGGTTGGTCTGAACCATAAATACATGAGCTATAAAAGATACAGTGATGTGTCCTGTACTTTATATGTAATAACTGAAGATAGGTTGTGATTATATTCCTAAAATATCACAAACCTTATTAAGAATTTTTTTTAATTAAAATATCTTATAATGCAAATTCAGTAAGTGTCATTCTTGCACTTGAAGATAGTCCCTGTTGGGTAAGCTAGGTGTGGGTGTTGCACATTAATACACACAGAAGCATGCTGAGCCTGTTTCGTGTCTGGCATTAGCTGTTATCAGAGAGTATGAAGTGGAGAATGATTTTTTTTTTTTTTTACTCCCATTATATTTTTGTTGTAGTAGAGCACACATCTGATTTTAAATGGCCGTCGGTGGAATAAGATGGGTTTTTATGCCCACAGAATAGCATCTACCTAACAGCAACTGTCCATACAAACAGCTAAACCTCGGCACCTTGATTGTTGCGTCATGTATTTTAGCACTGCTGGAATGCATAATTTACCAATCAGTATCCTGAACTACAGCTCCCGCTTTTTATACTTTGAGGCGCTTTTAGCCAAAGGTGCATCCTACCATTTTGTAAAGTTTTACCACACAACCCCTCACTCCAAAAGCATTTCAATTTACGCAAAATGATTCTGATCGGCTAGAGCTGGGTTTTTCAAACTGGGGTGCGGGGACCACCAGGGAGTTAGTTGATAGGGGGTCCTTGGAAAAGTCTTGATAGAAAAATTGTGGGAAAAAAAGATAATAATAATTAAATTAAATTAAATTAATGTGATTCAAATGAAAAATGATTAACTATTTATCAGTCTATTAAATATGTTAGATTACAATAAATAGATGAAAATTAGATTCAAATGAAACAAATAAATAAATAGTTTTAACAGTACATTACTATAGTGAGTAATTTTAGATATATTAAAGGGTTAGTTCACCTAAAAATGAAAATTGTCATTTCTTACTCACCCTCGTTCTACATTCGTAAGACCTTCGTTCATCTTCAAAACACAAATTAAGATAGTTTTGATAAAATCTGATGGCTCAGTGAGGCCTCTATTGCCAGCAAGACAATTAACACTTTCAATGCCCAGAAAGCTACTAAATACTGAAAACATATTTAAAGCAGTTCATGTGAGTACAGTGGTTCAACTTTAATATTATACAGCGACGAGCATACTTTTTGTGTACCGAAAAAACAAAATAACGACTTTTCAACAATATCTAGTGATGTCCGATTTCAATACACTGCTTCGAAGCTTTGTAACTCTTTTGTTTCGAATCAGTGGTTCGGAGCACCAAAGTCATGTGATTTCAGTAAGCGAGGTTTTGTTACATCATAAGTGATTCGAAATTTCATTAGTTCACATGATTAGAACCACTGATTAGATACGAAACATTCGTAAAGCTTCGAAGCAGTGTTTTGAAATCGGTTTAATCGATTCGATCTTGATGATGCAAACGTGAAAACTGATTCTTTTAAATACTAAAACTACCAGTAGTCACTGTCTTAATGCGTCAGTCATCGAGTCATTCATTCATTCAGTATGAAAGCAAGTGGTTGTATTTATGAATGAATCATTGAATCAATGACTTTCATGAACGATTCATTAAAAGCTGCAGATTCGTTCACAGAACACTGCTGTGTGTTGTAGTTCTGCTGTGGCTTTCATTGTAACTATTATTTCATAACATGTATTTACGGCATTGCCTGCCTGTTGGAAACAAATGCTCAGTTTTAATGTTATTTTTAGGTGGGCAAGAATTAAATGAACAGCAAAACTCAGCATTTTGCTCACGCACCCCCTCTGTCACCTCACACACCCCTGTTTGGAAACCTCTGTACTAGGGCAATGAAGGCTATCCTGTCTGGTCTGAGCAAACAGAAGGTCTACTCTGTGGCACAAGTCGCACAAAATTTTAATGATGGTTATGGGAGGAATGTGTCACAACACACTGTGCATCACACTGTATAGCTGCAGAGAAATCAGAGTGCCTATGACCCCTGTCCACTGTCAAGTGACGAAACTGGACCTTGGAGCAGTGGAAGAAGGTCACCTGGTTCGATGAGTCCCGGTTTTTTTACATCACGTGGACGGCTGTGTTCAGGTCCGCCATTTTACTGGGGAAATGATGCCACCAGGGTGCACCGTTTGACGATGACAAGCCGATGGAGGGAGTGTGATGCTCTGGGCAATGTTCTGTTGGGAAATCCTGGGTCCGGCCATTCATGTGGACATAAATTTGACACGTGCCATCTAAACATTGTTGCAGATCAGCTACACCCTTTCATTTCCCTGATGGAAGTGACCTCTTTCAGCAGGGTAATGCACCACTGCACACTTTGTTCAGGAATGGTGTGAAGAACATGATGAAGAGTGTTGCCCTGACCTCCAAATTGTTCCAATCACAATCCAATTGAGTATCAGTGGGATTTGCTGGACCAACAAGTTTGTCGATCTACGGTGGCTCTACCTCGCAACCCACAGGACTTGCTGCTAATCTTCGTGCCGAACACATTTACACACCTGCTTTCATGCACATGACCCATTTAATTCCTGAACAGATGAGAGAGGCAAAAAGGGAAAAGGCAGTCTTAAATATAATTTGGCCCTTTGTTGATCCTCCAGTTTTTTTTTTAGCCTAGTTTCATGTTCAGAGCTCCCCATCATTCATATGAGCACTGGGGTGGAGAGGCAGAGCAGAATGTACAGAGATACTCCAGCGAGCGGAGCAGGGGAGAGCAGGCTTGACGGAGTGAAAACAAAGCCTGGGTGACGGTACCGGACGTGGGCAGCATCCCGTTAAAAACACTTGAGTCAATCAGAGTCTGTGTTTATTAGCGCTCCTTTCTCTCTCATTCTGTTTGTTCTCTGTCCTCCACAGTTTTCATCTCACTCCCTCACTCTTATTTGAACATTTTCTGTTCATCCATTCTGCTCTCACCATGTGTTATTCTTTCCCAGTTTCTATGGCTGCACTAAATATCCTGCTGTAAAGACGATCTTAGATCAGCCAACCTGGTTTACACTGGTTTGGTGAAAGTATCATTCGATAGATAGAAGATATTGTTGTCCGTTGTTGTAAGCATTTTTTTGTCTTTGCTACCAGATGGATATCACTGGTGTCCAGGGAAAACTGTCATGAAAATTCCGTCATCATTTGTTCACACTGATGCCATACAACTCAATGTTTTGACAGTCACTGTGTGGGCAAAAACTGATGAAACATTCTTCAAAATGTCTTAGTGATGGAGAGACTGTGGAGCAGCCTTCCATCACCGTATTTTACGGTGTCCATAAAAAATTTATGTTTTGTCCATTTTGTAATGTTTATCAGGGGTTTCACTTGAGTGTCGTCAACTCCAGCCTCAATTGTTTATAGAGATGAGTCAATGTTGCTTTTAGTATCTAGCACAGGGGTGTCCAATCCTGCTCCTAGAAGGCCACTGTCCTGTAGAGCTAACCTCTATTAAACACATCTATACCAGCTATTAAAGGTCTTATTAGGCATACTAGAAAGTTGGCTGGTGTGTTGAGGCAAGTTGGAGCTAAACTCTGCAAGACAGTGGCCCTCCAGAAGCAGGATTGGACACCCCTTTTCTAGTTTTTAAACTGTTTTAATCATGCTTTTAAACACTTTTTATTTGCACATTTGGACATCCACTTTTAATAGACATCAACTTAATGTTTTATTAACAAAGTTTGGGAGGAGCATGTTCTGATACCCAATCAGTGCGAGGAGGCCTATATATAAAGAGCCGACGACTCATCTCAGTCCCAAAATGTTTTTCTGCATCTCTTGTCAACCTTAAGTCCTCACTCTTATCTGTTCTTATCCCAGCCAGGGATGCAGAGGAGGTGCCATTCTGAGCTTAGAGCTTATATTTGATTATATATATTATAGCATTTTTCCATTTGGATTTAGAACAAATATCTGCCTTATTCTGTATCTTATTTCACATCCTGCCCAATGTAATATAATAGTGAATGTAAACATGTAGTCTACACTGTGTGCAAAAAATCACATTGCATTCTAACATTGTACCATTACAAACTAAAAAATAAAAATAATACTTTTTAAAGCAGAATTTAAATTCACAAATTTTTAAAAAATGAAAATAAAAACAAAAGCACAGACTAATTGTATTTTGATCACCCCATTACAGTAGTTACAGCAATCCTAAAAATGTCCGCGGCGGGGTTCGTTCACTGATGAGTCAAGTTTGGCGGAAACTCGCTCGCATAAAGTTCGTTCACTCCTTACAGCAAAATAGAAATATTTGAATGACTTTCTAACATTTATAGATGGAGAATATACCTTTGGAAAACACCACATCACAAACGCATTAAACAGTCAGCACATGTCTGTCAGAGCATCTGACGGGGTAAGCCGCTTTAAGCTATACGTTTTAACTATATCTAATTTATTTTTCACATTAGCTTGTGTCAAACTACTGTATATTGATATAAACGGTTTTGCCTCATTCCATATCGTATATTAGAAATATATCGATGTAGTGTACAAACTCGATATACCGCCCAGCCCTAATATATAAGTGTGAACTCGTGTAATAGTCATCAAGTATCATTTCTGTATTCAGTCTTGGTGTGATTCTTCTTCTGACCACTTCGGTCTCTATCACAGTCTTTTCTAGGCTCTCCATGATGGTCTGTAAAAGCTGACTAAATTTTTATTTTTGGGTGAACTAGTTACGCTTGTTGGGATGCCTGGTGAGGACACCAGACATGAGCATCCAAAACACAACACGTGCTGGTGACCAGATATGCTGGTCTTTTCTTCAGAGTTCATGAAATGGAGCTCCAGGCCTCCTCTTCTCATTAACATTTCCTGCTCCGTGACCTCCTCTTCTCTTTGATAGCTTTGGCTGTGCTAAATATCATGTCACTAGAGATGCTCTCACTTGCTCTCCCTCCCTCTCTCGATCTCTCAGCACTTCCTCTTTCCATCTTGCTAAGCTGCAGACGCAGCGCTATTATCCCAGCTTGTGGGTGTGAAGAGTAGGAGACAGACAAAGAGAGAGAGAGCTGTATTTGAGAAAGAGAGAAACCTAGTGAACTCTATTCAAAAACCTACTGAGCTGCCTACGTTGGAAGCAGGCTTCCAAGACGGCAAGTTATCTGAAATGGGAAACTGTAAAAACATGTAGGTCTTATGCTAAATAATTATTTCTAAATGATATGCAGGTCTTCGCATGATATTAACAGCGCATGCACACAAAGTGCACGGGAGACTAAGCAATATGCTTGCTTCCCTACTATATTGTTGGCAAAAAAAGAGTATGTCCCAATTCACAGTATTAAGTAAAAAGTTCCTAATTGTCTATTCACTGTATAGTCTATTGCCATATGAGCGTGTTTCAGATAAACTATTTGTTATCTACAGAGTGCGACAGAACGTGTTTTGATAGAATGAGCGAGAAAGAGACACAAATACAGATTGGAGCATTATGATCCAGCCAGGATATACAGACAGAGAGGAGTGTGCTCTCTAATCCAGGCAGGTGTTGAAGTAGGGTGTGCGTGTCATAGACAGTCTGTCCCAGTTGGCCAAGGCAGCAGAAGTGAATCATGAGAGTAAGAAACATGCTGGCAAAGGTCAGTGTGTTTTCCTCTGTTTCTTTTCATTCCAACTCACTCTCGTAAACCTCCCCTTGTGTAAGGTGCTGTGATTGGTGTTAAATAAACTCATTTCATTACAGCAGGCTGTCTTATTGTCTATATACTGTGTCGTGTATAGCCTTATCAGGGTGTTTGTAAATAAAGTCACTCAAGATCTCTCAGGTAAGTAAATGTTCCTGTTTATTTGAAATATTTTGTCAAATACTGCGTCCAAGACCACCAAACCAAATAGGGTCATTCTTAGGAAACGGTGCCATTTAATGATGAAATACTCATAAGAAAAACTGCAGTTTGTACAAAGTGAAAAATTGCATTACACCACTCTCTTAAAGGTCCTATTGTGCCCTTTTACGAAGTCTTGATTTTGTTTTTGGGGTATATACAATGTTTTCATGCTTGGAGGTTCAAAAAAGGCATTATTTTTTGTATATTTGTATACCCACAACATGGGTCTAAAGTGACCCGACTGAGATTTTATTTTCTATATCTTTGCAAGAAATTAATTTCATCATTCAATGTTCCAGGAATTAATCAATAAACTTGTGTTTGATCATCACAAATCCTTATTTAATTTTTCCTTTCTCCCTTTTTGAATATAAATTATTTTTGTATCAATACCCTTCTAATGCACGAAGTGGGTCTAAAATGGCCCGTATTCATTCCCTATGTTGTTTGAATCATAGCTGAGTGATTCTTTGCTGAATCTTTGAGAAAAAAATAAATAAATAAAAGTATAATTTATTATTTCAGGTGTTCATTAAATATATTGTTTTTGATTTTCACAGATAATTGTTTATTTTTCCTTTCTCACTTTACAAATAAACACCGTTTTTGAATTTCTACATCAATTTTACACACATGGGTCAAAAATGACCCATGTAGAAATCGTTGATATTTGCAATATTTGAATGTTAGGCCAAGCTTACCTTGACCTTGAAATTCATTACTTGTGAGAAAGAGAAACCTGTCCAAATACTATTAGGTTGCTTGCTGTTGACATATTTTATTCTAGCTAGCTAATGTTAGCTAGGGCATCAAAATAGAAGTTGAAATAGAACGTTAATACATTCAATATCGTATATATATTGACTGTCGGGTGGAAAAAGATAAAATCATATTGTCATAAAGCACTGCTATTGGTCATCCTTTACGTCACCATTGTTTCTGAAAAGTAACAGGTTTGGACATACACAACATGGGTCTAAAGTGACCTGACTGAGTTCTTATTTTCTATAATGCATACATCGTAAGAAATTAATTTCATCAGGTATTCCTCAACGAACAAATCCTTATTTAATTTTTCCTCTCTTTTGTATGAAAGGCATTTTTGTATCACTACCCTTCTAAAGATCAAAGTACACTTCACTTTCTACTCGGACACTACGGTCAGCGCACAGTGCGAGTGAAGTGAATTTCGTCATCAGCAGAGAACATGCGCACTTTATTCAGGTTACACATGCGCATTTAATTTTTTTGTTGTTGCAGTAATTAGTTTATCCACAAGGTCGCAACCGTGGCCCTGGGGGTGTTGATTCACAAGTTAGTCAAAGAAAAACTGCATGAACAAAACAGACCGGAACGCATGCGAGCTACAGCAACGATGGAGGCCTACATAGACGAGAGATTGTGAGAAGAGGTTAAACAGTACCAGTGGTGTATAAAGTACTTTAAAGCCATACTTGAGTAAAAGTATAGATATCTTACCAGAAAAGTAAAAGTAGAAGTAAAAGTCACTGTTTAGAATATTACTTGAGTAAAAGTTTTAAAGTATGTGATTTTTTTGTACTTAAATATGAAAAGTATTTTTTTGATATTAAACATACTTAAGTATTGAAAGTAAAAGTACAAGTAAATACAAATACAAAAGAAGCAGAAAATATTACTAAAAATTGTTCTATACACAGTTTGAGCAGCAAGATTGTTTTAACTCTATTTCTTACATTTTGTTTGCTTTGAATATAAAAAAAATAATATATTAATTATACCTTGATCATTCATGTTAATTCATAGTGCGTTATAATTAATGTAAGAGGCAACTTTAAAATGTTAACTTTAAAATTAACAATGAACAACACTTTCATTAACCTTTAATGTTACAAATGGACCATTTCATTTAAATCTAAACAATCATGCTTAAAAATGGCCATTTTTGCTCAAAGGCATATTTAATATATACTTTCACTCATTAGTTGCTTCTATTTTAGAAAACTTGATGACTTTTTAATCAAAATAAGTGTTAAAGTGTGGATAAAAAAAGAATGAAATTGAATACATTTCTGATTTGTTTCTGTCAGCTGCATGATTAGAATACAATTTAAATATGCAACTTCGCTTGATAACGAATGCATAAAATCGAACAAATGGATATAAACTAATGCAAACAGACGGAAACAACCGTGACATTAAACAGTTGGTGTTTTTGTCACACTGTTTTAACCGCTTGAGGCTTTTTACTTTTTAATGTTAGCATCCTCTCAGCCTCGACGGCAAAATACTGCTGTTCTCCTCTAATGCAGCATTTAGTCAACAAACTCATTACTTTAGTGATATGAAAACATATACTGTAGTGTGCTGTATAGCATACTGCTATGTTGTCTATGTTTTAAATCCGTTTTTGAAGCGTCCCGTTCTGTGCAGCGCGCAGCCTCACGTCATGTGTCAAAACAAACTCTACGAGGCTTCTGTGATAGTTTTATTTCGCCTCTAGAGGTCGCTCTTGTGCCGCACTCTTCTCAGCCGCTCCAGCAACGGACGCAAACCGAAAAATGAAATCAGCGTGGTTGTGCGAGCACTTATTAGCACATGTTTGCTTGCAGTCTGTGTTCTTCCTTTTTTATTTTGTAGTAAGTAACGAGAATGCTTTGGAGAAATGTATCGGAGTAAAAGTATACATTTTATTTAGGAAATGTAGTGGAGTAAAAGTGAAAGTTGACAGAAATATAAATACTCAAGAAAGTACAGATTTTCTGTACTGTAGTAAGTACTGTAACTAAGTATTATTACTATATTATTATTATTACAAGTATTATTATTATGACTCTGCAAGTATTATTTCACAGGATGTTTCAGAGTGGTATGGTTTTTTGTAATTCTCTTATAGATATGATGTTATCCACTATTTAATCATGTTTGTCGGAAAACGATGAAGAGTCTTACAAAACAAGTGCTTAAAAAAGCTTCAGTAAACACTACATGTAATGTTATTCAGCAGGTTAGCAGAGGCAAAGATTTGCCCTTTATTTACATCATAGCAACTATATAAAACTTACTTCAATAAAACTGTCAATAGAAAACACAACTACAAATAATAAGACATGCTTAGTTGTGATCCATAAACAACAGATTGTCCCGACAAAATGGGAACGGCTATGTCTTTCAGGAGAAGCTTTTGTGCATAGCCTGCATTGTTCTCTGTGTAAAATGTGCAGCACACAGACAAACATTGGGGTTATAATGTTCAGGAACAGTGTTAAAAATACATTTTAACCAAGTTTGTCTGCCTTGGGACAAATTTTTTCAGAGGTGGAAAAACAGTGGCGACACTCATCTTCTCTAGCACAGCTCAACCAAGCCTCGCCCCCTTTTATTATTTGTTATGAGGTGGTATTATTCAGTTTCAGCAAGGATTTATAATGATGCATTGTATTTTCAGTATGTTTTGTGCGTTGGTGTGTGTACTAAATCATTAGTATGCAGTGTGGGTGTGCTTGTGTGTGAAATGTGTTTGTTTGTAGAACAAACGCCCTAACAAAGCAGAGATGACAGCAATTAACTAAATGAGATGAAACTTTACCTGAGGGTAGAGAAAGAGAGAGGTTATTCATCACAAAGCTGCACGCTAAAGAGAGTGATACAGTTCTTAACTTGGGCGCAGATACATTGCCACACAGATACGCACGTTATTATCATCCTCCAGTGACTGTCCTTGAGTAGGAGCAGAAGTTTATCTTTAAATGACAGCTGAGGAGATCTCTTTTTCACTATTACAGCCTTTGTATTTTACGCTATCTTCATTTATAGTCTTGACTGTCCTAATCTAACCCTTGGTTTGTTGCGTGACTCATTCATCATATATGTGAATTATATAGAACTGCGTTCAGGTTTCATTTAGAAATATATGGTTGTATGATACCAAATGGCCCTGAGTTTTCAAACATACTTGTGTGTCTCGAACACACAGGCTTACCAGCTAATCCCCTGTAATAACACAAACTCACACACATCGCTTTAAAGCAACACCTGAAATAAGAACCAGAGCCTCAAGCTCTCATTGGCAATCCAAGCACCCATGTGGAGCCTCGGGGGAACATACTGCCAAAGGATGAGTATGAGAGAGAGTGGACGCGAGGGCTGTCAGGCTGTCTAACTTCAGCTACACAAACCAGACTGCCTTTGGGTATGACAAATCCCATTTCAAGTTTTAGGCATGTTAATGGATATCGAAAACATACCACTTCATTTAAGGTGAGGCAGAATCAAACTCCAGGTGTTAGGACAGAATTAGACAGACAGACATGTTTGCTTCTTTATTATTATTAGTTATACAAAATTAAATTTTCTTCTTCAATTTTTACACATTAATGGATGAATATTGCGACAACAATATTGTGCGAATTTGAACTCATTCACTATGTTAATATTTACAGTGGAAAAGCAAACCGAGACGAGGAGCAGCCAAAAAGGAAATGTCCAACATGCAGTAAGACAAAACCATTCTTTTCACAACCTCATTAACATGGCATAACCCCACTTTCAAAATCATTTCATTTATTTTCTGAACTTTGTTGGATTGATGTAGACTGGTGGCCAAACGTTTGGAATGTTTAAGTTCTCTAATGTTTTTTAAAGAAGTCTCACCAGAGCTTAATTTATTTGATGAAAACATACAGTAAAAACAGTAACATTGTGACAGATTACAGTACTCTTTAAAATAACTATTTTCTATGTGAATATATTGTAACATGTAAGTTATTCCAGTGATGCAAAGCATCTTTACTCCAGTCTTCAGTACCACATTGTAATGAACGTCCACTGAAGACAAGCCTGACAAACCCATGTGCAGTTTTATTCCAGAGCATGATTTAGTTTGTCTTGGAACATAAACAAACTGCAGATTACACATACAATACAAGACAAAGAGACAATGAAACATGAGGGCTTTATGTACACAAAGTCTAATGACACAATAAGACACACCTGGGCTGCGTTCAGACCGGACAAAACGTCGCAAAATGCTTTTTAAACAGAAACGGTGATCCGTTGAACACCCTGTTCTGATTACGCAAGAGTTGCAACTATGGTGGCTGAGAAGGCCATTCTTTGTGTTCTTTTTGAAGAATTTTCAGAGCCTGATGAAATCAGTATAAATATGAGTTTAATGCTGCAAAATACACTCGATGTTACAGTCACTGCCCTTGCCATCCAGAGTAAAAGATCCCAAGGGAAGGGATTTGAGGAAACTGTGGTTCCTAATTATTGTTATCCAACATTTGCCTCCCATTTAATTATCTTTTTTATCTCCTGGTAATCAATTCTAATTTTAATTATTTATTTCTAGTTCTTACTTTTTTAATACCTTGTATTTTCTTTCTCATTTTTATGTCAAGCACTTAATTACCATTGTGTATGAAATTTGGTATATAAATAAACTTGCCTTGCATTGAAGCTAAAAATATAAACAACTACATCTTCGTGTTGATATGCTATATTTTTACTATAAAACTCTTACAACAAACATGTCTTCTAATATCTTAAAATGTTGGGTATACCGAGCTGCAGCGGACACATAAGCGACTTTACTTGGACCCGTTGTGCGAACTGTCTCTTTAATACCGCATGGTTTATATCAGCTGCTGCTGATTGGGCTGATGTTTTTGACACAACCCCTAAACAAGAGAAAACGCATCTCAAACCCTCTGCACACATGGCGTTCAACACGGAAACTGTAGCAAAACGTTGCGCACCGGTTTGAGCTTGAACGTGAAAGCAATGAACCAATCAGTACATGGCACATTCAAAGGGAAAGCACAAACAAGAAACATGACCATGAGTAAACTTCAAAATAAAAGACCTGAAAACACGAACATGAACAAAACTTAAAACTAAACGTCCTTCAGAAATCATTCTATTATGCTGATTTGCTGCTCAAGAAACATTTCTTATTATCTATTTCTGTATGATCAAATAGTCTTTAAAAGCCAACACAATGTTTTGTCCACATTTGGGAATAAATGAACTTCTCCAAAGATTGGTTCCTCTTAAGAACTACACTGACAACATCAGAATGTTCCCTGGTTTGTATGTTTCCTCAAAAACAAATGTGCTGAGTTTTTCCTCAGAGGAGAAACTGGTTCCACTATCGCACTGTCATTGACTTATAACAATGTCACTTTGATATAAAGAAAGGAGGCGTAATGAATCTGAAAGCGATAATGCCCAACTCTCACGCTCGCAACAGGTCATACAAACAATTCACGAACTCGGACATCATCATAATTTTCAGTCTTGTTTGAATCAAAATGAATATAAAATACTTGGAATTAATGGTTTTGGTGAGCACTCAGCTCAGTTAAAATAATGCTGCAGCTTTGATGGTGACATCTGCTGTGTTTACAGAGGATTTAATGACTAATGGACAGGAAAAGTGACTATTAATAACTATAGCAGACCACCAGGTGTCAAATTTTAAATGAATATGTAAAGCATGAGTCGGTTGAGAGGGCTCCAAACAAGTTCACTTGATTTAAAACACCGTTTCAGTCCATATTCTTAAACGTTTTCTTAAAAACATTTCAAAGAAGAAAAATGTGCAGAGAGTCTCTCCTGTTAATCACGCAGACATTTGTAGACGTCATATTATCATTTTAGACAAGCCAACGGCAAATACACCCCCACACACGCGCATTCCCGCTGTAATATTAAAATGCTGGTGACCAGACAGGATATAACCGAATGAATCTTCGTTTAACGGATGAATAAATCAGAGCCTGTGTGTATGTGAGTCAGAGAGCAGATGCACACAGGTTGTGTGGTGTTTAAATAAAGCGAGTCCACGTGCTCTTTACAAGGGGGATACAGCATTTACAAACCCCAGGATGGAGGCGGAGACAGTAAAATAAGCGTCTATGACTCATAAAGAGTCTCCCTTCGTTTTTTTTCCCTTTCTCTCTTTCTCAGTGTTGTTATAAAAAGATCTATTTGTGTTTGACATTCGAGGGCTTTCAAATGTTGAAACTGTTCACTCATAAGAAGTTTGGTGCGCTGCTGCGTAGGGGGCGGGAAATAGTTTAAAAAAAAATAGGAAATTTTCTCATATCGTTCACCTCACCTTGCTTCTCTCTCTCTCTCTCCGTCCCCTTCTCCTTCCCCCTGTCGTGACAGAGCGAGGGGGGCCACTGACACAAACACAAAATGACAGAACATTCCTGGAGATGAAAGGGCACCGTGAGAACCTCAGGACCCACCACCGAGATGACACACACACTCACACGTGACTGCGCGCACATGCACCGACAGACACACTTTTACCTGTCATCTGCACAACGCACTCGCTGACACACACAGCCAGGCCACCTGTCCTCGCGACTGCACAGCCTCGGGGATGAATTCACTGAGATAAAAAAAGAGAGAAAGATGGAAAAAGACAAACGAGAAGGGCGACCGGACACAAGAGCAGCAGTGGATGAAAAGGATTCTGGAGGCCAGCAAGAGAAAAAGAATGATGCAATACAACAAAGTGAGAGTTCATGGGTGTGAAGAAGAATTGAAAAGATTTAAAGGAGTTTGCCCAAAACACATCATTTACTCGCCCTCATGTCGCTTCCAGAACCCGTACGAGCTTCTTCTGTGGAACACAAAAGGAGGATTTTGAAGAATTGTACTGGTTGTCGTCCCCATGCAATTACAATGAAAGGGGACTGTGGTTTCAAAAAAGCATCAAAAAGAATGAAAAAGAACCCAAAATTTCATCAAAAAGTGGTCACACAGAGCTGTTGTGCTTCAAGAATTTCATATACTTTTCAACTAATTGTTTCTTAAAGGGATAGTTCACCCAAAAATGACTTTATTCCAAACCCGTAAAACCTTCGTTCATCTTCGGATTAAGGCATTTTTAATGAAATCCGGGAGTTTTTTTTAAATCCCCTATAGAAAGCAACATAATTACTACATTCAAGGTCCAGAAAGAGTTAAAATAGTCCACGTGACTGCTGTGGATCAACTTTAATGTTATGAAGCGACGTGAATAGATAAAACAAAAATAACTTTATTCAACAATTTTGTCTCTTGAGTATTCTCATCGCTTCATAACATTTAGGTTGAACCAGTCACGTGGACTATTTTAACGATGTCTTTACTTATTTTCTGGACCTTGAATGTAGTAATTATGTTGCCTTCTATGGGGATTAAAAAAACTTGGATTTCATCAAAAATATCGTAATTTGTGTTCTGAAGATGAACAAAGGTCTTACAGGTTTGGAACACGAGGATGAGTAATTAATGACAGAAATATCATTTTTGGGTGAACTAACCCTATAAAACATACATGTGATTATTATTATTTTTAAAATCATTATATTGGCATGATACCTTATAGTAAAATCCTTCATCATATGCATTTACATCTTTTTGTCATGTATTCAAATACACATTTTCCTCAGTATTTTCTTGGTCATTCCTTTTATCTGCTGGTATGGCCTGTTTTTTTCTTCTTTTTTTTCTCACTCCCTTATCTCAGGTTTATTCAGCAATGTTTTCTACATGCTCATGCATCAAAATTTCCCCCGTTATGTGCAGAATTTTTTTAGCTCTGTGTTTGAGCAAACATGTGTTTGGATTGCAGGTTTATTTTTTCAGCATTGTTTTCTCATCTTCACCCCAGCAACGTTGCTTTGTGCATGTCAGCATGACTGAGTGAAGCTTTGTGTTTCCAAAGATCAGTGCTAAGGAAGTAAAAATATGTGTTTGTCTGTGTATATGTGTATTGTTGGAGGAGAGGCTGCAATATGTAGTTTTCCAGTATATGATACATACAAATCAGGCTGAGAGACAGTATGTAAACGAAAGCCACGGGAAAAGGAAAGAGAAGAATAATGAGAGCGAGTCTGGGAGAGGACAGGCTGTCTCAGACAATGAGGAAAGGTAAAGAGAACTTAACCTTTTAGGGGAAGGAAAAGAATAATTGTCCCTCTCTTCTTTCTGGATGGATGAAGGAAAGTGTCAGAGCGGGACCTGCGGGCGAGATCTGTTTCCCAGGTCCTTTAATCCAGCTCTCCTCTCACCTCTGCTCTGTTTTTGTACAGCCTGCAGCTCTCCATCATTTTCCCACTCTGGATATTGTTGCCAAACAAGATGGAGGAGCTCAAGGAATGTGGAGAACGCAAGAGATGTGGGGAGGAAAAAATGCAGGAGAGTTGATGAGAGAAAACGCCCCAGGAGGAATTCATCCTTGGTTGACCTCAAAGAGCTCTATATAATAACTGAAGAAAGCCATCTGTTAGAATTCTGACAGTGTAGTTATGGCATTTACCAACAAGGGCTAACAGGGCTATGCTAACCTTTGTAATTTTCACGTGAAAACACTAAAAATGTTACGTTAAAAAAACCAAACAAAAAAAAAACTATTTTTCGGAAGTGAAAAAGAGCAGCTATTCTATAATTTACCGTGAAAAAAAAACATAACTGACAACTGAGAGTTGCCTGTGTGACACTTATTGTTAGTTGTACAGGTACATACGGATTTTATTTACAGTTCATGTTGCTTTAATGAATTATTATTGCATTATTTTAGCATGATTTTTGTTACCATGATGGTGTTCTGTATTTGACACTGTGCACCTTCTATATGTTCATATTTACCTCAGATTGTGGAAAATGTATTTGTGATCATCATGTGTCTCTTTTACACCTAGCATCATTTCGGTGATTCTAATAATGATATATAGTTACATTTCATTACAGATTTTACTATTTTAGTAGAATTAAATATTAACAGTATATCAGTTACTAAAATAGACAGTTTTTTTAACTGTAACTATAAGTGCAAATTTAATGTTGCTATGGTATTTTTTATGGTACATTTCTGGTAACCATAAAAGCTGCCATTTTGGGTACACTTTATTTTAAGGTGTCTTTGTTACAGTGTAATTATATATTTAATTAACAACATTGACTTTTTATAGGGTTAGGGTTAGGAATAGGGTTTGGTTTAGGGTTAGTTGCAAGTAATTGTGCATAATTAACAAGGAAATTATAATTAAGGGTTACTGCCATTTTGCTTTACCATATGTTTCATGGATTTTTTTCAGTGCAGCATAAGATGGAAGAGAGTATATTATGGGACGTATGCACTTATGTAGTGAAAGACTGCTGTAAATGTCTACTGCTGTTAAAGACAGAATATGTTCAGGGTACTAGTAGTTATACTGTTAAAGCCCTTTCACATGACTCACATCAGGGGTTCAATGCACAGCTTTGACCTCCTCATGAAAAGTGTTGTGGATAGCATGATAGAAGGATTTCATGAGGTTGCTACATAGCAAGAGTGCAGGAAGTGCATTCAGTAAACTATAAAGTATGCCAATGAATGTTATGCCTGAGATAAGTCACTGTGATTGCTTGGATACATGGCAGCATACACATTAATTTTCACGAAATGTCATGATATGCGTTTCTCGAAATGTCATGATGTCTTTCTCGAAATGTCATGACAGCCATGATCCTGACGAAAATATTTTTTCTTTCTTCAAAGAATATAAAAAATGTTTTAAAAAAAATATTGTAGTAAATGTTTTAGCAGCAGCAGATTCAATTTGGAGGGCTTTTAAAGGCATGAAATTGACTCCCCCGTCTGCTGCATTTGATGAGGGATCTGTCACAAGACAAATGTACCCGAAACAAACATGGCAGCCTCCAGGTCACGTACCCCTGAAAGGTCCGTTGACAACAAAGCATCTGCCTTTGAGAAGAATAGAAATGTTAGGGGAGAGTGGATAACGTGTTGCGGATATAATCATCACTGTATGTAAAAAGAAATTTAATTAATTTATGATTGACCTATTCACTGATGCATCATTGATTATACATATTACAGTTAAATATTTATTTGATATTAAATACATTATTTACCGTAAAACACAGCAAGGTTAACAGTCTATTATGCTGAGGGATGCAGATGTTTTTTTATACTCAGTAAATACTGTATATCATCACCTTCATTTCTCCTTGCAAAAAGGTAAGGCAATGTAAACACTTTTTTGTTATACTGGTTGACTCTCTTCACATCCAGATTGCAATCAATAAATCTATTGTATGTATGTACAGATGCTGGTCATATAATTAGAATATCATCAAAAAGTTGATTGATTTCACTAATTCCATTCAAAAAGTGAAACTTCTATATTATATTCATTCATTACACACTGACTGATATATTTCAAATGTTTATTTCTTTTAATTTTCATGATTATAACTGACAACTAAGGAAAATCCCAAATTCAGTACCTCAGAAAATTTGAATATTACTTTAGACCAATACAAAGAAACTATTTTTAGAAATCTTGGCCAACCGAAAAGTATGAACATGAAAGGTATGAGCATGTACAGCACTCAATACTTAGTTGGGGCTCCTTTTGCCTGAATTACTGCAGCAATGCGGCGTGACATGGAGTCCATCAGTCTGTGGCACTGCTCAGGTGTTATGAGAGCCCAGGTTGCTCTGATAGTGGCCTTCAGCTCTTCTGGGTTTGGCATATCGCATCTTCCTCTTCACAATACCCCATAGATTTTCTATGGGGTTAAGGTCAGGCGAGTTTGCTGGCCAATTAAGAACAGGGATACCATGGTCCTTAAACCAGGTACTGGTTGCTTTGGCACTGTGTGCAGGTGCCAAGTCCTGTTGGAAAATGAAATCTGCATCTCCATAAAGTTGGTCAGCAGCAGGAAGCATGAAGTGCTCTAAACATTCCTGGTATACGGCTGCGATGACCTTGGACCTCAGAAAACACAGTGGACCAACACCAGCAGATGACTTGGCACCCCAAACCATCACTGACTGTGGAAACTTTACACTGCAACGTGGATTGTGTGCCTCTCCTCTCTTCCTCCAGACTCTGGGACCCTGATTTCCAAAGGAAATGCAAAATTTACTTTCATCAGAGAACATAACTTTGGACCACTCAGCAGCAGTCCAGTCCTTTTTGTCTTTAGCCCAGGCGAGACGCTTCTGACACTGTCTGTAGTTCAAGAGTGGCTTGATACAAGGAATGCGACAGCTGAAACCCATGTCTTGCATTCGTCTGTGTGTAGTGGTTCTTGAAGCACTGACTCCAGCTGCAGTCCACTCTTTGTGAATCTGCCCCACATTTTTGAATGGGTTTTGTTTCACAATCCTCTCCAGGGTGCGGTTATCTCTATTGCTTGTACACTTTGTTCTACCACATCTTTTCCCTTCACCTCTCTATTAAAGTGCTTGGACACAGAGTTCTGTGAACAGCCAGCCTCTTTTGCAATGACCTTTTGTGTCTTGCCCTCCTTGTGCAAGGTGTCATTGGTCATCTTTTGGACAACTGTCAAGTCAGCAGTCTTCCCCATGATTGTGTAGCCTACAGAACTAGACTGAGAGATCATTTAAAGGCCTTTGCAGGTGTTTTGAGTTAATTAGCTCATTAGAGTGTGGCACCAGGTGTCTTCAATATTGAACCTTTTCACAATATTGCAATTTTCTGAGATACTGAATTTGGGATTTTCCTTAGTTGTCAGTTATAATCATCAAAATTAAAAGAAATAAACATTTGAAATATATCAGTCTGTGTGTAATGAATGAATATAATATACAACTTTCACTTTTTGTATGGAATTAGTGAAATAAATCAACATTTTGATGATATTCTAATTATATGACCAGCACCTGTACATATATAGTACATACTGAAGGAGGTGTGGCTTTGGAGAGCGCTCTAAAAGAAGGGTAGGATGTCATTTTTTCAAAGATAGCTTGCTATTGCTAGCTTCTCCGAAGTTGCCCACCCTACCTTTAAATGCGAGTTGAGAGTACACTAGGTCATTAAAATCACTAACACCATCACAAATCATTAGAATAGCAGTTCATTTCACTGAGTTTGTGAGTAAAGAGATCTCATATGATAGATTTTATGTTGTTGTAATTCTTTATTTAATTTATTGTATTATGTTCAATCTTTGTTTAACATCTCTCTAACATGATTACTACAAAGTAACAACCATCTACACACAGTTTAAAATGGAGGAAAAGAAGGAAACAAAATAAACATTCTTAAAATCATGTAAATACAATGTCCGATTTAAACGGAACGGCATCAACACACATAGTTCAGACAAAACATTCCCCTTTTAAATCATTAAACTAAAGTGTACGGAGCTTTAAATCTTCAGCTTCAACAGAGAAATCCTGAAAACTGAAAGACTTTAGGACTGAATTGCTAATGTCCTCAGTTCTCCACCCACAAACAGAATTTGAGTTTACTATGAATTACACATTTAACAGTAATTATCTCAAAAGAATACAGAGAAAAGTCAATAGCTGAAATGATGATAAAAGATTATTATGAAGTTCGCTTTGTGTAAGTAGAAATTGTAGTCCAGTTAATTCAATGGAAACATTCCACATCAAACCCACAAGTTTTTGGTTCCAAAAAGAACCTTACAAGTTCTTATTGGTTGAGCATTTCCCTCGTAAACATCATAGCAGAAAGCATTAAGCAGTTTTTGTGTTTAATTGAGCAGCTTCAATGAACAGTAGTTCATTTTTCTGTTTCATGTGTCTTTTGGTATCCGTGGTAACACGTGGGTGTCTGTATGCATCTTTGGCTTTCATATGCATACACACGAAAACTTGTGTCATATATGAAAGCTGTTTGCACAGGATCATTCACACGCTTCCTCTATAGCACACAAAAGGTAAGAATTTAAGATGTGTGAGAACCACATGCAGGTCATAAAGCCATTGTGAAATTGTGGCACAATGGAGGACAGCTCTATTTCTCTTCTCTAAGCCGTTGATAAGCAAGCCAGATTCAATCAGAAAAACTGAACGCATCCAAGAGCTCAATAAACAATCACCAACGCCCTCTGATCTCTTCAGACTGCATCAACTTTTCAATCAGTTGGACCATTTATATTGGGACTCTACAGTATATTGCTAAAAAAAAAATCCAGATTTTCTTTTGTGAATCCCAATTGCAAGTATGTATCCACCTTGAAATGTCACAGTGAGCTTTCTATATGAAACTATAATCAATGTCAAGATCAATCAAAGTCAAGTATGAACTATCTTGTGCAGCATATCATGAATATGAAGACTTTTCCATTATTAACGGCACAGCAACCTGTAATTAGTCTTTTTCAACAGCATCCAAACAGGGAATGTTTCAAAAAGCTGAATGAGAAAAGCACATCGTTTGAGCTTTTAAGTGGAATTTATGTAAACATATTACACAATTACATTTACAAAACATTTTGAAGGAGTATTTGTAAAATGAAGCTTCCCTTTGCTGCCCCACAGACATATGTTTTGCATTTGTTTACTTCATTATTGCTTGTGTAATGACTTGCTGTTCACTTACAGTGGAAGCGCAAACCTGAGCGCTGCCGTGGTGCAAAGGTGATAGAGAGATTAAAAAGAGGAGGAGAGGAATAAGGAATAAGAAACAAGGAATTTGTTGTGCAGTAACTTTCAAAAGCATTATAATTACACCTACCACAGTACATTAGCTACACTCACATTTCTTATAATGAGCTAGTCCAAAATAATGGCTGGTTTTGAATCTTCAATTATTGTTGATTACTATATACATCTGAATATCTTCTGTGTTCATAATTACTCAACTTTATTGCTTTTGGCAAGATCTGCAGAACGATGTTATCATGACAACACTGTGCATAATGTGCATCTACTAGAATATATGCTGGTATTAATATTTCAGACATTTTAAAATTGATTTTACGCTCCACTAACATGACATTAATATGAAACTGCTGTTCCTCTTCAAACTTGTAGTGTTTCTCTCTTTCTCTTACTCACACACACACACACACATATAAAAATGATTATAAATTCAATTATTGTCATTTGGATTTATAGTGAATCTTGCTCATTTTAATGTTATTAATTCACTTTAAAAACAATAATAAAACTGGGATGATCTGTCTGTAATGTAGGTGTCATGTATCCTCCCCTCCTCAGGCTGTAAGTAGATTCACTGGATTCAGTGTCCTTGGTGTATTAACAGAGCGATAACTGCATACCAAAAAGTGAATCACAAAGGCTTCTGTGGTTTCTGGTTACAGGCTATAAATGCTTCACCTATAAGCTTCTATTTTGAATCAAATAACATAAAAAAATAATAATAATACAATTCTGACTGAAAGCTCAGGAGAGTATGGATTGTTTCTGCCACTAAATAAAAAAGAAAAAAGGTAATAGTGACTTTTTTTCTCACAGTTATAATGTCAAAATTGCAAGATATAAATACAATTGCGAGAAATAAAGTCAGAATTGCGAGTTATAACGTCAGAAATGCGAGATATGAACTCACAACTGTGAGATATAAACTAGCAATTCTAAATGCGAGTTTATATCTCACAATTCTGACTTCTTTTCTCAGAAAATCTGACGAAAAAAGTCAGAACTGCGACTTTATAACCAACAATTCTGACTATAATTTGCAACTGCGAGTTCATATCGCGCGATTCGTACCTTTTTTATTTTTTATTCAGTGGTGGAAACAAGCTTCCATAGAAGAGTTTTGTTTGGAATCTCAAAATCATCAGCAATTACAACACCATCAGTCCATCAAATTACAAGATCACTCTAAAAATGAATTAGAGAAAAGCAACCTGTCGCTTCTGTAGCCTTTAATTTCATTCGATTATTTCCAGGATGAGATCATCTCCTTCCAGGCTGCTGTCGGGATTGACGTGCACCTTGGATATGATGCCTGAGATTGGCGAGTTGACGACAGTCTCCATCTTCATGGCACTGAGGACGCATAGGGGCTGACCTTTCTCCACCTTTTGGCCTGGCTTCACCTTTACTTCCACCACTTTACCGGGCATGGGAGCTCCAACCTGTCCCCGCACGTCTTTCAAGGCTTTAGGGTGAAAGTGCATCTCCTGGTGCAGCAGAAAACAGAATGAGATTATTACAGGGGAGACCAGAGGCAATGAAACATTTCTCACATTTTCCCTCGCAACTCTTTCCAAACTGCCTGTCATGTTCTGCTACGAGAAACATGATAAATGGACTGATAAAATGTGTACAATGAGAAAGATCATAATGAATTTTTGCACACCTTCTGCTTTAATAATATATATATATATATTTTTAATATACTACTAATTAGCCTGTAATAAAATATTTGAAATTTTGATCATATTTTACAGTTTTATAGTTTGTACTGTATTTTTTCCAAGTAAATGAAGCCTTGTTGATCAAATGAGAGTTCTCTCAAAGACTTGAAATCTGCACCACCAAACTCTTGAATAGTAGTGCAAATAATGATACATTTTAGAGTAAAAATTAATATAATTAATAATACAATTAATATGACTAATATAACACATGCTATACTATATTTATATATAGTATGTGTATATAGTATTAAAAATAATCTTAATAGAATATAATTGTAATAGTATTACTTCACAACTAATGTTACATAACTATTTTTTCGCCTAACTTCACAACTATGTTATGATGAATAAGGCAGAAACCAGGACAGTGTTAGTATCTGTCATTAATGTTACAGCCTAGAGATAAATCTTTGAAAAGCATCTTTTCAAAGTTATAAAAACTTTAGACAGCAGAAGAAAAGGAGAAATGCTCTTGCTAACTGTGTTCAGGCACAAGTAAGCTCTATTGAGCATATGCTGAGCAAATGTCATCACTCTGACTTATCTGTGACTGAAGACACTAAGGCCTGGTTTCACAGACAAGGCTTAGATTAAGCCAGAAGTAAGCCATAAGCCATTTTAGTAGCTTTTTTAAAATGTGCCTGAGGAAAAAAAAAACATTAGTGGTGTGCATCTTGAGACAAAACAATGACACTGACATTTTTAAGATACGTCGGTGTAAGTTGCAGACAGCTCAAACATGCATTTTAGGACTAGGTTCAACCCTCGTCTGTGAAACCAGCTACAAATGTGTTTGGACCGTTCTTTGTCTGCCATACCAGGCCAAACAAGACAATAATAAACCAAAAGAGCATTCACAGAGGCTGGAAACCATCTTCCAGACGAGGACACGTTATATGAATGCTTGTTTACCAGAGAGAATATCTTATAATGAATGAATCATCTTAAACATGATGTGTTATGTGTGGGCAATGAAAGTGAGATCTTCAGTTTTGTTAAATCATGCTATAATCTGCCAAATTATGTTTTATACAAGCAGTGTGGCACAGTTACAATTGCTGTGTCCACGGCTGACATAAAGTTCCCACACCGCACTATTGACTTGTAATGAAAACATACATTGTGCTCACTAATAATTTAAAAGATGTTTTTAACACTCCTGACACAAAGTGATAAACGCTCATGACAGCAATAGCAAGATAATTTTTAGCTTATGACAGAAATTATTCACACCTCAAGAGAGAAAAGGGAACATTCGCAAAACATGTCTGAATGATTGAGTGAACTGTTTGCGTCAGGATAATTGCTTTTCAGTGATGAAACAAACCAATCTGGGGAGGAAAACAAACCGCAAACAGTTACCTTCATTGCTGCCGTATCCTTGACCAAAACTGAACGCAGCTGGCCGTTGAGTTCAAAAAACACTTCTCTCTGACCAGACTTGTTCAAGTCACCCAAGGCCAAGGCTTTGATGTGGAGCGTTTTCCCTCTCTCTAACTCAACCTGTGAGAGGAAAGAGCCAGAAACATATAAAAGCACAGCAAACAGCTAGGTATGAGAAACGAAAAGATGTGATTGAGCTGAAAAAAACAAAACAAAACCAGATTGGGTCAAAAATGGGCTGAAAAAACTTGGGTAGAATTAAGGCAGATTAAGGTGCGAGTGATTAGCACAGGCCTCTGGCAGGCATTAGGTCTGTAACCATGTGCTGTCTGGCTTTGCAGGGGATGCTATTTTGAGGTGCGCTTGCATTTGCCTCAGTGACAGCTTAATATAGCTCATGCTAATCTACGCTAATCAGCCACGACTAACATCTCATTTGGACAGCTCGACTGGGTGGAGAAACACGCCGCCAAATAACTTCAGTCCCTGAGAAATTTACGACTACGGATGTTAACCGTGGAAAATCTGGTTAGTTTTGAAAGGGTACAGAGAGACCTGGTTTGAAGAATCAGGGCAGGAGATGATTAAGAGATGCAAGCAAACTTTTCAATCGAACAGATTTGGTGCGTTTTCAAAGTAAAATGACTTTGTAGGTGAGTTTGACTCCTGGCTGGCGCTCGCTCTCTGTCTCGGAGCGTGATCAGTTATGCGAGTCCTGCATCTGGTGCTCTCAGTTTTCGAGGTGCCTGGAGTAGCACTGCGAGACACGTTCGTAGCTGCCAGGTAACACCCACTTAACTCATAATGGCGTTTTAGGAGCCAAACACAAGGCTAAGCTCCAATCAACACATTTAGAAACACCTCAGGGCTCAGCTAGATAGAGATGCAGCTGTACCAGTTTGAGATTATTCAGGAGCTAGAATGGATTAAGCACTCACTGAACTTTACAAAGTCAAACTCTCAGTTAAATTAGAGCTGTAAAATGTAATTCATGGTTTATCTGACTTCACAGCAACTTCACAAAGAGATGTTCAAAGCAATATATTTTGCTATTCAATCTTACTATGCTAATCAATTTTACAACCACTATTGCAATAAAGTGTGCTAATTAACTTTGTGAAAGTGAAGGCTAGTCGAGGACACGAGGAAATCTAATTTTCCAAATCTCCTGGTGAGAGAGCAGTCAGGGTAAAGTTTAGAAGGTCAAATCACATGGTGTTATAAAATGAACAGAGTGAAATATAGTTGAAAAATTAGTAAGAGAAGAAATGAGGCACAGTGGTAAGTAAATTAAGTCAATTGATGTAAATGCTATTAGTCGCAGCACGTCCTCACATATGCCGGTGTTATATCAACGCACCTGAAACTCCTCTGCGATTTTGGGGCCGTCCAGAAACAGGCGAGTGTTAAGGCAGTCCACCGGACCGAAGTTTGATGTAAACTCTTTAAACTCCTGGAAGACTTTGGGGTACATGGCTGCTGACATCACATCTTCAGGGGTGATTTCATCACCATGTGCTGTTCGTAGACCAGACTCAAGAGCCTCAAAGTCCAGCGGTGGAAGTGAAGCCCCAGGACGACCTTCGATTCTAGGCAACGACTTGAGCACCTTCGAGAAACATCAAACGTTTAACTTGTTATGAGCATAAACTGGTGGAACAATCAGAGTACCAGCTGAGCACAACTCTTAAAGGGATAGTCCACCCAAAAATGAAAGTTCTGTCATTAAGTCAAGTACCGCTTTATTCAATTCAGATTGTTTCAAAGCAGATTGAAGAGGAAAATGACTCAATAATGCAAACAGAGTTCATTTCAGCCCTGCAGCAGCTCTAAAAGAAGTTCAGCTAAAGTCAGTTCAGAGTTGATTCAGTTGCGTTATAAACATCATCAACTATTAAATTAGTTCATTTCATCTTAATACAGTTCTGGTGAAAACAGTGATGTCATCGTCCAGTTCAGTTCAGTTCTCCTCCAATAGTGTCAGTGCAGTTAAGTCAATAATATTGTTGAATATTAAGTTTGCATTATGCAAACTCTCCCTAGATTTCCCTGACATGTTTATAAGAGTTTATCCAAGAAGAAGCAATGTCTGATTTGCGGACCAATTGTTCTTTTCAGTCATATCTTTTTAATGAATCTGCTGGTACAATTAAAAAAAAAAAAACATTTGAATGACTCTGTCACAAATTGGACTGATTCAGTTCTCGAGTTCACTGAGCACACTGATTCAATGATGCAGTGATTACTGGAGCAGAAGAATCAGTGAATAATGGCTTATATACCAGTCTTTCTCACAAGAAAGGTGGCTTCTGAAAATTTGGAATATAGAGTCATTTGAACCACTTTTATGATTCTGTGGTGCTGTGCTGTTTTTTCTCCTTTCGACAGTCACTGTCCTTCACTTTCATCATATTGAAAAAAGTAGCCAGAATGTTCTACATAAATTCATCTTGACGAAGTAAACAATGACAATTTTCTTTTTTTGATAGAACTATTTCTTTAATAAAACTGAATTGCCAAGAAGAATTTGTCTCAAGTAAAATGTCCTCCTCATGACAACCAATCCAGGTTTCAGATGCTGACAGCTCAACAACAAGAGAGCTAAAGAATGATGTGAGTCAGTCTTCAGGTCACTGAAAAGCATAAATATTTAGCAAATGAATCAACAATAGTACCATTCACTATCTTACACTGTTTTGTCCTCTGGCTATTGACTGACTTTGCAAGCTCAAACATACTAAATACATCATTAGTGCTGTCAGAGTGGGCGTTAATGAACAAAAGCACAAACACTTTGACAAATAGGTCAATTGCAAAGGAGAAGTTACACCATCAATATGCCATTAAAATGACTCAATTCATTATGTACAAAAAAAATGCTGATTTCTTGGTGTTGGCAAGGCAACAGTCAAGTGACAATATTTTCTCCTTTTTGTTTCACAGCAGTGAGAATGAATTGAAAAAAATGGTCCTTGGACTTGCACTGAGAAAAAGCCTGGATTCTTACGGGGGAAAGTGAATAGTCTACACAAAAGGGCTAGTAGAGGAAAGAGAAGGAACACAAAACAGATCAGCTCATAAAACGCTCAGTGGCCCATTTTGTTATCCAGATAAAATAGTAGAAAAGGCTGCCTGCAGTCGCAACCCACCTAACTTTTGAATAAATTGCCACTTAATAGCAGTTGAGTCATAATTTCAGGCCATATGGGCTCCCTTTTGTTTGATGCGACTTATAGGTTTATTTTAGCAGTTTTGTGACTCAGTTATACCATCTGAATATTGCAAGTTTATTTGTCCAGGCTAGCTGTGGGATATGGAAGCTCACATGTTCTAATCTTTTTTTCCCCTCATCACTCCATCACTTGAGATTCCTCAGGGGTATTGGTCCTGTGAAGTTGATGATTCATATATAACAATCTCAGTACCTCAGAACTGAGATGCAGTTTGTTTTTAGCAGTAGAGTAACATGTCTCATACTATTCTCTGATGTGTCAGTTGCAGACATCACAAATTCATTTTTAAATGACCCCAAGACCAAATATCTGCATAAAAGATTACATTTTTATATTATAAAGCTTTTATACATTACACATGGGATCTGCAAATATAGTCTTTTTCTATCAAACTTTCCCATAGCTAATCCTAAAAGGAATAGTTCACTCAAAAATGAAAAATTAATTTTCATCCTCATGTTATTCCAAACCTGTATGACTTTCTATGGAAGCTTGTTTCCACCACTGACTTTTTTTTTTTTTGCGAGTTATAAAGTCAGAATTGCATGATATGAAGTCGGAATTGCGAGTTCAATTCTGACATTTTGTTCTCTGAATTATGTCTATATCTCGCAATTCTGACTTTATTTCTAGCAATTGCTCAACTCAAATTTTGAGTTTATAACTTTGCGAGATGTAAACTTGCAATTGTGAGAAGTCAGAATCGCAATTACTTTTTTATTTTTTATTTAGTTGTGGAAATAAGCTTCCATAACCTTCTTTCTTATGCAAACACAAAAAAAGATATTCTGAAGAATGTTTCAACTTTTTTTGTCCACACAATCAAAAACAATGTGATCCAAAATAAAGCTGGATCCCCATCAACTTTTATTTTATGGACAGCAAAATTTTAATTTTTTTTAGGTGAATTATTATATGGCACAATATGTAAATTGTTTTATATTAAAATATCCAAAAACCACTTGCACAGTGTTATATATTTCGTTCAGCTATGTACTTACGGACAGCTGCGTAACACCTGGTGGCGCGCTGTTGTTGTTTTGTTTAAACTTTATGGACCATTGCAAGCAAACTTTGGGACAAAAATAAAAATAAAACGAGGATCAATATCGGCATGGTGTTTCCGAGATGGTGAGAGCTTTGCGACAAAATTCGACTCGACAGAGACGGCGCTCTTGTACGTTATTAGACAAGATAAGCAAATGTAGGCTACATAAGACTAATCAATGTTACATAGCTCAACATGATGAAGTGTAAGAATATCATCAGTATGATATTGTAATGTTGATCTAGCTTACTGTTAAGTCTCATACAGACAACAAACTAATACACAGCGCTGCGTTACCTCACAGTTTTAATTCATCAAATAAACTGACCTGTATGAGAAGTATTTCAGCACTTATGAGTAGTTCGGTAGAATGAAATGTCCTTGTTTCTTTATCTGTCTCTCATTAGCAATCGTGTCTGCGATTTTCGTCCCCGCCCTGCTTCATACCACAGTCATGTTAAAAACATGCATGCACTCATCCATAAACATTATTTCCCCATAAACATTATTAAACCCATCGGCATGACGACAAGTTCCATGATTACATTATCAATTATCTTTATAAATCTCCGCCTTTGTTATTGTTTTGAAGAGTTTAGTGACCCCTAGCGGCGAAAAATACAGACTGTGCCTTTAAGGATTATGAAAGGTCTCTTTCTCTCCTCCACATTTAACATCTTGTTTGAGGAAATATGCATATAGTCCCAATGTGGAAACATTAAGCACAAAACCTAGGAAAAAAAAAACTAAAGAAAAAGAAAGTAAAGCTGTGCAAAAGCAGTGAGAAAACTACAAAGCTAGTTTTCCAAGCCTGAGGTAAGGTAAGGAGCATAAGGAGAAGACATGAACTGCATTTATTTCATAGTAAGTTAAAGCATAGCATTATGTATTCCTTATCAGCGCTGTCATTACCATAAACTACTGCAAGAGCAATTGTGCCACTACACATACTGTGAAGAAAGACGCTTTCTAAGACTTCTGGCATCTGCACTCATACTCTCTGCTATAAGGATTCGAAAACTATGCTATATGGATTACCATGCAGTTTGCAGAGAAACTGTTTATGGACTCTTGTCACAGGTTATATAATTTCATAACTCAGAAAACAGAAGTTACTATATCAGAAGTATAAGGCAGGAGAAGTTGCTAGGAGAGCTGCAGGTTCCCTCACATTGCTTTCTGTGCTAGGTGAAAGGGGATATTTGACATTGTTGACACAGATTGCAAGGAGATGAGATTTGCTCTTTTTCCCCCTGAATCATCTGTCCTCATCCAAGTGTGTGTATTTAGGCTGTTTGTCATTCTGTACTGTCACAGCCTGGCTGGAAATATCACTGGGGTGATGTCATGTGCTAAACAATCCTGGAAAGATCAATAAACATGGATAAAAAAGGTGCCACCAAAATATTACCGGTCTCTATGGCCATTAATCATCAGACATATGTCTGTCAGTACAAAGAGAAGTGGAGTGTTGCTTAAGTAAATTTAAAAGACATTAAGCAACTTATGAAGAGCTAAACTGATTAAGTTCTTCTTGATGCTTTACTAAATACATCAATTAATAAGCAATCAACATTTACATGCCCCTGACTTTATTTCTACTTTTAAGGAATAGTCGCACAAAAAATCCTCCTAAATTTTCCATTGAAACGGTCATAAAGAGATCGCATTTAATTATATGTTTGAAACTCCACTAGGAGTTTTTCTGCTCTCCATCTGTCTGCGAGTGCTCTCATGCACTTTAGCTAACAAAGAGACTCATTTCACTGGCCCAAATCAAATTCGTCAGGCGTGATGGTCCATTGCTTTACTCACAGGATCCACAGGAGAGAAGACTACAAAGCAGTGAGCTGTAATGGGAACTCATGTAGCCATAAAACAGTATGAAGCTTCTCGCTCTCTGACCTGAACGCATCTTCCCATGGTCAAGCCTCTGAGGGAGCTGTGTAATTGTTCCAACTGTGAGTATGTTTACGCAGTAACTGCCAGATCATATAAAGAAAAAAAAAGGAAAATCAAAGCAGCTTTTTACCGAGACAGGTAAATAAGCCTCTTCCACAGGTCTCTGTGTATGTGTGTTATTATGTTAGCATCAACGCACATGTGTTCAACTACACTGCCTTTCTGTCCTTTCTGAATCAAAGTGAATACTGTTTAATCTTTCTTGTAGAAAAGTGAACGGGGAAGATAATTGACTTGGTCATGGATTGAGATTTTAAAATGTAGTTTATTTTTGTGATGGCAAAGCTGAATTTTCAGCATCATTACTTCAGTCTTCAGTGTCACATGATCCTTCAGAAATCATTCTAAAATGCTGATTTGGTGATCAAGAAACATTTGTTATTATCAAAGATGAAAATGGTTGTGCTCCTTAAGAATTTAACAGATTTTTTACTTTACTGATATTTTTTATTAATTAAATGCATAATAGTATTTACAGCATTATATATATATATATATATATATATATATATATATATATATATATATATATATATATATATATGTGTGTAATAAATATATAACAAAAAAAAATTATAGACTGCAATCTTTTAAATGGTCATGTATATTATTTTGACAAATTGTTCCAAATATTAAAATGTTATTTTGTATATTCTCTAGGGGTGTGACGAGACCCCTATCCCACGAGACGAGACGAGACGAGACACGAGATTGGGTTCACGAGACGAGATTTTTATAGTATTTTTAAGAAATCCTCAATAATGAAACGTATGAAGGGAAAATAGTCTTTTATTCAACTGAAAATCATAAAATACAAAAATGTTGGTGCATTTTGAAATCTACTTGTAATGCATGTCATTTTACTTCTATTTTAATGAATTATTTGCAGTGAAACAACATGCAAACACTGCTAAATGTTTTGCCACAAAATCAACCAATTGTTTTCTGCCCTGTATAATTTCACATGAGAAATCTCACTGAACTTCTTTCTACAGATTGAACATAAATTAAACCGTATAAATAAAATAAACATATAAATAAAAAATTCAAATAACACTTTAAGTGTCACTTTAACTGCAGTACAAAGTTGACCATTTCCCAGTCATTATTGATTGTGTGGGCTGTAACTGTTATATAGCTCTGCGTACACCGAGAAGTCCAACCGTCAGCAGTAATAGCGATGCTTTCTGCCTCTTTAGGGGCCGTTCACATATCGCACCTAAAAAAGCGTGTAAAGCGCTGCCGCGTCGCTTCCTCCTTTTGCAAGCGTTCGGGAGCTCGCGCTTCTGTAGCGTCTGTCGTTGCTATGCAACCATGAACTGTGCTCTCCACGACCATGAGGAAGTTTCAGCAAGGGATAAATTGATTTTTAGCCCTTGCTTTAGCTTTACTACTAGATATATTTATGGAGATGAATAACAACCCCCCTGTACAGCTATGATCAGCTGTTCGGCTGAGATTTCCATGTTTTGTTACGGAAAGGTCGAAGATGATTGGTTGGTTCTTGTCACATGACCCACGGTGCGCTTGCGGCATTCCAGGAAAAAACGAGCGCGCCGCACCGCATGCGCGTCGCGACCGCGTCGCTTCCATTTTGAGCGAATGAAAATGCGCGCGATATGTGAACGGCCCCTAAGAGTCTGTACAACCTTGGCCGAGGTGTACGGCATAGTTTTCTTACAATGTTTACATATTGTTTGTGTCTTGTGTGTTATTCTTTCGTCGTTTATTTACACAAAGTTTTTGAATTTGAATTTGAAAGTGGCGGGGGCATCTTCAATAATAATTTCACCCTCACACTGATAGCACGACGAGACCACTTTTCACCTCGACGAGAAATCTCGTCACGTTTCAGTGTCGCGAGATCTCGTCACACCCCTAATATTCTCATTTTGTGGCTAAAAGAATGTGAATCAGTACATTTCAATTTTAAATAATGACTTAATTTAAATGAAGCATTTGAAATGAAACCATTCAGCAAAATTAATTATTGAATTCACAATGCTTTCTAGAGCATGAGAGTGGAAATTTTAGGCGAGACATTGTTAAATAAGTACTGATGGCGCATTTTCACTCATTGGTAAAAGACACATTACTATAAATATTCTTTTAAAAACAGCTGAGCTACTTTAATGCGAATGAAAAATGTAGTTAAGTTACTAGAGTTGCTACTTTTAGTTTGTTATTCTCCAGCACTGCTGTAGAGGTGAAATCCTGACAGATACCTATAGGGGAAGTGTACATTCATGGCACGAGGACTGAGCCTATGGGCTGTGACAGTAATGGTCTGGCAGATTCAGCAAGTTGAACAGTGATTCAAAGTATGCTGTCATTCACACACATCCTCTGAAACCCTGTCTCAGTCAGTCCATCAATCACTCAATCAATCATCTGCCACAATCTGAAGTGTGCAGATGAGTATGATCACTCTAGACTGATAAAGGACCCATGTGATAGTAGAGAGTCCGTGTGGTTGTTTATCCTTAAAGTCTGACAGATATAACATTTGTGACTCACCTATTAGTCTTGATATGAAGATGAGAAACAGGAACTGAAAGCTTTTGGACTTGCTTTAAAAAAAATGATAAGCTCTTTATCTTCTGACCTACTAAATTGCTGCAGCATTTAACTGGTGTAGTCAGTCAGCATTTTGAGTGTAAAGAAGCAACTCAGGGCAATTTTTGGAGAACAAATTTACATTTATGTTGACTAATATCCAAGCCGTCTGGGTTTTTTGGGCCGATTCAGCATGTTGATTTAGCATTGGGCTGTCGGTGAGACTCTGACTGGCTGTTCAGCTTTGCGAATGAGTCAGTGCATGAGAATAGCAAAAGTGATGAAAGGGAACAAAGAAGTCAAGACAGTACCGACAGAGGGCTGTTCTAATTTTACGTCATCTTACCTGAGCATTCGAATGGATGAATATTTTCATAATAACATGAGCCGACTTGAATGAAGAAAGTGATCAGTGTGATTGTATATTCAAAATGGTAAGCGAGTGCTGCTTTGTTTACAGTTTGTATATCTGCAGTCATTGTTTCGATTGATCCTATTACTATACATGCAGGCGCAGAACACACGTGATAGTTGACAGGGCCTTTAGTCCTTGTGGTGCGTTTAAGTGCAGCTTTTTGATTAGTCGCACTTGTAACCCGAAGGTCATGGGTTCGAGTCTCAGTACCAGCAGGAAATGTAGAAATGTAGGGGAATAAATGAACAGCGCTCTCTTCCACTCTCATTAGCCACAAATGAGATGCCCTTGAACAATGCACCCTTAAACCCTTAATCACTCCCTTGGTGCCGTAGAAAAAAAATGGCTTCCCACTGCTCCAGATGTGTGTGTGTTCAATGCTTACTTCTGTGTGTGGGCACTTGGATGCGTGAAATGCAGAGCACAAATTTGCTACTACGCAACCAATTAACACTACTAACTATGCAACTAATTAATATTAATGAGCTCAGCTGTTTTATTCAATGACATCATAACCCGGCCACTCTAAAACTCTTTCCATCATTGTCTACATCACATTAAGCACAATCATGTCTTATGAGCAGCTCACGTCATCACCATATCGTACCAACGCTCTCCGTACCCTTTCTGTGTGTCTTAAAACATGTGTCATACCCTCCCATGATCGCCCTGCTCCTTCTATTAAGTGCTGAAGTGTCTCTGCTCTAGATGAGCCAGTTATTAGCACATTCAGCCAAGCTAATGCATTTTAAATAATACATAAAACATGCTGATTAGTGTATGGAGGAGCTCCCTGAGGATTGCTGGGAAAGGGTTTAGAGGCTTTTCCCTTGGCGGAGGCATGAGACACAAAAGAGGGCTCACCAATTCTATTAGTCACAGTGGCTGCAGTTCAAAGATGCTCCACGCTTCATTCAGTCACTCTTCATTAATTTGACAGCTTTTGAGGCCATTTATAAGCCAGGAATATGTGTGTGTGTGCATGTGTGTGTGTGTGTGCGGTAGGAAGGGTTTCTAAAGATAGAGTGGTTAATTGCCCCTAGGATTGAGACTGGAGCGATGTTTAATTGAAGTGTCTGCTAACGTCACTAAAACCGCATGCGTACAGGGAAAGAGTTTCATCCCCTCAAGCTGCCTCTTACTGACTAAATACACACTTTAAATATTTAGAAAAGATATGATGGATGTTTATATGGAAGCCTGTGCTGTGTTTTTTCATCTAAAATGATTGCAAAAGCACAGAGTGCTTGACATGATGGCACATGACATATCATATCATTAAGACTGTGGTTGTATTTCTTCCATCTCAACTTGTTTGTGTGTTCGTTGTGGGAAAAGATTGTCCACTCTTATCAGTGTTTGTCCAGTGGTGTGAAATGTACCTGAGTTTATCTGGATGGGCTGATTGGCAGAGATAGAGCCACGGATGTGTGAGTCATCACAGGCCCTGCCGCACAAACTTTTCCAACCAATTATGACGAATGTATCTCAAATACACCCACAGACACATGTTGACCATTCCTGGGGCTGTGGTGGTGTATGAATACCCAGGTCAGAGGACATAGCATCATTAGCCATCTTAAAAAGCTCTAATGCATTATGAGTATTGCCCCAAGTCAGTGTTAGGGAGCGTATTTGTGGCGCCTTATTTAATAACTGGAGGTGACAAAATAACAATGGGACCCTGAGGATAGTTTACACGCAATGTTTAGAGGAGAAGCATCAATGCAGTATATAAATATATAAAAGTGTTGTCTATTTTAATTAAGTAATAAAACATGAGAAAATGCCCTAACCATATGCAATAGAACTTAGTCAGGTTAGACGCTATACTGAATTTAATTTGGATGAACACAAGGCTGTGAGGGATAGACTTAGGGTTTTACAATAGTGATCCTAGAGCATTTAGGGCCAGATTTACTAACAACTTGCACCAGCACAAACCCTCTTTTGGCGTTAAAAAACTACTGTCGGGATTTACTAAAGACACGCAGTGCAAAATTAGCGATGAAAAGGCGGGAGCTGAGTTGTTTTTTGCGGCTGACCTTATTGCATATGCATTTGTAGAAGTTTCCCTTTCAGAAATGTATGGGAGGAGAATATTTAAATGAATCGTAACACGATCTACTAATGGTTGTGCTAGTCAAATACTGGTATTTATGCCATTATTTAACACTTCAAAAAAGCATGTCTTAACCCATTTTGCGACATGGCTGCAATTGTTGTTGGAGGAGACACCGCAGAAAACAGAGAGCACGAGGTAGAATATTTTCCAATCGTATTAATTTCTTAGGAATGCTAGAGAAAGACGTTATCTGAACATATCATTTGCCAAGTCATGTTGGACTATATACAGTCATGGCCAAAAATATCGGCACACTTGGTAAATATGATCAATGATGACTGTAAAAATAAATCTACATAGTTTATGCTTTTGATATTTAATTCATAAAATTAGCAAAAATCTAACTTTTCATTGAAGAAATGAAAGTGGGGGGAAAATCACATTATGAAATAAATGTTTTTTCTCCAAAACATATTGGCCACAATTATTGGCATCCTTTTTTTCAATACTTTTTGCAGTCTCCTTCTGCCAAGATAACAGCTCTGAGTCTTCACCTATAATGCCTGACGAGAGATCAGAGACCATTCCTTCATACAGAATCTCTACAGATCCTTCAGATTCCCAGCTCCATGTTGGCACTTCTTCTCTTCTGTTCACTCCACTCATTTTCTTTAGGGTTCAGGTTAGGGGACTGGGACAGCCATAGTAGAAGCTTCATTTTGTGCTTAGTGACATATTTTTGTTTGGATTTGATGTTTGTTTTGGATAATTTTCCTGATGGACGATACAACTGGCCAATTATAGGATTTCTAGTAGAAGCGGTCAGGTTTTGATTTTTTAAATCTTAGTATTTGATAGAATCCATGATACCGTCTATCTGAACAAGATGTCCAGGACCTGCAGTGGAAAAATAGGCCCACAACATTAAATATCCAGCAATATAATTAACAATGGGAATGGGGTACTTTTTATCCCTGTGTGTACCAAACCCATCTGGTGGGTTTGCTGCCAAAAAGCTCTTTTTTTTTAGTTTCATCTGATCATAGAAGCCGGTCCCATTTGAAGTTCCAGTCTTATCTGACAAGTGAATATGCTGGAGATTGTTTCTGGATGAGAGCGCAGGGGATTTTTCTTGAAACCCTCCCGAATAACTTGTGGGGATGTAGGTGCTGTTTGAAATTTTTTTTAGGCTTTCTGAGACTTAAGACTCAACTCATCTTTGCAATTCTCCAGCTGTGATCTTTGGAGAGTCTTTGGACACTCAAACTCTTCTCCTTACTGGGCATTTGGACGATACAGACACACGTCCTGTTCCAGGCAGATTTGTAACATCTTTAGTTGATTGGAACTTCTTAATTATTGCCCTGATAGTGGAAATGGGGATTTTCAATGCTTTAGTTATTTTCTTTTCTCTTTCTATTTTGTGAAGCTCAGTAATCCTTTGGTTTAACCCATTGTGATGAATGATTACGTAAATTTGGCCTTTGTGTTTCCTCATGTTTATACTCCTGTGGAACAGGAACTCGTGGCTGGACAATGAATGGTAATATACTTTTTTACTCATAAAAAATTATTGAGGTACCAATAATTGTGGCCAACGTGTTTTGGAGAAAAATATTTATTTCATAATGTGATTTTCCCCCCATTTTCAATTCTTTTCCTTCAATGAAAGGTTAGTTTTTTGCTTTTATGAAATCAAAAGGATAAACAATACAGATTTTTTTTTTTTTTTACAGTCATCTTTGATCATATTTACCAAGGGTGCCAGTATTTTTGGCCATGACTACAAGCTCTGCTTATTTGCGTCCCAACGCTACTTGCGTTTTCATCATGTAAATGATTTACCTGGGTCTGTTTTCTCTATTTTGCACGTCAGCACATCACACGCAAAACTTGCTACTCCCATTGGCGCATTTGTGGAATTGTGCTCTCACGCTAATTTGCCCCGTTTAGTAAATCTGGTCCATAGTTTTCAAAATTCACAACTTTCAAATTTCAACTTTCAACTTCAAATTCACAACTTTCAACTTTTTTGTTTTGTCCATTTGTCTGTCCACAATGATAGCATTGAAAACAAAAAAGTCATGACACAATCACAGCCAAGAGTCGTTTGTGTCATATTTGTTGTTTGACATTCAACTGTATTGAGTGGCCCAATGAGATTTGAGTTTGGGCGGGGCTATCTGTCAATCATCAATGGCCACTTTTTCATGTCATATCTAGTTGGTTCTCAGATGACAGGGACGGCCCACACTCCATTTCCAAACATCTGATGTTTATGCCACACTAAACAGGGAAAACTTTTGCAAGGTCAGAAAGTCTAAACCTGACAGGCTGATATCTACTGGATTTCCAGAAGCCCACTGTGTCAAAGTCCTCAACAGTCCACCAGGAATCAATGCTGTGTTCTTGAAGATTTTGACAATGAGCGCTTATTCGAGAGATGTGTTCATGTTTATAGGAAAAGCAAAATTTTCCAAGCTTTGCTGACCCATTTCCAAAATATGAAAGGATTCCAGAGAGATCTAATTTTATTAGCTATATTTCCTCTCACATCTACAGGGAGTGCAGAATTATTAGGCAAATGAGTATTTTGACCACATCATCCTCGTTATGCATGTTGTCTTACTCCAAGCTGTATAGGCTGGAAAGCCTACTACCAATTAAGCATATTAGGTGATGTGCATCTCTGTAATGAGAAGGGGTGTGGTCTAATGACATCAACACCCTATATCAGGTGTGCATAATTATTAGGCAACTTCCTTTCCTTTGGCAAAATGGGTCAAAAGAAGGTCTTGACAGGCTCAGAAAAGTCAAAAATAGTGAGATATATTGCAGAGGGATGCAGAAGTCTTAAAATAGCCAAGCTTCTGAAGCGTGATCATCGAACAATCAAGCGTTTCATTCAAAATAGTCAACAGGGTCGCAAGAAGCGTGTGGAAAAACCAAGGCGCAAAATAACTGCCCGTGAACTGAGAAAAGTCAAGCGTGCAGCTGCCAAGATGCCACTTGCCACCAGTTTGGCCATATTTCAGAGCTGCAACATCACTGGAGTGCCCAAAAGCACAAGGTGTGCAATACTCAGAGACATGGCCAAGGTAAGAAAGGCAGAAAGTCGACCACCACTGAACAAGACACACAAGCTGAAACGTCAAGACTGGGCCAAGAAATATCTCAAGACTGATTTTTCTAAGGTTTTATGGACTGATGAAATGAGAGTGAGTCTTGATGGGCCAGATGGATGGGCCCGTGGCTGGATTGGTAAAGGGCAGAGAGCTCCAGTCCGACTCAGACGCCAGTAAGGTGGAGGTGGAGTACTGGTTTGGGCTGGTATCATCAAAGATGAGCTTGTGGGGCCTTTTCGGGTTGAGGATGGAGTCAAGCTCAACTCCCAGTCCTACTGCCAGTTTCTGGAAGACACCTTCTTCAAGCAGTGGTACAGGAAGAAGTCTACATCCTTCAAGAAAAACATGATTTTCATGCAGGACAATGCTCCATCACACGCATCCAAGTACTCCACAGCGTGGCTGGCAAGAAAGGGTATAAAAGAAGAAAATCTAATGATATGGCCTCCTTGTTCACCTGATCTGAACCCCATTGAGAACCTGTGGTCCATCATCAAATGTGCGATTTACAAGGAGGGAAAACAGTACACCTCTCTGAACAGTGTCTGGGAGGCTGTGGTTGCTGCTGCACGCAATGTTGATGGTGAACAGATCAAAACACTGACAGAATCCATGGATGGCAGGCTTTTGAGTGTCCTTGCAAAGAAAGGTGGCTATATTGGTCACTGATTTGTTTTTGTTAAGGTGCCTAATAATTATGCACAGTAATAGTCACCTGCACACACAGATATCCCCCTAAAATAGCTAAAACTAAAAACTAAAAACTAAAACTTCCAAAAATATTCAGCTTTGATATTAATGAGTTTTTTGTGTTCATTGAGAACATGGTTGTTGTTCAATAATAAAATTAATCCTCAAAAATACAACTTGCCTAATAATTCTGCACTCCCTGTATAATGGATCAGGTGAAGTGCCTCCCTGAAAAGGGAATATCTGCAGCATGTGAAGGTAAACATGAATGTACAAATGCTGCCATCTCAGGTGACTGATTTAGTATGGCATTCAGATCACCCGAACTGCTTACGGGCACTAAAAAGTGAAGAGACGTGCTCCAACAGATGTGTACCGGGAGTATCTGACTGGAATGGCTGCTGATGAAGTACACATTGTTGAAATAATTGGTGCTTATTTGTTTTTACATAGATACAGAACAATAGATATTCTGAGAACAAACTTGACAGACATCAACTAATTTCTCATGTGTTTTAATGCAGATTGTTGCATCATTGTTTGCTTTAACGTTCATGGCGATCTTGATGAATATGGTTGTACTTTGGTCATATTGCAGTGATAAAGCTAAACTACTGGAACTAGCTGGAAGAACTACATACACTAGCAACAAACTTTCTAGTTACCTAGCAACTTGAACGAGACAGGAAGAACATGCTGTGGATTTGTTGTAATTACTGGAACATTTATGTCAATGATCACATTTTTAGATGCCAATATCAGAAATGTTCTTTTTGCCTGGTCGAAAAGTCAGTCATTTTTTGTCTCTCCTCAAAAATATCAGCCAAAGTAAGTGACCCCATGGTTATTTGTGAGAAAAGGTTAATTGAAGCAGTCTGCAAATGTCAGTCACACTTACAAAGTTTAATTGACTTCATTCAGACTTAATTATATTTTTTATCTGTCCTACTAAAACACAGAATTGAAGTTGCTATATGAACTGTTAAAATGTCTGTCTTTTTTCCTCTGTTACAGTGAGGCCACACGTTGTGCTCTCTTACATGGAAATGCTGCCAGTGCTGATAAACAGCTTTTGATCTTTCATTTTTGGACTTCAGAGTGCTTCAAAAGGGTTTGCCTGTTTGTCTCTGTGTGTGCCAGAGAAATAGGAAATCAAAGTAAATTTGCCCTCGACTGCAAAAGCAGGATGTCTGTCCTCAGTAACCACTCCATTTAAAAAAATAAAGCAGAAGTCTCTCCTGTGACCTTATGACTGTAGACGTGTGTGGTGTGTGTGTGTGTGTGTGTGTGTGTGTGTGTGTGTATGCATTATAGTAAATCAATCAGACTCTGCGTGGTTTCTTTTCTTTTCTCAGCAAATCTTTCAGCACAAGGAGGCGGACGCGCCACAGTCACTAGTGACAAAGAGCCTGCAAGTGACAAGCTTTACTCAGCCTTAAACTTTTAGTCTCTTATCCTGTCTTTCACACATTTACACAAACTTTGTGACGGATTCACACAAAGCTATTCTCTTGATCTCTTGAACTGTCTTTCTTTCACTTTATCGCATCCTCTCACCTTTTTCTTTTCTCTCTCTCGCACTCTTCCTCTCCATGTGTGGCTAGAGATTATTTAAAAAAAATGTCACTGTCTCTCAACTGCACTCTCAAAATAAATAAATAAATAAATAAAAATAAAAAAATGCTTATGTTTTCACACATTTGTAGGTGCCTTGGATAGAAGTGGCTGCTAAATGACTGAATGTAGTAGAAAAAACAGAATTCTCCAAGGAACATGTCTGAGATATAAAGTGGCAATTAAAAAGGTTTAATGTTTTGTTTGCCAGTCTGAAAGTGTCACTAATATATTTATGTGCCAAAAAATTAGAAAGGTCAATCCTTTTTATACAGTACATTTTCATGTCCCCACTTTTAATATAATGAATAAAATATTAAACATACACTTTTAAGTAACAAGTTCTCAAATCAAAGTATTCCTAACAAAATATGTTTTCTCGGCAGTATTCAGACAGTAAAAAAACATGTAACATTTTTTTTTTCCATTAAACAGTTTGATCTCACCTTTGACCTGAAGGGCTCAGGGAATCCTCCGTGTGGTATTCCAATGTGTCCTTGCAAGAACTCCACAACAGACAGAGGGAAGGAGAGCTCGTCTGCTCTCTCTTCCACCTCAGCCCGAGAGAGAGAGTTCTGCACCATAAACTGAGCCAGATCACCGACAATCTTAGAAGAGGGGGTCACCTGGAGAAAAACAAAGTGAGATAGAGACACAGAATTTAAATAGAGCTATTCCTTTCTGGAAACTTTTAAAACCAACTAGATCCTGCAAGTATCCTGCAAACTGAACATCCACATACTGAAAATTCCCCCCATAGTTAGTAAGAAATGCTTATCATGCTAAAAATACACATGATTCCCCCGACAAACAAAGCATAATAATCAGTTCACATTACAATGTTACAAACCCCAAAAGCAAACATTAACTTTAAAAACACACTCAAAAAACATAGGAAATCAAAACAGGAACTGATTAGTGGAGATTTGTGGTTACGTCTGTAATCATAGTTCCCTGAGAAGGGAACGAGACGCTGCATCCAAGAAGCTTTGGAAATGCCTCTGCATGATTGCTTCTGAAGCACATGTGTCAACTAGTCCAATGGCTAGAGTAAACGTCACGGGTCAAAATGAACCTCAGGAACTACATGGAAGTAGGCATCCTTCAGATCTATTGTGACGAACCAGTCATCGAATTTGATTTGCATCACTTGAGTACTTGAGAACTTGAGTATTTTTACTGAACGATTCAGATGTCAAAGATCTAAAATCGGAAGCAAGCCTCCGTCCTTTTTTGCGTCCTTTTTTGGAACTATGAAGTAGCGGCTCTCGAGGCTGGTCTTCTGGTGGTATTTTGAACAGCCACCTCGGCGACCTCAAGTAAAGTGGCAGGAAACGATCAATTTGACTGTTCTCTGACCCTCCTCAGAGGGTGCGAGGTGTGACGCAGTGTCTTGCAGATCCTGAATCATACACTTGCTAGAAACCGCTGCGCCCTAAAGCAGCAAGGGTGGCGGGGTTGGCAGAACAGCTCCCTGACGGCAACGAAGTGGAACGGGCACTGTATAATGAGGTGAACGCCAAACCACTCCGAGAGGGCTGCCCTCAGAAGCCTGACACCAGTGGCGTCAGGACTTCTTCTGAGCCGAAGCCTTCTCAGCAAGAAGAAGGTCCTCAGATCCAGCTTCTGCTTAGCTGACTTTGGCTGAGAGTGCCATCCCGGTCTCCAAGATTTTTGTGGGGGAGAACGAGATGCGACACTCTCTTTCTGCTGTGCCCTATTCAAGGAGCTAGAAGGCTGGGGCTGCTGGGCCTGAGCAGGGTGGAGGATGGCGAGGGAGATAGCGTTTGAATGCCTCTGCTTCCTTTTTTGGCCTTCAGGGACGATGCTGAACTAGGGGACAGATAGCTCGCAAGTGTCTGTTCACCCCCAGGCATCACCCCATAACCATTATCCTTCAACCCCTAAATATCTAAATAAACATGAACTTGGGGGCTGAAAAGAAGAGAGGAGTATGGTTTATTCCATGATCTAGACAACTCATTATGTAAATCAGGAAAAAAGGGAAGGCCCCGTGGTGGAGGTGTAATATTTGGTGGTAAAAAGCCCTCCTCCAATTTGCTTTTGGTACGAGCACCCTGTCTCTTCACCCTGGCCAATCTATATTCAACTTAGACATCACCTCTACTAGCTCCACCAGTGCATCTTCGTCCATCATGAAATGAGGAAACGGAGGAATACACAGCTTAAATGTCCTTTGTTTCGCCATAATACTGTGAGTGATTGTGCTGCACTAAATCAGGAAACAATAAATAAGACAAACAGTTGAACACAGATCGCTTTGCTGAGGCACAAAAACTGACACCAGTAATTCCAGATGTGCTTTTATACTTTCCTAGTCATGACGCCACCCGCCTGTGACATTCACTCTTGCATTTAGACTAGTTGACACATGTCCTTCAGACGCAATCACGCAGAAGTGTTCCCAAAGCTTCTTGGATGCAGCGTGAGTTCCCTCGAAAGGGAAAAAGGGATTTCTTTCTTCTTAAAGGGATAGTTCACCCAATAATGAAAGATCTGTCATCATTTACTCAGCCTCATTTTGTTCTAAACCTGTATGACATACAATCTTCCATAGAACACAAAAGACAAAGGTTTGAAGGAAATACTTGTCAAAGTATTCAATGAGATCTGAATTAGTTTACAAAGTCTTGTAATGACCAATTGTATGTAACACTTTTATGACACAGTAATTCAGTTTCATAATATTGGCCATTCTTTTCAGGATATTTGAAAATTTCATCTATTGTTCCATGGAAGAAAGTCATACGAGTTTGAAACAACACAAGGTTGAGTGATTGTAATTTTTTTTGCTTGAACTATTCCTTTAAATGTGAACAACACAAAATAATTAGAGAAAAAATACTTTAAATCTAATTTAAACATCCTCTAAAGGTCATTCAGATTCAGACAATAAAGTGACTGTATGAAAAGTATGGGATTCAGGAGGGAAACAGAAAATGACTTAAAAACCAAAAGAATAAAACATGAGAGCGAGAGAATTGTATAGAAATGAGAGATCCTTGAGGATTTGAGAGGAGGAAAAACACACAGGTAGAAGAAGTGAAAAAAAGCATGAGATTAAGGAGAGGAATAAAAAGTTAAATGTCACACCATTTTTCTTTCACATAAATAGTTCAGTGTTCAGTTGGGGGGAACCTTATGTACAGCATAACTGCTGTCAACTGTTCCACTTTCAGAGCTGACTAGATACACTTTGAAAGTGTTTCCTTAAAAAAACGTATGGTATATAGTATCAGATATTTTCATATATGCCACAGTAGTGGTTATAATTTAACATGACACTCCAAGGTATTTCAAGGGATATCATTGTATTAAAGACCCCCTGTGGTGAAAATCAAGTTTTTAAAGGATTAGTTCAGTTTCAAATGAGAATTAACCCAAGCTTTACTCACCTTCAAGCAATTCTAGGTATATATGGCTTTCTTATTTCTGATGAACACAATTGGAGATATATTAATAAATATCTTGACGCATCTGAGCTTTGTAATGGCAGTGAACAGATCCATCCATCATAAACGTGTACTCCACACAGCTCTAGGGGGTTATAATAAAGGCCTTCTGAAGTGAAGTGATGCATTTGTATAAAAAACAAATATCCATATTTAACAAGTTATGAAGTAAAATATCTAGCTTCCACTGGACCATCATTCAACGCATTAAGAAATTCTAGAACTCTTGCAGTTCAAAAAGCTTATGCTACGTCCTACGCCTTCCCTATTCAACTTATGGGAAAAGTGTAACTGATGTGATGCCAAATTTACACTTTCTTTGTAACTTTACACTTTCTTCTTTACCCCCCCCCCATATATCCATATATATATATATATATATATATCCATATATATATATATATATATATATATATATATATATATATACACACACACACACACACACACACACAAACAAACTGTAAGCACAGACTAGATGATTGGGAGTATGACAAAAACATTTTAAGTTTTGAAACTCCTAGATAAAGGTTACTCAAGGTTAATACCCTTGTTTAAATATAAAGTCATAGACATGACATGTGCAAAGACGTTTTAAGAGCAAATGGTTTAGCAACAACCCTGAGTGACTCTAGCACCTCTGGGACAGCAGTGGATGACACAGTGGAGACCTGAAAACCCTAATGTGACCAATTATAAAACTTCTTATGCATATAAATGTCAACATTACAAACCGTTACATGAGTAGGCTAACTTGCATGTGTTGAAATGCTGACACATAACTCTTCTGCTTCAGAAATCTCACCCAGGGAACACTGCTCATAGAGAAATGACTCTCCGTAACATGAAAACTTAACAGTCTGGATAATCAAATGTGATTTCACTAAATTAAGCGTAAACGTTTCCTTCTTCCTGCTACTGTTATTTGAAGTCAAGACGCTGGAGCTCAAGTTCAATCAAATCCTAAAGACTCATGGTAGCTGGAAAGCTCCTGCTTTTTTGTTGTGGTCAGAATAGCATAGTGGATACTATTTTGCAGTGTGGTTATTGCTCACAATTTTAACTACTGTATGCTAAATGTGGGATACTATTTTATGTTGTTTTTAAGCATTAATGTTGTTTTTCAAAAATGCAGTCATAACATCTGGAAAATAAACTCATGGCAACCTTTTTTCGAGGTTAAATATTCTCTCAAAAGTTATGATTATTTCTCAAATTAATAGACTAACCCCCACCAATAAGCAAATCAATATATTTCTTCTATCAGACTGTATTAATCACTCAGTAAAGAAAGTGCCATGATTGGCTGGATGACAATTAAACCCTTAGAAATGGGAATAATGACATACTTAATTTGAGAAATATACAATAATAAACACTACTTTTAAGAAGTTTGGGATTGGCAAGATTTTTTAACATCTTTTTTTAAAGAAGTCTCTTATCCTCATATATTTATATATAGTGTCATATGATCCTTCAGAAATCATAGTGATATGCTGATTTCGTGTTCATGTATCATTTCTTGTTATTGTCAAGGTTGAAAATAGTTGTGCTGCTCAAAACTGATACATTTTGTTTTCAGGATTCTTTGATAATTTGTTCAAAAGCATTTATTTGTCATAGAAAATCAATGTCTTTATTTTAATCTAATAAATGCATCCTTGCTGAATAAAAGTATAAATAATAAAAAAATATAATGTATATATATATATATAATGCACTTCGAGCTACTCTGCTGCTAGACTCTGCTCCTTCATCATCCTCATAGCACAGCTGTAATATTTCCCATCACACAGGAAAAAAAAATCGAAATTTTCTTTTACATTTTGTTTTTTATTCCGTGTGGAAACAAGCTTCCATTGTTTGCTCTATTTTGAAAGAAAATAATAGTTCCAACGAAAGCCACAGCAGAACTGTTGAGTGTCTCCAAGCAACACAGCAGTGTTTCATCAGTGAACAAATACGCAGCTTTGAATGAATTGGGAGAGTCAATGATTCAATGACCCATTCATAAACACAGACACTTGCTTAGTTAATGAATGAATGAATGAATGAATGAACTGATGACTCCCTCATTAAGATAGTGACTTCCCACCACCTACTGGCGGTTTTAGTTTAATATTTAAAACTATCACTTCATTTTTACCATCATTTTATATTTCTCTATTGAACATTTTTATATTTAAAACATTATCTCATGACATAAGCCCATTTGTGGCATTGTAACTGAATTCATGACACTTCTGAGCAGCATTAAACAGTGTGTAAATGCATCTAGATGCAGTTTGTACTACAGCAGTGCAAAGATAACTTTTGTTGACAACTGAATTCATTTGATTAAAATGATTGATTTAGTTTAATTTATTGCTTTATTTATTATATTAATAATTAATGGAATTTTAAGAATTTGACATAAAACATGACATTTAATGGGGTTGGAAAAATTTTGCCTTTATAAAAGGTAAAAAATGCACCAAAAGATGGAAAATATTGTTTCTTCATGGAAAAAGTATGGAGGAGAGGGGGTGCGAAGAAGGATGTTAAATTATTCAGGGGGTACGTCACTTTAAAAAGGTCGGGAACCACTGAAATATTATCTGAAAATTCAGAATAGTGGCTGATCAATTAAAAGAAATACAAAAAAAGAGATCTACATTTGCCCCCCCCCCCCTCCCCACCAATCTATACCATTTAGCTACATTGTTGGTCTGATGCTCAGCAGGATTGTCTAAAGCCAAAAGAAAGCATGTTTCTGGTGAAAGTTTCACATTATGAGGAAGCTAGCCTCAGTTACAGAAAAATCCTTTAACTTCTGCCTTTAGTTGGAAAAGATAGAGAAATCAATGGGTTGTTAATTAAGTAGAGGATTTGTTAAGTACCCAGACACAATGTAAAACTCGGTCAGGCCAAGTCGCTGTGATGGAGGCTGTCGGGGAAAGTGTTATAAGATGAGACAGAGACGGGATTAAGAGGGGATCAAACACGCATACACACACACACTCACACACACACACACACACAGTAATCCTCATGCCCGTCAGATTCTCCTCTTTCTGTTTTTCTGACGTACAGTAATCCTTCTGTGTACATCTCAGTCTCTGCTTCTGTCTCTCTCTCTCTCTCTCTCTCTCTCTCAAACACAAACACACACACACCCACACACACGTTGGGTTTCCATGTTTTATGGGGAATTTCCATAGACATTAGGATTTTTATACTGTACAAATTGTGTATTCTATCCTCTAGCCTTAAATCTACCCCTAAACATACCCATCAAAGAAAACTACTTGCATTTTTAGATTTTCAAAAAAACTTGTATGATGTATATGATTCACATGGACAAGGGTTTCAGATATTACCATCTTTGTGAGGACCCACTGGCTGGTCCCCACAATGTAGGTTAAACAAACACACACACACACACAGAGATACAGACCTATATATACACTGTAGAAGTGTTTACTGTGTCATTGCGCAAGGGATCTCTGGCTAATTGACAGTGTACATCTGTTTGGCCATCGGCATGGACAGAGAGCGCTTTGAACTCAAGAGAACGGGTTGTGTGTGCCAGTGTTTGCTGTTGCTTCAGTAGAAACAGAATTAGTGGAGTGTGTGTCCCAGCAAACCGGATAGCAAGGAAGAGCAAGACGTGAAGGTTGTGTTCAGAATGTAAAACTAGCATAATGTTTACTGTGCAACATATACACGACGCTTCCTACTACTACTGTAAATATTTTTAATATAGAGATGTTTTCTATGTTCCTGTGATTGCAAAAGTGAATTTATAGTAGCCATTGATCCTTCAGAAATCATTTTGTTTTGGTGCACAAGAAACATTTCTTATTATTATCAATGTTGAAAACAGTTGTGCTGTCAATTTCTTTGGGGAAACAGTAATAACTTTTTTCCCCAGGATTCATTGATGAATAGAAGGAACGGCTTTTATTTGAAACTTTAACAACAGCCACTTTTCCACCGTTGGGCCGAATGGTTTGAACTTTTTTTTGCATTACCAAGGCAACAACTGACGCATTTGTATTACAGCCCCACAGTGGAAAATGAAACCACATACGTCCATTGAATAGAACTGTTAAGCAACAAGAATGGTATGAACCGACAGTGGAAAAGTGGCTAATCTAAAGTCTTTACTGTCTCTTTACTGTTGATCATCCTTAAACTAAAAGTGAATAAATAATATGAGACAAAATACTAATTTAAAAAAAGTCTTAATTTAATTTTATTACTTAAAAAAGATCTTGGTGAACAACAAAATATTGACCTTAACGGATGGCAAAGGATATCACTCCTGGTTCATTTATTTTAAACAGCATATTCTGCCAAATGCAGTAGGTCATCCAGGTATTTCATGCATAAAGACAATTCACATACTGTACAAAGAATAAATAATGCATAAGCCTACTACTTTCTTTTAAAAATAGAATGTGGCATGCTATTCTGAACATACCCTGACAGAGAGAGAGGTGGCAATAGCATAAGGAATATAAATGGAATATCACCACAAGATCCCAAAGTCCAGCCCATTTCCCACAAAGCCATGAACTAAATTGGAGAGATGGTGTGAAAAAATAACAATAAATAAAAAAAGAGCGCAGCCAGGAATGCACTGACAGAAAAACAAGATAGTAAGAAGAGTGTGAACTGAAAAACAATCACATGCAGATACACAGGAGGTAAAGAGAAACTTCTATTAGGAGAATCCCAATGCCTGAATGCACTGAGCGAAAGACTGAGCTGATCAGTTAATTCGGCCTTAGGAGACAGAGTGCAGCACAGCAAAAGCCAACATTGGCAGGTGACACTGACTGCTGGTATCAGTTTGTGAGGCAGATCAGCTGATAACCAGAGCACTCATTATCACACTGTTCCTCTGGCAGAAACCGGCAGAAGTGGTTCTTATGTTCGTCACAGAGATTCTGGATGGTATCAGAAAGTCAACTCAACTGTTGACTGAGAAATATCCTTTCAAAGCCTCTAAAATAGTTTTGTAACAAGTAATTATTTTAATGTGAACAGAGGAAAGAATGAGGTGTGCCTGTGATGAAATTACTATATAGTATAAATGCAAAATTTAGGCCACATTGCAGATAATGTCTATGTTTTAAGTTAATTGTTAGGTTTGAACCAACAGGGACAAAAACGACAGAGCCGCAACTATATACTTTTGGAGTTTAAATTACAGCAAATCCAATAGAAAAGAAAAAGTCACACTGGCCTTCAAGGACATTCCTCTGTATGTGGAACAGGGGAGGAGGAGAGAGAGAAAGAAAGTAAGAAAGAAAGAAAGAGAAAGAAAGACAGAGAAAGAAAGCAAGAAAGAAAGAAAGAAAGAGTGGGTGACACATTTGGAATCAAGATGAGACTTTTGGAGGTCTTACTTTGATAAGGTCTCCCAGCAGCTTGTTGGCTTCAGCGTAGGCTTTCTTCACCTCTTTGAACTTGTTACCGAGGCCCATGCTGTGGGCCTGGAAGTGAAGGTTGGTGTACTGGCCCCCTGGGATCTCATTTTCATAAACATCTGCATTACCAGACTTCATTGTGGCGGTGCAGTCGAAGGGAGCATACAGACCACGAGCCACTTCCCAATACTCGCTGTAGTCAAACACTCTATCCAGAGAAACACCTGCGTGACAGGAGAAGTGTTAGAAATGCTGCAATTTCACTGTAATAATAAGCCATATGGCTTCACATTGCTTATTGCTTTCATAAAACTATATCATATAATGGTATAAGACAATAATTTTCAATTTTAAAAAATTGCATACCCCTTTATTTCAATTACATTTTTTAGAATCAGAAAACTGCGGTGAACAAAATGTGTCAAAAGAGCTCTGCAGAGGTCATTCACTCCCATGAAGTACTGCAAATCTCACTAACTACTTGCATATATACAGTATCTCTTGAAAGTGAGTACACCCCTCACATTTCAGCAACCATTTTAGTATATCTCCTCAAGAGACAATACTATAGAAGTGAAACTTGGATATATTTTAGAGTAGTCAATGTGCTGCTTTTATAGCAGTATAGATTTACTGTCCTCTGAAAATAACTTAACATACAGCCATTATTGTCAAAATAGCTGACAACAAAAGTGAGTACACCCTAAGTGATAACAGCATGCAACTGTACCTCGTTTAAGCCACATGTCCTATTCATCATGTTTGTCTGCTTGACAGGACCATACAAATTTGTGTATCTTTTATTAGAGCAGTGAAACTTTGGTGCTGTGAGTACAAATCTCTCGTACTGACCACTGGGTGTTCAACATGGCACCTCTTGGCAAAGAACTCTCTGAGGATTTGAGAATTAGAATTGTTGCTCTCCCCAAAGATGGCCTGGTCTATAAGAAGGTCAGTAACTGAACCCTGAAATTGAGTTACAGTACAGTGGCCAGGATCTTACAGAGGTTATCCAAGACGGGCATAAGTGCTGCTAGCATTGCTTTAGAGGTTGCAGAAGTGGAAGGTCAGCTTGTCAGTGCTCCGAGCATACGCTGGACACTGCAACAAGTAGGTTTGCATGGCCGTCGTCCAAGAAGGAAGCCTCTTCTGAAGCTGGCTCACAAGAAAGATGCAAACAGTTTGCTGAAGTCAACCTATCCATGAGCAGGAATTACTGGAACTATGTCCTGTGGTCTGATGAGACTACGATAAACTTGTTAGGCTCAGTTGGTGTCCAACATATGTGGCGACGCCCTGGTGAAGAGTACCAAGAAAATTGTGAGTTGCCTACAGTCAAGCATGGTGATGGTAGCATCACGGTCCGGGGATGCATGAGTGCTGCTGGTACTGGGGAGCTGCGCTTCATTGAGGGAAACATGGATTCCAACATGTAATGTGACATTCTGAAGCAGAACGGGATGCCCTCCGTTTAAAAACAACATAAAAAAGACCTCAAACAAACCGTTAAGATGACAACCTTGTTGAGGAAGCTGGAAGTGAAGGTGATGGAGTAGGTATGTCTCCAAACCTGATCCCTATTGAGCACATGTGGGGCATCCTCAAGCTGAAGGTGGAGAAGCGCCATGTGTCTAACATCCAGCAGTGATGTCCGTGATGTCATTATGGAGAAGTGTAAGAGGATCCCAGCAACAACCTGTGCAGCTCTGGTGTATTCCATGCCCAGGAGGATTAAGGCAGAGCTAGATAACAATGGTACTCACACAAAATATTGAGACTTTGAACACAGTTTTGACATGTTCACTTAGGGTGTACTCACTTTTGTTGCCAGTTATTTAGACAATCATGGGTATATGTTGAGTTATTTTCAGAGGACAGTAAATCTTTACTGTTATACAAGCTCCACATTGACTACTCTAAAGTATGTTCAATTTTCATTTCTATAGTATTGTCCCTTGCGAACATATAATAAAATGGTTGCTGAAATATGAAGGGTGTACTCACTTTTGTGAGATACTGTATATATTGGTAACACTTTGTTATGGGTAACACAAATTCACTGTTGCCTATGGCTTTTGCCTCAATAAACTCTTAATTTACTGCTCATTAATAGTAAGGTAGGTGTTGTAGCATTTAAGTTTAGGTATGAAGTAGGATTTAGGGATGTAGAATATAGTCATTCAGAATAAGGCATTAATATCTGCTTTATAAGTACTAATAAACAGCCAATATGCAAGCTAATAAGCAACTAGTTAAAAGTGAGAATTGTTCCCCATACTAAAGCGACACCTATATATATATATATATTTTGTTTTTACTTGACTTAAAATATATTGTGCTGTCTCTTTGTCTGAATTTCTCCCCCCCACCCCCCAAATCAAAGGTTATATCATCATTCAATTTGAACTCTGCTTATCATATTTTTAATATGATAAATATTTTTGCCTGTAAAATGTACCACTCTCCAATAAATAAATTAATTAATTGCTAATTCTGCTGGTTTTTGCATTACATAGAAAAACAAAATCAATATTTCATGTCTGTTTATTTATTTGATAAGTAGCCACGTAATTAGTAGGAAAATGTACTGTACAGTCAGCCAGACAGACAGGGTGATCATCGTCTCTACGCAGAGCAGAGGTCTGTATTGACTGTACATTATCCTTTATTTAGCCTAAGTGTAGGCTGTTTACAAATAATGTAATGCACAAAAACCATGCAAATGATGTGCAGGTCACAGGTTTGGCTATATCAATTATTTAACCATTACTATTTCATGTTCATAATGTGAATTTTATTTTCACACAAACTGTGACATAAGATTGCCTTTTCAAATCTGTTTAACAAGACAGTGACTGCTCAGAGTAATTAGTGAACAGAGTCAATCATCTGTAAAGTTGTCTTCAAAACCTATAGGAAAGACAGAAATTAAAGACGGAAATGACTGGGCCAAAAGTATCATTTTAGTGAAATTAATCACACAGTCCTTTCAGACGCATTTAAGTGGTACCGTTGGTAGCTCTATCTCTCTTTTTGCTAGGAACATGTGACTGACAGAAACTCCTGTCCTAATCTGACATATCTCAAAACACACCATCAATTCATCAATAAAGACCCTGCATAAAGTCAGACTGTAATAATCAATCTGGATTTAATTAAGCCTGATGCCACAAGAGTCATCTTTCCTGTCTTCAGGCCACACACACACACACACACACACACACACACATGCAGCTCTCTGTTATTATAATGTTCCTGCTGGGTTTGCATCACTCCAATGTTCAAATCCATAGTAACCAGTCCATTAAGTAATGTCAATGTACATCATGTGCTGTACTCAATGAACTCTATCATTCTCTAATGTGTCACTATGGTAGATAAACGGCCCTAAATGCCCCTAAAATGACTGTGTATTGAAGAAGTACATACTTTATGCATGTGTGCTTGCATAGATAGATATAAATGACTACAGTATGGACCAGTTTTCTGATTGGTTGATTTTCTTTTTTTTTTTTTGTAGCTTTGGGCTGTCAAAGAGAAGAGTGTGATTTTCCCAAGGCACCCATTTCAGTGATATCTGTCAGGTATTAGGGATATTTTATGCATGATATTCTAAGAAAAATGCTTACAGCAGATTTAATACAAGACTCTAAACAAATTGTGGCATTCACTTTCACAGCACTGCTGAAAAAAAACCCAGCTTAAACCAGCCTAAGGTGGTTGCCTAGCTAAGAGTGGTTAATCTGGTCTGTTTCGATGGTTTTAGAGGGGTTTTGGGTACTTTTCAGCTGGGAGACCATCTGTTCGACCAACTAATATAACACCATCTTGGATAAGGCTGTGAGTATGGAAGCCTGTTTCCACCTCGGACTATTCAAAAGTTAATTGTGAGATAAAAGCTCAAAATAATGTCATATTGTAAAACATAAAAATGCATTGTGTGATGAAAATTCACACTGTGAGATATAAAGTCATAATCGGGAACCAGGATTTTAAAATGGTCATTATGATATACAAAGTAGTATGCAAATTCTGAAACAGTCTTTCACGTGGGAGTACATCTAGACCAGCTTAAACTAGCTAAAATCAGCAAATTGGGATGTTTTTCCAGCAAGGACAACATACAGTAGCACAATAATGATTCTATGATGCATAATTCTATACATTATGTTCACAGACATAATCAAGGGCTAAAACTGAAATGTTAGAAACCAAACAACACTAACGCCAAGTGTAGCATTTTGTGTTGAGCTCTGAAGTCAGAACAGTTTGTTCATGAAGGAATTTAGAGTAACATCAATGCAGACAGACAGACACAAAATTTTCAATAAGGCAGAAATAATGTGTATGTGTGTGTGTATGCTTGTTTATATGATTTATGGGGACACAGATTTGTATAATGACATGGGTATGACACTGGCATTACAACGTAAATGTGGTTTATGAGTTCTCTAAATTAAAATGGCTTAAAAACATACTAAACAATGTTTTATTAAAAATTTAAAAATGCAGAAGACTGAAGACAAAGCAGTGAGCCTTTACATAAAGGGCTTGCAAGGGGATAAAATGTTTGATTGTATGATTATAATTGTGAGTTGTGAACTTGTCTTTCCACTTAATCGAGAGAAAAAGTGACATGGAGTATGAGACTATGAGACATGGAGTATTAGTGGAAGCAGTAGGCTTGAATACTGCATAGAAAAACATGTAAATGGAAGAAAAAGAACTTAAAGATGCAGAAGGAAAACATACATATAAGGACAGATGAGTGTAGGTGGACGAGAATGGGTGAAAACAGGAAATAAAAGGAAAGATCAGAAGATGTGAATGAAAAAGCCTGTAGGGAGGGAAAAATGTGAGAGAATATGTGAAAGTGGCAATGTGTGCTAGAACGGAAAAGAGAAACGAGGGGGAAGACAAAGGAGAGAGAGAGAGTGAGAGAGAGAGAAACACCAAATATGGAGCTCAGCCAGAGAACACAAATCAATGGCAGGGCAGCTAGTCAGGGCAATACAGATAGAAATATACAATCTAAAAAAATGAAAACAAAAGAAAACAAGGAACATTGAGAATGAAAACAAGACAAGCGTGGTATAATAAATGTGTGTGGCATTAATAACAAATGGCTCAAACAGCTCATGCAGAGACAGTGACCTAAGCTTTACCTACGCTAGCCTGCTACACTGGCAACTAAATTAACCAGCGCAATACACTAGAGAAACCAATGACAGTAAGAGAGTGATGAGAGGGAAAAACTAGAGGTTTACCGTGACCAATTTACTTCAACAGAAGTGCTTATGAAAAAAAAAAACTGTGTACTTAACACAAACACACATGCTTCATGTGCTAGAAAATAAAACAAAACAAAAGATATATAGTGTGTATAGCTCTAAACTCAGTTTCTCACACAATTTCTAGCATTTTTACCATCTATTTTTTCTTTGTCATAACAACTGACTAGACAACTAGTATACATAGAATTTTCGAAAAAGCTCATTTGGTTTTCAAGAAAAAACTCTTATTGTAAAGGTTGAAATCAGTTGTGCTGAATCATATTTCTGTGGAAAAAGTGACAGACTACCAAAAAGTTTGGGCTAAACACACTATTACGAATACAACAATTTGAACGGTAGTTTAAAAACATGTAAATATTATGTTCATTTTCTTTCACCTTTCACTGTGATAAGCGGGTGTCAGAAATGGAAATTTGCACAGCGTTTTATGTCGCGGAGTAAAGAGGCGCTCACAATAGCATGCAGAATTTCTTGAGGTTATAACTTGATGTATTGTTCTTCACGTCTTCATGTGATACAAGTTCACAGGTCAGAGTTAGAAACCCGAATATTTGTGCAGAACAAATTTTTGTGTGAACAGAAATCCACCCAGAACACTTTAGCAACTGCGTAACAATGATCTGGCAACCTCCCAGAACATACTAGCATTGTGGTGTTGGGAACTTTCACATAAGAAAATATTTTCAACATAAAATGTAAAAATCTGAATTTTTACAAAAGTAAAAAAAATATTTTTCTCTTATTATGCTCTTAATTTATTTCCCTATTTTTTCTCTGGTTTCCATCTTTGAGCCATCAGTCTAAAATTGGTATCTCAGTGTTTACAGATTGACATTGACAGATTGTTGCATGATGTGGGTACATGAGAGATCGTCCAAGAGTATAAGATTAGACTCTGGAGATTTTAAAATTGAAGCGCAGTGGCCATTACCTAACCACTCTGTCCCAAAGGAACCGTATGGGGGGGGACAGAGGAGGGGAAGAGAGGAAGGGAAAGGCTGGGCAGAAAATGTATGATTTAACATTGACAGTAATGAAGTGGAGGGAGAGGAAATAAATGTGTAAGTGCAGTTAAAAACAAAATGGGGGATGGGGAAGGTAAGATTCTCTACCTCTCTTTTTTCCGCTGTCATTAGTCTTTGTCCAGTGTGTGTCAACACATTCCACTCTCTGCTACTGCAGGTCTTTTGTTTAACACACCTCTCAGAACACAGCAATTATCACACTCACACGGACAGTAGAGCACACATACACTGCAGCACACAAACTGTATAAAAGTATTGATAAATGACGACAGTCCCTGCTGGGTCCCTTGATTAATGAGCTCAGCAACTTGACTAATTAGACATGATTAATCAATTGAGCCTGACTGTAACTTAGGCAGCATTAACTGACCACAGGCAGCCTGATGAATAAAAACTGTGCCTGTACTGACAAGGCCAAAACCTCAATCTATGAAAACGTAAATGTTTTAGTAAATGTTTGTTTTCACTTCAACTAAGTTGCTCAGCACCATTCAGTTTTTCAAACTGTTGCTGTGCCATAACAGTAGTGCAATTAACAGACAAAACTACGAAGCTGACAATTTGTGTGTATATGTGCGTGTGTGTATATATACATACATACAGTGGGTACGGAAAGTATTCAGACCCCCTTAAATTTTTCACTCTTTGAAAAACTTGCCCTGACTTAAACCCAATTGAGCATCTCTGGAGAGACCTACAAATGGCTGTCCACCAACATTTACCATCCAACCTGACAGAACTGGAGAGGATCTGCAAGGAGGAATGGCAGAGGATCCCCAAATCCTGGTGTGAAAAACTTGTTGCATCTTTCCCAAAAAGACTCATGGCTGTATTAGATCAAATGGGTGCTTCTACTAAATACTGAGCAAAGGGTCTGAATACTTAGGACCATGTGATATTTCAGTTTTTCTTTTTTAATAAATCTGCAAAAATGTCAAGAATTCTGTGTTTTGCTGTCAATATGGGGTGCTGTGTGTACATTAGTGAGGAAAAAAAAATTAACTTCAATGATTTTAGCAAATGGCTGCAATATAACAAAGAGTGAAAAATTAAGGGCGTCTGACTACTTTCCGTATACACACACACACACACACACACACACACACACACACATATACATATACATCTACATATATATATATATATATATATATATATATATATATATATATATACCCACCAATTCACTATCTCAACAAATTAGAATATAGTGACATGCCAATCAGCTAATCAACTCAAAACACCAGTAAAGGTTTCCTGAGCCTTCAAAATGATCTCTCAGTTTGGTTCACCAGGCTACACAATCATGAGGAAGACTACTAATCTGACAGTTGTCCAGAAGACAATCATTGACACCCTTCACAAGGAGGGTAAGCCAAAAACATTCATTGCCAAAGAAGCTGGCTGTTGACAGTGTGCTGAATCCAAGCATGTTAACAGAAAGTTGAGTGGAAAAAGTGTGGAAGAAAAAGATGCACAACCAACCTAGAGAATCACAGCCTTATGTGGATTGTCAAGCAAAATCGATTCAAAAATTTGGGTGAACTTCACAAGGAATGGACTGAGGCTGAGGTCAAGGCATCAAGAGCCATCACACACAGACATGTTAAGGAATTTGGCTACAGTTGTCGTATTCCTCATGTTAAGCCACTCCTGAACCACAGACAACGTCAGAGGTGTCTTACCCGAGTTAAGGAGAAGAAGAACTGGAAAGTTGCCCAGTCCAAAGTCCTCTTTTCAGATGAGAGCAAGTTTAGTATTTCATTTGGAAACCAAGGTCCTAGAGTCTGGAGGAAGGGTGGAGAAGCTCATAGCCCAAATTGCTTGAAGTTCAGTGTTACGTTTCCACAGTCTGTGATGATTTGGGGTGCAATGTCGTCTGATGGTGTTGGTCCATTGTGTTTTTTGAAAACCAAAGTCACTGCACCCGTTTACCAAGAAATTATGGAGCACTTCATGCTTCCTTCTGGTGACCAGCTTTTCGAAGATGCTGATTTCATTTTCCAGCAGGATAGCACCTGCCCACACTGCCAAAAGCACCAAAAGTTGGTTGTAAATGACCATGGTGTTGGTGTGCTTGACTGGCCAGCAAACTCACCAGACCTGAACCCCATACAAAATCTATGGGGTATTGTCAAGAGGAAAATGAGAAACAAGAGACCAAAAAATGCAGATGAGCTGAAGGTCACTGTCAAGGAAACCTGGGCTTCCATACCACATCAGCAGTGCCACAAACTGATCACCTCCACGCCCAATTGAGGCAGTAATTAAAGCTAAAGAAGCCCCTACCAAGTATTCAGTACATATACAGTAAATGAACATACTTTCCAAAAGGCCAACAATTCACTAAAAAGGCTTTTTTTTTTATTGGTCTTATGAAGTATTCTAATTTGTTAAGACAGTGAATTGGTGGGTTTTTGTTAAATGTGAGCCAAAATCATCACAATTAAAAGAACCAAAGACTTAAACTACTTTAGTCTGTGTGCATTGAATTTATTTAATACACAAGTTTCACAATCTGTGTTGAATTACTGAAATAAATGAACTTTTCCACGACTTTCTAATTTATTGAGATGCACCTGTAAATACATATACACATATATACTATATATGTATATATATATACACACACACATCTCTTCTTCTGCCCAAAAATATAACCTAACAATATAAAAAATGTTAGGTTATATTTTTGGGCAGAAGAAGAGACAGAAAGCAATAGGAGAGGGGAGACGGGAGATGGGAACATGATCGAGAAAAGGACCTCGAGCCAGAACTCGTGTTCCCTGAAGCGCTGTGGTGTATGTCAAGAGCGCTGCATAGTAGCCTAAGGCTCTGACTCGTTTTTACAAGTTGAATTGCTATTAAAGTTCCCCATACAGATTTTGCTCAAGTTAAAGTTGGTCAAGTGAATTCCACCAACAGATGAGACCAACAGATAAGTGCATGGTGAGCTGTGCATTGCTACATTACTGACAACGGAGTGAAATTGCCAGTGAAATGTAGTTGACAACTCCTTATTCAATTCTTGTCCACTCACCAGTATCAAGTTTGGTTCCTCTGGTGCAGGCTACAATGGCACCCATGCTTGGTTGAGAGGTCATGCCAGCCATTGAGTCCACTGCTACGTCTACTATATCTGCGCCTGCTTGTGCACAGGCTAACATTGCCGCAACTCCTGCTCCTGCTGTATCGTGAGTGTGAACGTGGATAGGAATGTCTGGGAAACGGTCCCGCAATGCTCCAATCAGTATACGGCTGGCTTCTGGCTTTAGCAGGCCAGCCATGTCCTGAGAAGAAAAGAGAGAAGAGCTGCTTTTAACCTCTCAAGCAAACCCCACAGAAAAGAAAATCAGATTTGTATAAACACTGTATCATTACAGCAGATCAACAAAGCAAAAGAAAGAAACCCCCCCCCCCCCCAGAAATAACAGAGCTAGAATGATTAATACTGTCAGTGTCTTCAGTCATTACATCTTTGAGTAACAGCCAAAAAATACCATGCTATTTCCTCAGTCAAGACACAAAAACAGCGGTCAAATCCTTCACCTCTGCCTTTGTGAGTAGTGAAGAGTATATGATTGTCATGACAATACTGTGTGATGTACACGTGATCTACCTTAATAGCCAGTATGTGTGTTCCAGCCTTAACTAGCTCATTGGCCAGCTTCAGATAGTACTCCAGTGAGTATTTCTGTCTCATGGGGTCAGACACATCTCCTGTGTAAGAAATGGCCGCCTCCACCACACCTCCTGCCGCTCCTGCTGCTTCCATCCCCAAAAGCATGTTGGGAATATAATTCAAAGAGTCAAAAACACGGAAGATATCCATCCCATTCTCTTTGGCTACCTCACAGAATCTAGAGAAAGAGAGAGAGAAGATCAATGGAAATAATGTTTTCAGCTCTGCACTACAGCCAACTCCTTCAAAACTAACATTTATGGTTTATAAGAGTAAAGAGCGACATTTGTACATGCACATTCAAGTCAAGCCACTGACATCAGACATTTTGTTTATTATGAAATTTTTATGATGAAAGTCACTACATTATATATATATATATACACACAGTGGGTACGGAAAGTAGTCAGACCCCCTTAAATTTTTCACTCTTTGTTATATTGCAGCCATTTGCTAAAATCATTGAAATTCATTTTTTTCCTCATTAATGTACACACAGCACCCCATATTGACAGAAAAACACAGAATTCTTGACATTTTTGCACATTTATTAAAAACAAAAAAAACTGAAATATATATATATATATATATATATATATATTCTGTGTTTGCTCACAAATGTAAAAAACAAATTACTAATAATCTCCTAAGTTTTACAGCTTTGGTGAAATATATATATATATATATATATATATATATATATATATATATATATATATATATAGAGAGAGAGATTATTACTAATTTGTTTTTTACATTTGTGAGCAAACTTGCCTATAAAAGTATAAAAAAATCCTAACTACTCTGTCTACAAGCAGATTACTGCAAAAATAGCATTAAGCTTAATACTCAAGCTGATATAAAAAAGAAATATGAAAAGCACTTCAACTGTGTTTACTGCTGCAACGGTATCAGCTCTAACTCTCAATCCTTCTATGTGTGTACGTGTGTGTGTTTTTTCATGTTGTGCCTACAGAAGTAATTACCTAAATTGTGCGGGCAAGCCAGCAGCCCTCACAAGGAACACAGTTTCATAATAAATACACGAAATAATATCTTAATAAACATTTAAACATGCAAAAGGGTTTCTGTGAGGGAAAGATTAGAAGTAGAGGACAGAAAATAACAGCTAACAGAAATGTGTGTGTGATCTCACTTGAACACAGCATTATCAGGGTAGTTTGTGTATCCCACAGCATTGGCTCCACGAAGTAGCATCTGAAATGGGACGTTGGGAATCAGAGCTCTGAGCTCCTGGAGTCTCTTCCACGGACACTCCCAGAGAAAACGCATCGCCACATCAAATGTTGCTCCTAGAGACAGAGAGAGAGAGGTTTTAAGGTCATATCAAAGACTGAAGTGATATCTTGATCCTCAGTAAGCCAAAACACACACAGAGCAGAGGAACATCTGAAAATCATTGTAATACACAGACAATAATCTTAGTGACCCTAAACATGAACATTCAATTACCGCTGATTTGAAATAAAGTAATTATTTCATTAATTCACCACTTCTGTGTGAATGTATGTGTATTAAGATATGACTAAAGACTTTGTGAATGTGTCACATGCCTCCCCAGTTCTCCAGGCTGAAGAGATTATTGAAGTTGTGGCTCACAAAGGGAGCAATTTTCTTGAGGTCATGTGTCCTGACACGAGTTGCCAGCAGGGACTGGTGGGCATCTCTGAAAGTGGTGTCCATCAGCAGAAGACCCTGGTGCTGTCGAATTGCCCGTGCAAAACCCTCAGGACCCTCTTTCAACAGGACTTCACGGAAGCCCATCGGCGGCTCACCTAGACAGACAAAAACAAAGTGATTTGTACACAGCACACATATAAAGCCAGCTGACCAACTCAACACCTTGAAAAAAGTAGGGAACTATTAGGGTTGTACAATATTTACAAACATGGTGATCTCATGGTGATATATTAAGGGATTTTGTTGATAAAGATTATGAAATGAAATACTGTGCTTTATTTTATTTTAAAAAAATAAATTATAATTTAAATATTAAACTACAACCGCCAGTAAGTGAAAATAATTCACTTAATTAGTGAGTCATTAAGCCACTCACTCAACTGATTCATACAGGCAAGAAGCAAGTGACTGTCTTCATGCACAGGTCATAATTACTGACTCAACAAATCACTGACATGATCCATTCAAAAAGATGCGCAACTGTTTTGATCCAGCTTGGTTTAGAACTATTTTAGTAGGGGAAATAGAGCAAAAAACAGACAATACTATTAACTTCTTTTTTATTTAACTGCTGAATAAGATCGATATTAGATTTACAATTGTGCTGATATTCCGGAAAACAGCATTCCTGTTCATATGATATTGCTAAACTGTATGATACAAATATAAGACAAAAACTTTGACATTCTGAAGGCAATCTAACTGCATTCTACTTAGTTAAAACACGCAGTGAATATGTGCATTCTTAAAGCGTCTTTTTGTTCGTTTTTTGCAAAGTGAAACAACAATTAAGAAACACACAGACCTCTAGGTACTGTATCTACTATTCATCCACTATTAACTATTGACTGTCGTTGCTAAACAGCTATAGACTGATGCTGCAATAGTCTGACAGCTGCTCATTGTGGGCCTGTCACACGTACGGCTTTGAAACAGGTGATCAATTGAATGAGTGCCAGAGACACTTCTCACTGATACTCTGTCATGCAGGGTCTCGTTTTGGCAGCCAATCAAAGTTAATCTGAAATAAGAACAGGAATGCCACATGAATGAATGAATGAATGAATGAATGAATGCTGAGGAGAACAGGAAGAGCAGCTAACACCAGACCATGTTTTCCAGCTATAAGCCTTTTACACCTGCGCATTGTTTTTCTGCCTGGAGCTCATAGACCCACCAACCAACAGACACCGGGAATTCCTACTATTCATAGATCCCAGATGAGGCAGTTTGAGTGGCCGTTAACCCAGCAGGCAGGTGGTGGTGACACTAACTTTCATTACAAATAAAGTCATACATACCGACTCTCTCGATTAATGCAAATGAAACAAACACCTAAAAACTACATAAAAAAAACAGGTGGGCCGCTAGCTTATTCAAGCAAAAATAAAAGTAAATCATGCTGTCCAATGAGAGAGGGAGTATGAGATAAAAAAGGACGGGGGAGACCGATGATAGAAATGCAGTAAGAAAGACATTGATGCATAGATTTGCATATTTCAAGGCATAAAATACACCCACATATGAGTTTAAATGTATGTGCCTCTGTGGGAATTTCTCTGTATGGAATGCTGGCGGCCATATGAAAGGAAAGATGAAGGCCAAAGCCTATTTATCGCTTATTGTGTGTCTGAAACGCACATGCAACACACAATGCTAAGGAGCATCTCATGAGGCTTGGGATACACCTACCACAGATGTGACCTACTTACACAGACACATGCATTTTTTACCCCTTGAAAGACCTTTTCCATACACACACCTACATACACGGCACATATTTGGTCCAATTGTGTAGGGGGACCATTTTGTAAATGCTCTACAAACTCCACTGAGAACTCTCAGCTAAAGCACAGGAGAACAGGAAGAAAGAGGGAAAACTTTTTTGGGATACATGTACATATACACAATCCATCAGGGGTCCTTTGGGAATCACACACATTTTTTTCCCAACACATCATGTTCAACAAACAAGAAAAAAGGTATGCCAATGAGAATTGGAGAAAATTGGCTAAATTAATTGCACACACACATATGCATGGACATATCTATCCCCCAGGAATCTCTCTCTCACACACGCAGTGGGAACATGATATGCAGCTCACACACACCTAAACCCCTGTAATGAGATTTCTAATGTGACCGGATCCCTCTTTCATTTGGCAGAGGGAAGGAGAGAAGGGAAGGATTAAAGCTGCATTATCACACTCTAGTCCATCCACAGAGAGAGAAAGAGAGAGAGAAGATGGTGGGGGGAGTGCTGCCGATGTTTAGGGCAGCTATAAACAAGAGTATGAATTCCACAAACATCTGTTGTGGTACACTTTTGATGTGGCAAGTGTTTTTGTGATATGTGTGTGCAGATTTGGGGAGTAACTAAACTATCAAAAAGAAACAATGCTACTAAATTAAAGGGGGTAGTGCATTCAAAAATTAAAATTCTTATTTTATTCATTTTTAATTTAGGCTTTTATTCATGTATAAACACTGATTAACGCACAGACACAGAGTGCAAAAAATATGGTAAAATGAAAGCTCAAATATGCTTGACGTACAAGAATATTCAGTAACACTTTAGTTTAGGGTCCAATTTTCACTATTAACTAGTTGTGTATTAGCATGCATATTACTAGGAAATTGGCTGTTTATTAGTTCTAATAAAGCATATATTAATGCCTTATTCTGCATGACCTTATTATATCTCCCTTAATACTACTCAATACCTAAACCTAAGCAGTATGTTGAAGTTTATTGAGGCAAAAGTCATAGTTAATAGTTATGTCAGGATCGGTTTGTCTGTGGTGAAGATGCACAAATAGCCTTTTAATTGAAGACTCAAACTAGGAAACACATAGGCGCAAAGGAGATAACTTGGAGAAAACTGAACACACAAGCACATTACTTCAGTAAAACATCAATGCAAGAAAAAGATCAGTCTGAAACTAAGGGCTTATATAAAACCAGTCCCTCCAGAAAAACACAGATTTTTTTTGTGATTGTTACGGGCAAAAATCCTTGTTTATGCTGCACGTTTTCTTAAATGCGATGGAATATGCAGGATATTTTTGCAATTTTATGCGATGAAATTGCGGGAACTTGCAAAAACTGCGGTTTGATGCAAAAGAGGAAAAAAAGGTGATTCACCCAACACCCTGTTCTCACTAGGGTACTACCTTAATGTAAAGAGTCATTTCTTATTACTTCCTATGATAAGCAAGCATACTAAATCACAGAATATTTAAGTTCTCGTTCTGTTTTATTTCAGACCTTAATTAACACATGGCTCAAACTTACAAAACATTGAGTCAAACACGTTCTGTAGCTTTACAAAAGGAATGTTCAACAACTTCTGTAAAAATGAATAAATAAAATATAAAAAAATAAAATGTGTGCTTCCTGTTTTACAGAGGTAGCTATACAAAACAGATATCTTCTGCTAAATTAATTGCTTCCAATGCACAAAGTGCAATCTCTTACTGCAACGTAAATTATTTGACATTAATATACAGCGTCGTCTGTGGTCCAACACGCAGTTTCACGGAGTGCAAAATAATTTGCCCCCACTGTCATGTAACACACCGGGAAACTGCTTTGCGTGGTCTTTTTCGCTTATTTTTGTTGGCAAATGAGAATGATTTGCGTGCTTCATCATGGTTTCACCGCGGGGTTTGCAGATAATGTTCACGTCGCGTAATTATGTAACTTCATAAGGTTCCCATGGCAATAGGAGGAAAATAATGGCGGTTTACTTGTGTGAAGTAAACGCAACATTTTTCAACTTTCTGCTAAGATATATGTGACTTTTTTGCAACGAAAATACAGGGATTATGAAATCATGCTAGCCCCGCATATTTTGTTTGCTGAAATTTTTACTTTCGGCAATTTATTCGGCGAAAGTGTGGCGTATTTGAAAAAATACGACCCCCACATAAATATGGGGACTTTGGCTGATTATGCATCAAATCAAGCGATCGCATAATCACGTTTTTCTGGAGGGATTGTAAAACAGAAGAGCTAACAAGACTAATTAACAAGATGCACCTGATATAAGGACTCTAATCAAATCTGTAGCCAAGGAGACAAACAAGCAAGGGATGGAAGAGAACTGAACTAATAAGCCTAGATAATTAACAAAGTCCAAACATGAACAAATAAACCATACATATGACAAGTTGGTTAATAGTGAGAATTGGACCCTAATCTAAATGAATAATCATTTATGAACTTTTCGAAGCTTGACAGTTTTGGTGGAATGAGAAAAAAAAATCTCTCAGGTTTCATTAAAGGGTTCATCTTCGCAACACTTTATAATAATATCGAGATTTAAGTCATTTATGTTAATGATGTTAATGATGAACTCAGCATTTACAAAACATGACTAAGCATTCATACATTATTAATAAGTGGTATGCTAACGATTTACAAATGTGTTGTAAATTATCCTTAAAAATTTGTAAATCACAAAATAAACAGGTCGTTCATTAGTATAACTAGTTATCAGTTGTTATATTATTAATCACTTAAAATCATTGAAACATTTGTGTCAAACTTGTATCATCTAAATAAACAAATCATTAGTAAATGATTAATGTATAATTTATTCATGATTTATTCAAGAAGTTGTAAGCTGGTATGTGTTGAAAAGCACAAGCATGCAAGTGTGCTAAAACAGTATATTTAAGAGGCGTAATTTATTTACTATATTAAGTAACATTTGTGTGTGTGTGTGTGTGTGTGTGTGTGTGTCATACCTAGAGAAACAGAAGGAATGACTGGATCAACAGATGAGGATTTGGCTTTTACTGGAATAGGAGTCATTGGTCCATTTACCATGATGTGACCTGTGGAGAAATACAGCAGATGTTTAAACACAAATGCACTCTCACACATTTTAGGCCATCACAGGTGCAACACAACGATAAATGCACACACACACACACTGACCCAGATAATGCAGGAGTTTCTGGGCTCTGTTCTGTGTAGGTTTGAGGTTGAAAAGTTCCTGGTTCTCATCAATAAATTGGGTGTCAACAGTGGAATACAGGAACTGGCTATTGCTCAATACATTCTGCAGGAAGGGGATATTAGTCTGAAAGAGAGAGAGGAGATATTTAGACATTTGTCAGTTTGGAATACTCAAACTATATGTACCAACTAAGAGCAACCGACAACCGGTGTAATTCATTTTATTTTTAATTATTTGCTTAATTAATAAACCTTTGTTACTGACATCATATGCTTAATCCATTCGCAAAATGGGACTGAATTGCCCAACATCACGTCATGTAAATACAAATAGGAAAATCAAGAGCAAGTTACAGTGAATTCCAACAATTATCAAATAGATGTTTTCATTTTCTGTAAAAATATGTAAATAATGCTTGCATGTGCAAAACTGTAGATTTGCAATTTGAATCTGTAATTTTGATCATAGTTACTCTTCAACTGTGAGTGACGGAATCTAAAACAAAAATCCAGAAAAATCACATTGTATGATTTTTAAATAATTAATTTGCATTTTATTGCATGACATAAGGATTTGATCACCTACCAACCAGTAAGAATTCCGGCTTTCACAGACCTGTTAGTTTTTCTTTAAGAAGCCCTCCTGTTCTCCACTCATTACCTTATTATAAGACACCTGTCCAGACACTCAATCAAACAGACTCCAACCTCTCCACAATGGCCAAGACCAGAGAACTGTGTAAGGACATCAGGGATAAAATTGTAGACCTGCACAAGGCTGGGATGGGCTACAGGATAATAGGCAAGCGGCTTGGTGAGAAGGCAACAACTGTTGGCGCAATTATTAGAAAATGGAAGAAGTTCAAGATGATGGTCAATCTCCCTCGGTCTGGGGCAGAATGCAAGATCTCACCTTGTGGCGCATCAATGATCATGAGGAAAGTGAGGGATCAGCCCAGAACTACACGGCAGGACCTGGTCAATGACCTGAAGAGAGCTGGGACCACAGTCTCAAAGAAAACCATTAGTAACACACTACGCCGTCATGGATTAAAATCCTGCAGCGCACGCAAGGTCCCCCTGCTCAAGCCAACGCATGTCCAGGCCCGTCTGAAGTTTGCCAATGACCATCTGGATGATTCAGAGGAGGAATGGGAGAAGGTCATGTGGTCTGATGAGACACAAATAGAGCTTTTTGGTCTAAACTCCTCTCACCGTGTTTGGAGGAAGAATTAGGATGAGTACAACCCCAAGAACACCATCCCAACCGTGAAGCATGGATGTGGAAACATCATTCTTTGGGGATGCTTGTCTGCAAAGGGGACAGGACGACTGAACCTATTGAGGGGAGGATGGATGGGGCCATGTATCGCGAGATCTTGGCCAATAACCTCCTTCCCTCAGTAAGAGCATTGAAGATGGGTAGTGGCTGGGTCTTCCAGCATGACAACGACCCGAAACACACAGCCAGGGCAACTAAGGAGTGGCTCCATAAGAAGCATCTCAAGGTCCTGGAGTGGTCTAGCCAGTCTTCAGACCTGAATCCAATAGAAAATCTTTGGAGGGAGCTGAAAGTCTGTATTGCCCAGCGACAGCCTTGAAACTTGAAGGATCTGGAGAAGGTCTGTATGGAGGAGTGGGCCAAAATCCCTGCTGCAGTGTGTGCAAACCTGGTCAACAACTACAGATAACGTATGATCTCTGTAATTGCAAACAAAGGTTTCTGTACCAAATATTAAGTTCTGCTTTTCTGATGTATTACATACTTATGTCATGCAATAAAATGCAAATTAATCACTTAAAAATCATACAATGTGATTTTCTGGACTTTTGTTTTAGATTCCGTCACTCACAGGTGAAGAGTAACTATGATAAAAATTACAGACTACATGCTTTGTAAGTGGGCAAACTTGCAAAATCGGCAGTGTATCAAATACTTGTTCTCCCCACTGTATGTGGTTGCAATGGTGTTTCTATACAGTCATTAAGGTGTTCTGAGTGGTTTTAGAATGTGGTTATGTAGTTGCTAGAGTGTTGCTGTACTGTCGCTAAGATGTGCGGAGTGGTTTTAGAGCAGGGGTGGATGATTCTGATCCTGGAGAGTTTAGCACAATCCCTAGTAAATCATACCTGCCTGTAATTTTCAAGTAATCTTGAAGACCTTAGGCCAGAGTTTGTGTTGTGTGTTAGGTGTGTTTGATTAAGGAAAAAGTTAAACTCTGCAAAATAAGCCCTCTAGGGCGGTACTGTCCATGCCTGTTTTAGATGGGGTTATGCAGCTGCTAAGGTGTTCTGATTGGGTTTAGAAAGTGGTTGTGCAGTTGCTAGGGTGTTGCTATACAGTTTTTGAAGTGCTAGTGATTTAAGAATGTGATTGTGTGGCTTCTAGGGTGTTGCTACATGCAGTTGCAAAGGTGTCCTGAGTAATTTAAGAATGTGTTTAGGGTGTGGCTTGCTATGCAGTTGCTAAGGTGTTAGTGGTTTCCGAGTGTGGTTATGTCATTGCTAAGGTGTTGCTATGGTGTTCCTAGTGTGTGTGCTTGATAGTCTTGCAAGATGGTTGCCTACTGGCCCAAGTCAAAAGAGTCTTCACAGGTCTGTATGATATTTTTGTATGGCTCGGGTCAAATGCCAAAATTTAAAGGTAGGGTAGGCAATTTCGTAGTGGCTAGCAATAGTAAGCTAGCGTTGAAAGCATAAGATCCCACTCTCCAAAGCCACACCTCCTCTAAAAGACATTAACGCACACAGCAGATCTTGCAAAGTGTCAGGAGACGAGAGACTATGCTAAATTACCTCATGTCTCAAAGCACATATCAATATAATAATAATGAATGTAAACAACTAGTACAGAGCTGTAGTTGTACCACATGACTACTGCAGATTCATTTTAGTGTTGACATAGAAACGTATAAATCGGAGCACGTGAACAGCTCTGGGTAGAACATCACGGCCATCTTGTAATCACAGTTACATGGTTTGAATGCAGAATAAGCTTACTGTTTTGGTTCAGAAGAAACTGTAAAAGTCGGCTGCTGTTTGTTTGCAGCGTGGCTGTCTGTTTACAACTTTGCTTAGCTTTATGGAACACACTAGTGATGCTTAATGTATGCGTGAGCAGGGTGTTCGGAGGAATGAAAATACTTATGTTGATAGGCAGGTAGGACATCATATTACTGAACCGGACCAAATGCAATGGTTGGACGAAGTTAGCAGAAATGTTTGTTGGGGAACATCACAATAAAGAGTTAGCAGATATTAAGCAGACGGTCTACTAATACTCTAATGTAACTTTGTAACTACATGTCAACCGAATATTCATAAGGGACCATCAAAATAAAGTGTTAATGATACAAGTACATTTTATTACTTAGACTACTTCTATTATTGATTGCTCTAGGGATGTGAAGAGAGTTTCAACCAATATAACAAACAAGTGTTTAAAAAAACAAACTGCCTAGCCTACATTTGAGTCTGTTTTTTTTTTCATCTTGTTTTGTCATCTAATCCTAAGTATAAGCAATAATAGTTATATTTTCCTTAGCAAGCATCTCTTATGACAACAAAAAAAACAACAACAAAAAAAACCAAACAAGCAAATACAATGCAGAACATTATTCTAGATGCTAACAAAGAACAAAGCATCAAATCGGCCAATAATTGTCCACTTCAGTGATAGTGCTTTTTAGTACTCTCACAGGCCGTGGGAAGTTTGCATTGTAATCTGTATTGTCTGAAAGCACTCAGATCTTTCCTGATGGCTGCTATAAATGCATTAGCATTTTGAGACAGCTGCAGTTCAGGCCATAACAGAGCTTCTGCACTGGAATGGGCCCCTAGACTGTAGCTATCAAAACAGTGCACACTGCTCACTGCACCAATAAACACTGTTTTAGTGCATGCAATGGGGCATGAGACAGGAATGCGTGTGCCGTATGACAGAGAGAAACAAGTACAAAAAAGAGAGATGGGGATTTGCGTGTGTTTTATTTGACTCTTTCACAGAAAGAGATTTAGAAAGTGTGAAGGGACTACAGGAGAGACAGAAGATGATTCTGTACATTCTCTCCCCCTACACTAACCCTACTCCTAAACCTACCTAACACAGAAAACATTCTGCATGTTTACATTTTTAATAAAACATTGTTGAAATGTCCTCATAGTTCATGATTACGTCGTAATACCAGTGTAATACCCATGTCATTATACAAATTTGTGTCCTCATAAATCACAAAAATGTGCACACATACACGCACACACACAGGGATGCCCTCAACTCACATACGTCACATCGTGTTCTGAAAAAGGGATCAAAACCCAATTACCCAGCAAAACTTGAGAGAAAATAGGGGATTTCTCCAGAGGATTCCAATGGAAGCTCAAGAGTTAATGGAGGATTCAATGTAGTTTTCCCTCCTATTTTTCTCCTGCGTGGATCTAATGTGATGAATGATGAACAGTTGTGAAAAGAACAAAATGTTCTATGAAAAGGACCATGCTGAAAATGAATGTTACTGGTATTGTTGTTGTGTGTTGGAGAGGAGAAGAGTTTGATTTTTTATCTACAGTTTCTTGTTTTCTCATTGTTGCTCTATTTCGGGTGTCGTTCACTTCTGTGAAGCGCAGGGTCAAATGCAGTCTCTGTCTTTGCTTTGTTGGCCTCATTTAAGCAGTTTGGCCTCCACAGCAGTCATATCTCTCTATTTCTCTCAAATGCATTTTTGTTTAATCATGCCAGTGTTTTGATATATAGAAAAGTCTCTCATTTTTCTATGCTTATTCAGTTCAGTTTGATTCAACTCATTATTCCTGATCATTGACTCAATTAAGTTTGATTCAACTTGACTTAATTTGACACATTATTCCAGCTTTTTGATTCAATTGTGTTTAGTGTGGTTTGACTCGACTCAACTCAATTTGTCCTTTCTTGATCATTGATTGACTGCAATTCAGTTCTGTTTGGTTTGACTCAGTTTGACGACTTCATCATCGTTTCAGTCCAGTTTGGCTCGACTCAACTTATTATTCCACAACTGTTAAACATTTATTTAATCTAAAGGGATAGTGCTTCCAAAAATGAAAATTCTGTCCTCATTCACTCACCCTCATGTCATTCCAAAGCCATAAAACATCTGTTCATCTTCAGAACATAATTTTTATCATAATTTTTGTGCACTCATTAGTCTACACAACAAATAATTTCATTTGATTACTTTTGAAGTCCACATTGAGCAGGTAAACATTGATCAACATGCATATTGCTTATCATAAATGGTAAACACTGTAGCTCAAAAACACGCGAGAACAAACATCATTGGTTCTCACACATTGGAGCTTCCATTTTCCATATTTGATGTAGTCAGTGTATGTACGTTGATCAATATTTATATGTGAATAAAATCTTAAATTAAATCTGTTCATCATATCGAGCAATCGTGTCTCATTGGAAGACTTGATTAAACCACTGTATTCATATGGATTACGTTTGCGAGTGTACGGTATGTAATGAAATCTTTAGTGTAGACTTCATGTATGTATAGCAAACAACAAACTCTAATAATTAGAAAGAAAACTTGAGCATGTGTTATAATCTAGAGTAAATTAAGAAGTGCCAATGATATCTCACAACTTGCTGAAGTCCATTATTTGCAGCTGTCCATCTGTTCTGTATTTAAGAACTAATGCCAAAAACCAACTGATATTAGAGAGAGAAATAACAAACTGAAAAACATCAAAGACAGATCTGACCTCTTCTCATACCAACACTGTAACTCTTTCTCTTGCTCTCTCGCGAAATGTTAGATAAACACTTCAAACTTTCAAACACCCCTGAGGCAAAGTGTGCCAATTTCAAACAGGTCTGTGACTGTCCAATCTCTTTATTTGTACAAAGAGCAACACACACAAACAAAAAATAAACAAATTACTATGAATGCACACAAGTCCATGCAAAAAAAAAAAAAAAAAGTTTAATGAAAGGCCTTTATTTGTCTGTCTAGTGGGGCGTGACAAAGTAAAGTATAGTCCTGTCAACGTAATTGACATCTGTTCAAGAACAAACAGTTCTTGGAAAAAAAAAATCACTAACAAAACACACATACACATTCCTCCTAAATGTGTGAAGCCATTAGTGCATGAATAGAGCCCTGTCAAATAATCCATCGTTCCATCTATCCATCTGTCTCTGTCTCTTTTTCTACTAAACTGCTGTGACAAGCAGGGCGGAGCGAGAACCGTGAGGGAACGAGTCTCGTATCTCTTACGGAGGAGCTCCGGAAGCATAAAAGGGGAGCGAAGACAGTGAAGGATGAGAGAGGACCAGGCCTCGATTTATGTTATGTTTTATTACGTTTATGTAGGCAGCAGTCGTCCGCGAGGGACTGTCACCATATTCTTTCGTTTTGTTGTTTGTTTATTTGATTAGTATGTTGAATGTTCACCAGTTCCTGCCTGCTTCTTCACTTATAAACAAACTTTGTTATAACTGCAAAATTGTATAAACAGAGATGGTAAACAGGCAACAACATTCCTTTCAAGACGTACGTACCACCCCTAATTCTAACCCCTCCCCCACACCTAATCCTAAACCTACCAATACTAGGGGGGTAATAAATTGGCGGGGTAGTATTTCAGCACAATACAGGACCAAGAATTTTTTTTTCTTTTTCCTCTCTCCCTTCTCTCATCTTGTCTGTCCTTACCCCCAGGTGGCGTGCCCACTGAGGCTGGCCCCCGGGTAGAAGCGCAGTCTAGGGAGTACCCCTCTGCTTGCGAGGGGTGATGGGGGTATGTGACAAGCAGGGCGGAGCGAGAGCTGTGAGGGAACGGTGCGAGGCCGGTGTGATGATGAGTGTCAGCTGCGTGCTGCACCGGTCTCGTATCTCTCACGGAGGACCTCCGGAAGCATAAAAGGGGAGCGAAGACAGTGAAGGATGAGAGAGGACCAGGCCTGGATTTACGTTATGTTTTATTACGTTTATGTGGGCAGCAGTCGTCCGCGAGGGACTGTCACCATATTCTTTGGTTTTGTTGTTTGTTTATTTGATTAATTCAAGTATGTTGAATGTTCACCAGTTCCTGCCTGCTTCTTCACTTATAAACAAACTTTGTTACAACTGCAAAACTGTATAAACAGAGATGGTAAACAGACAACAACATTCCTTTCAAGACGTACGTCAGAAACTTTCAGTGCAAAGCAAATGCAGTGTTTATACCACGCGCTGTCCATGGTGCTGAACTGATTTTGTGAGCACGAGACAAAACAAGGAAGAGTTTGATGGTGAGCCTGACAGTGTCTCTGTGATTAATTGTCTTCATTTTTGATTCGTATGTGTTATGGCAATGGTGTGAATGTGCTATGACTAAATGTGTGTGAGGATGGGGGAGGAACTAAATTTAGAGGAACACAAAACACAGATTGCTCCCTCACACAGACAGACAGGGTGGGGGAGGAGGCCCTTCTGCACAGTAAGAAAATAAATAGTGGTTGACTAATATGGGTTTTTCAATGGCCTAATGCAAAACCGATAGAGCGGTTCCAACAGCATTAGGACACTTAAACCACTTTTATAAATGTATAAATGCATCTGCAGTAGATAACAGAGAAACAATCAGGGATTTTTTACAATTATTTTATAAATGTTGGCCAATACCAGATATTTAATCGTGTATACACATTTCCTTATTTTTACATTTTAAAGTCATCCAATGGTCATTGAAAGTTCAATTTTCAAATACTTATAATTTATTAACACTGTTAAATGTAATCTTTAACATATTTTGAAATACATTTTTTTCGTCCTGTACCTTTTAAAGTTCAAACTAAATTCATATGTAACATTTAAAACTTTTAATGATTTTATTTTTCGTGTCAATCTTTGTATATACACACACAAAATAGAGTTTTAATATTGATGCATCAGTGCATCCCTAGAAGATATATTTACATTTTCCAATATCTGAATATCCATGAATAATGTATGCAACTTTCTTCCACTGTCGTTTTGACTTTTTGAACAGTCCATTGTGTTAAAAATGTCACTCATTAGTTATGGCTTCAGAACTAACAGACTTCGCACCGCACACACATTGTATTTTATTTATGGTTGTGATGTAGCCAATCAAAGATGAATGACATAAAACTGACATTTCTCCCAAAATTCAACCAAGAGCTAGAATTATAAATCATCATTATAAGCTTACCGTTTTGAATCAGGGTAAGGTAAGTAACAAGATACAAGTTTTGAACAATGTTTTTAATTTACTTCCTAAGTAATTAATTTTTGTTCATTTTTAACCATTTTATTTACTTCAGACCCTTCAGAAATATGTTGAAAAACAATGCTGAAATTTACAATATTTACTTGAAATTCAATAATTCAATAATTGTTCATTAGACACAATTTGTTGGCTAATGCAGATAATCTCATGTCATCTAAATACAGTCTGATTATTAATCAGATTAATCCACCTGCCTGCTATAAGTCAAGTATAACAATGAGTAAAGGGATGAGGAAGGAGTGCTGGTTTTTCAGTAGTGTTACACACCACTGCAGCCTCTAATCAACTGAACAAATGAGCTGTGTCGCATCTGAATATTCTTCATTTCTAATAAACCTCATACACAATAAACACACATATGCATGCCTAAACAAACTGCTTTTCTAGGATGCATGGTTGCTGTATATTTATAGAGTGTTGATGAGTTGTTGACGTGGAAGTCTGTTTTTAGTGCAGTGTCTTTGTGTAAATGTGTTTGAGTATGGTATGGTATTGGTTTGTGTTTGCTAGAACATGACCACCTTTCTCAATATCACTATGGAAATAACCCAGCCAAAAGATATTGTGAAATGCTTTTTAAAATGAAAAATGACACCAATAAAAATCTAAAACTCTCTTTTAAGATAACACCATTCCATATTCTCTCTCTCTCTCTCTCTCTCTCTCTCTCATTACTCTGTATGTGTTTGCTTTTAACTGGGTAAATTCGAAGGCTGATCATAACTCATCTATTCCTATAATAACTAATAACACAAGACAAATATAGGAGGCAGAAATAGAGAGAGGTGCCCAATGATGGTACAGCTGGATGAACTACACACACACATACACACAAACACACACATTGGTATATGTGGTTTACGGGGACTCTCCATAGGCGTAATGGTTTTTACACTGTACAAACTGTATATTCCACCCCCTTAGACTAACCAAAAAAAAATACTTGCCTAATTACCATTGCCTAATTTTGCGTCATAGCATATTACTATCTTTGCATGGACATTTTGTTCCCATAACGTAGGATTTACCTTATTTAGAGTACCTATACTCTAAGTCGAACCCTCACGAAAACAGAAATTACCAACACACCTCATTTTAATAAGCTGTTTTCCTCGTTGAGATCATTTTATGCTGGTGATTTCAAGCTTTACCATCTTTGACATTTGGATTTTAACAATGTAGGCAAAACAAAAATAATAATAGACACATTCTTTCAAACACAAAAAAGCTGCAATGTTAGCAGGAAAACATCATTAGCTCTTGAATATGCCATGTATGAATAGTGTTAAACACTGTAAGAGTGTTTAGGACTGAAAATTTCAATCTTATTAACAGCAGGCAGCTGTAAATTTGATATCAATCCTCTCTGCGTTTGATGTACATCTTTATCGCTTCCCTCTCCGTATCACTCTCTTCCATCCATTTCTCCATACTTAGCTCTTCCTTCTGCTTCTCTATCATCTCTTCCTCTATCACTCCCTCGCTACCCCGACCATCACACTCAGCCAATACTGCTGGAGGCTGTCCATCTCTCTCTCTCTCTCCCTCTGTCTCTTTTAGCCCCCTCCCTCACTCTCTTTCTCCCTGTATCAGTGCATGTAGTCGACACTCGCTCCTTAGTCGCGCGTTGGTTCGCACGAACATCTTAACTGCTTGCAAAGAAGGAGAATAATAATAAAAACAATGAGTAGAAACCAGAGGAAAAGCTGAGCTAGAAACAAATAACAGAAGTATGAAGGGGAACTGCTAAAAATATCCAGCACTACAAAAGGTCTGTCATTTTCCCTTTTTGTGCTCTAATTTTTCTTTTTCTGTTCAATCGTTCTCTGGATACCTGACCGACAGGATTAAAAATGACTTAAATTTCAATCAGCTGTGGGAGGAGAGAAAGAAAGAGGGATGAAAAAAGAGGAGTTTGTCCTTTGAAGAGATTCAGCGACACACAGCTGGTGAGAACGAGGGAGTGTTAGACAGAGAGAGAGAGAGAGAAATCGAGGGAGGGAGGGAAGAGGACCGGTGTCCGAAAGAGAGAGAAAGAGGGTCTTGTTTCGCTTTTGAGGAAGCCAGGAGTCGGATCGCCTTTACCTGCAGGACTACTCGACTGGAAATGCTGGAAAAGCAGGTTTGTGAGGATGCGTTTGTGTGTGTGTGTGTGTGTCATTTAAATGATGGATATAAAATGGATATCAAGAGAGTAAAGAAGAAACATTACTGATAACAAATATAAAAACAAGAGAAACGGATGATGAGACAGAAAGATGATGCAGATGAAAGCTTGTCAGTCTGCATGGTGACATGCCTAACACCATATAATACAGCTGCTTAACTCCTCTCTCTTTCACACACACACACACACACACACGCACATTAACTAGTAGTCACAGTCTCACACACAAACAGCACACACTGTCACCGCACCCACAGATTAAAAAACACTCTGTCTACATCTGTGATTCTCCTGATGCGTGCACACATACACACGCACATGCTCGCACACACACACACACACACACACGCATGCACACACACAGGTTTGTTTTGCTATCAAAGTGAGGACATTCCATAGGCGTAATGGTTTTTATACTGTACAAACCATACATTCTCTCCCCCTACACTACCTCTACCCCTAAACCTACCCATCACAGAAAACATTCTGCATTTTTACATTTTTAATAAAACATCGTTTCGTATGTTTTTAAAGCTATTTAAAAAATGAGGACTCATTTATGTCCTCATATTTCATGTTTACGTCGTAATACCAGTGTAATACCCATGTCATTATACAAATTTATAAATCACAAAAACACGCGGGCAGACACACACACACGCATGCACGCACACACACACACACAGGCGCACAGGAGGTGTTTAATTTGAATGCTGTCTCTGTGGTGTCTGAGACGCGCTCAAGATGAATGACAAGCTGAAGAGGACACAAAAATAACTAGAGATGTGTGTGTGCGTGTGACAGATGGGGCAGAGAGAGGGAAGGTGAGAGACAAAAGGACAGGAAACCACTTTGGTGACATTTCCAAGAGGGATCGATGTTTTTTGCAATCGGACGAGGCGAGAAAACATGGAAAACAGTGATGAATAAACAAGAGGAAAGATACAGTCTAGAGGAGTTTTTTTATAAGTGCAAAATGGAGAGATGACATCAGGGCTGGTGTCCTGGGCTGGGAGGGGGGTGTTCTGGCCCCTGTGATGAGGGGAATATGGTGAGGGGGGGTTGATCATCAGGGGTTCTAATCATTGGGTAAGATGATGGGGGCCCCATTTAGTACTGGACCCTGTACTTTTGAGTGGCAGCCCTCGATAACACCAGAAGAAGCATGTTATTAATTATGATCTCTCTTCACTGGAAAATAAAAAATCCAAATGAGATATTGTTAACATCTCAGTTGTTTCTCCTAGATAGCAGCAAAGGATAGAAAAAAGCTGACGTGTTTCTGCTTCTTAGATTTTTCTCCTGAGAAAGACCCCATTAATCTCACATTCATATTAGAAGAGATCTTAAGAATGTCTCTTGTCCAAAGATACCAAGAGACTTTTTCAATATGATTTCAGAATTTCAAAGCATTTTTTATCAATTTAAATATTATTTTATTTATTCATTAAATTTATTTAGTTTAATAATTTCCAAATTATTTTGTGGGCTCTATACTCTTATTGTATGACAATAACAATGATCTCATTTGTATTTATTCAAAGGAATTTTAGAAGAAACATCAAATTAAACCTAACTCTTAACAAACCTAACTCTAAACAACTCGATTAAGTGTCATTAAATTGCCCTTTTGACAATTTTGCACTTCAGTCTTTATCATATTTATTTTCTCTCAAAGTATCTCTGTGTATGTGTGTATTCACAATGACAACAAATTAATTAAAATGAATATTTTTCTTCTCTCATTCCTTACTCATCCTCCCCATCCCATTCAGTCATTCCTTACTCCCACCACCCTTTTTTCCTCTGTGCTTGGGACGTTATTTTGCCGTGAGACATAAAGGCCTCAGAACTGGCAGCTCACTGGAATCCAACGCTGAAAAACGAATGGAACAAACAACTGAAGAGGCGAATACATGAAAACAACAATCAGAGCAATTTGGAGGAGAACACAAACAAGGTGCACATCTGGAATAAAGAATAAACAGATTGACAGAATGAGAGAGCAAGATGAGGAGGTGTTGATTGGGAAAATGAGCACATGAACATCGCAGGTGGATGAAAAGGAGCAGGAAAAGAAGATGAGAAGAAGATAAAAACAGCAGGATCCTGGAAAATAGAGGGCAGAACAGCTGGAAAGACTCAAAAGTGGAAGAATATGGTGAGAATCTTAAAATGCGTTCAGTGGAAATGTGAAACTGCTGGAAGGCCCCACGGCCAAAATGTTTCACAGCATGAACATTTTAACAAGGGAAGAGCATATCCTGGTGTTTTTCACAAACCAAACTGGAGGAGATATGAGTGGAATTGAGAGTCTGACTCAAGTTCAATCCTCATGTTTGAAGTGTGCGCGTGGACACGGGATAGACACACAAACACTCGTGGACACTTCTCTACCTTTATAAGGGATAAACACCTCAGTCTGGATTAACAAACACCTCTAAAACTTAAACACACACAGATAAACACCTGGAAATGAGCAGCTAATTAACCTGGGATCAACACAGACAGAAAAGGTAAATATTCTCACTCTCTCCCACACACACATACTGGAACGTTTGAAGACTAATGTACAAGGTAATTGACTGACCTGAGAAGAATGAAAGATGCAGGGCAGAAAATATTTACCAAGCTTTTGTATGCACAGTTCTGTTCCACATCCTTCAGCACACAAAGTGGAACATTTTGTCTCTTAGAGGTTGCTCTTACAGAGATTTAATGGCGTTCCGAGTTATGTTTAATTTAAATATCGACTTTGTCTCCAATGTTTGCTATAAAATTCCTTAAAAATGTAAATAAATTAGACAAATACAAGGTCTGTTCACAGTGAACTGAAGACTTATGAAAGGTGCAGTCATATCTACCATTATAGGGAATTTCACCGGCTAAATTCAGTCATTTCTGTAGGAGTCCACATTATTGGAGTTCAACAGGTTCAAGCTGCTTCATACCGCACTGCTGACAATAGAAAATTGACCCTTTTATTCCCGCAAAATTTGGGGCGAAATTTCACTAATGCGAACACAGCTTACAGACATGGAACATCATAAAGCGATTGATTCCAAACGCTCTACATCGGAAAACACTATGTGTGGTAATAGTGCCCAACTAACAACTCATTCCAAATGAGTTTGGTGTCTGCATGTTGTTTTTGCTATTGAATGCATTATAAGAATATTTCTAATCAAAATCTTGCTTTGTCTGCCATGTAGGATTTACTGAGGTGACTGCAATGGATTCTGGGATTTAAACAAAATGAGGAATCTTATGAGGATGTGTAATTGAGTTTCCTCCCTTTTGAAACAGCTTTTGCATAGCCATAGCAACACTGGCTCAACCAATGAGGCGGGTGTATTTGTTTGCCAGACTAGTCAGCAGAGTTCTGGAAACATTATTTTTGTATTTCTGTTTGCTGATGCATCAAACCTATACTTCACATTTAAAGAAATCTCATTTGCTATTTTTCTTTCCTATGCCTCTCTTGGAGTCTGACAATGTGTGTAGTGGTCGTGTGCTGTTGTGTTTTGACGACAGGACAGGACTAGATGTTGACCTTTTGTAGTCAATTAAACAGCTGTCAATTTGACAGTGGCTGACTGGATACACATGAATGGGTCAGAGAACAGCATTCCGCTCTAGAAACGGTTATGATTGCACACAAACACCTCTCTCCCTCCAATGAAAGACAGATGTGTATATCCAGTTATTTATGGAGCTCAAGGTACTTTGTGGGCCATTTATTTTTCACCCTTTTCCCCCTTTTCTCCGTTGCATAAACTTGAGCACACATCTGAAAGCGGCTAATGCAGTGACACAACACAAGAGAGATTGATTTTGCAGTGGAATAATGATAACACATGCATACACATTCAGTCACAAACAGCTGAAGAGCTCTGGTGCTCTCCATCCAGAGCTCACACTTCTCTATGCATATTCATGTGCACACATGAAGGACACTTTACACTGCTCTACAGCCTTTATCTATCTGCCTCTCTCACACTGGTGTATTCTCTCTCTCTCTGTTTGTGTGTGTGTGCCAGATCCCAGGTCCCTTCTTACCTTGACACATTTATCCAAAAGCTCCTTTTTCCTTTCCTTTCCTTTCCTTTCCTTTCCTTTCCTTTCCTTTCCTTTCCTTTCGTTCCTTTCCTTTCCTTTCCTTTCCTTTCCTTTCCTTTCCTTTCCTTTCCTTTCCTTTCCTTTCCTAACATAACAGTTGCATTCTACCTTCATGTCTATCAACAAACTCTCTCTCCGCCTCTCTCTTTCAGTGTATATCCTTGCAGCAGCATTATATAAACAGAATGAGTTCGTTAGCAGTTAGCTTGTAGCTGTGCAGGAACAGCAGGTTCTGATGAAGGAAGACAGATCATGTAGAAGAGAGAGATGCTCAGATAGCATTTAACATTGTGCTACCCATCCTGGTATTTCACCAGCATTGCTGAAGAATAGCTTGGTTAAAATAGGCTTGAACTGTTTAACCAATTGATAGCTGAATTTGATCATTTTGCATATGGTTATTTATTAACGCAGCAGACAGTTTTATTCATTAAAGTGTTTTAAAATTCAGTTACATCACAGACCTTATAACTTATAACCTTATAAAAACCTGTTAATTGGTTGACAGTAAGTTTACTTACTATATACGTTAAATAACTGCAATAAATCTAACCTTTCATTTAAAATAATTTTACAGTAAAATACAGTTTTTGGAGGTAAAAAAGAACAAGTGATTGTATAACTTAGTGGAAAACCGTAAATTGACATTCCCAGAATTCCCTGTGTGTCACTTCACGTTTGATATATTTTCGCCGAAATTACTGTTTCCTATTAGTTTTTTTTCTTCTAATCATTTATGCACATTAGGGTTTTATGTTACAGCTAATGGTACAATAATGTTTATTGCAACACTTTAGTGTCATGTGTGTTATGAAGATGGTGTTTATTAAATGTGAGAATGACACTGCGCACCTTTCATATATTAGTGTTTACCTTGTCAGCTTGTGGAAAAGCTGCTCGTGATGATCTTTGATTCATCACCACCTGTTTTTGGTGATTGTCAGTACATTACAAAGGTACAAAACAGATATTAGTATAGGTTGGTATATATATATTTAAGCTAAATCTGAAAAATGATTAATCGTTAAAAGATCGCAATCTTGATTCAAACACCCAAATCCCTAAAAGACAGTGATTCGGGAACGTTCAGATATGTGTCGGAAACTCCTGCTGACCCCGAGAGAAAAGTTTTGTGAGAGTGGGGCAGGTTTTGCCTATACTGTCGGGACCAAGGATAGAACAAACCAACTGTCCAATTGAAGAAAAAGTTTAAAAACATATAAAACAATGTCTTTATGGTATTATAAAAATGCAGAAAGATTTCCTCAGAGGGCTTAGGGGGATAGAACATATCATTTATCAAATCAATGCAAAGTCCTCACTATGACAGATAAACAAACCTGCAGGTAAAACATAAAATGCAAGATGTGGACTGACAGATATAAGGATCATATTATACAGAATAGAGCATATTCCAGTACTTAAGGATCAGAGTTTATATTCTGCTGATTCACTGCTCTGAGACAGTGATCTTGGAAACAGAAGAACAGGAAATGAGGAGGATTATGAGAATGACCTGCTCAAAAAGTTAGGCAGACACGGGCAGACATATACTAGAGGCAGACAAATTGGATGGTTGATGGAAAGATGATGGACGACTGAATAAATAGAGAAATGGTCAGGCATATGAAGGCATGGTTGGATGGATAATCAGATGCCTAGATGGATCGATGCAGGGAGTCTGAGTGTGCAGTGCTGAGAGGGTCACTGCTGGGTCAGATAAATAAGACTCTTCTGAAATATGAATTAATCCTGTAGAGTCAAAAAGTCACATATCTGGCTGATTTAATACAATTATTAAACAAACAAAAATGTTTAAACCTATTTCCTTTTTTAGATGGATAGATAGATGGATGGATGGATGGATGGATGGATACACCTTAGCATCCACCTAGAACAACCTAGCAATGCCCTAGCAACCACAGAACCCCCCCAACAATGCCCTGGAAACTAGCCACCACCCTAGCAACCACTGAGAACACACTAGCAATGCCCTGGTAATCACAAGAACACTATAGCAATTCTCTGGAAACTATACACCACCCTAATCAAAAAAACCTTAGCAATGCCTTGGCAACCACCCAAAACACCCTAGCAACCACAGAACACCTAAGCAATGCCCTAGCAACCACCCATAACATCATAGCAACTGCATAACAATGCACTTTTCTCTGCCGTTCCACCAGTTATCCTCTCTCTCCGTTTCTCTTCGGAGAGTTCCCTTTCAGACGCTTGATGGATCACTGCTGTCAGATCGTCATCCGCCTCCATATTAGTGGATGAGAGTGTGCATGTGTGTTTGGGTGTAAGAAAGATATAGCAAACACCTTCCACATCTCTGCCTCTTTTCTTTACATCCTAATGACTTCACGACATTAAGTCACTTTGTCTAGTGTGCACACAGTCAGAAAGAGAGAAAACCATGTAAAATGGTGAAGATATGAAAGAGTTGATGTACAACGGTGAGATGCGAACAAGGAAGATGAAAGCCATTTGTCAAAGAGTACGTGTGTGTATGCGCGTTTGATCATGTGCGTGTGTGTGTTGGAGATCATTTCCTATAAAAGCAGGAGACATCTGAGGATCATTGATTCTCTTTGTTGCACAGATAATAAATCCCCGAGTTCAATTCACAGTAAGATTTCATTAGATGATAGAAGTCTTTAATACCACAGATCAGATGATATGAATGATATATATGGGGCTACACCTATCTACAGCTCATCTGTTATATCCACACAAAAGCATAATACAGACTTAAACTCAATGTGACCTATACCACCTGTCTCAAGCCCGTTTCTGGCTCTCTCAGTCCTCCTCTCGCCTGTGCAAACAGATACACGCACAATACAGGCAGCGCACAAAGATAATACAAACTTTGCCTCAACAAACAGAACATCACACCTGACAACTAGAAAATGTTGTTAGTCTCCCTCTCTGAGTGTTTGTATATCTGTATTTCATAAAAACACTAGAGCTGCCACTTTTTGAGATATGAAGTTATAAGTCTATTTCTATTTGCAATACCCCCAGTATTTCTTGTAGTAGCCTCTTGGTGCTATTTTCCTATCAGGCTGCAGTGTTATTGGAAAATATATATAAGCTGAATTCTGGTTTTGCATCTGAGGTGAATATGATGAGATATAGCGACTGAGTAGCGTGAGTGCTATAGATTGGCGTTGACGTTTTGCTGGTTAGTGTGATGTAATTTCCTGCAGCTTCAAAATGATTAGTCACTTTCCGGCTCAGATGACTGGCTAAAAAGGTACAAAAATGTGGACGCAAGCTGTCCTTGAATGCTAATGGTTTGCTCTCTCCAGGTATTATAGACTTCCTTGTCTCAGAAATGCACTTCACTTCTCTATCGCTCATACATTTTATGAGATTGCGCCTGCTCTAAATTCTGACTACTCTCGTTGACAATAAATTGTGTCCTAGTGGGAAACATTTCTATGGGCATCTCCCTGCACTATACTACTCTTCCCATCACCACAACCCACTGCTTGTATATGTACTACTTATCTGTCTGGCTATGAGAAAGGCCTCTTCAGATGCCACAGTAATTTCGGTGAAATCACAAAATAAAATGCAACAAAATCAACACGGGCTCATAAAAAACATACCTGTGGGAACATTTTTGCAAAGCGCAAAATATGTACCAATACGTACGTATCACTGCAGTTTCAAACATAAATGAACACTAGAGGCAGTAAAACAGCAAGCACTTTGAATCGTTTTCACACACAATTATGATTACAGAGCCAGATTATGGATTACTTGTTTTCACGTGGCTCCTTGCACAATTATGTTATGACCTCGAAACACTTTTTACCAGAGTGCATTATTTGTAAACGATAATGTTCTGATTTTGCATCACTTACCCAGCTTCACATGTTCAGTTTTACTGATGTAACAAGCTTGCTCGGTAGCTCAGCTGGTACAGAACTGCACTTGCGACGTAAAGAGCTTGGGTACAAAGACCAGTCATGGTAAAAGAGCTCAAAAATAAGCTAAAAATCCATGGCTTCGATTGCGTTTTTATGTCATGTTTGCTTTTGTCAACACTATCGGGTAGGTTTAGTGTAGGTTTATGTTATTAAACATGATGGAGCATTAAACTTTTAGCGCCACTCACCAGATATTTCCATTCGGAACTGAAGTGATAAGTACAAACTTCAATGTAATAAAATGTAAGCCATATTCAAGTTCAAATGTTCAAATGTTCTTCTGGAAAAAAATAAACATGCTTTTAGAGCCACTCACTGGACATTTCACTCTGAAACTGTCGCAAAACGTGCACGACGCAACGTATTTTGCGTTTTGCAAAATTGTTGACGCAGGTACGTTTTTGTAATGAGTCTGGGCTGAACAAAATGTGACTAGATTTTCAGATTAAGTCTTCCAAAAACAGAATTCCTACATTAAAATTAAAATGTGGTTGTCATTGTCATTTATTACTAAAATGTAAGGGAATAACACCTAAACATAGTTAAGGTACTTTTATCTTTTTTGCCACTGTCACCTATGGCCTGTGTACTGGTATTTTGTTAGGCAAAATACGATAACTCTTTCTATGAAACCTGTATTTATAATGCATTATAAGGATATCCTTAATGCATACAGAGTGCCTTTTAAACAACCTAATAATATGTTGTATCATCTTATAAATAATCACAACAACAGGTACAAAACATAATACTTACTTATTTGTGGTTATAACTTTTAAGAGCTCAATGCATTATAACACCAGCTGAAGCATCATGAAGGTATTCTTCATGCGTAATAATACATGCATACTGCCTTGTACACAACCTTATAATGTGTAGTATCATCTCATGAAATTACAAAAATAAAGTCTTCTTTTAAACATCTAAAAAGCTTTATAATGTGGTCAAAATATTTATAAGTGGTATTTTTCTGCTTTAAGTAAAGTAATCACAAATAGGTAAGTATTATAATGTATTGTACCTGTTGTTATGATTATTTATAAGATGATACAACCTATAATAAGGTTGTTTATAAGGCATTATGCATGTATTATAACACATTAAGAATACTCTCATAATGCATTATAAATACAGACTTCAAGTATAACCCACAATTCTCTGTAAAGCTGATTTGGTAATACAAAATACATTATGAAAAGCTATATACAAATAAATTGAATTGATAATAATTAATATAAAACATTTTAAAATTGAATTAATATTAGGATAGATCCAATAAATAAAACAAATAATAAAACAAATCTAAAATAAAGCATACTGTCAGACAATATGTTTACACCAGTGACTACAATAATAATTTTTTAAAAAGTCAAGTCGAGCTTCAAAAATATGAGGACATTTCAAAAGAGTTGGTTTGAAGGCAGCACTCTGTGAACTGAGTTCACAGTGTCATGCTGCCCCAGAAAGAAAAAGCCTTTCTGGAAAAAGAAAAAATCTAGCTCTACATCTTGAGTACTGAGAAAAGAGTTAAACTAAGCCAGGATGCTAATGATTCCTATTCAGTCAATGTTGCTTCAATTAGTCTTTCAGCCACTGTGTGTGTTTGTGTGTGTGATGGCTCTCTTCAGAGTTTTGTGTAGTACAGAATGTAATTGATGTGATAATCGTTAGCAACTGGTCATCTGCTTTGTGGCCACTGAAGTTCTAGAGACACTGACAACAGCAGCAACGCTCTGTGTGTGATTTAATATGAGGCAGTGAGGGATACGTGAGGGAAGGAGGGGTGCGTTGAGGACAGAAAGTGTTGGTGAAAGAGGGCTGAGGGAGTTGCTAAGTGCATAGCGGTGTTCAGAGTGGGACAAACACACGCACACACGCACACACACACACACACACGCACACACACACGCACACACACTCGCACACACACACACGTACAATGGACAGAGTTATTACGTGCTAAAGCCAAGCACTCGCAGTAGTTTTTCATTCAGCCTGAATCATGAATAACATTACGGATTACAAAAGGATTACCAGAATTTATATTCTATTCTAATCTAATCTACGCCCTACCAACACACACATGCCTAGTCGCTTTAGAAGATAAAATTAGACCAAGACAAGCACAGGCATGTCCTGAACCTAGGGACGAATCTGAGTAGAGGACAAGGAGGGTGGAGGAAGGAGGAAGAGGCCTGATAATATTGAGGAAGGGCTGCTATCTATCCTGGGCGGCCGGATCGATGGAGGAGAGAGACAAGATCTATTTCGGCTGGTCTGTTCTCAGGTGGCTAAAGATGGTGAGAGTGGGAGAACGAGAGAGAGAGGAGAGATATTTTAACTAATGTTGTATCGCTTCTCAAGTTACCTCAAGGGCAGATGGGAAGAGTGGACACAGATGATAAGCAAAACCCTGGGTAATAGAGGGAAACTGAAAAAGAGGGGCGTGGAGAAGAAACAGGAGGGAGGAAGGTCATAGGAGGGCGGAGAAAGACCGCACACTGGAAAAGTGAAAAAGAAAGGGAAAGAGACAGGTGAAGCGGATACTTTTGCATAGCACTATCGAGTTTTTTCCCCCGCTCGATCTGCCACAGACTTCTGGGAATGCAAAGTTACAAGACATTAAAAGTCATGTGGGAAATTGCACTCAGTTGCACTTTTCTCTCCCTCTACCAACACAAATGCGTCTTATGGTGCATTCTTATGCAAAACTCCAGTTATTAATCATTGAACATCAACACTCTCCATATGCCTTTACTGAATACCATTACTTAAAGAGATAGTTCACCCAAAAATTAAAATTCTGGCATCATTTACTCACGACGACGATATATATTTATTGTTGCTATCACAAAACCATAATGCTAAGAAGAATCTTAATGCCCTCAGTAAGAGTCTTTCAGAGTAGCTTGTCCAATCAATACAGTAATCAATTTAATCCTAAGGTTTAATCAGGCTTCACTTCTACTATGTGAACATTATAAATGTTTAATTTTCAAGTGCAAAGTCACCTAGGACTCATCTAATTTTGTTATATAATCGCAAAATTAGAATCTGCCAGTATTTAATGAGTAATGTGCTGAAAAACAAGCTTAATTGAGTAAAGTCTGATTGTTCTCTGCTTATATTTATCTGCATTTTTCAGTGTAATGACTTTGCAAAAATTACTATCTTGTCATTTTGAAATTTGCATAATTACTGCACGGTACTGCTAATAATACCGAAGAGGGGTGAAGCACAAGCTTCGCTAATGATGTGCATTCACGGGAAGTACTGCATGGACACAAACGGCTGGGAATGGTTATTTAAAGATCACTGTTACAGATGTGAGTCTGCCATGAGCAGTGCTGGGGATGTTACTTTGAAGGTGCAGCTTGCCAAGCTAATTAAACAACAGTCAAGCTACTTTTCTAAGAAAAATCGGCAACACTTTACAATAAGGTTCATTAGTTAAATGTCAGTTAATGTATTAACTAACATGAACTAACCATGAGCAATACATTTTTTACTGTATTTACTAATCTCCGTTAATGTTAGTTAATGAAAATACAGTTGTTCATTGTTTGTTCATACTAGTTCACAGCATATTTAGTAATGTTAACAGGATTTTAATAATGTATTAGTAAATGTTGAAATTAACATTAACAAAGATTAATAAAATGCTGTATAAGTGCAGTTAATTGTTGGTTCATGTTAACTAATGTTAACTAAAGAACCTTATTGTAAAGTGTTCCCGAAAAATCTACTAAAATCTAATAACAAGTACAGAAGCTAACTACACTGACGCTGTAAAAAAGGCAATGTAAGGGGGTAAATGAATTAGACTTTTAAATGATGTTCAACCATCTCATTACAATTAATCAGTGTTTCAAACAACACACGCAGAGAAAGAAGGGACAGTTAGGAGAGGATATTAGATTATTCCCTCAGCTTGCTTGACAGTAACTTGTGAAATACAATGTGACAAAACAAGCTACTGTATTTACCATTTGGTTGTGCTACAGTGCAAAAGTAAATTGTCGGAAAAGCTATACATTATTTTAACTGCCACGCAAATGACATGTATTTAAGTAGTGGCCATGAGGAAGGCTGAATGTTTGATTTATAACTCATCTCAGCTGAGCTTGGGTCCACATTCTCACTCTACAGAGCATTTCATGCTGATTCTGATAGCTGTTTCCCTTGGCGTGTACCTGCATGATTACATGCACTTAGTGTTAAGTGACACTGTTAAAGAGCATTTGCTGAATGCGCTAATGCAGGACAGAAATGTGATGTACACTCTGAAAGAACTTAATACCTCTTTGGATGGATCTTTGTGGGGAAACCCATATTTTACAATGACAACTCATTGCAAGGGACAGATTGGTGCAAGAATTCAAATTACAGATATTATGGATTTTTTGGTCTCAATCCTGTAATTAGCATTTTTTTTCTGTGATGTAATGATTCTTTCATTCTTTTTGTCCTTCTCTCTCCCTCTTTCCTCGTATTCATCTCCTGTCCAAGTACTGCCCAAAGTACACTGCAATAAGTAACACCGTACAAAGTAACACCGTTTGCATTTAGAGTTTATTTGTATTTACTGTTATAGTATAGTTGCCCTCATAATTTAGTTTGTATCTTCCATGTCATTAGGACTGAAACCATCTTTAGCAGAGTTTGTCCATCGGTGTTAATCAATGCAGTCTTCATGTCTGTACAAGTCAAGTTCTAATTTTCAGGGAAATGAGTATATTTCACTTCTCTTGAAGTGAAGCAAATTCAGCCCAAGAAAATGACAATAATCTAAGGTGGGAGTGTGAAGCTACAGACTTCTGAATGCAAAATGCACTAAAATAATTGTTATATGGCCTTTCCGAGCTTCTCAGAAGTTTGTGGAGAGTTTCCAACAATGGTGTTTGTTTGAGAATGTGGCATTGGTATGCTGTAATTTTATATGCAGTTATGCACAGGGCGCCCAAGCGAAGAAATTCCTGTGGAGAGCAACTACATGAGCTCATTCAGAGCTAAAGAAACCACACACATCAGTACTACAAAGTTGACACTTAAAACACAGTGACTGATGTCTTTCTTTTTCTGCTTTTTCTAGGTCTGTGGATCACTCCCCTATCTACCATGCAAGACTCCCCACCCCTTCAGCCATTCAGAAAACCACATCCGTCTCACATTTTATGCCATCCTCACAAGAACACACACTCCCCCTCATTCCCCTCTCATCCGCCTATCCATCTGAATCAAAATATCCTCAAGCCCTCTGAAGCATTTCGTCAATCCTCTCCTCCGCTGTGGCCAAAGTTCACCAGCAGATACTCACCCCCAGACACATCCTTACTGACACTGCCACTGCCATTACTGCACTGGCTGGCACTGTTCACTTGTGCCTGCTTGGTGCCTGCTCTTTTCGGTCAGATTCCAGGAGCCGTAGCTGGTGAAACGTGGGGCGTAGTCTCTGCTTGTCCCTTCCACTGTGTTTGCAGGAATCTCTCAGAATCTCTAAGTACACTTTGTGCTGACAAAGGCCTTCTTTTCGTCCCGCCAAACATTGACCGCCGAACCGTTGAGCTTCGTCTTGCTGATAATTTCATTCGAGAAGTAGGAGGAGTTGACTTTGCCAACATGACAGGATTGGTGGATTTGACACTATCTCGAAATACCATCAGTCAAATCCGGCCACTGACATTTGCAGATCTGGAAAGTCTTCGGTCATTGCACTTAGATGGTAATCGACTGTCAGAGCTGGGCCCAAGAGACTTAGTAGGCATGCTAAACCTGCAGCATCTCATTCTCAACAACAACCAACTCATCAATATCTCCTCCGAGGCCTTTGATGACTTTTTACTCACTCTAGAGGACTTGGACTTATCCTATAACAATCTGCGCAAAGCTCCCTGGGATGCCATTCAGAGCATGGCCAGTCTGCACACGTTAAACCTAGATCACAACCTCATTGACCAGATCGCTGAGGGGTCTTTTAGTGAGCTCTACAAACTAGCCCGATTGGACATGACCTCCAACCGCCTACAGACTTTACCACCAGATCCGTTGTTTGCTCGCTCCCAGACAGGGGTAATCAGTCCTACACCCTACAATGCTGTGATCAACTTGAATTTTGGGGGTAATCCATTACACTGCAATTGTGAACTGCTTTGGTTGAGGAGGCTAATCCGCAGCGATGATATGGAGACCTGTGCTACACCCCTTCATTTAGCGGGACGTTACTTCTGGTCTATTCCTGAGGAGGAATTTGCATGTGAGCCTCCGCTTATTACCCGACATACACACAAACTCTGGGTTTTGGAGGGTCAAAGGGCAACACTAAAATGTCGTGCTATTGGTGATCCAGAGCCTGTGGTGCACTGGGTCTCACCAGATGACCGCATTATCGGCAATTCCAGTCGCACCACATCTTTCCGAAATGGTACTCTTGAGCTACTTGTGACTGTTGCTCGTGATGATGGTACGTACACTTGCATTGCTATCAATGCTGCAGGTGAGGCCACCTCGCTAGTTGACCTGAAGGTTATCCCTCTCCCTCACCGTGGAAACGGAACAGTATTGTTAGCTCGCGACCCAGGATCATCAGACATTACCAGAGGTAAAACCTCCGGTGGGCAAAGCCCTGGCCTGGACACTAATAGTGACCCCCAGGAGGGACTGGTTGAGGGTCAGGCAGAGGGTGAGGATGTGGTCAGCGAAGGGGGTGAGGAGCAGATGGTGAGAGTACAAGGAGTGACGTCCACCTCAGCACAAGTGAGATGGGATAAGGGTCGTCTAATGGGAGCCAACCTGGTGTGGATGTATCAAATACAGTATAACTGCACTGCCGACGAGACACTAATTTACAGGTGAGTGAGACCACAACCATGGCAACCGTAAGGATTAGGCAATCTATTCAATTGATTTCAGCTGAGGAAGTGAAATATATGAAATTCTGTAGAAGTCAGTTTTGAGCATCATTCGGACCTCAATTGGGAAGGCCTTTTGAATATGTGAATTTGAATAGAAGAAGAATTTCACAGGATGCAGAACTGAAATTGTAATGTAAGGAAGTAGAATTTAAATCAGAAATCTAAATAAATAAATCTAAAACTTTTCATTTACTAGAAAATAAGTTTATCAAGATAATCTCTGAATGTTGGTTTGACAAAGCTTTGTTTGCAAGTTTTGGCAGACTAATAAATAAATAGATAGACAGACATATAGTCAGCTAGATAGTACATTGCTATTTTTCCATTGTTAACTGCATTTCTGATTAGCTGAATGGTGTGATAAGCAACAGTTTTCTCTGTACAAATTAACCCAAATAAAGCTAAATGTATCCATTCAAGAATAAATTTGCATGTCTTAGCATACAATTCATTAACTTACAAGAAGTTCTTGTTAGTGAAAAATAGCAGAAATGTGGCCAAGTCAAGTGTGAGATTTTAAGATTATTTGAACTCCCAATACTACAACAACTGCAAAAACTGCTCTCGAGTGATTTATCTGGTCACTGAGGTTGTGTCACCACAAATGAGTCACAAGTCAATTAGTTTATTGAGCCATTTTTTATATATTAACCGCAGTAGCATGTGTTGACTAAATCTGTGACTTCTCTGAAATTCAAGTGATGCATTGGAATTTCAGTAGGGCTCAAATTTAGCTTTTAAATATGATCTACTGTCACATTACAGGCTAATTGTTCAGAAATCCACTTATGTGCATTCAGAGCCAGCTTATATAACCCATTTAATATGACATTTAATGGCATTGCAATAATGAATATGCAATGCTCTGATTCTTGTCAGCTTGAATCGTGATAATAATGAGCTCCATGTTGAACCTGAGGCAAAGGCAGTCCTACTGCTTTCTCATGTTATCAGTGTCTGCGGCTCTAGTAGCAGCTTCAGCCTAGTTTCTGTCAGACATTTTCGGAGCATGTTCAATACATCTTGCACCTCTCTGAGACATTATCTATGGCAAGTGACATACGCCCTCTTGCCGTCTGTCCTTCATTAAGAGGCCAAGAGGGAGTGAATGAGTGTATGTGGTGTGGGAGAATTACAAGCTACTGACACCACAGACATTGAAACTGACAGGGGGCTGGTAGAGAGAGAGAGACAGAGAGAGGGAATGAGAAATAAAGAAGAGGGGTGGTACAGAGATAGAGATAGAGCGTTTGACAGAGGGCTCAAGGGATAGAATAATGAAGTCTTTAAATGAACTTAAACTGCAGTGCCAATAAGTATGTCACAACCTATCTTGCTGACGGCCACCACCACAACAGGAAGAGGAGCAGAGAGTGAAAAATTGAGAATGAGAGAGATTACTGGTAAGGGGAAAGCTTTTATCTTGGCTTTGGATTGGTGTCTGGCTGTGTAGCTTTGTCAAGAAACAGCAGAAAATGTTCCTAAGTAGATACACAGAGAATATGCGAAAAGAAAAAGGTAGATACTGTAGAGGGAAGCAAGAGAGAAAGACTGACATTAACTGGGTAAGGATGGGAGGAATGAGTTTGACAAGAAAAAGGCAGGGTTGAGTTTAGAGAATAAAAGCAGTCTGTTTATGACCAATAAGTTAGTGGAGACAAAAGATGAAAGTCTTTTCTGTCTCCTACTCTTTCGTTCAGGCTCCGGCCCTCCCCTCACTCCTTCGCTCTTTTTCTCTCTATTATTAGAGTGTTCTAATAATTGCCTGTTTCTGTGTCACCAGTTTCACAAAACATTTCCCCGTCAGTTTTTATTGTGGAGTGGATGTGTATGAGTGTGTGTGTTGATGAATGACAAAATCTGAATTTGTGCCGTTCCAGCTCACAAAATCAGACACTCAAATTAAAGGCACTAGAAGAAAAGGTCAAACTCACTCTTCTGAAACATTACAAGTGGTGACAATCCAAAAGAAAATTTCATTGCTCAATGGCTACTTCATTACAGCTCAGGAGACCTAATGGAGTTCCCAGACTTTCATTTCATGTATCAACTGAGGAGAAATAAATTGTTGACACACGATACAGTAAGATTATAGACCTATAAAATTAAAGGGACAGTTCACCACAAAAATGGTCACCCTCATATTGTTCCAAACCCCTATGACTTTCCGTCACCCATGGTAAACAAAAGGTTAACTTTGAAAATATCCTGGCCACTCTTTTTCATTTAATGAAAGCTAATTCTGAAAAACATGTTTTTCAGTGAAAACTTTGGCATCCATCCTAGCACTCTTTGCATTTGTGAGGTTTCGTGTCTGATACATAAAGTGTTCTTTTTTAGTCAGATCTTTATAGTGAATTAGTTAATAAGCTTCACTAATTCAGTCTGACTGATTTATTCATGAGTTCTCACTGAGTCAAAGATTGGGTCACAACAGGTACCAGAATATAAGTGAATAACATGAATTTTTGAATAATTGACATACTCAATTCAAAAACCTGTGGTCAGTAATATATATATATATATTTTTTTTTTATGTTTTTGAAAAAAGTCTCTCATGCTCATCAAGGCTGCTTTTATTGTGATTTTCTTCCAGGAGTCTTTAATGATTAAGAACAGCATTTATTTGAAATAGAAATCTTTTGTAACATTTTAAATGTCTTTACCTTCACTTTTGATCAATTTAACGTGTCCTTGCTGAATAAAAGTATTAATGCCTGTTCCTCAGAAAATTTCAGAAGATGTCATATAGGTCTATTTTATGATAGTTTTACATTCTGTTTCTCATTTTTGGACCTTGACAGTCCCAGTCCCCATCCACTTTCATAATATGGAACATAGTGGCAAAGTTAAAATGCAAAAATTCACATTCTGTGTTCTAAAAAAGAAAGAAGGTCAAACAGGTTACAACATGAAGGAATTCAGATTTTACAGGTGAACAGTCTTTTAAATGTGGATAGCATAGCTCAGATAATTTGGTCTTGGGGGAATTCAATGAGAAATGTTCATACTGAAATCTATGCCTTTTGATGTCTTCTCAAATTCAGCATTCAGTTTGAGGCAATTATTAGAGAAAAAGAACCAAAGAAAAAACAAAAACAAAATGAAAAGAAAAATGATATCCTTTTTCCATTGGACACCCGATTACTCATCATAGTACTTTTATTTCTTGTTTTTGCCTTTAAAAAAATAATAATAATAATAATTTGTGGATCTGGTTTGACAGTAAAAAATTTAACTGACATGCATGTCAAATTAACACGGCGAATGCTATCATTATCGCTTTTTCTGTCATTCACACTTAGTGCACCTACTCATGTGGATAAAAAAGGAATCCACCTACAGACACACTATATCTAGTTCACCTACGTGTTTTCCGTGTTAATGCCTGTTTTAGCTTTATATCTTGGTTGAAAGATGCTTACCTTCCAGCCCATGGTCAGTAACTCCTAAAATATGTCAGTTCCAGTGTAGTGCCTTGTATACAGCTACTGAGATGTTGTTTCATGTTTATTTTAATAGTATATCGCTTTCTGTGCCTGGAAACAACATAACAAGGGCACACAGAGCTACACAGAGTCTGGAAATACAAAGCTATAAGAGGGCAGACAGAATGACCTTGAGCTGTAACTCATAATTTACAGCACAGCCGGGCTTAATAGATTCCGACCCCAATGACAGAGCAGATCAGGCAGACATTGTGTGTGTGTGTGTGTGTGTGCTCAACAGAGAGAGAAAGAGAGGGAGTGAGTCTTTTTTTAACATTATTGATTAAATAAATTATGCCTGCACATTTATATCGGAAAACAAACGTTAGATTCCTCAGCCTTGAAATATGAACAAACCTGAAGCTGTAATGAGTATTTTTCAACATTAAATACTTCTATCATATATCCCAGCTTAATGTGTGGTGTGTGTGTGGAGAGAGAGAGAGAGAGAGAGAGAGAGAGAGAGACTACCATAAATAAATCAGATTGAGGGACTACCTACTACTTGCTCTGACTACCTGCTTAACAAAACCTGTTTGTAAATCATTTTAAAAATCATTTTTAAAGGTGTTTGTTAAGTTATATTATAATTCATTCAACTGCCAGTGAAAGAAGCTTTAACACCCACACACACTTTTTGGGGAGTTTCACCACAACAATTTACAACCTGAACTAACCTTGCTTTCTCATAAAAACATCAAATTCCCAGACAAAAGCTTTTCAAATATTAATCTGAAGCGGTTTTATTTTTTCTAAATAATTATTTATATAATAAAAAAATAAATATTTATAAAAGCAAATCAAATAATAATAAAAACAAGCTCATTACAGAATGTGAATTTAAATCACTGTATGTGTATTTCATTTTTAATGTATTTTTGAATAAATTAATAGATAAAATAGACACACTGGAACAAAAAAAGAAAAAAGTATTCTTTGAAAACACTCTGGGCCATAGTTAAACAATTAAACAATTATGGCAATAAAAATGCCCACAGCCATATCATGTGTTTGTCTACAGCTAATATTCCATGTGCACTATTTAAGTTGTCTTTTCATTTTTAGCTGAGACTTAATTAAAGCCATCAGAACCAGTGGACGGCAGGTATTAGCTGATGCATTTCTTCCACGAGAGAAAGATAAAGCAAAAACGTCTGTGTGTGGGAGGATAAGGGGGTTTTAATAATGTAACTGAAGCAGTATTGTAATGTGTCAAGGTCTTGATCCGAGCCTGTAATTATATGTCAATATTAGAGGTGTTGTTTGGGAAGGTCTTAATTTGGCTAGTGTTGTGCCAGAACAGTCCAGTACATTTCCATTACATTAGCTAGTGTATGCTTTTGTGCTGCGAACAAGCAATAAAGGAATACCTGTCTAAGTAAAATACTGTTTCATTGTGATGAAAAGGGGAGAAGGTAACTGCCTGAAGTTGCTAACCACCCTCACTCTTTTTCTTTCCCTCCTCTTCCAGGATTCTGCCCCCCACGAGTGACAGCTTCCTACTGAAAAACCTGGTCTCTGGCTCAGAATACAATTTGTGCGTGCTAGCCATTTTTGATGACACAGTCACTTCCATGGCCGCCACAACGGTCATTGGTTGCACCCAGTTTAGCACCAAGGACAATTACCCGGACTGCCGTTCGCTTCAAGCCCACTTCCTTGGCGGCACTCTTACCATTTTAGTTGGTGGAGTTGTTGTGGTAACGCTGTTGGTGTTTACCGTTGCACTGATGGTACGTCACCGTGTGTGCAGTAACCATGACAATCATCATGAAATAGGCGAAGAGGTGGGATGCTCAGGAACAGACTCCCCACCTCTTCCTGCCAAGGGAGCTGATGTCTTTTCTCAGAGTAATGGAAATGGGAATGTGATGATGGTGGTACTGCCCAACGGGCTCGTTCAAAAACGAAAAGTGGCAGAGGGGGGGTTGGGGTCACCACCCAAACCAACTTCCAGAGCAAAACCAAAAACCCTCCCAAAGCCCAAAGTGAATCTGGAGCAGTTTAGGGCAGGACTAGAGGTCGAGATGGGGTCCATCAGACCTCTTCCACCGTACACACTGGAGAAAGAGCAAATGTCTTTGTATTATACCCCCAGTAATCATTCCCCCTCCACACTGCCACGTCCATCACGCCCATTAGGAGCAAAACCACTCAAACTCCGACCTGCCAACATGGACACAAGTAAACGGGCCAGTTTAAGCTTGGCTCCGCCCCCTAAGTACAGTTATGACAGGCGGTTCAGCACAGGAGGGGGCATTGTAGTCCGTCGGGGAGGACCAGAGAGCCAATGGAATTCCTCACTGGCCTATCAGAGCCCTGCGTTGTCCCATGAGAGTCCTTCTCATGGCGCCCTACGCTACAAGAGAAGCTCTTCGTTCGACATGGGTGAAATCGCCACGTCTGCCTGCTATAGTTATGCCAAGAGATTTAGCGTAATCTGGACCAAACGGAGCCAGTCATTACATGGCATGCTTGTCCAGTGCACCTCAGCAACAAGCACCTCAACAACCAGCAGTGGCAGTGAAGATTTCCACGCACAACGTACACGTGGATACATCCGTGCCTACAACACCACCAACTCGAATTCCAACCCTCCAAAAGTGGAGGTTACAAAAAATTCAAAGAACCAGTGGCTGAAGGATAAAGAAAAGGACAAAGAAAAGCAAGAAGAACTTGAGGAGAGTGTAGTGTAGGGAAAGAGAAGACAGATGAGACACACAAGTAGATAAACGAAGAGACAGTTCTATTAGAAACTTAAGATGGATGTGAAAGGATTCAAAGAACAAACCAGCTTGAAGAACAGCTGAAAAATGCGGTTCAGTTATTGTACGAGTGACTGAACTCAAGGGGGGAAAAAACAGCCGAAGCTGGTTTGGTGGTCTCAGCTGCTCTTCCAGTTCGTGGTGGTCTAGTTTGCTGGTTTTAAAGGGGTTTGGGGTACTTGACAGCCGGTCAGCCTGAGAGGCCAGCCATCTAAACCAGCTGAAGACTAGACTAGCTTGGCCACACAGAGTAAACCAGCTTAGACAAATCATAAGATGATTTTAGATATCTAGGAGAACCACAAACTCTATTTCTTTTTGTAATGCAAAAAGTCAATATGAACAAAACATACATGACTAAAGACAAGCAGGCACAAAGAACCAGTGATTACTTACTCATGTGGACCTGGGGAAAATATGATGGTTTATTTTTCTGCAGTCACATGCGCATAGGGAGAGGGCCAGCAGACGTGCTGACTCATGGCTAATCGATTGGAAGAGATCAAATGATAATTTCAACAATGGCATTACAGCAAATGTGGAATGTAGAGGATGCAATGGATACAAATGGAACATTGGTGGCATGATTTGGAACACTTTTAGAAAATAAGGCATCGACTGACAATTGATATATTGTGTGTGAGGTTGTGTGTGTGTGTATATATATATGTGTATGTAAATGAGTGAATGGATTAATGCACAAAAAAGTAATCAAAAGTAATTTTATGACACTACTGGATCTACTGTACCATGTGATCACCACCATCCAGTACAAAAAAAGTGTTCTGTGAAACCAAGAGACTATTATTTTGCCGTTCGGATGCTGGGCTATTATAGAAGGAAAAATGATTGAAAAAAAATGCCATTACAAGACCATGAAATCAATGAATAAATTCTGTTTCAAAATACATTATGGTTGGAGAAATGGATAAAAAGGACAATAATGAGTTAAAGTTTTGTCAGAAATGTTTCTTTTTGACTTTCATGAATGATACTAAGCAGTGAAAAAAAAAGTTAGTTTTTTTGTTGGAGTAAATTCAATGTCTATGTCATCAAGTGTTAAATGATTTTTCTTTAGAGTACAGAAATGAAAATTAAAATAAGTAGCAGTGATATTAATGACCATTTTAATATCTGTTTGATCTAATTTTGCCAAATACTTTATATCCTTAAAGGAAGAATCTGGGTGCAGCACAAGTCAACAGCAAGCTCAATCGACAGCATTTAGTAATGCTGATTTCCATAAAAATGTATATTGACTTATTTTCTAATATAAAAAAGCAAATATCTGAGGTAATTACAATGGAAGTGAATGGTGCCAATCTGTAAATGTAACAAATCTTGCTATTTTATTAGTATAGCTACAAAATGTGTGTAACAATGTAACATTATCTCAGTGTGAAAAAAATTGCTTACTAACATTTCCTGTGTAAAGTTATTGTACCATTCAAAAGCTTGGTGTCAAGTTTTTTTTAAAGAAATTAATACTTTCATTCAGAAAGGATGCATTAAACTGATCAAAAATAAGGAAATTTAGTTAGAAGAGTAAGGAGCAATGAGATTTATAATGTTAGAAATTGTATAATTATAAACTTTAGAAATTGTTATAATAGTGTTATGAATAATATTATTTCTATTTCAAATTAAACTTTCTATTCATCATTCAATACTGAAAAAATGTATCAAGATTTCACCATTTGATAATAATAGGATATGTTTCTTGAGCACCAAATCACCATTTCAGAATGATTTTTTAAGGATCATGTAGGCTAGTTTAAAATATTAAAACAAAAAACGGTTATAATACACTGTAATAATATTTCACAGTATTGCTGTTTTTAATGTATTTTTTTCCAAACAAATGCAACCTTGGTGAGCATTAGAGACATCTTTCAAGAACATAAAAAAATATTACAGATTCCAAACTTTTGAACTGTAGCTTTTATCCAATTTTCACCATGACGATGCAATGCCATAAACCTCAAAATTATCTTTCATGTTAATCAGAATTACACCACAAATGCTGTTGATTGAGCTTACCTTGTACTGAACCCAGAATATTTATTTAGAAAAAGGGAAAAGAAACAACAGCGTACAGCACTGTTAAGCACTTTAAGTGCATGTATGATGAAAAAAGTTAAATTTTTAAGCTTTTTTTCTTTCTTTTGTTGCCTTAAAAAGAAGGCAGGAGAGTTGATTGCTAAATTACTGTCCCTCTTTCCCATTGTCATGTCCTGTCTATCTGCAGTTTGAGATAGTTGCTGAGGAAGGGCAGCGTGTGAGGCTGAGATAAAGACAGCGAAAGAGACGGATTGAGGGAAAGAGATAGGACAGACAGCACTGTCTGCAAGAGTGCTGATGCGGGACACCGAGAGAGGGAGAGTAAAAGTGAGCGAGCACAATAGACAGAGATGGGGAAAAAGAGAGAGGACATTGTGTCTGTAATGTGCGCGTTAGCTGTATTTTTGTCATGTAAGTACTTTGCCAGAATTTATCTCATTGCCAATAAAGCCCATTTAAGAATAGCTTAGGTGAAATAAGGGGGAGCAGATGAGTTGCCCTGTGCATGTGTGTGTGTGTGTGCATGTATGAACGTATGATTGCACAGACAGTCTACATCTCTGCCCACAGCAACAGACAGGCTTACAGCAGGTTCTGGGAACACACACACACACACACACACAGGATGTGTTTTCATGTTTTATGGGGACATTCCATAGGCGTAATGGTTTTTATACTGTACAAACTGTATATTCTGTCCCCCTACACTACCCCTACCCCTAAACCTACCCTTCACAGAAAATGTTCTGCTATTTTAGATTTTCAAAAAAGATAATTCTGTATGATTTATAAGCTTGTTTCCTCATGGGGACTGAAAAAATGTCCCCACAAGATCAAAATTTACTAGTATTACTATACCTGTGGGGACATTTGGTCCCCAATAACGTAGGGAATACCCGCCCACACACACACACACACACAATAGGCGGTTATATATGGCCAAACCAACTCAGGACTTGTGAATAATGGCCATAACCTTAGTGATCTGTGTTACATAATCAGATCCCTGTGGTCTGTATCATTTGAGAAGATTAAAGTTGGCTCAGTGCTTATTGTGACCATGACCGAGTGTGTGTCTGAAAGAGATGGTTTGAGAAAAGATGAGAAAATCTGCTATTTCTCACCCAGTATGTGTGTGTGTGTGTGTGATGTAGCCTAAAATAAAGGTTCTACTTCACATGCCTGCAGCAAATTCTGGCCCAATTTGACTAATTGAAACCAGTTTGATTGATCTATACATGCATACACAGTTTATTCTTACAATGTTTCTGCACTCAGCTAAATTAAACACATACACTGGTTCATCTTTAATAGGCTGGCTACAGGATGTCCAAGAATGAACTTGTTATCCAGGCCAGTCTCATAAGGGAAATGTTGCTATTGCGATTTTTTCCTTGCACCACCAAAACGTCGCTCTGGTGACATTCTCATCTCATTCCAGACGATTCCTTCAGGCCTCTGCAAACTTATCAGGTGTATGATCAATGCAGGGAATAATATTACATGTTTGAGTACTGCAAAACATGGAAGCCAAACCCCAACCTTGTTCCTAATCTTATCAACAACCAGGGTAGTCAGCCTGTCAAGCACTTAGTAGGGCACCTTTCCAATGTGCAGATATTTTTAGTTACATTACTGTCTGAATTAGATACCCAGGACAAAATAGGCAGATATAATTTAGTCAAGTAGAAGAAAAATAAGCATAAAGTACAATATAAACGTAGTTTATGTGATTTGTATCTTTTATTCAAAGTCATCTAAGGCAAAATGAATACCATGTTTGGGAACAGAACTAAATTTTTATTCACTTGTGGAAAAAGAAAAAACAAAACAGCTAGATCTCCTTTTGTGTTTCACAGATAGAAGTTGTTTGTACCAGGATTTGAAACATCATAAAGGCAAGTAAAAGATGTCAAAATCTTAATTTTTAGTTTAGCAAATCAGCTGAATTGATTTACTGTATACAACTGATAATGGATAATAGAAAGATTAACATACTGAGGGTTATGGATGTACGTTGGTAGAAAGATGTGAGAAAGATATTATTTTTGCTTCTGTCAAGAAGGGTTTCAAAGATTTCACGAACCAACCATTTTCTTATACTAGTATAATCAACAATTATCGTGGCATGAAACGCTGTATTTGACTTACACAAAAGTGGATGACCACTCATTCAAATACTAATTCATCTCACTATGTGAATGTCTCTTGTCTTCAACAAAGTACTGGGTTTGCTAGAACCATAATTAAATTAGTTCATTCATGATATTGCTAAATGGATTTCAAAGCTAATGAAAACCTCTCAGTTGACTGACCTTCGAGACTAAATACAGTTAACTTTGGTACGCATAATGTTCTGCAATACTAGCTAATATCAGTTGTATGTGTTCTTGCTAACTTCAAATATATAGCAGACTTATTCTGTCAGTCTGCCAGCCACACTAGCCAATGAATTAGTCTGGAACAACTTGTTGGCATGGTAACAAGTAATGCCACCTGGCTTTGGCAGCCAATAAGAGCCGATCACAGCCAGAATGACAAAGATATTTGTTTGCAGTGATTTATAAGGGAATGCCACCATTTGAAATGAAAACAAATCTGCAGATCATTCTGATGGCAACATTAAAAGGTTGAACATGAATTTGTACAAGAGGAAGGTTCAGCCCATCAAAAGGCCCAGATAACCTCAGAAGAGTGAGTGAGTGAAGAAATTGGTTTCTATTCCTCTAGAACATTTCCTTTAATGTGCTCAACAAAAAGGATTCCGCTTCTGATGGCTTATTAAAAGGGATAGTTCACAACCAAAATGAAAATTCTGTCATCTATTTAGTCACTCTCCCTCATGTCGTTCCAAACCTATATGACTTTCTTTCTTACATGTAACAACTGTAAAAGATGAACTGCACTGGTCACTTGTTCACACATTTACTATTTTCTACATGGTGAATGGCACATAGTGCACTATATAGGGGATAGGGAACGATTCGAACAGTGTAAATATGCTTTCAATTGGGGGGGATGAAGTCTAGTTACACGGTAGTGTCACGTGAACCACCACAGCATGCACACAGTCTACTCTGATCCAGAGACATGATAGCACAGAGTGGATCATATGTGCGAATGGGCGCATAGAAAATGATATGAATTCTGCGCAAAATCCTATATTTTAAAGCGATATGGAGGAGATTAGGAGGAGAAGCTGTTAGATTAAGAGGAAACTGAGGCTTTACCAAGTTCAAAAGCTCTGGCCGTGCTGTAATATAAATGAAACACTATTGGCTAATTTTAAAAAAGGGTAGGAGCTGTTCGAAATGTCTCGCCCAGTCTTCCTGTTACAGTGGAAATTACGTCAACAAATTAAAAAATGATCCACGTATCAAGGCACTTCAGAGGGCATTTAAATATGTGTGTCTATTCCTGTGCAGTTATCTCTCCGAGCCTTGGTTATTTTCCAACACAGAATCATTGAAAAATATGTCTTTACCTACATTTTTTGCAAAACTTGAAAATAGCACATATACAAGCAATACACAGCAGTTTCCAGCTGAAATGACCACAAGTTGCATTAAACACCAACAACTTGATTCCTTTTTACACAAATAATGATTAAAAGAGCAGATTATTCATTAATAAAGGCTTATTTTGTACAGTGTCTTGCTATGTTATGTCTATGTTATAACTTGAAAAAAAGAAAAATAATATTTTGTTAACATTATTGGTTAAGTTATTTTCTGACCCCACTTGGCATATGCACAGAAATTAATCATGTTCTTTCAGTTACTGTGTTTGTTTCCCTACACATTTCCTCAGCAAAAGAATAGAGGATGTTCACTCTCATACCACTTTATCGTTTTCATTTCTTGAACCACTGACCACCCCCTGCTGAGAGCTTCTGCTACCTACTTTCTATTCTCTTCGCTCACACCCAACTTCCCCCTTTGTCTTGATCTCTTTCAGCGGTGCATGGCCTGCACTTGTCATCTCCCCTGCAGTGCAAAGCCCACACTGGAGATAACAGCCAGTGCTAACACAAGAAATACACACCATAGACCAGCTTCAGATTGTGAATGCCAAGTGCTAACTGGAGGCAAAGATGTTAGTGTTTCCTGCACAAGTATATGTGATGTTCTCTTTAGGTTCTCTTGAGCTTTGCGCGATGTCTTACAGTTGTATGACAAAGTGGGAAAAGGCTCAGAGTTGTAGTTCTGAAAATCTCTCTCAAGCATCTCTGAAAATTTGTCAGCAATGTGTTAAATCTTAATGTGTTAAAACCAGCTAACTTTATTTATTTATGCCCAGATTAAGAGCTTTTTATGCACTGTGGAAAGAAATATCCTTCCTTGTTTATATCGATTCCTCCAATGCCTGCAGCACTTTTACCTCAAGCTTTGGCCATAATAGTGTGTGTGAGTGTGTGTGTGTGTGTGTGTGTTGGGGGGGGGGTCTCTGCTTAACTACAAGTCCACACATTGTGCATATTGTCAGCTAATGGTTTGTTTATGCTGGCTTTCAGCATTCCGGGTGGCTTAGAGTAATTTGTTAACAGCAAATAACATAGGGTTTGACAGAGAGGCACTTAGCAGCCACATCAAACTAAATAAATAAATAAATGAAAATGAATAAAACAAGGACATGCGTCCAGCAAAAATACATCACTTAAAGACAACAGCTGTGAACAGATACAAATAAGAATAATCACAAAGACTTAGATGAGACAGGGGAAGGAAAGAAAGCAGTCAGAGAATGAGTAGAAGGACAAAAAATTCAGAATAAATGCAACAATGTAAATTCTAGGATAAACATGTTGAAGAGGACTGTTAAAACACAAAGGACAAAATGGGGGAAATAGTGTCCCATTTCCATTCCAATGAAGAACTGTTGCCTTGACAATTAACAAGTGTTGAGATCAAATGCAATCAATTTAATTAGCCATAGCAAAACAGAAGCACAAACAATCATTGGAGAGATAGATTTAGCGTCTGTTTGTTTCTCATTGAGCATTTTCAATTTACAACAGCCCCATAACCTCTCCAACATGTTAATGCCCACCAAACAGTATAGCACAGGATTGATCTATGGGTTGCATGTGAATCTGAAATCATGTACAAACCTAAGTGTGCATGCAAACAGCATTACTCAAAGCCTTCTCATGCATCTGGGAAGGCACCAAATTAATTAGTTACAAACTTATATTACAGATGTTGTGCTAGAATGATGTTCATCATCTATTTGCTATTTTCTATCATCTGTCACTGGCTAGAATATGTACACTGAAAATAAAGACAGCAATAAAAGCTATTTATTTTGAGTTAAGTTATTTTGCTATACAATCTGAAGAATATTAAAATCCCATAAAGGAAATGCAGAGGTCATGTTTACATAAATGACCTTTCTGATTAGATCTAGACTTTATCTTCTACATTACTGTTTAAAAGTTTAGGGTCAATATGATTTTTAAAAGAAGTTTATTACATGAGGATTCATTAAATTGATCAAAAGATAAAGTGAATATATTATTTCACAACATTACTGATATTTCTGATCAAATAAATGCAGCCTTGGTGAGCATATGAGACATCTTTCAAAAACATTTCAAAATCTTAACGGCCTTAAATTGTTGAACGTAAGTGTATTCCAAATGACAGAATAACTAGGTCAAAATAACACGAACATTTCAAATACATAATTCAAAATATAAACATTTAATATATGTGACCCATGCTGTCAAAATTACATCAGCATGAGTTTGAAAATCATTTCATTGGTTAAGACTCATGCCATCGAGAATTTGCTATGAATATTCACAAAGTTGTAATGTAAAAACAACTATACCTGTTTAAAACGATACCAGACTTGTGCTGAGAAGAAACGCCAGTTGTCGAGTTGAAAACATATACATACTAATAAACAAACTTCTAGATTTTTAATTGTTATTTGGAGCATTGAGATCGCTAGATGAGGGCTTAGGGAACTCATCTTTGTGAAAACCTCAAATTCAACTAAAATTGACATTTTTCACTTGTTTTGTGCAGGTCACACACACACACACAAACATGTATATATATATATATATATATATATATATATATATATATATATATATGTGTGTGTGTGTGTGTGTATGTGTGTGTGTATAAATAGAAAACTGAACTTGCATAATCTACTTGAGAGCAATTTCCATCCATGCTTTAAATGTACTTAGATGATTTTCCTCAGGGCCAGAAAAGGCACTGCATATAGAGGATGAATATTCACTCTCTAAATCTCGTCTATGTATGCAGTGGCAGTAGGAAACATGCTTGGTTCATTCTTCACATCTGTTGATGTGTGGCTACCTTCACCATATCTTTCTTTTATGAGGTGATGCTTGGGGTGCTGAATATGAAATGACCAATTATGCTCCATTTCTACAGACGAGTGTTGTTACTCCTGTGCAGCACAGTCCAGGGAGTTCTGTCATTCTCAGATGTGAGTTTCACCGGGAGTCTTGTTCTGGGGTTTAGATGGTTTGTACTGAAGTGTTTCTCCATGCTGGTTGTAATGCAGCTGATGAGTATCTATCCATTCAACCATTTTCTGTAATTACTTGGGATAATGTGTGTGTCCACAGTTGATCTGGCCTTGTGATCCCCTTCCTTTTATATTATTATTATTACAATATTTTCTCCTGATTTGTATTCATTTTTGTGAAAGGGCATGTTTTTTTATATTCATTCAGCAAGTACGGAAAGTATTCAGACCCCCTTAAATTTTTCACTCTTTGTTATATTGCAGCCATTTGGTAAAATCATTTAAGTTATTTTTTTTCCTCATTAATGTACACACAGCACCCCATGTTGACAGAAAAACACAGAATTCTTGACATTTTTGCACATTTATTAAAAAAGAAAAACTGAAATATCACATGGTCCTAAGTATTCAGACCCTTTGCTGTGACACTCATATATTTAACTCAGGTTCTGTCCATTTTTTCTGATCATCCTTGAGATGGTTCTACACCTTTATACTGATTGGACTTAATTAGTAAAGCCACACACCTGTCTATATAAGGTCTTACAGCTCACAGTGCATGTCAGAGCAAATGAGAATCATGAGGTCAAAGGAACTGCCTGAAGAGCTCAGAGACAGAATTGTGGCAAGGCACAGATCTGGCCAAGGTTACAAAAAATTTCTGCTGCATTTAAGGTTCCTAAGAGCACAGTGGCCTCCATAATCCTTAAATGGAAGATGTTTGGGACAACCAGAACCCTTCCTAGAGCTGACCGTCCGGCCAAACTGAGCTATCGGGGGAGAAGAGCCTTGGTGAGAGAGGTAAAGAAGAACCCAAAGATCACTGTGGCTGAGCTCCAGAGATGCAGTCGGGAGATGGGAGAAAGTTGTAGAAAGTCAACCATCACTGCAGCCCTCCACTAGTCGGGGCTTTATGGCAGAGTGGCCCGACGGAAGCCTCAGTGCCAGAAGCCTCAGAAGCCTCATTGCAAGACACATGAAAGCCGGCACGGACTCCAAGATGGTGAGAAATAAGATTCTCTTGTCTGATGAGACCAAGATAGAACTTTTTGGCCTTAATTCTAAGCAGTATGTGTGGAGAAAACCAGGCACTGCTCATCACCTGTCCAATACAGTCCCAACAGTGAAGCATGTGTGGGGGTGTTTTTCAGCTGCAGGGACAGGACAACTGGTTGTAATCGAGGGAAAGATGAATGCGGCCAAGATATCCTGGACGAAAACCTTCTCCAGAGTGCTCAGGACCTCAGACTGGGCCGAAGGTTTACCTTCTAACAAGAGAATGACCCTAAGCACACAGCTAAAATAATGAAGGAGTGGCTTCACAACAACTCTGTGACTGTTCTTGAATGGCCCAGCCAGAGCCCTGAATTAAACCCAATTGAGCATCTCTGGAGAGACCTAAAAATGTCTGTCCATCAACGTTTACCATTCAACCTGACATAACTGGAGAGGATCTGCAAGGAGGAATGGCAGAGGATCCCCAAATCTAGATGTGAAAAACTTCTTTGTGAAAAATGTGAAAAATCTTTCCCAAAAAGACTCATGGCTGCATTAGATAAAAAGGGTGCTTCTACTAAATACTGAGCAAAGGGTCTGAATACTTAGGACCATGTGATATTTTAGTTATTTTTTAATAAATCTGCAAAAATGTCAAGAATTCTGTGCTTTTCTGTCAATATGGGGTGCTGTGTGTACATTAATGAGGAAAAAAATGAACTTAAACGATTTTAGCAAATGGCTACAATATAACAAAGAGTGAAAAATTTAAGGGGGTCTGAATACTTTCCGTACCCACTGTATGTAATATATATATATATGAACAATATCACACGAGTAGCCATGCAATATGGCTGTGTATCAGCACAGCTATGATTCGGCCATCGGCAAACAGTTTATACAACAGTTCGACGGCACAAGTGAGTAAATAAATAAGAAACAACAATGGATCGTCTTTAAAACCCCTCTTTTGTGAGGAACTACTTCCTTCTGCCATGAATTCAAATCTTAAGTTGACAGTTTAACAGTTGAGCCCAAGCCTCCGTTACTAATTCTAAAATCTCACTTTAGAACTAGTAATGAAGGAACGTTGAGCTGCTTGAACTGAAACTCATTGTAATATGAGTAGAGTATTAAGAGAAAGAGATCGCCTGAGCGAGTGTATTACCTGCCTCTAACTGACATTCTTCAGGTCAATCTTATATTCATAATCATAAAATCACTTTGAATGTCCGCTGAGGCAAGCAATATCTTTTGTCTTTGTCCTTTTAACATCAGGCTGTCATCACTCCCATCACAGCGCTAGTCAATGCATTTGTCAGTTGTGTCTCATAAGATGTTGTTTGGAGTAAACACAAAAAAAAAAAAACGTGTTTCAGTCTATTTCAGTATTAAAGTCTTTGTGACTGACTCACTCATAAAGACAGTCTTTGCTGCCATCTCATGACATATTAATTTTCACTGAAGTCGAACAAGTAATAGATTAATAAGACCAAAGATTGCCAGTTTGTTATACCCTAAACCAAATATACCTTATGTTTAAACACTAGTAACTAGTAATTATACCTTATGCTTAAACACTAGTAAACACTGTTCTCTGCGGGTACATGAGCGATGACGGTCACTGACAGCCTGGACCTTGTATCTCTGAAAGCATCTAAGTCTCAAACTCAATTTCAGGAGGGCCACTGATGCAAACAAATTTTCAAATAGGCAATATGTTTACATATCTGAGGTCTAAACAACTATATTCTCGCCTAAAAAACTACATTCTGTTTCAAAATGACAGTAGTATCTCTAGAAATATGGTGGGTTTGCTCATCCGGCATGACACTTGCTGTGAGAATGCTGACAGCGGAGTGATTCAAACAGTGAAACAGCTCCCGTGGCAATATTGATAGAACATCGCATGGCAGGAAAGACCTCTCAGCCAATCAGATTTCAGAACCAGAAAGAACTGTTGTATTGTCAGGCTGCGGTGTAGGCAAACACACGAACACGAAGAATGAGTGAGGAAGCTAGCGGAGCCAGAGGGACGAAGGGACAAGGCGCAGCCAGAGGAGTGCAGTTCTGCGGCGAAGGCAGGTTGACGAACGACCAAGGTGGAGCCGGAGGAATGAGGGAGCCCGGCGGAGCTGGTGGACTGAAGGGCCATGGTGGAGACGAGGGTGGTTGGAGCCAAGGAGGAGCTCGTGGACCAACTGGCCGAGGAGGAGACCTAGTCAAGGAGGCTGGAGGCAAAGACCGAGGATCCACTGACCCCGATGAAGCTGAAAACTGGCAGGCCCACTGCCCGCTCACGCTGTAGATGGTGAGCAGAGGGGCTGGCAGGATTCAGCGGAGATGGTGGCTGATGGATGAGAGGAGGTGAGAGAGGGAGGCTGGGTGGGATTTCAGGGCACGCGGACAGATCCAGACAGGCAGACGGTTTCGGGCAGGCAGACAGATCAGGACAGGTAGACAGTTCCAGAGAGACAGATGGTTCAGGCAGGTAGACAGGTAGACAGATTCAGACGACATGGTAATTAAAAGTAAGTCCTCTGAGCACAGCTCGTGCTCACCCTCAGCAGCGGTGTAGTGGGCGGGGCCATCCTCCTTGCCCTCGCTCTCCACTGCAGGCTCCCTCATGAGGGCTCACGTACTTGGTCAAACTCCGTTTATCTGACTCCATGGCGAACCTCGGCTCTGTCGCTCTACTCGTCGATGGCTCGTGCGGGCGTTCCGTGCCGTGAGATGGTGGCTGGTCGTGCTCTGGGTCCGAAATAGGGCTGGCGAGATCTTCTCCCAGGCAAATGGTGAATGACGAATTACAGCTCGTCAGCACCCACTCCACAAAAGCAGCGAAATCCACACGCGGACCCTCTCTGGACAACTGCGCTCTGTATGTGGCATTCAAGCTCACCTGGTAGAATGTGCAGAGGCAGTTGTCCGGGAAGTGTGTAAACTGTGCAGTCTCTATGAATGTCCGCGTGTGGTCCTCCAACATTTGTTCCCCCTGCTGCAACAGCAGGAGAGGAACACCGGAGAAATCCATGAAGACGAGGGGAAAACGCAACAAACAAAAATTAAACTAAAAAACAAACGGGGAAAAACGCTGCTAAACTTCACAATTTGTGGGTCAGTTATTCTGTCAGGCTGTGGTGTAGGCAAACACACGAACACGAAGACTATAATTCAAAAGGTAGTTTTAATCCAAACAGGCAAGGTGACATCAGACGGGCAGGTAACACACAGCATACATAGACGATAACCGACGAACACTGAACAACACGAAGAGATTATAAAGGGGAGCTAATGATGGAGAACGTAATCAGGGAGAACAGAAACAGGTGCGGGTTATTAACTAAACAGGCTACACACACGGAGGGGAAATGAACAGACAAGACATGACAGAACTAAAAGTAATGACAGTCCATAGGTGGGACATGTATATGCGTGTCTGTACATTATCTGTTATGTCTTAAGTGAAAGTTTGGTTAACTGTTGGGGAAAAACATTTGATGCATAATATATTAGATATGTGTGGTACGGTAAGTCTTAATATATAGGCTGTCTGAATGTTAATCAATTGGAGTTATGGAAAGTTTTTTTAATACATATATATTTTTTCCTACAGATATGGGTTTTGACTTGGTTTGTGCCAAATTTGGTGGTATTACCAGGGATTTTAAGGTATGGTTGCTTTTGTTTTGGAACCTTCAAAAAACTTTAACTCGATTTTTCTCAAGATTGACTTTGCTGACTGAAAATTGACTTTCAAAACTTTTCAAAACAGTAATTTTTTGTTGGATTCCAACAAATTGTACATCATTTTGAAGGGTTTTTAATAGAAAATGTGAGAATAACAATGGCTCATTTTTGAAAATCATTGTGACTCATTATGATTACAGTCACATATAGAGTACTAATATATTCATTATGAATTATATGTGGACTCCATCATCTTCTTTCTAAGCCTTGGAGAATAAGGGGAGATTACAAGGGGTTTTGTGTGTGTGTTTTATTTTTTTTATTTTTTTGTGGGAGGTCGACCTTTAAGGCCGAGCGGTGTAATGATCTCCTACACCTTGTCTGTGACTGCAGTTGCAGTAAAGAGTATAATTGAGCTGTGGATATAAAAGGAAGATCATTAAAACTGCTATCTTTCTTTCTCACTCTCACCTTTGGTTCCATCTCTATTGTTTTTCTTTCTACCTACTATTACCTTCCTACTGTCCTGAGACCTTTGGCAGAAAATGGCTCTTTTTTTTTTTGGCTGTTATTTATATTTTCAGTCTAGGCCTTCCCTTGAAAATTGACACACACTCACACAATCATAAAATCTTAAGCTTCAGTAAAAATTAAAACACCACAACCAATACTGATAAGTTAGCCCTTCATTAATGTCCTTTTGGCTACCTCATCACGTGTGATGAAAGGTGATGAATGAAAGAAAAAAAGCTTCTGGCTCAGGTTATGGGCCAGTTGTAAAAAGGAGACTCTGGCACCCGCATGTTTTTGGCGGTGCTACAACGTGGGTTTTAAGCACATTTTGGCATCAAGATGGAAAATGTTTTAAGATAAAGATCAAATAAGAGTCTAGAATGTGAGTTTGACACCTATAGATGAAAGCATCAGGGGGCAAGTGCTTCTCATGAAAAATAAAGCAAGGTAACGCATTAAACTCCCACCATGGACAACACCTCTAGATTCTGACACACTCAGGATTTTGCCATATATATTCACTATGAGTATACACAAGATGGCAAATAAGAAAAGGATTGTATGTATAGGGAATCAAAATGTGACCTCAGTGATAAACTGGGGGATTCTAGGACACAGAAGTTAAGGTAGCAACTGAGTAGAAGCAGTGATGGACAGTAACAAAGTATTTTTACTTTGTTACTGTACTTAAGTACATTGTTCAAGTATCTGTACTTTACTCGAGTATTTTTTATTTTTAACTTTTACTTTACTACATTCCAAAGCATAAGATCGTACTTGTTACTCCACTACATTTCATAAAAAATATCGTTACACATTATTTTAAAATGAAGAAATCGTCACATGCTCAGAGATGCAAAAGCAGTGTCTGATTCGTGCACAAACTGATTCAATCATCTTGTTAAATCGGTTCACAAAACACACCAAGCAATTCATTCGTGAATTGGGCTGATCGTATTGCAGCTGTTCTCGAGTCAACAACTCACTGATTCAATGATCCGTTCAGAGCGAGTCTTCAGTGAACGTAATTTACAAATCAGACTGAAAATTAGCCAAGAACTGGGAGATCCTCTGAGTGCATGTGCGACTGATGGTGAAAAGTAAGATACACTGCTAATGTTGAAATTTATGGGTTAATTATTGTAACTGAAAATCATCACAACTGTCAGCTGTTTGTGAACTAAATCTGTTGTAAAGAGCTATCTGTTTAAGCCCACTGAAATGCTTTAATGTGGACTCGTCCACACTAGTATCTACAGATCGCGATCTCGCTTCAAACAGATCAAATCAAATTCTAAAACTAACCTGGTGCTTCAAATAATGGTTGTATTGACTACATTGTTACAGAACTAAGTGGTGACAAGTGACTGTTAAACTATTTGACATGGAATGATTCATTGAAAAGATTTGTTCAAAAACATTGATTCAACCAGTAATGAAACAAGTAGTTATAAGTAAGTCATTGAATCATTCATTCAAAACCATTTTTTAAATAATTAAATTAAATTAAATTCATATTTTGTCCCCCAGTAAATAATTATGTTATTTTGTTTAGCTGTCTGTTCAGAATTGTGGGAGAATTATGTTCCCTTTCAAGGGAACTCACGCTGCAACGAGAATGACACTGTGGGAACACTCTGCGTGATTGCGTTGTGAAGCACTTGTGAAATCAGTCCAATGGCATGACAGAAGGTATAAAGCGCACCCAGACCAAACAATGTCAGCTTCTGTGCCTTCAGCAAGCGCTCTCAACTCAATTAAACTCAGACTTCGGAGGGTATTCTCTCTGGGAGGAAATGGATTACATTTAATTTACGATGCCTATCTCCCTTCAGTACCCTCAGGGGGTAATTCTGCCAACCCTGCTTTTGGGGAGCAGAGGTCCCCAACGAGTTCTAGTTCGGTGGTTCCCTCCCGGTTATCCGCCTCAGGCCACCGAACCAGCTTCTCGAGTTATGTCAAAGATTAGTCTCGAGGGGCTGGTTCTCTTAGTATAAGGTCTTTTTGGGGTATGATGGATCTGAGGACTCTCATTATCTCCAATAAGGCTGTGTGAGGGCAGTCCCCTCCGGCAGGAAGTGGTCAACACCTCATTACACGGTGCCCATTTCCTTTCGGTGCCCTCAGGGGGCTGTTCTGCCAACCGAACCGTCAGTTCAGTTGTTCGCTGCCGGTCTTCTGCTTTAGGGCACTGAATTGGCTACACAAGTTGTGCCAGAGACCAGTCTTGAGAGGCTGGTACTCTTGGGTACAAACTTCTTCTGGGGTAAGATGGACCTGAGGGCTGTGATTACCTCCAAGAAGGCAACATGAGGGCAGTCCCCTCCAGGGGGGGAAGTGGTCAACACCTCAACATACGGTGCCCATTTTTCCCTCGGTGCCCTCAGGGGGCAGTTTTGCCAACCCTGCCAACTCATGTGCTTCAGGGAGTAGTGGTCTCCAGCAAGCGTTTATCTCGCATCTTTCACCTGCTCACATAGAATCAATCCTCTCTACCGTAAACCGAATAAAGCTTGGCCAGTCACTCACTGTGAAGCAGTTTCAAAGACTGTTGGGTCTGATGGCAGCAGCGTCCAACGTGATACCTTTCGGCCTGTTGTACATGAGACCCCTGCAGTGGTGGCTCACGACCAGGGGGTTTTCCCATAGGGGGAATCCATTTCGCATGATCAAGGTCATGTAGCGGTGGTTACATGCCTTGGTTATGTGGGAGAAGCCCTGGTTTCTATCCCAAGGTCCCGTGTTGGGAGCTCCGTGCTGTTGCAAGATGCTAACAACGGATGCTTCCCTCACGGGTTGGGGGGGGTGATCCTGGAGGGTCATTCGACTCTGTGGAAGGAGCACCATCTTTCCTGGCATATCAATTGGCTGGAAATGTTGGTTGTCTTTCTGGATCTCAAGAATTTCCTCCCAGACCTCTGGGGCCATCATGTGCTTGTCCGGTTAGACAACACATCGGTGGTCGCCTACATAAATCACCCGTCCACTCTGCAAACTGGCACACCAAATCCTCCTGTGGTCCCAGGGGAAGCTGCTTTCACTCAGGGCAGCTTATATCCCTGGGGTCCAGAATTTTGGAATAGACATCCTGTCAAGGCAGGGGCTGAGGCCCGGTGAATGGAGACTCCATCCTGAGGTGGTGAAGCTCATATGGAGGTGAAGTTGTGGCTGAGGCTGTGTCTGTACACTTTTCCCCTGATCGTTCTACTCCCGGGAGGTCTGCAGAGCAGAGTTATGGAAGTGTGGGTTTGGCCTCTAAGGGGGTTACTGCCCATTGGTACAATGCAGGAAATTCTGCTGAATCGATTCTCTGCAGGATTGTCCCCCTCCACTCTAAAGGCTTATGTGGCGACCTAGCTGTTTACCACCCACCTTTGGGTGGTGTCTTTGGGGAGAAACCGTTTGGTGTTTCCTTCATGGTGCGTCTGATCAGGAGTAGTATGGAATCTTGTAAGCATTGTTAATAGGGGTGTCCCTACAAGAGATCTGTGATACAGTGGGCTGGTTCTTTCCGCACACATTTGTCAGTTTTTACCTAGATTTGGGCTTCACCCCGGGTTCCCAGTTGTTTGTGTTAGGTGTGCTCGCCTGATTTCACACAAGACAGGCACTGGTCAGTATGGCTGCGTGGGTATTAACATTCCCACAGCATCATTCTTGAGGCAGCGCGTTTTCCCTTGAACGGGAACGTCTCGGTTATGACTGTAATCTTAGTTCCCTGAAGAGGGAACGAGACGCTGCTTCGCCTTCCATACTTCGGCATGCCTGTGATCGACTTGCTTCGGCATATCAAAAGCTTACATTGTTTGGTCTGGGTGCACTTTATAGCTTCCTGGTCATGACGCCACCATCACACCATGGACTGATTTCACAAGTGCTTCACAACGCAATCACGCAGAGCGTTCCCACACCATCATTCTAGACGCAGTGTCTCGTTCCCTCTTCAGGGAACTGAGGTTACAGTAGTAACTGAGATAATCTCTATTTGAAAGAAAAAAAATCTTGATTCTCATTTTATCCAGAATCATGCAACTCAAACACTAATTAAAATAATTCATGCATGTTCATCTTCCCCGCTGCTGTAGCATTTTTTTTTTTTTTTTTAAATTTGATGTACTTAGCCCTATACGTTTCATCTGTTTGTGTTGTTTGTTAACACACATTACATATTATGTATCTGCATGCACTGATCTTCCATCCATACTGACTAGTGCTGGCTATTTGACAATTCATAATAATTTATAATTATTTTGAGTAATAGGATTATATAAAATGTATAACATAAAAATTAAATTATATAAGTGAATGTAAACAATGTTGTTTATATTATTCATCGTAAGAAGACACTGGAATAAACGCTTGCTGCATTATCAACTGCCATATCCGTTCCCAATGTGGCAATATATGTTTATGACATAAATTATCTATCATTTGAGATCTTGCTATATTGTATTTATTATTTAACAGTTATGTATATTTTAGTAGGCAGCTACATAATTTCTATGAGTGCGTAATATGCGATGAATATTTACAGTGTCCTGGGCATAAGACTAAGAACTCAAATGTACTTATGAGAATTAAATATCAGTCAGTTTTATTATAAATAGATTCACATTTTCTTTTTGGCAAATTTTATAGTGTTTGGTCATTCAATACTGAAAATGCGTGGGGACCACATAGAATTTATAATGAAAATATTAGTAAAAAACAATAATAATAAAATAAATACAGCATGCGCTTACACAAAAATAAATAAAAAATGGACTCAAATATAAATAAATGAATAACTAAAAAAATGTAAAATCTCGCAGTGAAATGTTTGGAGATTTATGGTAGTTTTGTAGTGGCAGAGCCCTGTATGGGTAAAATAACAACAACAATAATAATAATAATAATAATAAAAATAAAAGTCTATATTAAAAAAAGACTGGTCGTGTTACAGGGTTAGACAAAATTCAGAACTGAAGAACTGCCGCCCTTTCTATTGAGTGTATGAATTTGTATTGGATTGGAATGACAGCAAGACTTACCGAATTACTGAATTGCCGAAGAAAAAGTAATGCATTGTGGGAAATTATGAGTTCTTCAATCATGGTTCTAAAAAAGTTATTTTTGAAAATATTATGAAATATACAAACTATATTTCTATAGATGCATCTTGTTGCATCACAGGCTCATTTGAAAAACATGCCACTACCTACATTTTTTTGAAAACTCAAAACACGTACCAATACATACAAACACGACATTTTCCAGGTGAAATGAACTGAATATAACACATAACCAGTTCCATATGTGTGGCTTTCCTGACATAGCAAACTTGCTCAGTAGCTCATCTGGTACAGCACCGCACTTACGATAAAGAGCACTCGGGTACAAGTCTGAACAAAATGAAAAAATGTGGCAACAAAAGAGCTCAAAGACTTGTAGAAGCAAGCTAAAATGGCATTGTTGCTTCAGCAAATGTTTTTATTTGATGTTTGCATTTGTTATCGCTATTGGGTACGTTAAGGTTTAAGGGTTCTTTTTGCATCTTTTTTGGTACTTCAAGTTCAATAATTGAGTTTTAATTGAAAAGGTATTCTCAGTTCACCACTGAATTTCACATATCCGTAAAATCTGTTTAATGATTAGATGAATCCATCATGTTTTGATATCTTTTTGTCATGACATAATATTTGTATGAAGTGGACAAAAGGACTTTCAAGAGTTTGAAAAAGTAAACTTTCAAGACATTTCAAAATGGCATGGTGATTGTTAGAGTTATCTGCTGGAGTACCCTTTAACAGCCACCAGAGGGCACTCTACCTTGAACTATAGCCACACCATCAGACTCCATTTCCCACAATTCACACACTACATTTCCCAGAAGCCCCATACCTTAGCACTGATCACCTGACCCAGCTGTAGTGCATTACATGGACTATTTAAGAGACACTCTGCCCAGTACACATTGCAAGGTCTTGTATTTACCACGGTGTGCAATTCTGAGTGTTTATCCCTGCCTTGTCTTCCTGTCGTGACCCTGTCTGCCTACTGTTGTTTGATTTCTGCTGCCTGTCCTGATCCTTGCCTGTTCTACTGGACTGTGATTATAAGCTGCCTGTCTCGACCTTCTGTCTGTATTACGACCACGATTCTGCCTGTCCTTTGCTGTTCCTGTTTGCTGTCATTTGACCATTGCCTGTACGACTACACTCTAACTGTAAATAAAGCCAACACCCACGTTGTCACGTACCCCTTTGTTACAGTGATAGACAGATATGGAACACCAAGCCAATAAATTCATGCAAACTCAAGGATTCAGAGGGAAAAAAGAGAATTTTGATTACCCAAGAGAATATAAACTTAAGTCGTGTGTATCAAATACTTTTAGAGAAGAAAAAAAAATTATTCATAAAAAAATATTTAAAAAAATACATAATATTTTCCTTCACCCTGAGTGCTTCAGTGGACTCCTTAAATATTTGATGTTGATTTTCTTATTCCTTTGGCAGGTAACCCTGTATTAAACGTGATAACATACAGTGGGACGATGATTCAAGGCCCTATCCATATACTTAGTACTTTGGCTTTAGTATGAGTTTGTGTCAAGTATCGCAGGAATAGATGCCGACACTCTTTGATGTTGAACGTTTGAAACGCTGTCCAGATACCCCCTGATACACTCATCCAGCCCAGTACAGCAAAACCCCTCAGATCACAGTATAAAAGCTCAAACCTACAAAAAAATTTTTTTTTTACATTTTATTTTTTATTTTGGATTTCCACTCATCCTTATCCATCTACCCACTCAGTCCTCTCTCTCTCAATCTTGACTTTTTGTTGCTGCTTTCCAAAGGCGGTCACAGCAATTCTCAAGCGCAAAATCCCCATTAAGCTTCAAAGCTCCGTTTACTCCTCCCTCTTCAACATGCGCATATATGTGTGCATATGTGTGATAGCTTTACTGGAAGGTGTTCAGCTCATAAGCATGTAACTAGGTAAACACACACACTTATTTAAGAAGCAAATGTTACCTTTAGCAATCTCGTAATTACTGATTAATGGGTCAATTTAAGATTTAATTTTAACTCAAGGCTCTTTCATAGGAATTATAATTAACCTTAAAGGGTTAATCCACACAAAAATGAAAATTCTGTCATCATTAGCTCATTCCAAAACCTGTATGACTTTCATTCTTCCATGGATGCACTATCCCTTTAAGGTGGACGTTTGTGTTTAGATTCTGCATAACTACCATTACCAAACTAGCAACAATAATGACAGGTTTACCCAATACCGTCTGCCATTGGTTGAGCAAAGGATTGATGGAGTCGCAGAGCCACGGTGTTTACATGTTTTTTTTTGAGCGGAATCAGCCTATAAATGGCTTACTTACACTTGTCTCTGCATATTAAGCTGGGATAGAAGAAAATGACACACTTCAGCTCTAACTCTGATCCATGTGAGCGTGAAGTATGTGTGAGATCCAGATCCTCTATACTTCTTTCTAATGTGATTCTTTAGGAAACAGCTGTTCAGAGCGTAAGACCATTACTTGTACTCTCAATGTTACTATATCCACCCAAATACAAATTTTTCCTTCTATATTCATCTTTTTTCATCTTATTGTGCCTGTTCCCCCTACTCTCATTTCCCTCTTCCTCCCACTTTTCTCCCTGCTCTCATTGATATGAATGATACATGAATTCCTTAACTATCTTTCTGTCTGATCTCTCTGCAAGTGACACAATTCTCATAAAGGATTGTTTTTAAAGTTTTCTACATACAACACATACATAAGCGGTACTAAAACTACACACAAACAATTGAACAAGCACCAACTTTACCTAAGAGCCAATTAAATGAATTCAGCTCATAAGCCAATTAAATGCATGAAGCATCAGCTAAAGATCAAGTCAAATCCTACAAAGACTGATGGAAATGAAGATGAGAAGCAGAGCCAGATTTCCAAGTAATGATTGCTTCATTCAAGACTGACTGAATGTTTCCATGAAAGAATGTTTTTCACCAGTGAATAAATGAGAATTTATAAAGGACTGGGCATGTCAGTGAATCAGTGAATGACTGGAGACAATTACTTTACGAACCAATCAATTACTAAGCCATCATTAAAGGTGATTCATTCAGTTTTCTAAAACATTAAAGAGATAATGTAACTCAAAACTGAAAATTCGATCAATATTTGTTGACTTCATTCTATCACGGGTCATAGCATTTCTGAAGAATTTCTTTCGCATTAAAACATTCAAGTAATATTCCACACAGCATATTTGAATGTACGTGAACATATTAGATTTGAGAGCTACAGCACTTCAATTGTATGGCGTCAGAAGACCTGGAATATATCGCAAACGCTACTATTTTCATGCTTTTATTGTATGGCGTCAGAGGACTTGGCATAAAAGATTACTATTGCACTTTCACCATTTTTATATACAATAAACTTAATTATCAATAAAGTAGCTTCTCTAATAAAAAGCTATATTTCTCAGCACTGAGATGGTAACAGCGTTGTTTTCAAACAAATTAAACTCACACTTCACTCTATTAGTCGAAAGATGAATCACAGACCCAGAAATTTCAGACACGTACAGTCTCACTACTTTATTTTTACCAAGAAATTTAGATCTAACTAATTGTAACTGATAAAAATAATTACTTTAACCTTTAAGTCAAATTTTGTGCTGCAAACATAATTAAGCTTTAAGTTGTCAATATTGGCAAGTGACCATGACATTCAGATAGGTGCATTAACATTTTGCACACCAAGTCGTGGATTATCTCTTCCATAATAATAATTTTTTAGTTCCTTTATGGAGCTTGAGTTCATGCATTCATGACATCTAGACTAGATTACTGTAATGCATTACAAGCTGGTTGTCCGCAATAAACAAGCAACAATTAGCCCAAAATGCAGCTGCTAGAGTTCTTACAAGGTCAAGAAAATACCATCATATAACACCAATTTTATCATCTCTACACTGGTTACCTATTAAATTCCATATCAATTATGACCAATTAAGACCCTAAATGGTTTAGTCCCTGTGTATTTAACCAATCTTCACAATCTTTCCATCCCAAGGTAACCTGGGAGTACGCCACCTCCAGTTTGGATCAAGCCTCTTAGGAAGACATCAGATGACTCAATACCTGTGAAGAGATGACTTGGATGGAGAGAGATGGAGAGAGATGGACTTTAGACGACGCAAACTCTGGATCAACATGCACCAATGCAATTTTTTTTCTATATATCCCAATCATTTGTTAACATGTATTCATTATCCCAATAAGCCCATTGTTTTACCTTAAATTAATACACTGTTTAAATTAATACATTGTTAGCTAACTGGGTAATTTGTAAATGTACATTTCTGAAATAACATAATTTGGACACAGTCACCTTTGATAACAGATCACTCTAAATTGTAATGCCTTTTCATGACATGCATTTTCTGTAAAGCTGCTTTGAAATGATATGCATTGTAAAAAAACGCTATACAAATAAATGTGAATTGAATTTAACTGAACTGACACCCCCACATGCTGTCATTGTATAGTGCAGCAGGAACACATTTATCCTTTTGGATTCTATAGAAGAAAGTAATTCACACAGATTCGGAACAAGTAAGTAAACGATGAAACGTGAGCGCTCCAGAGGGAGGACGGTTTAGCCACGGAGCAGAGTCGGAGCGTAGGTGTTCTCATTGGCTCCAAGTTCACACTTATACTGCTCCATCATGAACACAAAATATAAGTGGTAAGTGGAAAACCTGGAGTGCAGCTGGAATGGAGTGATTAGAGAGCACTTTGAGTGAGAGAGAGAGAATTGTTGTTGTCGCGTTAGGCTCACATACTCTGGAAAATGATGACAGAATTTTCATTTCTGGAAACTAGCCCTTTAAGCTCAAGTGATTCAACTGATTTATTTCATGTGAATGTTATTCTACGGTTCATTTTCTCAGCACAGATAAGCACTTCAAGCACAGATAAGGCTCCCTAACTTTTCATGAGTCTGTGTTATTGTTATACACTGCAGTCTGATTTTATTCTATCTGCAAAGTTCACCCGTGTGTTCATAAAGTGTCTCCAGATAGCAGTGAAAGATAATGGACAAAAGATATTATTAGATGCAAAGATGGAAAACAAGCAGGAGGAATATAACGAGAATGAAAAAGTAAAGACACTGAGAAGGTGTGAAGCACATCAGAATGGCCTCCCTTCAAAGATCCACTTTACCAACACTTCCCCTCTCCTTCCTTTATCTTGCCATTTCACTTTCTCTCCTGTGCTCATCTTCTTGTCTTTGCAATCATATTTCAACCACAACATCATCTCGGGGAAAAAAAAAGAAAAAAAAAAAGGCTGCAAACAAACAAGTCACATCAAAACCAAATAAGAAATGGCTCAAAACGAGGAACGCCACGGAAAGACAAGCTTTCAGCAAGGAAACCTTTTCAAGTATTTTAGACTGCTACTTCAGCATATCCTTCTCTTTCACATTCTGCTGTCTTTACTCTCTCCACATCTCCTCTTCTGGAGAAGAGAAGCATTTTTTTTCAAATTTGCACTTTTGTGAGTACATCTAAAGAAGACTTCAGCAACTTTCATTTGTACAGAAAACCCTAAAGGCACAGTTGATCAGATCACATCTGATGTGGCACATACGTAAAGTGAATTTCTGCTCAAAATATGATGATTTATTATAGTATTCATACTTTCAAGGTGAAGTGTTTTTTTGTTTTTTTTTATCCCAGTGTAATATGCTGAGACAACTATAAAGAAGCCAATTGTAGGTTGACTTCCTGAAGAGTGTGAACCATGTGAACATTGGGCTAGGGACCAGTGTGCTATTTTTTATGCATTTCCATTGGATGCTGCCAATTATGGAAGCCCACTATATATATATATATATATATATATATATATATATATATATATATATATATATATACACACATATACATACTCGTTGTTGTGCTCCTCAAACAATTCCTGAACCATTTTTGCTTTGTGGCAGGGAGCATTATCCTGCTGAAAGAGGCCATAGCCACCAAGGAATACCGTTTCCATGAAAGGGTGTACATGGTCTGCAACAATGCTTAAACAGGTGGTACGTGTCAAAGTATTATATAATATGCGTGTTTATAAAGTAAACGTTTGCAGTGCTTTATTACTGTATATTTGTTATATAGTTTTAACTTTTATAATCTAAATTTGCATACTATTGTCATTCATTCAGCTTACTTAATGCTGATGACATAACCTATAGTATATGCATTTCAACACTTTGCATAGTAAAAACAAATCTTTGTTTTGAGCTGTGTGCAGTGACCGTTAAAGCTCTGGCTCACTTCATTGCGTGGAGGTGGTTTTCAGCTTTGGCATCGACAGGTCTTTCTCTTTCTCTCCCAAAATGCGAAAAACACTGCAACCAGTGCATCCTCTTAAAAAGACATGCTTGTTGATGACAGTTGCTGTGGGCACTACCAAATCACATGTCATTTAGAGTTACCATCTCTCGCACTGCATGGCTCTTTTGGCTGTTCTGCCAATTCGTACACTCCACTACTCCTGCTCTTCTACTCTTAATGTCTGTTCACTCCCCTCTTCATGCACACAACATTTGTTCCAACACTCTTCAGTTCAGTATGATCTGGTGTTAAGACATCTCGTCTATGAAGCTAATGAATGTTGGAAGAGATTCCACTGGTGAAATACTGTACAATTCATTCTTGCTAATTGGATGGTGTCTGATCATCTGGTGAAACTAGCTTTGCTCTGCTATTAAAGTATGGCTACTGTAAAATTTTTATGATGACAAAAGTGACTTATGGAAATCTGAAATATGGCCATTTTGGGCATGAAAGTTACTCAGTCAGTCACATAAATATAACACGAATAAAAAGTGTATATATATATATATAAAAGTATCTCTCAGATAAATATCTTTATTTGTTCCGAAGATTAACGAAGGTCTTTCGGATGTGGAACAACACGAGGGTGAGTAATTAATGACAGAATATTCCTTTTTGGTGAACTAACCCTTTAAGAAACATCCCAAGAGGCCTGATTAGCATGATGATGTGCAATAATAGTGTACTAATCTTGATAATTGGAATAAATTTATGACACTGAAATATGACTGAGAGTTTAGGCTACTGTGCAAAATGCTGTGGGGCATTTGATAAACAGGCCTTACTGCAATAACAAAAACAATGACTAATAAATGATCACCAAGCTCTTGTTTTAAATAATATCAACTAACTGAGATGAACTTAAAGTAGTTAAAATCTTGTTCTACATAATACAATTTAAATATGTTCTGATTGGCTGTGATTGTGTGACCGTGTGTTTGTGTGACCGTGTGTGATAGTATCTTTTACAGACAAAGCTCTATAAATGTACCTTATTTTCTATCCTCCAGGCCTGATTATTAGTCAACAGTCTTTAATGTCCCTTTCCTCTGAAATATGTGTATGCGCTTGACTACTGTTGGTTTGAGATGGTGTCAGATCACTATAAAAAGGTGCCTTTATGTCTTAGGAACCTCTGATCCCCTGAGCTTCTGTGGATTTTTGAAACAGCGACACTGTCAAAGGCCTCGTCTGATACAAAAGAAGTAGAAGTCTTTAGAAGTCAGGGAGCCTCAAAGCCTAAATGTGTTCTCAGTTGACACAGGTAAACATAAAATCAGATTGTACTCAAACACAACATACATGAGATAAAAGAAAACATTTGTGAAGTGAAAGCTCTTTTCCAACATTTCAATGTATAGCAACCAAACCGTAATGTTTTGACCAAGAAGGTGTAGCAATTCCTTGACAAAGCCATTTGTTAGTATTCCCATTAGACACGACTACTACTTTTGAAAAATTGTCAAAGAAAATAAAGTTATTAGTAGTAAGTATTTATAGCATACAAACCAGTGATAACAACTCTAAAGGATCAGTATTGCACCTACCTTAACACCACGAACTCTGAACTCGGTCAGCGCTCTGTGCATTTTGGTTGCGGCGGTGGGGAGGTCTTTGCCACTGGCTATGACTTTAACCAGCAATGAGTCATAGTGAGGGGAGATGATGGCCCCCTGAAATGCAGACGCACTATCCAGACGAATACCCATACCCTCTCCACTGCGAAACACCTGTTGAATGATGGGAGAGAAAGAAAGATGAAGGAATAAATCATGAGAAATACTGCTAGAATGAGGATATGAATATAAGTATAACAATACCATTACAGAGCACAGTGTTGACACATAAGACAGCGGAAAGCATTTTGAATAGGTCAAGCCAAAAATGACAATGAGAAATAATAACAACACCCTCCATTGTGTAGTTTTTGCAAATACATTAAAGGGCCACAACTTCAACACATTCTAGTTAGAATTCTACTCTTTTTGAATAAAAGTGGGCATGACTGCTGTATATTTATAGAATTTTGGCTGATATGACATCATTAGGTGATGAATAAATAAATAAATAACAAGTATATGAGACAAAGTAAATGTTACACAAATGAACAATCAAGTCTGGTGGAAAGCAGGATTTGTTTTCCCTCACGTTAAACCACACCATCAGTATATGACACACAGCAGCTGTATCTATTCGGTGTGTTTTACTTTGACTACACGTTACCTTACTGATCGGCAAGATTTGCCACTTCCAGTCATGAGAAGTAATGGAGCCATCAGGTCGGACACTTACTGCTTCCTTTAGTGGTGCTCACATAGTATTTACTTTCTTTATTGAAGACTAAGAGGATTAGATATGATATTTTTCAAACAAACAGACGATTGAATTTTACATGTAGCACCTAGAAAGACTAAAGATTATGTGCTGCTTAACACAGTGCTTGTATGCACAAGAAGAAAGTTTAATATGAGCTTATATATTTTTAAATACCAATAAAATGTGGTGTATATTTTTGACAGTATTTCCATAAACATGATACAATATAACATTAATATTTCATGAATAATGTTATTTTGTTTCATGTTTCAGTCTGTATCATGTTGTCGTCATTGAGTCTGGCCAATTGTGAAATAGGCTCTACGGTTTTACCACACACCCAGATATAAACCGCCTCAGATTCAATTAAAGAAACACTTTAATAAAGCTTTAATGTTTTCATTTTTAATTTCAAGGGTATGTTCTTTGGTACCATGCGCTGTTCTTCGCAGAGCGTTGTGAGTCTCGGCATGCCTGCATTATTTATGCCCCAATCAGCCCGCTGTGGCGCATATCGGTACAAAATATTCGCATTACATAACCAACTATGCCAGTTCTTGCTGAGGTCATTCTCTCCTCATATAAAGTGCTCTCATCAGACAAACATTTGTGAAAAAAACTGAAATAAAAATGTCACAAAAACTGAAATGTCACAGAATGCAGGAATGGTTATTAATTATATAAACACTGCTTTTACTTTAATGTAATGCTGAATTGGTGCTGAACAGACATGCCTGAATTGTATTTTTTTAGTTATTTGTATCAGTTTTCAAAGGAACCTATATGGAAAAATAATAAGTAATTCACTTTTAAAATAAGCTCTAATGTATGGAAGGATTCAATTTTGTTTAAGCTGTCTGTCAAAATGAACACAATACATTAACACAAGCATTGCATTAACTCTGTTTAATAGTGTTTATTATTATTATTATCTTTTAAAATTAGCACATTTATCCAATTTGAAATTAGACTATTTCACTCATTTTTATGTAATTATTCAACACTAGTGAGAACCTTTGGAAGAGCACCAGCGCAGATGTCTTTTAACTACACACATTTAACACATATTCATCTAAATGGGGGCTTCTATTGTTTTTATATGGAGCTAGTTATAAAACGTTCTGCCTTTTTACAATTAAAAAAAAAATCAAAACAAAGCCTTTACTAACATTTTTATTCTGTTTATACAAATGAGGACATCCTCCAAATAACCTTTTGGGAGATTTTGTCAGGTTTACAAATATTTCAGGTTACAAATTTGTTCCCTGAATTTGTAGGCACACACACACATAGGCACACACACACATATTTTTTATACTGTAACTGTATATTCTATTCCCTAACCCTACCTGTAAACCTACCCATCACAGAAGACTTTCGAAAATGCATTTTTATATTTTCAAAAAAAAAACAAAAAAAACATAATTTAATATGTTTATTCATTCATGTACCCCATGGGGACTGCTGGATGGTCCCCACAATTTAGGTGATCTCAGGTTTTACTATCCTTGTGGCGACCATATGGCCCTCAAAAAGGCCTTTAATGGGGTCTCAGAGATTGTGGACTGGCCAAAATGTCCTCACTTTACTCACTTAGTCTTCACTCCACTGGTCTAAAGCTGGTCCTCACAAAGATAGCTGTACAAGTGCAAAGAGTTCTTGTTTATCATTGATGGACAAAAGATGGCGTGTTTCACAAAAGTAAAATCGGTTTTAGTCTTTATATGACAAAAATGAAGCACAAAAAACACTGTTAATCTAAACACTAATGCAGATGTGTCCAATTTTTCTCCAGGAGGGCCACTGTCATGCCATGATTAGCTCAAACACACGTGCCAAGAAGTTTCTAGAGATTGTGAAGATCCTGATTAGCTGGTTCAGGTGTGTTTAATTATGGTTGGTGTCAAACTTTGCAAGAAGGTGGTCAAGGTGGGACAATACTGAATATGAGAACAAAATAGCTTTAAAGGTTTTTTTTTATTATTATTTTTTTTTTATTATGACTGATTTGATTTCCGTTTTTTTTTTCTCTCTGCATAAAAGGCTTTGTCATACCTTTTTTTTTTATTTTAATTACGGAAGATTTGTATTCAGCAAAACAGTTAGCCACTGAATGAAGCCAGAATCCAGCATTCATGGTATGATACGCCAAAAAAACAAACAAAAAAAAAACAGTAATTTGGGTCACAACTGCCAAACAAGAACAAGTAAATACCTTTCAATACCTGCCTTGCCTTTGTATGTTATGCAGAAATATTCTCCTCTAAAAGTTTTCCACACAAATTGCCAAACACTGGAAACCTATTTTTTTTGTTCTGTGTAGAAAATGCAAGCACAAAATGAAATCAATGAAGGAGATCAGACAAGCAGGGGGTCTATCTCCAATCACACATTAATCAGGGTATCATAAAGGCCTAATGATTAAACTGTATTGATCACCCAAGATCCAGGTTCCCAGACACCCTTAAGCCAATTAGTGATGTCTAAAATCCACAGGAGCCGCTTCTCAAGAGTTGCTTCCTTTATAATCAAAAGCAGCTCAACGAGAGCAGGGACACTGACCATCACAGAGAATCATACCTTTCATATGAGTCGCATGAAGCCTGTTACATTCATTATAACATTGCAGCGACCCAGCAGTTTTTACCTCTCCTTCTTTTTTTTATTCCCCTTCCACCCCTCTCACAATCCTCCACATCATTAAAATGTTCTGTCATTTCTTCTCTGTTGAAACTTTTCTCTACTCTGTCCTCAGAGGATGCCAAATCTAATTTTCTGACTGTCTTCAACTGGTTTAATTTCCACTAAGCATCTACAAGCACAAACAAACAAACACACACACACACTTTTCTAAAAGTACAAATATTTTAATTTCTGAACTGAATAACACTATTGATAATATTGTTTATTTCAAATACATAACTTCCAGGTTTCTTGCCCACAATCATGCATGTAACTCAATCTCTTTGAGGGTAGAAGTGAAATTAAGGTCTTATCACTTATCCCTGACATTAACTACTTAGATTTTTTAGTATGTGTAAAATATTGAAATATGACTTTGATCTACTGTACTATATTTAGTACTTAGACTATATTCATATTTAAGGTTAGGGACTCTCTCATTACTTTCATTGCTTAGTTAACCAACTAGCAATTCTCAGGAACATAGCAATTGCATAGTACCGTGTTACAAAACAACATAGCTGGGACACCATGGAACATTTTGCATGGATAACACCACTCAGATATAAAAATCTAGTTTCTGAATATAAGCATTGATTTTCTTTCTAACCTCAGGACATAAACTTGGATGAAATGTTAAATATCAAATTAGCACAAATTTTTCTTTCAATGTGTTGGCACAGAAACTCTACTTTTGCACTACCTCTAGTTAGCCAAAGTATGATACTGACACAATTATGCCGAGACATATACACACTAATTGAAAAGCTTGTTCAAGCAATTGCACTTAAAAAAAAAAAAAAAAAAAAGCCGTAAGCAGCAATCATCAGGAAAACCAGAATAGAATAGAAAAGGGAGTATAAAGGGAGAATAGAGAATAGTACCACAATAGTCATTGTGAATTTTAAAGAATAGATACTGTGCATGTTGTGAATATAGGTAGTGTTCTGTTAAATGCCAATTTCTTTTATCACAATCGCAAAGTTTTGTGGAGTTCCTCAAATAGTGGTCCCTATCCTTGGAAATTTATGAAATGTGTCTTCAGATTGTGTCAGTGTGCATTCTGGTATTGTTCTTTTTAGACAGTGGTCAAGCAAATCCAAAATGTCTGAGAGGAGTTAAAAACAAGTTTTCCAAAGATATTATATATATATATATATATATATATATATATATATATATATATATATATATATGTATATTCTATATATATGTTTCTATTCAATTCTACATCTATTCTATATGTATAATATATATATATATATATATATATATATATATATATATATATATATATATTACCATTCAAAAGTTTGGGATCGGTAAGATTTTTAATGTTTTTAAAAGAAGTTTCGTCTGCTCACCAAGGCAGCATTTATTTAATTAAAAATACATTAAAAACAGTAATATTGTGAAATATTATTACAATTTAAAATAACTGTTTTTATTTGAATATAATTTACAAAGTAATTTATTACTGTGATGGAAAAGTTGAATATTCAGCATCATTACTCCAGTCTTCAGTGTCACATGATCCTTCAGAAATCATTTTAACATGCCGATTTGGAGCTCAAGAAACATTTCTTATTATTATAAATGTTGAAAACAGATGTGTACTTTTTTTCAGTATTCATTGATTAATATAAAGTTCAAAAGAATAGCATTTATCTGAAATACACTAAAATACACTTCAAAAGTTTGAGGTCAGTAAGAATTTTTATTTATTTTTTTTTAAAAGAAATTAAAGAAATTAATACCTGTCATGTGACACTGAAGACTGGAGTAATGAAGCTGAAAATTCAGCTTTGCCAATTGCCAACACAAAAATAAACTACACTTTAAAATATTTTCAAATAGAAAACAGGTATTTTAGATTGTAATATTTCACAATATTACTGTTTTTACTCTATTTTCAATTAAATAAATGTAGCCTTGGCGAGCAGACAAAACTTCTTTTAAAAACATTACAAATCTTACCAATCCCAAACTTTTGAATGGTAGTATATATACATATAGTGGTAGAGTATATATAGTATGTATATACATCGTGCCCAGCCAATAAAAAAGTCACTTTTTGGATTTAAATAGGCAAATTCTTATTATGATTATTATGTTTCTAGCATGTTATTCTGTATGTTTGGCAACAGTTCTTCTAAACCTAATTAAATGTGTATCTTTTTATTTCTTAAACAACCATGTAGGAAGACGTATCTTGGCCATATTCCAGGATGACAATGTCAAAGATTCATCAGGCTCAAATTGTAAAAGAATGGTTGGGAGGAAGCATGAAGAACATGAATCGGCACCTCTGAGTCCAGAACTTAAAGTCATTGAAAATCTTTACAGAGTGCTTGACTCTTGCATTGTCAATAAAAGATCTTGACCAAAAAATGATCCACCTCTTGATGGAAATAAATGTTGTGATGTTATTTCCAACGTCTTGTCCAATTAATGTGTCAAAATTATTCTTCATGCTTTTGGGATGGATTTGGGATCATCCAATCAAGTTTGGAGGCTCTGATTTATGGTTTCTGGGGCACAAACTGATTTAAAGCAGAAAAATAATTAAGATGAACATCCGAACGAATATATCAACACTGCAACATTGCATGAACCTCTAGAAAGAGTGAAAATTTCCAGAAGATCAAAAAAAATAAAAAAAATAAAAAGAAAATAGATCATAATTACATCTGGCATTTAACTAAAACCATATAAAGTGTGTGTCTTGACGAGCTAATAGGAGAAAACAGCACTAATGGAAGGAGGAAGGATCTTTGAAAAAATATTACATATACTCCCATCCGCTCCTTTAATTAGGGTCACATGCATAAAAAAGAGGCTCTCAACGCACTCTAATAGTGCTGGCTAATGATTCACTTAAGCACTCCTGCTCTCTTCCTTTGCTTCAGAATATACTGTAATTGTGCACCACAGGGGACTGTGAAAGACCGCCATCATGGATTATTCTAATACAACAATAAGAAAATGAGAAAAGAGAAAAAGAGAATAATTAGAGAGGCATTCCTGCTCTATTTGTTGTATGAGTTCAAATACCATGTATGCATGCTGTGTTTGCCAGAAAATGCTACTTGTAAGTGGCTCTTGAACAGAGGGGAAAAATGCCTTGATCTTCAATTGCATCATCAATACAGTAATCTCTCTCAGGCCTTCAATTGCATTCAAGACGGAAATGAGTACTGTTAAATGGATACATTATATCAAAGTCGCTCTCAAACTTGCACAGACAGGTAAAAAAAATGAATATGGTAGCGAGAGATATCACAAAATTATGATGCAAACCTGTACATGCACACTTTGGAAGCAATTGGAAAATAGGCGGTGTAATTTACACGGTCATGCAGATGGGCACCTCGGGGATCTAATCATGCATGTCTGAAACCTCTCAGCCTCCAGGAAGTAATTCTGCAATCATATGTGTGATGTCTGCGAGCATGGGCATGAGCTGTTATGTGTGCACGTGAATCACTCAAGCTTCAGCGGAACCAAATTGTACAGCTGAATAACACTGCCCTAAATAAAACTCTAGATTTAGCTGATTTGGTAATGAAGGCACTTATATGAAGAAAAAAAATAAAACAGTTAAATGGAGCTGAATAAATGTTTTTGGAGATGAATAACATGGAGAAGTAATCTAAATGAATTGGAAATTCACCATCTATTTTCTGCCGGTTTCTTTTTTTAATTTGAGCTTGTGCTTTTTATAATCAAAATGTAAGAAATCAACCTTCTGGTGAAAATAACAGACCTTTAGTTTCAGTGTCCTAGTGTTTCTCGTCCAAAAAGTTAGAAATTATATGGAAATAAAAGAATGGTAGATTTTTTTTTTGTTATAATTTACATTCATTGGGCTAATAAGCTTTGGAAATAAAAACAAATAAATAAATTAATAAACTTTGTAAATAAGAATAAGAATAAATGAAATCACTGCTGCAATTTTTTTTAAAATTTTGTTTCATTTTTTTTTTTTTTTTCCCCAGATAGACGCAGTTGTAACCTAGACATTTTATATGTGTATTGAACATTTTTAAATCTATTTCGTGAATGTGTTATATATTTGCAAAAATCATTTCGTGGTGGACTGCTTCACAAACAAAGGTCAGTTCAATGCTAGATTTGCACGAAGGATTAACATGAAAGTACCTGGAGCAGCAGCTCATTTGCATTTAAAGGGTCACACAAAAACGGCGTGTTTTTGCTAACACCCAAATGGGGCAAATTTTATAAGCTATAATAAATTATTAATTATTATAAATTATTTAAGTGTATTTTGAGCAGAAACTTTGCAGACACATTCTGGGGACACAATAGATTTATATTACATATTGTGAAAAGAGGCATTATAGGTCCCCTTTAAAGTACAAATATTCGGAATTGGTGAAAAAAAATTTGAACACCGAACACTGACTAGATCACCCTCTGACAGCTGCACATTGGATGTATATACAGTTGTGTTCAAAATTATTCAACCCCCACTGAAATTGATTGTTTTGGCCGGTTTGACATTGATTTTGATCATTCAGTCATCCTGCTTACAATTAAATCAAAGAGGCTCGTGTAGGTCAGACAAATATAACATAACATTTATAATGAAATAACCACAAATGTCTTTTCTCTGCTCACATCATTATCAGTTTTATTCAACCCCCAAGTGACATTCAATCTTAATACTTAGTACAACATCCTTTTACAGTTATAACAGCTTTTAAACGTGAAGCATAGCTTGACACAAGTGTCTTGCAGCGAGCTACGGGTATCTTCGCCCATTCATCATGGGCAAAAGCCTCCAGTTCAGTCACATTCTTAGGCTTGCGCACTGCAACTGCTTTCTTTAAGTCCCACCAGAGGTTCTCAATCGGATTTAAGTCTGGTGACTGCGATGGCCATTTCAAAATGTTCCAGCCTTTAATCTGCAACCATGCTCTAGTGGACTTGGAGGTATGCTTGGGATCATTGTCCTGTTGAAAGGTCCAACGTCTCCCAAGCCTCAGGTTTGTGACGGACTGCATCACATTGTCCTCCAATATCTCCTGGTACTGAAGAGAATTCATGGTACCTTGCACACGCTGAAGCTTCCCAGTACCTGCAGAAGCAAAACAGCCCCAAAGCATGATTGACCCCCCGCCATGCTTCACAGTAGGCAAGGTGTTCTTTTCTTCATAGGCCTTGTTCTTCCTCCTCCAAACATAGCGTTGATCCATGGGCCCAAACAGTTCTAATTTTGTTTCATCAGTCCACAGAACACTATCCCAAAACTTCTGTGGTTTGTCCACATGACTTTTGGCATACTGCAGTCGACTCTTCTTATTCTTTGGAGACAGCAAGGGGGTGCGCCTGGGAGTTCTGGCATGGAGGCCTTCATTACGCAGGGTGCGCCGTATTGTCTGAGCAGAAACTTCAGTACCTACATCTGACAAATCTTTTCTCAGTTCCTCAGCAGTCACACGGGGACTTTTCTCCACTCTACGCTTCAGGTAGCGCACAGCAGTCGAAGTCAGCATCTTCTTTCTGCCACGACCAGGTAGCGTTTCAACAGTGCCCTTTGCCTTGAATTTGCGAATGATGCTTCCTATGGTGTCTCTTGGTATGTTTAACATCTTTGCAATCTTCTTATAGCCATTGCCCTTCCTGTGAAGAGTAATCACCTCTTCTCTTGTCTTCCTGGACCATTCTCTTGACTTCACCATGTTTGTAAACACACCAGTAAATGTCTAGAAGGAGCTGAGTATCACAGTCATTTTAAAGCTGCCTAATTGGTGCTTATTAGGCTTTATTGCTGCTCCCTGACATCCACAGGTGCTTTCAATACCTGATTGAAAACACTTCAATGGACCTCTGTTCTTCAGAGTGGTAGTCTTTAAGGGGTTGAATAATTGTGTCAATGAAGAATTCACAAAAGAAACATTTACTACTGTATTACAAAACCAATTGATGTCATTTTAGTTGCATATGCTTCTTTAAGAAGTCCTTGTAGGATTTCATTCTGAATTCAATTACAAATGTACTCTAAATTCTCTAAAACCATTTACAGCATTGGGGGGTTGAATAATTTTGAACACAACTGTAGGCCTACATTTATCAAGTATGTATCAAGTTTCAGTAAGGGATGAGGCAAGGCGAGGACTTATTTAATTATAAAATGAAACAAAAACTACCCCAGAGTGAACAGAACGGAACAGAACAGAAGGGAACAGAACGGAACAGAACAGAACAGAAGGGCATGGAACAGAAGGGAAAGGAACAGAGCGGAAGGGAAAGGAACGGAACAGAACAGAAGTGAACAGAACGGAACAGAACAGAACAGAAGGGAATGGAACAGAAGGGAAAGGAACAGAGCGGAAGGGAACAGAACGGAACAGAACAGAACAGAAGGGAATGGAACAGAAGGGAAAGGAACAGAGCGGAAGGGAAAGGAACGGAACAGAACAGAAGGGAACAGAACGGAACGGAACAGAATGGAAGGGAACGGAACAGAAGGGAAAGGAACGGAGCGGAAGGGAAAGGAACGGAACAGAACAGAAGGGAACAGAACGGAATGGAACAGAAGGGAACGGAACGGAATGGAACATAACAAGAATGCTGCGATAGGTGACAATGAACTGGCATAGGACAGAACACACGAGAATAAATAGGAGAGCAAATAAGGAGCGTAACGAGGGAGAGCAGGTGGGGCAACCGAACCAATAATTAGGTAACATTAGGGCGGGGTTAAGACAATAGCCAGGAGAGCACACAGGACAAACAAACATGACCAGCCATGTGCTCACCAGTGTTGCTTTCAGCCATGTGTCACCAATTGCATTCAGTTGACAGTAAAATTGGTCGCTAAAATGAAGCTAGATGATGTCATACTGTTGAGTCCACTGACCTATAGTAATATAAATATAGATCAATGGGCGATACATGGAATCTAGATAAGGTTTGTCCAATAAGTTGCTAGAGCGCTCACAGACTGCATGCCCACACAAAACATGACAACATGAAACCACACGGCTGATGCAAAACAAGTACTACACAGAACACAACACATGCGGACAAAAGAGCATGGAGCCCAATTAAACTCGAAACCGTACACTCACAACGACAAGACATAAGCTCTGTCACCAAACCAATAATGCACAGACTGAAATGACAGAACCCTAACAATATGTGCATTTCTTCAAGTACCAACCAATAATAACCATTATCCATGATCTCAGCACAAACATGACATGACATTTAGAAAAAGGTGATGTTTAATACTGGTTCTGAATGAGCAAACTGAATGAAGCTCTGAACATGTGGTTTCTTTTTAGTACATGGATGCTGTTTTGAGGCTACAAGTCCCTTCAGAGCCACAACATTCGAACATTTACATTCAGAACTTTTGCAGTTGTTAAAAATGCAAAAGAATCAAGTTATTTCGACAGCAATATTCAAAGATTTTTGCCAACAGCAACTAAAGAACAACAACAATAAAAAAGCACTGTTCAATCTTTTATCTAGTTTATCTCCCTAGATTATTATTATGTAAATGAGACAAAACCAAAGCCTACTTTATTTTAATAAATGTGACTGTTAAGCACTAAACGACTGTGGTATTTGAAATCATGGGATTTTAAGGATCATGCTGATATGGCATTCTTGAATAAATTGGGAGAGAGCAAGAGAAAGTCGAGGTGTGAGCGTATGAGTAAGCCTGAGGATGAGCGTGTGCACATCTCTTCGGACGAGTGTGCTCTTCTCATGCTCTGTCTCCACGGAAACCAGACAATCCAACATGGCAGCCTGCCAAAGCACCCCTCCCTGCCTCTCTTCGTCTTTTTCCCATTAAACACACCATCCCTCTGTTTCTAAACTAGGTCACTACACCTCCGCTACTCCCTCTATCCCTCCTCTCCCACCCCAGCCTTCCTTTATATCTCTCACTGCATGCGAGCATCTCTATTACCATAACCTCCTCTTCTCTCCATCTCTTTGCTTCTCTCTTTTCTCTTGTTCCTCCTCTGTCTCTTCCATCCTATGCAGTCAAAGTTTAAGTACTTTACAGGCTTGACAAGTTGAACCACTGCTACAAATGCCCCCAAGCTGTTAAAAATACATGACAGAGTGAGAGAGGAAGAGAGGGATGAAGTCAAGGGTCTCTCTCTTCTTTTTAGACATTCATTACATCTCTCTACAACTGATAGCTTGCTCTTGCCCTCCTGCTCCATTTTCAACTTCCAACCTTTTCTCCCCCGCCTCTTCAGGTACATTTTTTATCCTCCTAAATCCTTTGCATTATCCTTTTCACCTCATCTTTGCCATCCTTTCCTTTCCCCTCTCTCTCTCTCTCTCCTCTTCCACCTTCCTACCTACTTTCAAAAGACTCTATTAAGGGACAGCCACACAGGCAGGGATTTTAAGCGACAAAACTCCCGGAAGTCTTTCATTTTCCATGAGAGTTGGCAATTTCCAGCAACATGAGTGACAGCGACTGTGATGTGGGCGTGTCCAACGATGATGTAGTTGAGAAATATTCACTTAATGCAAAAAAAAAGAAAAAGAAAAGCAATGACGCAAAATGGCCACTACCAATAAGAGTGCAGACTATGGAGCTCCTGTGAGTCAAGTATACGGAAAAGTGATTGATTTCATTATATCATTTGTCTAAGCTCACATAGGATGTGTTTACACTATCAATGTTTGGGTTTAACAACCACATTTGCTTGTGGTATTTCCTGTTCACAAAGCTGCTTACAATAGCTGCTGAAGTATTGTCTGTGTGAAGGAGCAATGGGTTTCAAGCCCATATTCTATTTGTGTCTATGTGTTTAAGTGTCAATGACAAAAGTAATATCAAAGAAGTAATATCTTATCCCATGTAAAACGAAAAAAGTCTAATCAATGCGTGCGTACATCTGTCAGACCTTTATTAACAGACAGCAGCTTTTATATCTGAATATCTGAACAAGAGCTGAGCATTTGAGACATGCGCAAACCACAAAACTGACCGAAGCAGTTCTGGTGGAAGACAGTGATCTAAAATTCGCAAATGACACATGAAAATGTGCAATATATGCTAGACATGAGCAATCAGAGCAGAGTGTCTCTATAGCACTGTATGATGCGACCGTCAACTAGTTGCGTAGTACTGTTGTGTTCACACAGCAGGGGTTCGACAAAAATGCAGTTTTGAGTCCTGAAAATGTGTTTGGTTATAGAATAAGGTTGTCTAAATCACAGAACTATGTGTGTAGCCATATTAAGCATTCGAATACAGGACTGACAGCCGTATTCTGCTGCTGTGTGAAAGTGGCCAGGGATAGGGCAGACGAGGGATGGTTGTAACAGTAGAAGTTGTAAGTCTTTGAGTTCAAATACTGAATTAAAATGGTATTTGCATTCAGGTTACTGCATGTTAAATGACAGAATGCATAATATTTTTTACTTAGCAGAAGTGAGAATTTTTGTATATATATATATATATTTTTTTTTTTTTCAAAAAATAGCTATGTAAATTTTTTGAAACCAAAATGTTATTTATTTTTGTTTTTAGTTTAAGTTTGTTTAATAACCTTAGAGCATTCAGCAATAAAAATCAGTTAATTACGACTTTTCCCTCAAACTATTTTTCCTAATTACTGCTGATTATTAGTTAGTGAGTTAGTTGTTAAGTTTAGGTATTGAGTAGGATTAAGAATGTAGAATAAGGTCATGAAGAATAAGGCATTAATATTTGTTTAATAACTACTAATGCATAGCCAATATTCTAGTAATGTGCATGCTAATAAGCAACTAGTTAAAAGACCCTAAAATAAAGTGTTACCAAAATCAGTAAAATCACAGTGATAAAAAAACCAAACAACAACAACAAAAAAACACTGTATGTAGTTAGTTACACAAGCTCTCCAGTCTTACCATCCTTTCTCTTTTTCTCTCTTGTCCTCCCTTATCCCCTACATTTCCCAAGCCACCAAACATAGTTAATCACCCCATGTATAGAAGATTAAGCTGTAACTCACACTAGGCCCTTTGGCCTATAACTAAACTCAAGTGCTCAACTGTGTACAGTGTAAAGGCATATTTAATTGCATGAGTCTGTGTTGGTGTTTTTATAATACATGCGTCATGACCATAATAAATTGCACTCTGCATTTTTTCACAGCAGGCAAATCAGTGGCATTCAAGGCATTCACTTTTGATTCCAATGAATAATTAACGTGCCTTTGTCAGTCGGGGCCTTTTTAACGAGGAGAGAAACCTTTGATCCAACCTCGTGGACTGATCACTCGTTTTCCGAAACACGCCGCATACCCTGCATGACCTCATCATGGCTTCGCTTTCTGTCTTTTCTGTCTTGTTTCCTCATTCACTTCCTTCATCACTCATTCTAGTCCTGCTCCTTTTGCTATAATTATGTTCAACACCACAAGTCAGCAATTTCTTCCATAAGGTCTTTTTAAATGACTCGTGGCAAGGCTTCAACATACTGCTCAACGTGAGCACAGACTGGACCTACACATGAAAAACAACACCGACAGTGTCATCAAAGAACCGTTACAAATTAAGAAGTGTACATAGAACACAGTAAAAACACAAACAGTATTTGAGTGCATCATGGGGCTAGCAAAACCAAGATCGTGGGTTTGTTTCCCCAACTCATAAACTGTATATCTCGACAGCAATGTAAGTCACTTTGTATAAAACTGTCTGCCAAAAGCATAAACAGAAAATATATGCACTGCCATTAAAAGTCTGTAAGAAACCAATACAGACATTTATAATGTTAACAAAGATTTATATTACAAATAAAAGTAGTTTTTTAAAAATGTAGTACAGTTTTAGCAGCACAACTATTTTTATTATTGACAAAAAGAAGAAATTGAGCACTAAATCAGCATATTATAACGATATCTGAAGGATCATGTGATACTGAAAACTGGAGATATGGCTGCTGAAATTCAGTTTTGACACCACAGAAATAAAGTACATTTTAAAATATATTTAAACAGAAAAATAGTTATTTTAATTTGTAATTATTATTTAAAAGTTAGTTAATTATTATTTAAGAATTCAGGGCATGTTGCCGAAGACATACTGAGTTTCACATCTATATGCTAATGCATTCGTAACAACTTTGGATCTTTTTTGTAATTTTGAAATTAAAATGGCAAAGTACAGCCATGTCTTCATTGACTATAATAGACAAAAACACTTCATGTAAATTTTGAAGCCAATCAGACCAACGGTACAGTAGTTAGAGCCAATTTCATGTTTTGTTCAGTTATAGTGCCCTTATCTTTTGAACTTACAATCAAAATTGTGACACGCAGCCAACTTGCTATGTTTTCCTATGGTGGTTTCGTCTCAATCAGAATAGCGATTTCGAAAATAATAGTGAAAGTTGTTTAAAACAATAAATCACAACACCGGGCAAGCAGCAAGCCATAAGGCAAAACGTAACATTTTTGAGCATTGTTGAGCTTGGCAAGGATTTAGGAATCTAAGGAGATGAAAATACTCTCAACAAAATCCAAGCATTCAAATGTTTTTTATGGGTTTTTTACCACAAGAGGGCGCTGGCCCAAAAATTGTCAGGCTCCTTGAGGGCATCATTTTACAACATAATGGGTGACAGCCAAAATGGCCGATATGGGAAAATTGGGTATAATTTGACACAGCATGCATTGTGGAGATACAGTCTCACATCTATTTTCACGAACGCTACATCAAATTCGTGTTTTTCGAAAACGGTTGGGGTTATCAAAAAGCTTTTAATAACTTTTTGCCAGCATGGTATGACGATAATCTGAGCCAATTTTGATGAGAATCAGACAAACCGTCGAGGTCTATTTTTCATGGCAGAAAATGATGTCATATCGAATCATATCGGAAAAATTAATTATGTTTCTAGCCATTAAAGTTCAAAAGTTTTGGCACAAATGTAATCGAGTTAGAGACTCAAAGGTAGAAACAAAATTGCTGTGGTTAATGTTCAGACTGTCCTCTTATCAGTGTGCCAAATTTCATAACTTTTACCATACGGTTCTATGGGTTGCCATAGACTCAAGCGGAGGAGGAGGAGGAAGAAGAAGAAGAAGAAGAAGAAGAGGAAGAAGAAGAAGAAGAAAGGAAACAACGAGGAAGAGAAAGAGAAAGGATGAGGAAAACAATAGGTGCCTACTCATCTTTGATATTTGGTCCCTAACAATAAGGTAAATCGATGCATTCAAGATTTTCTCCTAGTTTGCAAACATTTCTTACTGCATTGTACTCTAAATTACATTGCTAGTGAGAAAAAATGCAAAAATCACAAACTTGTAAAAACTGCAAACATAAAGTGAATGGTCTGGAAAATCACTGGTCACTGCTGTATTGATTTCTCACTCCTTCACTAAATTATTATTATATAATTTTTTTTGTAATTGTTATTAAAATATCAGGACAGTTTTATATCATTGGTGCACTTTAGAAATCCATCCATGTTATATCCACATTCCCAGGTCACTAAAGACCTGAAAATAATGATAATGATTGGTGAAATATTTATTTATTCAGGGTGACATTTGGACAGTTTTGTTGCTGCTACCATATACTTTCATTCATTTAGGATTTTGATGCCTGGTCTAAAGGGAAAAGATTGACTGTGTGTACATTTTTATAAAATGTCACTGCAGCAGCTATTTCCAGGTGAAATGATCACTAGTTCTGACACAGTGAGACAGAGGGTTAATAACAACTAATAAAGTCTGTTTCTTACACAAAGTTATTGTAAGACTTCAAAACATGTGCAGAACAGAGCATGAGTTACACAGAAAGGAGCAGCCTGAGGGTGAGTAGATAATGAAACATTTTTAATATTGTGTAACTATTACAATAAAAATGTTTTGTTGTATACCTTCTGCAGTTTGCCAGTAGCTCAAATGGTTGAGTCCCAGGAAACGCACAAACTGACAGAATGTTCCTTGAATGGACATTTAATTGGCTTAAATATGTCTAAACTTGCTGTGGTACAATTTTATACTGTGGTTTAAATGTGGTTGTGGTTAAATTAATTAAAAAATGCATTCCTGCTGTTTGTTTTGGCTGATTTAAAAATATATAAAAGATTATTTACTGATATGTTCTGCTTTTTAACCTTATTAAAGCCTTCTATATAGCCGAAAATAACATTCATGATTTTTCAGCTTTCAAGACTTAAAGGGTTAGTTCACTTAATTCCTCACCCTCATGTCGGTCTACACCCATAAGACTTTTATTCATCTTCAGAACACAAATTAAGAAATTTTTAATAAAATCCAATGGCTCAGTGAGGCCTCAATTGCCAGAAATATAATTAACACTTTCAATCCCCAGAAAGGTACTAAAAACATTTAAAACAGTTCGTGTGACTACAGTGGTTTAACCTTAATGACATAAAGCAACGATAATGCTTTTGAAGAGCACCAAAAAAGAACAAAACAAAAACTTTTCAACAATATGTAGAGATGGCCGATTTCAAAACACTGTTTTGAATCAGCGGTTCGGATCACACATCAAACTGCCAATGTCACATGACCTATTGAAATTTCGATTCACTTATGACATAACGAAGCCTCGTTTACTGAAATCACGTGACTTTGGCACTCCAAACCACTGATAATTGACAATTTTCATTTTCGGTGAACTAACCCTTTAAAACCTCTCTCTCTCTCCTTCCTTCACTGTCAATTTTCTGCCTTCCCTCAGAGTATGATGAAACTTTAAAGCTGACTGAATTACTTTAACTTTCTTGTGTTGTTGTTGCAAAATTTCTGTCTTTCATTTCAGAAGGTTTTACTCTGGGCATTTGGCTTGTCTCTTTTCCTCACCTGCTGTCTGTACTTGTTATTGTCTTTGCAACCACTTGTACAATGAGTGGCAATTCTTTCACTGAGATTTACAATTCTCTTTTCCATCATCCTTTAACCTCACACTTTCATAAACTCATAAATGATATACCTCAAATGCAATGTAAGTCACTTTGGATAAAAGTGTCTGCCAAAAGCATAAACATAAAATATATACACTGCCATTCAAAAGTTTGGGGTCAGTAATATTTTTGGAGTCAGTAGGAAATCAATACAGAGAATAAAGTCAGCAGCAGTTAAGTTAACTTAGGAACACCACTGTAGACCATTTAAATATGTAAAATACTGTACACAAATAAAATGTTTCGGTTACAGATACAATGTAATTTGTGAAAATTATTTTATATTTATCCTGCAGTTAAAATCACAAATTTACAGTACTTTGGAACATTGGAAGTTTACAACAAAAGCTAGTCACAAATGGGGGAATAGCTGGCCATTTGTGATTATCATCCATTGTGACTAAAGCCCTGGTACTACCAATAATGGATCATGAGTCAGTAAAATTAATTGAAATGAAACAAAATAAAATAAAATTTTGATGTGATGCGGTATGGTGGGGTTGAGGGTTACCATGTGACACTTTTCAACCTAAAACTAAACTTGCTACTTCATACCAGGTCAATTCCTCATTGAAGATGTGCATTTAAGTCATTGTGTGCATTTGTATTTTCAATGCATTTTTTTTTAATAAATAATAGATCCGGACAATAAAATGAGCAAAAATGTCATCAACCTTGAGATTCCCTGGCTGTTGAATCTATAACCTTATTGTTACTAGCGCAATGTAGACAAAAAAAAATAGACAAAAAAAAAATAGACAAATAGCCAGAGACTGAACGATCAGTCCCGTGTGGAAGACTGGGGTGCATTAACAGACAAACAATAAAACCACATAAATGAAAACAGGCAACCTACGCTCATCGGAAATATGTGCCTCAACCTACATGTTTGCAAAACTCCAAAAAATGTACTTATACATTCAATTCACTGTAGATTCCAGAGGAAAACTCTAGAGCCAGTAAAATGTAAACACCTTTTCTTTGTGTGATTATTATTATTATTTTATGTGTATTTCCTTGCACAATAGTATGTTATTTGGGTACCATGAAAGTTTGAAGGGGCAAGCTAAAATGCCATAGTTGTTTCAGCAAATTAGGTTTTGCCTTTTTATTTATTTATTTATTTTACCACTATAGGTTAGGTTTAAGGTAGTTCAGGTTTAGTGTAGATGGTATGTTATTTTCAAACGCAATAAAACAGTGGTTTCCGAACTGGGGTATGTGAGGTGACTGAGTGGATACGAGAACAAAATGCTTAGTTTTGCCATTTTACTATAACATATCATTTAAACTGAGCATGTATTTCTAACAGGTAAAATGCCACCTCTAGTGTAAAAACAAGGAAATTGTAGTGAAGACTCAAACTGTCTTCGATAACAAAACATACCCTGTGTGAGTTCTTGCTTTTAAAGGATTGGTTGATTATGATTTCACTTTATTAACTTTAGTTAGTGTGTAATGTTGCCGTTAGAGCATAAACAACTTATGCGAAATTACGATGCTCAAAGTTCAATGCAACGGGAGATATTTTCTTTCAAAGAATTCTCAGTATAAGGACTACAACAAATGGCTGGTAGGGACTACAATGAGCTTCTTCCCAGATTAGTGACATCACTAACCCTAAAATTTACATAAACACGCAACAAAGGAGGCGAGGCCATGTTAGGCTGCATTAGTGAAGAGGAAGAGTTGTAGTAGAGTGTTGTTACCATGCCTTCATTTTACACCAGACTGATTCAAAAACGAGGGTCAATTCAATGCTGGATTTTCACAAAAGAGTAACATGATGGCACATGCTAGTCAATGAGTTTAATCAACTCCACAGCAACCACATAAATTCATCCACTAAGTATTCAGAAACGTCCAGATGCATTGTAAAAGTAACTTCTTCCTGAGTCTCTCTATTAGTGTCCAACTCCGGTTTGAACAATATAAGACTGAACACAGTGAGATTCTCCAGCTTTGATGCTGTTGAGAAACAGAAGTGCAAGCTGTTAAAGCTCTGCCCTCTTCTGGAAAATGGACCGGGAGAAGCAGCTTATTTGCATTTAAAGGGACACACAAAAAGTTTTTGCTCACACCCAAATAGGTGCAAAATTGACAAGCTATAATAAATTATCTGTGGGGTATTTTGAGCTGAAATTTCACAGACACATTCTGGGGTCACCAGAGACTATTACATCTTGTAGAAGGGGCATTATAAGTCCCCTTTAATGTTGATAGTATATTACACAAGCAAGAATGCAATTGTTCCTTAACATCCACACAACTGCAAAGGTGACACTGATTTTGCACAACAGTTAAACAAATACAAAATGGTAATATTAAGTGGCAATTGCTCTATTTTGCAACTAAGTAATAGGTTCAATGGAAGCCACAGCAGAACTGTGCTTTCATCAGTGAAGGAATCTGCGGCTTTGAACAAATTGGGAGAGTCAATGATTCAATGACCCATTCATATATACGCAATTCTAAAAAAAAAATTGGGAACCACAGCAATGGAGATCTAACCTTTTAGCACCACTCACTGGACATTTCATTTTCGAACTGCCACAATATGTACAACCAACGTAATGAAACATTGATTCACATTCATTTGTTTCATGCTTTTAGCGTCACTCACTGGGCATTTAAAGGGTTAATTCACCCAAAAATGAAAATTCTGTCATTAATTACTCACCCTCATGTCATTTCAGTAAACAAGGCTTCGTCACATCATGTGTTTCGAAACTTTCCATATTTCAATGGTTCACGTGACTTTGGCAGTTTGATATGTGCTCCGAACCACTGATTTGAAACAAATGATTCGTAAAGCTTCGAAGTATAACGAAGCAGTGTTTTAATATTGGCCTTCACTGGATATTGTTAAAAAAGTCGTTATTTTGGTTTTTTTGCCGCACAAAAAGTATTCTCATCACTTGAGTCACATGAACTGTTTTTTGAACCTTTCTGGGCATTTGAAAGTGTTACTGTAATTATCTTGCTGTCAATGGAGGCCTCACTGAGCCATCGGATTTTATCAAAAATATGTTAATTTGTGTTCCAAAGATGAACGAAGGCCTTTGGGAGTGGAATGACATGAGGGAGAGTAATTTTCATTTTTGAATGAACTAAGCCTTTAACTTTAAAAGTGTCACGAAATGTGCAAGAACCAACGTAACATCATTCTGAAGAAATTATCCTCACAAGCACATATTTCCAATGAGCCTGGGTTGAAACAGGACATTAGAAAGAGCTTTCTCTCCGTTGCAGAGTCAAGGATGGCCTGAGCAGTGACCCGCACACACATACGCCTGTTCAGTGGTGATTAACAATATTGTGCCGTGCTGCTAAGTGTGATTAACCAGGCGCTATGGCAACACGCAATAAACAAACAGCAAGTGGTGTATCAAGACTGGCATGTCATTTCTGAGCAAACACGATGATTAATAACAGAGAGCAGGATGATGGAGAGCCTTTTTTCATCTGTCAGCCTCTCTACGCATTCACAATATGTCCTTTGAGCCACCTCTCCTGTCTGTCTCTCTATCTCATCTCTCAGTGGCTCTCGTTCTCATTCTTTTCCTTCTCTACCTGCATTGTCCATTTGTTGTCTTCATTTCTTTCTATTACATACAGAATATATATCGCTCTATCGTGATTCTATCGCTCTCTGCATTTTCACCGTCCGCTCCATTCACTCTGATGAGATAAGAGAGAAGCAGATGTCCCAGCTGTCCGCAGTGTACTCCGCAGAGGCAGCTGTGCAGAGAAAGGCTCTGCATGAAGACGTTCATACCCGTCACAGGCGGGTTTTTTTTTTTTGACCGTCACTTGTTTTTGCTCAGACAAGTGTCAAGTTGTTGCTAGGTTACTAGACATGGGAGACTTGATGTGCACATGACAGACATACATATGGGAACCACCTTGTCCTTGTCGAGAAAAAGTCAACCGAGCACCATTCTCAAATCCATTATAATTAGCTTTAATGTCACACTTGACCTTGAACCTACCCAGTTTACTCTGCCCACAGGACCCACAGTCCGTTCACTGGCCATGTGATGAAACTGGAATCTAATCTAATCCGCTGGGTCTGCGCAACTTCTGAGAGTAAAATGTAAACAGGTTGTTCTTTCGGTCCACCAGTATTTTTTTAAGAAGACATATAGAAAAAAACTTTACATTACAGGTTTAATTTGTTAACATTAGTTAATGCATTAGTATCATAAACTAAACACTACAACCCAAATACAAACACTAATGGAGGCTGGCCCACAGAGATATACAGAGATACTAAAGATTATTAAAGAATTGTATGATGATAAAATAGAACATCACGACAGGATTGGAGCATGACGCAGAGTCAGAATCAAGATATTTGCTTTTGTAAACCGTAATACTGGCTGGCTATAAAGCTGCTATCTGCATTTTTCATTGTATTTAGAGTCATTTTAATTTTAATTTAATGCATGCAAATGTCATGTTTCTGTCATTCATGTATAGTCATTCAAACATTTGAGACCCCTAACCTGATGTTTTTGTCATTCAAATCAGTTCAGTGGGTTGATGTCAATATCCTGTCAAACTTAATTAGTTAACTTAGTTAATGTATTCATCCACAATCATGACATTGGAAAATTTAAAACTAGTTTTAAATAAATTATTGTTCATTGTCAATTCATGTTTGTTTCATAAATGTTTGTATAAATGTATAAATTTATAAAACCTGAAATATTAAAAATGTTTTAGCATATGTAGAAATAAACAGCAACCTAGATTAATAAATCCTGTATTTGTTCAGCATTTAAACATTGCTGTTCATTGTTAATTCATGATAGATATATCATTAAGTGATTTAAGCACATTAGTTAACTAATTAGATTTGGAAGGTTAGTTGAATCAAATCTTTATTCAAAGTTTTGCTCGAGGCAAATATTAATAAAATGTAAATCAGCTCAGAAAGAAATGAAGGAAAATCTAAACCACCCCTACTGTGCTGTAAAATATAATTGTATATACAAATAATTTACTACTACTTTATTATTATTATTATTATTATTATTAACTGTAAAATTGCAACACTAATATTTCGTTTCAAAAGTTAAAACGTAGAGTTTTTATTTTGGCAGAAAACCACAGGAAGCCCTTAAGGCTTCTTATTTATTGAAAAGAGCTTTTTGTTAATTTATAAACAACTTCATTACAAATTTGAGTAAAAAATTAAGGGTGAATATGCCGGATGATGCTTCTGGTGTGTAAAAGAATACAGTGTCATGATTCACTCTAAAACATGCAGCACATCAGACTATATATTTATGCAATAATATCGCAGCCTTTACGATTTGATAACTGGAAAACTGCCGAGTAACACAGTTTCATATACTTGCCAACATCGGTTTTAAAAGTAATCCATGCATGGAGAAAATGTACTTCTCTTTTTTAAATAAGCCCATTTGGGGCTTCTAAGGTCGGAAAATACAGAAACAGAGATTCTATTTTTCTATTCTTGGTACAGTATAACCTCTTTTAGATGAACTTTAAATGGCCTGTTTTAAAAATAAATAAATACATAAATAAAAGAATAAAAACTGTGGCTGATTTCCTCCTGTCTGAGTGGGCAGTTCTTGGCCAGAATAAGATGCAATGTGGACCTGACTTTATGCCTACTGTCAGCAATCTGGCTAAATGGGACTTTGCAACTCACACACACACAAAAGATTAAATTCTCTCACACGTGAATGTGGAATGACAATGAAGAAAGCCACATTCCTAAATAGACATACCGCACAAATAAATTATAATCCATTCTAAACAAAAACAACGAAAGAAAAGAAAAAGGATTACGTATTCTCACTTTCACAGTGCATAACACATATGCACCAGCATAATGATATGTGATTGTAAGTGCTCATGACTCTCTTTTTTTCCTTTTCTTGCCCCTGTCCCTCTCTTGTGACTGCCTCTGTCTCTTTTTTTCTGAAAGAGGTCTCCATCTCCTAACAATGAATGCAGGGACTACCCATCTGTTGGTGCTGATAACCAGGGTCTCCCCTCCCTCTCGCTCTCTGTGTCCTGTTTAGGATGCTGCCACTTCAGCTCTACTCTGTCATGAAAAGGGCAAGAGCCTGGTGCCAAGCTTCTAGAAAAAAATGGTAATTAATGAGCCAAGAGAAGAAAAACAAAGAACAAACGATTTTTAAAGGGCCTGTGCCATTTTAAAAGGGAACAATTACAAAAAATGTAGAATTTAGCATAATTAAATTAAAGAGGAGCATAGAAGAAATTAGTGTGTCTCACAGTTTATCTTCGTTTGTGAGTTTTAATTTGATAGTATCTTTAGGTTTTCTGTTGGCAATGTGAAACCTGAAAAATGTTCTTCACAGGCAGTGAACAGTGGTGAGCAATCTGAAAACATATATGTATTTTTCCACTGCCTATTTGTCACAGTCCTCTGCATACGGTTTGGCAGTCAGTGTTTAAAAAAGGTGCTCGGAGAACTGGTAAGCCTAGATAAATAATAAAACAGTCATTTTGTATTTTTAATTTAATTTGTTTGGCATTTTTTGGCACCAAAAATGCTAATATGTTAAAAAATCTTAAGAAATAAGTAAATAAATAAATTGTGATGAATAAATAAATAAATTGGTCATATTTCTGGTTTATTCAGCACACTAGAGACAGACTAAGATAAGATGGATAAGAATAATTAGGACTAGAAGTGAGGAGATGGGGTGGAGGAGGGATGCTGATAAACTGCCAACGAACAGAGGTAAGTCTGCTGTATATATACCTCTTATCATTAATTGGGTTGATTAACTTAATGCGCTCCTCTCGTGTTATTTAGGTTAATTATCTGAACACGTTTCTAGTTCCTATAAATATAAGTATAAATAGTGCTGTCTATCGCACGTTTATTGCCCAGTGGAGGCATTTAACTGTTCATAAGCTAGACGGCCTGAGGAAAGAAACTTTCCTTGTGCCTGGCTGTTCTGGTGCTCAGTGCTCTGTAGCTCCAACCAGATGGCAACAGTTCAAAGAGAAAGTGGCCTAGATGTGAGGGGTCCGGAGCGATTTTGCCAGCCCTTTTACTCACTTTGAATGAGTAGAGTTCTTGGGGTGTTATAATTATTCTTCCACAAGTCTAGACTATTCGCTGTAGTCTTTTAAGTTCTGATTTGATAGCTGAACTGAGCCAAACAGAAATGCAGAGGTCAGACTCAATGACTGCAAAGAAGAACTGTATCAGCAGCTCCTGTGGCAGGTTGCACTTCTTCAGCTGGTGAATAAAATGTTGCCTCGGCTGGGCTTTTTTGACAATTAAGTCTAACTGGAACTCCCACTTCAGGTCCTGTGAGATGGTAGCCCATGACTGCTCATGATAGTTAGTGGGGGGGGAGTGCTGCGGTGTTTCTCCTAAACTCCAATCATCTCCACTGTTTTAAGTGTGTCCAGCTTCAGGTTGCTGTGACTGCACAAAACAGCCAGCTCTTTAAGCTCCTGTCTGTAGGCAGACTCGTCACCACCCTGGATGAGGCCGATTAGTGTGGTGTCGTCTGCGAACTTCAGGAGCTTGACAGAGGGGTCTTTGGCGGTGCATTTGTTGGTGTAGAGGGATATGAGCAATGGGGAGAGCACACATCACTGGAGGGCGGCAGTGCTTATTGTGCAGGTGTTGGATGCTGCCTGTCTGTCAGGAAATTGGTGATCCACTGAGAGGTGGAGGTGGGCACAGAGAGCTGGGTTAATTTGTACAGGATGAGGTAATAGGGATGACTGTTGTGACGAGCAGGGCAGGCGAGAGCCGTGAGGGAACGGCGCGAGGCCAGTGATGCGAGTAATAATGAGCGTCAGCTGCGCGGCACACCGGTCTCGTATCTCTAACGGAGGAGCTCCGGAAGCATAAAAGAGGAGCGACTACAGTGAAGGACGAGAGAGGACCAGGCCTGGAATTTATGTTGTGTTGTATTATGTTTGTGTGGGCGGCAGTCACCATGAGGTACTGCCGCCCTTTTACTTTCGTTTTATTGTTCGTTTATTTATTTGATTGAAACTACATTGAATGTCCGCCGGTTCCCGCCTCCTTCTTCCCGTTCTTAAGAACTCCGTTACACATGTATTGAAGGCTGAGCTGAAGTTCACAAACAGGGCCCTCACATAAATCCTCACATTTAGTGCTTAATCGCTAATATTTTCATGTTATAGAAAAAGAGTGAGAGAGGCATATAGTAATAACAAAGAGGTGTATTTTCCACTGAAAAAAGAGAGGACATTTATCTCAGACTGAATGTAATATTACGTATTTTAAAACTAAGAACCCCTTGAGCACAAAAAGCACTCACATACACAGATTCTCAACTTTGAGACTTTGACACAGTGCTAAGTCAAGGGAAAAAGGCCTTTCTAAACGTGTTAGTCTGAATTAGACTGTATTGCTGGAAAATACCAGTGTTACCGGAAAAAAAAGAGGAATGACAGTGAGTAGGCGAAAAGAAGGACGAGTGGAGCATAAGAGGAGGACAAACGAGAGGGATATGGTACACTAGTGAGAGAGAAATACAGAGGAAGTATAATCTAGGGGGGAAAAAACAGGTTATTAGGGATGGAAGGAAAACAATATCCCTCATGAGACGTAACAAATATGTTTAGACAGAGCCTATACAGCGAAACAGATGCAGCCAAATATATGGACAGAGAAGCAAAGAGAGGAGGTGAGGAGAGCAGTAGTGATGAAGTCTATGGAGACAGGAAGAAAGGAGAGAGAAATGAACAGTGACAAACTACACTGGCTTGAAAAAAAACATACTAGGAGAAAGAAGTAAAAAAATCTAAACTGAGACTGAGGATGTATGAACACACATCAACAACTGGGACGTGTGTGTGTGTGTGTGTGTGTCTGTGTGTGTGAGTGTGTGTGTTTGAAAATGGGAGAACGAGAATAAGTAGATGAATAATACAAAGATAAAGATTAAAGAGAGCAGCATAAAACAATGGAAAATGGGCCAAAAAAGATCTAAGCAAAGAAAATAGGAGTGATGTAGAAATGGAGAGAGAGAAGTTTTCATCATCTTCAAAATGAAAGATATAACCACTTTGCAACAATTCTTGCTATTAGCAAGATGATTTCTCTTCAAAACAGAAAGCATATGCACAACCATTTAAAAGTTTGGGGTCGGTAAGATTTTAAGTAAAAATTTAATTAACCAACCCTCTACAATGCAAGGAAAACTCGTATATGCGACTTAATCTTCACTCTATAATTATTGACAATCAGACTCTAGAGAATCTTTCTGCATTGCTTTGGTTTCAATTGGGGGGGAAACCTAGGACTAGGTTTTTCAAAAACTCCAAAATACTCAATTTTCACCAGGCGACGATCGAATCCGAGACCTTTTTTTTGTTTGTCTTGAGCCAAGGCAGAATGCTGATCTTTGAAAATGAATTACAACAGGCTTTTAGCACTAGGGCACATACTGACCCCAAACTTTTGAACAGTAGTATTAATCTAAACAACATATTAGAATTTGTAATATTTCGAGGCCTATATTTGAAAATACCAGTGTTTTCCCTTGTAGTTTCAGGATTTTGTATCTCAGTATTTGCTTCAACGGGACAAAAATTAAGAGGTGCGTGTACTTCAAAAATATTTTTTGCTCCTTGCTCAGTTTAGTTAATGGCCTCATGCAACACAATTCTTCAATGTTTCATCATTGCTTCATTTCACTGCATGCATCCATTATAATCCCCATCTAGTCCTACGGCTTTGCATTGAACTGGATGGGGAGAATGAATTTTGAAAGTAAGTGCTATTTTACCTGTGTCTAAGGGAGAGTCTTGTTAGTGTTTAATGTTCATATACAATATGTTGGGAATTAGCTCAGCTTCTTTACATTTACGTTTCAAGGGCAACCACACATGAAGAGTATACTGGCTACCAGTATTATACCACATATTATAGTTAAGACATATTCACACAATGTGCCACCCAGCACCACATCAGTACATAAAGAACTCATTTACTCAAAATTATAAAAAGAGAATCACCTTCAAAAACAGAGACTGGATAGGAAAAAAATAGAAAGAACACACAGTCTGCACACACACACACATAAAGCTCCCATTCATGCTGAAATAGACCTTTACAGGGTTAGAGGTTATGTTATCATTTCTATCCTGTGACTGAAACACCTGTCAATCACTTATCGCCATGGAAACACCAAGCTGACCTTTTATATAACACTCTAGACAAACCGTATCAGGCAGCTCCATCTCTCTCTAGCTCTCTTACTCTGTTATTGTTTTCCCAAAGACAATATTCGGTTTCAGTCATGATGCATTCAATTAATAGGCTTCATGCTGAAGCACAAGACAAAAAAAAAGAAAAAGAAAAAAAAAAAAACTCAGACAGACATCGATGCTGGTAACTTATCTACATAAACCCTGTGAGTTTTACCTCAGAGCTGCTATAATTTAAAATGAGTAGGTCAGCATGTGCTTTGCATTATTATTTCAGTTAAAAGACATATCAAAGAATAGTGCATCATTCAGCAGACCATGTCAGGTCAACATCTTGCTGTTACATCAGGATTGCTTTTTTCTTGCCCTCTCCTTTGCCATAGCTCATGTCAAGACTCTTCATCTTTGACAGGAAACTCATTCCTATGGGAAGTTTGTGATATTTTCACATAGCCATCACTGATGAGACTGATAAATGTCATATCACTGCGTTCACACATACACCCTGTGGGATAACCGGTAGACACAAACACACATTTACAGTTTACTGCATTCTCAAGATATAAATCTGCCTGCTCTTTGAGAATCCTGAATTCACAATGCAAATATAGATATTCTGCTCCAGTGCCAAACTTTAACCAGGAGTCTGCGACCCCTAGGGGGTCCACAAATTATTGTTTGATCATTGAATGTTTGAAAAAATGGGTAAAAAACGTCAAATTTAAATATAATATTTGGTTTTAAAATGATTATTACTAGGGCTGTCAACGTTAACGAGTTAATGCATGTAATTAATTCAAAATACATAATGCATTAAAATAATTTAGCGCAAATAAACACAAGGTTTATCATATTCTGTGATTGTTTCTGAAGAGTGTGCATGTACTCATGCCCTCAAGACTGAACAGAATGTTAAAACATCCCACCACTGGTCAGATGATACGCAAACTACGTTTCTCGGTAGGATAAAACAAACCAGCGTCTTGCTAGTAAAGTCTTGATGGATGCGGACTGTAATCAAGGTAAAGATGATTGCGGTGATGTAAAAGACTCCTGTAAACACGTGTGAATATATTATCGTGCTGCGAAAATAAACCGTGTAAATGCGCTCTCGATGCACTGATTTCATATTTCAGTACATTGTTTCCAGACACATTCAGGATAGCAATTTATCTGTCATGTGTATGTTGCTGTGTTTAGTAATGGATCAGTGTACTGTAGTGGGTATATGTAGTCAGGTTATAGAAGTTGATTTAGTTTTTTTTTTTTTTGGAATCTCTATATGTTTATGCTCAGTATTGCAACTTGGCATGTCTAAAATGTAAAAAAAGCTCTAAAAAGCTCTTTGTTGTTGCACTTTGTACACATACTGTTAAACAAGACAAATGATGTAAATGATGTATACTTTCACGATAAGTATGCGATTACACGAGATTAAAAAAAACGTAAAGCTAAAGTTCAAGCAAATGTTTAATTGTCAATCTCACAGTAAAATCAAAATGTATGACTCTGCAAAGCCGTTAAAATAACTGCGTTTAAAACAATGGTGAACAACTAATGAATTGTGTAACTAATCTCAATTTCAACAATGAAAAGTAACAGACAATGATGTGCATAGTTCTAATCTACTTTCACAACAATGTTGTAACTATCATAATATGATTGGTTTCTGTTTCGGTTGGATATATGCTGAATATGTATCTCTGTCTAGACCTCAAAATCATACAGTCACTCCTGGAAAGGGTTCAAATATGCAAAAAAATGCTTGAAAACTGAAGAATCTGCAGGACCTGGAGGATTTTTCTGAAGAACAGAGCTCAGTTCAACTGCTCAGGACAAACAAAGAACATCAGAACACTAAAGAACAACCATCACAAAAACAAACAAACAAACAAAAAAAGTCATATACTTTGGATTCATTTTAATAAATTCAGCTATATTTTTTTGTCTTGTGATCTATATGTAAACACCTTTTATGTAAAATATCTTACTCAGGACGGTACTAAATAAAAAATAACCTGCATTTTGTATGATCTCTCTGATTTTGTTAAAATTATTCACATTTTCACAGATTCTGCAAGTGGTACACATATTTTTTCTTGCAACTGTATACACAGAGCTTGACATTAATACCCGCCAACCCACCAAATGCAGGTGGATTTCAGCAGTGTAACACAGAAGTGTTCACAAAAGTGTAGCCACTTTTGGGGTAGTTGAATTTTACATAAATATATACATTTTTCAATTAGAGTCTTAAAAAAAGGCATCTGAAATAAACTAAGTGCAATTTAGTGTAGTCAAAAAATTTTAGATACAGTTTGATACCAAAATATCCAAAACGCTTAATACTTATTTTCCACAGAATAGATACACGATACCAGCTGCGCTTTCTCACCCTCTTATGATCTCTCCAACAGCGAGCTGACACACAATCCCTCCTCCCCTCACTCACTCATTTCATTAGCTCCAGATGAATATTTTTGGTGTTACAGGGCTTGAATTTCGGCGAGGGATTGCGCATAATCCAATGCTGGAAGCACTTCTACACTGACTAAAAAATTTACAGCAAAAATTACTTTGAATGTGTTGTTATATTATGGTTAAAATTTCTTAATTAAGGTAAAAAATGAACCTGAAATTCAATTCCAGGGCCAAATATTGACTTAATAAAAAGTCAATTTCTGACATTGACGTGCTGTCAGTCAAACCAATCATTATTGTTCTCCTTAAAAATAAAGCACAGAGATGTCAACTCCATATTATATGCTAGTAGTAGGTGTGTGTGTGTGTGTGTGTGCGCGTGTGTGTGTGCACGCATTCCTACACCTGTAATTATCAGATCTCTACAGAATTAATTACGGTGGCGCTGCGGTTTAGTGTGGGTGGTCTGTGAGTGAGTGTGTGTGTGAGCAAACAAGACCTCCTGGGTTCTGCAGGAAAGATGCTGTATACAGAATGAATGGAATACATTAAGCAGTGAAGACATCAAGACACGTCCTGTCTCTATACATCTCTATCTCAATCCACTCCTATCAGCCCTATTACCGCCTGTCTCTCCCTCATAAAAATTAATCATATTTCCTTGCTGTTTTTACTGTGGATGCACTACAAAAGAAAGATGTGGGGAAAACACTGTAGATCTGTAATGGATAGTGGTGCCAAAAAGGGTTATATGCTGTTTGGGCAAATGTCTGAATGTAATTACAATAGACACAAATTATTAAAAATTTAGACACAAAATATCAAAAGCATCCAAATAATCTTTTTTTCTTAATTTTGGTGAAAAATTTAAAAAAAATTATGGTTAAGTCCCTTATGCTTACCAAGACTGCATTTATTTGATCAAAATAGTTTAACAATTTTTAACAACTTTTCTGTTTTAATTTACTTTTAAAATGTAATTTATTCCTGTGATGCAAAGCTGAATTTTCAGCATTATTACTCTAGTCTTTAGTGGCACATAATCCTTCAGAAATCATTCTAATATGCTGATCTGTTGCTCAAGTAACAATTATTATTATCAACGATGTTGAAAAAGTTGCGCTGTCACTTTTCAATTTAATGCATCCTAGCTGAATGAAGGCATTAATTTATTAAAAAAATAAAAATAAAATAAATAAAAAAAGTATCTTAAAAAATTTTGTTTTTGTAAAATGTTTCATTTGAACGTCTGTTTGTGCAACATTAAAAATAAATGTTACTTGTAAGATATTTTGTTACATAATCTTTTTATGTGTGCCTTAAGAGTCCAAATATATTTTTGGACCACTGTGGATACTATACGGAGCTTTCAGCATTGATGAATGCATTAGAGAAGTGTTTGCGTGTGTGTGTGTGTGTGTGTGTGTGCGTGTGTGTGTGTGTGTGTGTGTGCACTCGTTTTGACTATACTTGTGAGGACCAAATGTCCTCACTTATATTGTGAAATACTTTCTCATCCCACTAGTGAAGACATTGATGGATCCTCACTATTTTAAAAGACTTATAAATCAGCCAAAAGTGGTTTTTATTTAAATGTAATGTTTTGCACATGTTTCAGTGATGGGTAGGTTTAGGAGTAGGGGTTGGGTTAGGTTATAGAAAATATCATTGACCCGATATAAAATCAATGGAAGTCTACGGAATGTCCTCACTAAGATAGCAATACAGACATGTGTGTGTGTGTGTGTGTGTGTATTATTCATTTCTGTGGTCTAAGTGATTCCACTGTCCTCTTTGACCAACCACCATGATAAACAATTTCATCTCGACTCCAAAACTCCTCTTAGTGCCACTTCTCTATGTCTGCATGCATGTGTTTGTGTGTGTGTGTGTGTGTGTGTGTGTGTGTGTGTGTGTGTGTGTGTGTGTGTGTGTGTGTGTGTGTATGTGTGTATGTGCATGTCATTAAAGAAGCTGATGATAACAATAATGATGTTGATGATGAAGACCATGACTTAATCAAGATAACAATCAAGTGCTAATATTGCATTGATGAGGAGAATAATTATAATGCTGTCATTAATGACAATATTTCTTCTCAGGAAGCTTCTCAGTAGGAAGCTTAATGTTTATCGCATGATCAAACAAGATCTCACCCTATGTTTTTTCGCCCTCTATCTCAGCTAGATCTCTTTGATGTATACAGTAGCTACTGCATGAATGCTAATACGGGCATCTTTGTGTTTGCACTTTAACTCTTCAGTGCTATCTTCTGCATTTTATTTTGATGGGAGATACAAGCTGTAAAATCAAAATAAAAGCAGTATTTGGAAGGAAAGGAAAATATTAAAATGTATTATTTATGTCCCAATGTTTTAGTAAATGGCAATTATTTTTAAGGCATTTTTATCTTATAGCCCCTTTAAGAGTTAACAACAAAGACAAAAGCCTTCTAAGCACATACATGAAGCGCATATCTGTTAATATATTTCTCTGTGTGTACCAGCTCTGCATAATAATTGCAGTGGGCTGAATTATAAGATGAACATGCGTATATACATGTACTGTGTGTACAGTGTGGTTCAAAAGTCTGAGCTCACTAATGAACATTCTTCAATCTAAAAATGTTCAAATTATACTAAGAATTGCGAGTAAAAAGTTGAAACTGAATTAACATTTTAACTCTCATTTTAACATGAAGTAAATTATGATAACTGATGATTATGTTATCCAGAATTATTTAAAAAAGAACATCTTGAGCTTCACTGGAAGAACTTCTGAACATCTGTACAGACTCACATGATCAATGTCACACATTTACTAGATTAGTAACCTAGAAACAGTGCAGAATCTAAAATATGTATTCTTTATTTTACTTCATAATGGCCTGGTTTCACAGACAGGGCTTAGCCTAAGCCAGGATTAGGCCTTAGTTCAGTCAGGATATTTAAGTAGCTTTTATAAATGCACACTAGAAAAAAAAAGAAAAAAAAAAACATTGCTGGTGTGCATCTTGAGACAAAACAATGGCAATGACATATTTTAAGAGTACAAGTTGCTTTCAGTTAAAACAGCTCAAAAATGCATTTTAGTTAATAATGCTAAAAATATTTTTGCTTTTTTGACTTTACTAGCTAAATTCTGCTTAAGTGTAAGGACAAATCTCCACCTACTTTTAGTCAATGGATTACAGATCTTAGGTATCATCTTGCACTAGAGAAGATTTGTTACTCCACTAAAGGCTGTGGTCAAACTGGTTTCATTATTTGCAGCCAATGTTGACTTATGTACAGTAAATGGAGCCAAATGTAAAATTTTTTAGTTTTTTCTATTTCTCTTTTTTCCCCTCCTTTTTTCTATCTGGCTCTGTGAGGCCATAACAATATCATACAGAATATTTTGTAAGATGTGTAATGGTGCAGTGGGGATGGGGAGCTCTGTTGGAGCAAGAGAATTAATTACATCTTAATTTGTTTCTGAAATTGCTGTTATATATTGTATTATGTACAATATCAGTAAAAAGACTTTGACCAAAAAATATGGGGGAAAAAAGCATTTTAGCCTAGGTCTAGCTTAAGCCTTGTCTGTCAAACTGGAGGAATATGTATTTGTTTTAAATCCTAGAACTTTGTGAATTTCTAGGTTTAAATAAAAAATAAAAAAACACATTAATTTTAAATGTGATATTACTTTTGGATCCCACTTTATGTGCACAATAAAAAATAAGCTGTACGGTATAGCTGGGAGTCTTTGCTCAGAGTGTGTTGCCTACACATTGTTTTAATATCGTGACTCTGAGAGTATGTCTGTGTAAACTGATGTATTTTTGCATTTCCTATGCGCTGCAAGGTAGCGTTTCATCCCTGCTGAGTGAAAAAGGCTGATGGTGTGAGGAGGAGGAGGAGTGTAGAGAAGGAAAGACAGAAAGATATGTGATTGAGAGAGGAATTCAATCTATTCTGATTGCATGGAGGAAGTAGGCATGTGTGTGAGTGTGTGAGTGTGTGAATGTGCGCGTGAAGGTCTCATGCAGGCGGTCCACGATTCACAGTGGCTGTTCACACTGCAGCAGAAAACCATTGCCATTCATGTTCTGCAGGGAGAATATGTTGGATAAGACTAAATGCATGCATACAGGTTAATGAGGCCAATCGGATCTTATTTACTAGCTAAAGCGGTTCATTAAAAGTTCAGTTATGAAAAAGAGTATAGTTCTACAACCACAGAGCAAGTTCGTTGATTTGTGCCAAATAAGCAGAATTCTTACAGTTGTCAACTACCTGTCGTAATCTGAAACACTGACTGTGTGAACGGAGCCTGTATGTCTTATCTATTGATCTCCCTATCAACATGTCCCTAATACATCACTGTCTCCTTCTGCCTCTCTCCCCCACTCTGCACATCTATACCTCCTTTACCACCTTCCTTCTATTTTTCTCTCTCACTCTATCATTCCATATATTGTACAGAACAATATCCTCATCACTCAATCACATTTTATTTTCATCTTTACACTCTCTAGTCCTGTCATCTGTTTACTGTTCTCTTGGCAGGTAATGCAAAATGTATTTCTCTTTCGATCCAAAACAAAACAAAATAAAAAACAGAACAAAACAAAAGCAAAGCAAAGGAAAGCAAAAACAAACAAACAAACAAAAAAACCTGCCCTTTTACTTTTATATGAAAAATTACCATACAAATAGTACAAATAGGGGTAAATGAAAAAATGAGAATATACAGAGAAAGGAAAGAAATGAGCAGTTCTTTCTGAACTAGTTTGGTTTGAATCATAAAATTAAAATTTTAGGTTGTAATGAAATATGTATATAAATTACAAAATTGCACACTGTCTTTGATCCAATTGGCCGTATTAACATGTGCATGCGTTCAGTCTGAAAATAACAACAACAACATGCCCTCCCTTCAGTTTTTTTCTTTATTTGGAAGAAATTGCTCTGGCTGGTATAAACTTGTTGAATCCATAAGTTTTCTGGTTCAGCTAATTAGACTGAATCATAAATCCTTAATAAAGGCTCAGCAATGAACTTCATATTGTTGTGTCTGCTTCTGAGCACTGTAGCTGTGGGGAATACACACAAGCTTGTGCGCTTGAATAATTTAATTCTGTATGCTTGATAAAAGGGTAGGAATTTAGGGGGACGTGTATTGTTATTTAGTTGTTATTAAGAATTCATAGAAGTTTTTGCTCTTTATGATATTGTTGATGTTGTTTTGTCTTTTAAATGCAGTGAAGTTGGAAATTGTTTGATAAAAGTAATTTTGCTCCTCAACAATGAGCTTCACGCACACATAAATATTGGGTAACTCTCACGTTCGACTGAGCCAGAATCAGTCAAATGACAATATAATTAATATAATGACTATAATTTAGTTAATGAGAGTCAATCAGCTGAAATGACTGAGTAGAAACAATGAACTAAATCTACCTGCAATTAAATATCTTCAATTAAATGGTTAAGTTGACTAATTTAGATTATCACATTAGGTGAATGACACAAGTTTTCAGAGATGCAATTACTTAGTTAATTTAAGGGAACAAGCTTCTCAAATGAGTAAATTCAACTTCTAAGAATATACAGTGTGCATTGACAGTCTTCAAAAGCAGAGCAAAGAGAAATCTACTGTCAAAGCCATTTTATTTCAACTGTCCCCACCTTTTTCTGTATGCCACTGTGTGGCATCTGTCAGGAGTTATCAAGCAATAAACCACGCAAGACAAAGGAACATGGAACTTCATCCATCTTGTTCACTCTTCACTTTCACTCTTACACACATTACGTCACTTCACAAAACTTCAAAATAATAGTCACAACATAATATACTCATTATTCTAGTTATTTTATACTTTTACAATACTGTTTCTCAGAAGGACTGTCCATGGCTGTGCTCGGGAGTCATTCTTTCATTTTCTTAACCTCTTCATCTTTCTCTCTCTCTCTCTCGCTTAACTAAAATGCTATGATCTCTTACTGGGCCAGACATTTTAAGCCCTTTCTCGCTGAGCTTTCTCTCTCTTTCCTCCCTCTGAGCATCTCTTCCACCTCTCTGGAGCACTCAAGCCATGACTTATTCATCCAACCCAGGATTTATTATGTTTGGCCATGCATTTTTAACAGTGCATTTTTTTAGGTACACACATTTCATGGTTGAACTACATCTCTGTTTGCTGATGCCCCCACTCTCTGATTATGTCTACTGTTCTACCTGCTGGGAAGAAAAAATAGGAAAAAAAAAAATTAAGCAAACAGCGGAAGAAAGAGGAAAGCAGAGGACAGATATTTGAAAGTTGCAGAAATAGCTCACATTAATAAATTCTAGGCATGTAAAGGTACATAGAAGTCACGGTTCAGTACGTACCGTGGTTTATGGGTCAGAGTTCGATACAAGAGGAAAAAGCAACAAATCCCCGATGCTAGGTTTCTTTGCATTTATTTTGAACAGACATAAGTGAAAATTACAGTTTGTTCCACCAAGTGGCATTTAGTCCCCCCTGAGATAGTTGGTAAAGTACAGCCTCCTTAAGTATAATAAACAGTAAGCAGTAAACAGAATGCACTTTATCATAGGTTATATTTTTTTGTAGGGCTGATAAAAAACAAAAGGTATTTGGTCACAATAAGCAACAAAACTAAATAAAAAAGCATATTGTGTTATAAAGTACAAAATAAATAGAATAATGAAAAATAAAACTTGTATAGAGATTAGTTTTTGCACTCCTGATTGCTAAAAAATTATGAATAATGAAATAAAATAAAAATAAGGAATTGTTGATTTGTTACTCTAATTGATAGATTGACCAATGTTGAACAGTAATATGCAATGGTTGTTTTCAAACTTATTGGTTTGATGAACATGTTGCGGATATAGCCTACATTGTCATTCTCTTTGCGCGTGAGAGTTAATTAACTATGCGGTGACAATGGCGGATGCACAAAGTTCAATATTACACTTTTTCAAGAAATCACAGAAAGATGAGTACTCCATCATTTATGGCCATACAGATAAGATTAAGACATTAAAAACTATAAAAGGTATATTTTTATTTGTGTACACTCAGAATAAAAATAAAACATTGTGCCTTTGTAAAACAAAGAAAACAAACAGAATGCTGCTTTCTGCCATCACATCGCATCACTTTTCGAAAGGGAACTCGCGGTGCGTCCAAAGCTCCGTGTCTGAAACACTTGTCAAATCTCTGCAATATATACAGTATATATTTTTTTGTTCAAGAAACAATCTTGGCAATATTATATTGATCGGCGACAGCCCTTGACATCATAACAATGCGACATGATAACATGTCATCCTCTTTTCGACTTCAAGGACTGCTTTGTTTGAGTGGCAATTATGAAACGCACAAATAAGTTTAGAAGGCTTGTTAAGTGTGTGGATCTGTGTCCGTGTTATCTGACACCACATGACACATGAGCTGTTTGTTCTGTGTCTGTGGCAAAAGCACGCACGAGAAGTTCTCGAGGGAGCTGCCTGTGCAAATTGCGAGCATTTTCGTTTGAGAACACTCCAATCTCATCTGGTTCTCTTCTCGAGGGAAGAGAGTTCAGCATCTGGACCTGGTGGTGCTGGTCCCGCTCTTGCTGTGGCAGAGTCATGGGGTTCCCAGATGGAGCTCGGTGAACAGTTTGAGGGGGGCATGGACCCGGTTCGGCGGCTCGCGAAACAGAGATGCTGGGAAAGGATGTGCTGTCATCTGCATCCTCAGGTCCAATGGTAAGTGCTCTTCCAGCCGAGCAGGAGATGGATGAGGAGGATAGAAAGGGTGAGTTGCCTGAATCCTCTCAGCTACCCTGCCCCGCATAAGCTGAGTTACTGGAGGTTATAGAACACGTGGCTGGCAGATTAGAGTTAGCATGGCAGCATGTTAGGAAAGAGACCGTTTGCGGTCGGCTTGACGATCAGTTTCTCTCCAGCCATAACCCTCCAGCTCTTGTGAGCATTCCATTCCTTCCTGACCAGCATACTGAGGTTGAGAAGGCATGGAAAAACCCATACTCAGACATTGACACCAAATCTCCTTCCATCTAAACCGCTCAAGGTTACATCATGTTTAAATGGCTGGGCATACGCGGCAGCAGGCTGTTTTGCAGACATACCAGGCTGATCTGCTGAGGGACTTGGACCAGGGGCAGGGTCTCTAGCTTGAAGCGGTCGTTGAGCTGCCACGATTGGGCGATCGATGGAGCACCACTTTTCAGCACTTCTGTCGAGGCGATGGTGGGAGAGTTTAGAGAAGCGAAGGCGCGCTCAGCAGCGTTTAGAATATGTATACCACTGAGGTCCGAGTTCTCACCTAGGCAGTCTGCTAGGGTCGCAGACAGGGCCAGAAAGTGAGTGTCGCCTCTCGTGCACTCCCTTCGTGGAGGAATAGGTCGCAGCAGAGACAAACTCGAGGAAGAAGAAGGATCTGAGGGAGGGGGTGGACGGGATCGCTGATGGATCTCCTCTGAGGGTTAAAAAAAACCTCTCCGTTCTTCTTTAGTCCAGGAGCTTCTTACATCAGGCCTGTGGTTAGACAAGTGATGATTAATTATGATTCTGATGGTGTGCCCTTGGCTTGATAGTGAGAAGACCCTTTCAGGCTTGTATGGGTGACATACACCATGTTTCCGTGGTGGAGGTCGCCACTCTGTGGCTGCAGGTTGAACTGTTTTAGGTCTTTTAAAACTATAAAAAGACTAACTAAATACTAATTTATTTCGATGTAGGCCGCTGTTCCCTGTGTAGGATGTGTGTGGGGAATTAATGTGTCTTCAGGACCCTGAAGTTCCTTGTAGGTTGGCTAGAACGATTTTTAGGAGGGAAAGTACGATTTAGGTCTTCTTCGGTGACTGAGCTGGATTCGCTTATTGGTTTAGAGGCCACTACTCTGTTGCAGGCTGGCCCTCTCCAGGCCGCCTTGTTAGCCACCTCTGGGTAGAGTAGCTTGCTTCCTTTCTTATTGGAATTTGGAGAGCTGTATTAATGCAAAGAGGCAAGCACTTTGACTTCAGATAGATTGATCCACGGGGCCGCCTGACATTGTTACCTGGTTAGCATTACTCTACCTAATTCTAATTACGATAGCTAAGGCTTTAATGGTAGTTTTTAGCTACCGTAGCGGTTTTCCACTGTGAGTGATTATGCCTCCTTTCTGTTGAGAGTTGCTCTATAGAGGCTGCTGCTCAGAGGAGCACCAGGTAGATCTATGCTTTGTGGGCTGGCCCTCACTAGGGTTAGTGAAGGCGGTCTGCTAGCATTCCTGCCTCTGACCCCTCATTAGATGAGTGTAGTTTCCCTTTGGCATCCCTAGTGCTGGCCTCATCTCTACTGAGAGTCATCCAGCCAAGGCCCGCCCCTTTTGCGTTGGGGTTTTTACGCAGGTTGGTATAAAGGCAGAATAGATAGTGACTATGGTTGTAGGCCGCTAAATAGGTCTTTCCGGTGCAGTCATCTCCAGGGCTTTGACTCTGTTTATAGTATTTTGAACTTTTCAAATTGCGGCCCCACATTTCAGAAGCTAGTTCCTGTTAGACCCTCGCTAGGCTCTCCCTTAAACCTGCTGTTTAAGTGTTGGGTTTATTGTGGATGGCCTTTCTATGGAACGCCCCCATTCCCTTACAGATATCATTTCTGTCATGATAGAGTTTCGTGGTAGGGATCTACCCTGTAGTTTCTCAGGGTCGGGCGGAGATTACTCCCTTGAAACACGAGGTGTGATCTGAGTGCTTTGCTTTGCTATGTTTTGATCTGCCCTGCACCATTGTGGCTCAAGTAGAGCGGTATTTTTGACCTTCACTTCAGGCTGGTCATTTAGTACTTTCACTTGTAGCCCGAGCATTACCACGAGCTGACAACCCGTGTTCACCTGTAGTAGTAGGCCTAGGTGGGGCTCCTCCAGGGCATGTTGGTGTATGTTTGTACTCCCCTTGCTTAAAGCGTAAAAAGTGCTTTTTCTGAGTACAATGCTTGTCGGCGATGTGATAGGTCTCAGGCTTAGGCTCTGTTTAAACTGTTTATCTCTTCTACTAGACTTGCTATAAGATAGTCAGCCTTTAGTAGGCCTCCCTTCAGAGTGAGTCCCCACCATGTTGGGCTCTTAGCAACCAGCAGATGTGCTGTCAAGTAGCTGGCCTTAGCAGGGCCCCCTTGTGAGCAGCCCCCAAATAAATGGGTTTCTGGAAGCCATTTTTATTGTAAAATTCAGATAATAGGCCTTAGCATGCCTCTCTGTAATGAGCCCTCACTAGTGTGGTTGCCGTAGCATCAGGACCCACTCCAGATAGTAGGCAAGTTTTCAGCACTTTGGGTAGGTTTAGCTAAAACCCCTGTGTTGTGGGGTTTTCAGCTAGCAAGGCTGTTGAATAAGTAGGCTTTAGTAGGCCTCTTTGTGAACGAGTCCCCTATAGTGTTTTAGCAGTAAGATCTGCCCTGGGTTGCAGCCTTAGCAGGCCCCTGGTGAACGAATCCCCATCTTGTTGGTATGGAATGTCTTGCAATCAGTTAGATGGTCTTAGCAGGCCTCTCTGAAGGTGAGCCCCAACCGTGTAGGTGATGCCTTTAGCCACTTAGAACTGGCTACCAGGCAGCTGGCCTTAGCAGCCTTAGCAGGCCTCCATGTGGGTGAACCCCAGTGTTGCAGGCTCTGGACTGCTAGCTAGTCTTGCTATCAGGTAGCTGGCCTCAGCAGGCCTCCCTGAGACTTAGCAGGCCTCACTGTAGGCGAGGCAAGCCCCAGCGTTGCAGGCCCTAGACAGCTAGCTAGCAGGGAGCTGGCCTTAGCAGGGCTCCCTGAGAGCCAGCCCGAAAGAGGGTGCATGGCAGCTTGCAGTGACTACTTCAGCCAGTGAACTTTTGAATGAGGTTCATCCATCAAATATTTTAAACAACTAAAGCTGCATTTCCACCGAAATTACCAGAAATAATTTGTCCCAGAAACTGTTTTGCCAGGAGCTTTTTTCCCCCCAGACCTGTTGCTGTCTGCGTTTCCAAGAAGATTAAGCAAATTGGCAAATTAAGCTAGTTCAACCCCCAAAAGTTCCTGAACTTTGAAAGAGAACTACTTTGCGAACAGGGACTTTCTGAGGGGAAAATTTTTACCCGGAATTTCATTTAGACCCTTAGGAGTGCCACCCCAAAGTCCGTAGTTCATGGGCGCTTGTAAGCCCTGAAAATAGCAGATGTCAGTTCATTTATAGAATGGGGTTGTCACGCTCATAAAAAAACAAAATGCTGTATGAACACAACCATATTAAGCAGCGCTGCCATACTAGCCATTAGCATCTGCTATAGATTTTTTTTTTTTGTGTAAAACATGACAGGGGATTAGGGATGAAAATCGATGCATCGTTCCAGCCAGACTCTAAAACAGACTAGTGAAAGTCTCTCCTCTCATAATTTTCGCATTTTAACATATGCGATAAGGTCAATGGCAAAAATATCACGTCTTTTGATCACTAAATTTTCACTGCATGTCTTCATTAAATCCTGACAGTAGTTTTTTTCATGCCAAAAGAGGGTTTGCACTGTTGCAAGCCATTAGTAAATCTGGCTCTTAGTTACTTTTTTGTCTTTGATGTACAATGAAACTGAAGAAAAAAAAGAATAAGTAAAAAAAAAAATCAGTTTTGTGGTTGTGACAGGCAAACTCAAGCACCCCATGAGACTCAGGTACCTGTTATTTCACCAGGCTAAAGACATAAACAAAAGATAAAGGGAAGATTTCAGGCAGGGAAGATGTAAGAAGTAATGAGAAACAGGTTACTAAGAGCGCAAGAGAGAGAGTTTCTGCGTTTCCAAAGGGACTCTGGTCTAACTTCCTAAACATTATTACTATTTTGATACTTCAAATAGTATCCAATCCAGAGATGAAAGATAAAAAATGAAATGTAACCTAATGCCAAAGCAAGTTTTATAACAGTTGGGGTTGGAATATTTAGGTGTGTCACAATTCGATTCTGACTCAGGAAGTCGCAATGCAAATGAAAAAAAAAATCTAAAAGATTTTTAAACATTTTGAAAAAAGTATAAAAATATGTCTGCACTGGCCTGCCAATATTCATAGAATAAGTGGATAATGGATGGAACATACGGTAGTATGAGAGACAGCTCAAGATATTACACAATCCCATTACCAACTTCTAACTGATCTGAAAAACAATTTAATGCATGCATAAACAAATAGTAATGTTTTATTGTAATACAAATACAGACTGAGAAATAATACTTATAGGTACTAAGAGAAAATCATTGCCAATGAAGAATCAAAGGTATACAGTAAAGAACTGAGTTAAAGTTAAAAAGTTACATGTAATTCCACATGTAACTGTGCATATGTATTGAAATGATAAAACCTATATATTTCTTCGTACATAAAAAAGAGAGCTAAGAGTAGTTTCTAGCAGCATCCAGCACAGATGGATGGGGCTTTTTCTGCTGTGTGATGGTTTTCTTAGTAATATTAAAATGTTGCCACTGGAACAACACATTGAGCAGTTCGGAGGACTAGTCGTCCCCTCTTCCAACTCAATAAGAAACTCTCTGAAATCGCTTTCAATCAATGCTCGCTGCTCAATGACTCATCAAAAACAACGCCTATCTAAAAGTGTGTGTTTTAGTGAGTATGAATGAAAAGCGCAGACAGACATCCAGATAAATGAGCTTGGCCACTTTAATAGCCAGACTGTAGCCTGGTTGCTGGACAAAAACTGTTATAAAACAGCTCCCCAAAAATAAAAGTGGGTATAAAAGTAGCAAAACTAGAGGGAGAAAATACATTTATTTTGTTACGAATAAAGATGTTATTGAATAGACTAATATCAGAGAGATCACAATCTGTCATGTCTTGCATTATTAATAGGAGTGATGTTACTATAATTTGCATAATTGCATGTCATTTAGCAGGCATACCTCTATGCGACCTGTGTCTGGTTGAAAACCACGGGAGGGGTCTTCTGTAGTGACCCGGCACTGAATGGCACAGCCATTGATCTGGATCTTGTCCTGTTCGAGACCCAACTCAGGAAGACTGCGGCCCTCACACACTCGCAGCTGTGCATGAACCAAATCCACACTAACAGAGAGAGAGAGAAAGAGAGAGAGAGAGAGCCGTTATCAGCACTAACTGATGAATAAACCCTGAAGTGGAATGGAATTCATTAGACAAACTTGAAACACCAATCTCACTTTTATCTTTGACAATCACAGCTGCATAATTAATTCGCTGATCTTCCTCCTTTTGAAATGTTTATCCATGAAAGAAGTTTGCCCTCTTAGTGCATGCACCAATATCAAGCAATTTGCTTTGATTCATTTGAATCCATTATGATGTAGACGTATTGATTGTCAATGAGACACAGTTTATAATAATCCAAATCAATGTTTGCTTAATTCAACCAATTAAAGTATTGCACACTTGCTTTAAAGTTTAAAAAAATCACGTAAAATTAGATTAAATAAATTTAAATGAATATAAAAAGAACATTAAGCACAAATACTAATTTGCTCTCAAAACTACCCAAGGAAATATCTAGCAAATCACTTCAGGGACTAAAGAGATCTGCTATTTTAGCTGACAGGAAATATGCTAATTTTATCGCTAAGCTGCTTAGTTGATAAACCACTTCAAGTTTTATTTTTGAGATTTTGAGAGAGGGGAAAAGACTTGTATTTTATGTTCTTGGATGGATGTAAAGCATATGGTGGTTAAGAAGCTGCTTTGACATTTCCGTGAAAGACAGGAGGTATGCTAATGACTTGGCATGAAAACGTCAAAAAGCTCATGAAACATATGCTGTCAAGCATACATACATACAACACCTGTACAGATCTTCCACTTGTCAACAGTAGCATAGAGTAACATCATCGGCCTATCTTTACAGAATGTGAAGGTGAACTATTTAGAGTCTCAGGTTTGAATAAATGTTCAATCTTGTCTAACAGTAATTGTTCTGGTATATAGCTAAAATAGTACCTATTTAGCGTAATCTAAAAAATGAATGTTGATGGTCCATTTACTGTATTTGTTAAGTATTAGCAGAGTTCTTTTCTTTTGCACAGAGCTGTTCTTAATTCACACAGGTTGCATTCTGTTGAGTGTGTAGTGCCAGGTCAACTGAGGAATTAATGTTTGTTGAGGTGAACAAATTAGCCAGCAGTCTGTAATACAACTAGATTATGGCCAAATTACAGTACATCATTAGTGGAGAAAAGAAGAGGAGAAGTGTGTGTGTGTGTCTGTCTGTCTGTTTGAGAGTGAGAGAGAGAGAGAGAGAGCTAAGTTATATATGTATAACTTATACTAGGGCCAAATGAACTGAAAATGAAAACTGAAAAACGTCTTCACAAATATCATGAAGCATGTGCAAAGCTGACATTTAAAATGGTCTTTACTATTCGAAAAGCCTCTAAAATGGACAAATCATGTTTAGCTTCAAATCTAATAATGTCAATGACAACAAGTTTGTGTCAGGGTTAGGTTTAAGGGTATGGTATAGTAAATATCGTTATATTAGTGTAAATACCATTGATATAGCTTTAAAGGTCTAGTGTGTTTGTGTTTGTGTACTTTGTGTATCGGATCTAAAAGGTCAAAGTGTGAACTGAGGAATATCGACCCACGCACACATTGTCAAACACACACAGTACATGTGTAGATCCACAAACAGAATTAGGATGAATCACACAACATTCTATGAAGACTGAAACATACATAGACATACTCAGCAGGCCAAAAACAATTTTTATGCATGTCTATAAATGATAACTTTTTGTCACTTTCGAGGGAACTTCAACGCTGCGTCAGATGACGCTTTGGGAACGCAACAGCGTGAATGCGTCTGATGCTTGAAAGTCAACTAGCCAACTGCGAGAATTAACATCACGGGTGGATGACGTCATGATCAGTAAGGATAAAAGCACATCCGGAGCGATCGCTCACTAGCTTTTCTGCCTCAGCAAAGCGCTCTGTGTTTGAAACTGTCTGTCTTATTTATTGTTGTCTGTCACGAGATTGTACGGCTCAATACCACAGATATGGCAACACAAACATTCAGAAAGTGTGTCCCTCCCTGCCCGGTTTCTTTCGGGTGGGGACACACAATCTGTGTGTTGTGTGTTTGGGAGCGGAGCATGTCAGCCTTCAAGGGGGCTGACTGCAAGCATTGTGAGAGGCTGCCGCTTCGCACGCTCCGCTCCCACCTGGCACTCTTTGACAAGAGTGAGCAGGACTGCATTCCGCATGGTTCTGGACCCGCTGCTGCCAAGGCAGAGCGGAGAAAGAGATCATGGGGTTCACAGATGGATCTCTCAGAGGGTTTTGAGACGGGCGTGAGCTCTGCGGTTTCTTCTGCCCGGGGAGAGGGCCCGTCACTTCAGCTATCCAGCTCTGAGGAGGTGGATGTGTTGAGTGGCAGAGTGGTGGAAGAAGATTCGCCATCTCTTTCCCCAGTGTACAAGGAGCTGGTGGAGGTGATAACTCGCTGTGTGGTGTGTCAAAGTTAAATATCAGCTGGCCAGATGACTTTCAGGGCGCTAGTCCTAAAAGTAAACTGGACGAGTGCTTTCTTACACCAAGCACTACATCTCCACCAAGGGGCCTTCAATTTTTTTTTTCCAAACCGCACAGTGAGCTGTCCAGATCGTGGAAGAAACTGTATTCTTCTCGTTTATTCAGTCCCCAAGTCAAAGTGTACAGCCATATAAGGGGACTGAATGAATACTTACGAATAATTGAATGAATAATTACGGTTAAACCCTGATGCCCAGGGTTGAACAGACGTTAGCTAGCTATCTGTCCCCTGGTTCAGCATCGTCCCTGAAGGCCCCTACGCTCCCCACTAGACCACTAAAAACAACATCAGGTTTGGTGGGGAAAGCATACATGGCGGCAGGTCAGGCTGGGGCATGTTTGCATACCATGTCCATCTTGCAAGCACACCAGGCTGATCTGCTGAGGGATATGGATGGCGGTGAAGGGATCGGCCCAGACGCAGTTCGAGCCACCACGGAGACCTCCAGAGCTATTAGGCGGGCTATGGCAGCCTTGGTGGCGATGGAGAGGCTAAATTTATCTGAGCTAAAGGACAAAGACAGGGCCTTTCTCTTGGACGCCCCGCTTGCGCCCTCTGGCCTCTTCGGCGACACTGTCAATATAGTCGTCGAGAGGTTCCACGAGGCTAAAAAACAAGCGGAGGTGTTAAAACTCCTCATACAGAGCGCAGCAGAAAGAGAGTGTCGCATCTCGAGCCCCACCTCAGAAACATGGGGCACAGGGGCCACACTCTCAGCCCAGGCCTTCCAAACCGAAGACGGATATAAGGGCCGTTCTTCAGGCGAGGAAGGCTGGGGGCCAGAAGAGGTCCTGACGCCATTTAAGTCAGGATCTCGAGGGCAGCCCCACACGGGGTGGAGCGGTACACACCTCAGTATACGGTACCCACCCCATCTTGTTGCCCTCAGGGGGCTGTTCTGCCAATCCCGCCACCCTCGGTGCTTCAGGAGCAGCGGCCTCAAACGAGGCTGTGATTCGGTGTTCCCTCGACACTGCGTCACAGTCTCGGCCTCTGAGGAGGTTTAAAAATACAGTCAGATCGGGCGGTTCCTGCCTGTATGTTTTTAGGGCGCCGAGATGGCTGTATTAGTGGCACCAGCGACCAGCCTTACACCTGAAATATATCTCAATGGGTCCAGCAGACAATAGAAAAAGGGTCCAAAATTCAGTTTGGTTTTCACCGACCTCTATTCAGCGGGGTGCTACTAACTTTAGTGCGTCCCGAGCAGGCTCTGGTGATGGAGCAAGAAGTAAAGACTCTGTAAGCAAAGGAGGCTATAGAAAAGGTTCCTGTTGCAGACAGAAAGTCAGGGTTCTACAGCCGATACTTCACCCACTTCACTCACTTTCACCCCGCTCGTTCACGAAGTGCGTAGATGCAGCTCTGGCCCCACTCAGGCTGCAGGGCATACACATTCTGAACTATATAGACGGCTAATATTAGAACAGTCAGAGCAGATGGGAGTTTGACATCGAGATGTTGTTCTTGCACACATGTGAAAATTAGGGTTGAGACTGAACACCAAAAAGAGTGTGCTTTCTCCAGTACAGAGGACCACCTTTCTTGGCGTAATATGGGATTCAATGACGATACGGACTACTCTTTCGCCCACTCGCACTGCTGTTATTCTCTCAGTCATGAAAGAAATAAAGCTAGGCCAGTCACTCACTGTGAAACAGTTTCAAAGACTATTGGGTTTGATGGCAGCAGCGTCCAACGTGATACCCTTTGACATGAGACCCTTCCAGTGGTGACTCAGGACCCATTTTGTACGATCAAGATCACACGGTGAGCACTCCGCGCCTTGATTATATGGTAAGATAAATGGTTCCTGTCCCAGGGCCCTGTATTAGGAGCTCAGTGTCGACGAGTCGCACTGGCCACAGATGCTTCTCTCACAGGCTCTCACAGGCTCGGGAGCGGTAATGCAAGGCTGCTCAGCTCAAGGTCTCTGGCAGGGACATCAGCTTTCTTGGCACATAAACTGCCTGGTGATGATGACTGTCTTCAATGCGTTCAAGTATTTCCTCCCAGACCTGAGAGGTCATCATGTGCTTGTTCGCACAGACAACACATCGGTGGTCTCTTATATAAATCGAGAGGGGGGTCTGCGTTCGCGTCCACTTTGCAAACTGGCGCACAAGATCCTCCTGTGGTCCCTGGGAAAGATGCTCTCCTTGAAAGAGATCTTTATTCCAGGGGCCCAGAATACAGGAGCAGACGTCCTGTCGAGACAGGGGCTGAGGCCAGGGGAATGGAGACTTCACCCCGAGGCAGTGAAGTTTATATGGGAGGTTTGTGGCCAAGCAGAGGTGGACATGTTCGTTTCTCAGAACACGACACACTGTCCACTTTGCTGCCTGTGCGCGGCAGCAGCGTGGCCCTGGAGTGTCGGCGGAGACTGTGAACTAGCTCATCCCTTTTCAGGGCCTTACCAACACATCAGCCAGTGGCACAGATCCCCAACAAAATGTCCCATGCATTGTAAAAAGCACTATATAGGTAAAGCTGACTTGACTTGACTTTGGTTTTCCCTCACACATCCGGCTACTCTCGGACTGGATGCCATGGTAGTGAAGTGGCCGAGGCTTCATCTGTATGCTTTTTCCCCAATTGTTATGCTCCCAGGAGTTCTAGAGAAAATTCGCCGGGAAGGAATAAGTCTACTGCTAGTAGCGCCTTACTGGCCAAGCTGGATATGGTTTTTGGACTTAGTGACTCTCCTTGACGGGCCTCCCTCTGAGATCCCGAGGAGGGACCTTCTGTCTCAGGAAGAGGGCACAATATTTCACCCCCGTTGAGAGATGTGGAGCCTATGGGTCTGGCCTCTGAGGGGGCACAGCTCATAGAATCTGGTCTCTCAACTGAGGTTGTAGAGACCATACTTCAGTCCAGAGCTCCTTCCATGAGGAAACTTTATGCACTAAAGTGGAGATTATTCACTTCATGGTGAGCTACGAGACAGCAAGATCCAGTTAACTGCCCGGTCGGTTCAGTGCTAGAGTTCCTGCAAGATTGTTTTTCATCTGGGTTAGCCCAGTTCACCCTAAAGGTGTACGTGTCGGCTATTGCAGGTTACCACGTCCCATTGGGTGGTCCGTCAGTGGGTAGAAACCCGTTGATTATTCGTTTCCTTCGTGGCACCTTGAGGCTAAGGCCAGTAGCACACACAAGAGTTCCTGCTTGGGACTTGGCCATTGTTTTAGAAGGCCTATCTACAGCACCATTTGAGCCACTTGGGTCTGTCTCAGACAAGTTTCTGACTTTCAAGACCATTTTCGTTCTTGTCATCTCATCCCTTAAGTAGGAGAGCAGTAGGAGAGTAGGAGACCTGCACCCTTTTGGTATCTCCCACGTGTCTTGAATTTGCACCTGGCATGGTTAAAGCTTTCCTTTACCCGAAAGAGGGTTATGTTCCCAAGGTTCCTTCCCATGTACCGCGGCCTGTAGTGTTACATTCTTTCTGTCCTCCTTCGTGTTACCCAGCCATACTCCCTGCATACCTGTGATCGATTTGCTTCGGCTACTTTAAGCTAGTGAGCGATCGCTCTGGATGTGCTTTTATCCTTCCTGGTCATGACGTCATCTGTCCGTGACGTTCATTCTTCCCGTTGGCTAGTTGACATTCAAGTATCAGATGCGTTCATGCTGTCGCGTTCCCAAAGCGTCATCTGACGCAGCGTCTCATTCCCTCTCTCAGGGAACTAGAGTTACAGTCGTAACCTGAGACATTTTTCATTGACTCTTGTTTTCTTCCCTTTGATTATCCCCTGAATACATAATAAGTTTGTAGTGTTAAAGCTGGCCACACATTGGTAGATTTTAAAAACGTTATCAGATTTTCAAAATGCGAGAGACCATAATCATGACAATTAAAAAATCATACATTTAACAGTTTTGTTCCTATAGTGTATGGAGTGCTGCAAAATGACTAAGACAGCACACCACACACTAAAGGCGGGCATACACTGTGCGAGTTCGGACATTGCACAAGTTACTAGTCAGTTAATCTGATAATTGCATCAAATCAGCTGGTACAAGGCACGTCTGTATTGCACAGCAAGCTGACAGCAGTTTTCGGAGACCGGAGCTTTCAGTGTTATAGTTATTATTTAATGTTATAGCTTCAGATAGAAAAAAAATAAAAAGACGAGTGTGCAAATGATTTGGTAAAAAGCAGAGAACAGCACAGCCATTCTTTTTTCTTTTTTTTTTTTTTTTTTACCAAAAACAACTAGAGTGTATTTATGTGTGTGATTTATGTGTGCGTGTCAGTGTATGTGTCCGCTGTACAGTGGGAGCCACTGGGCTATAATAATATTCATAAATCTAAGCTATACGATGTGGTTGTGTATGATCTAGCAATAAGGGACAGCCTATACACTGGTCAAAAATGGGCTGACTCCACGAATTTTTTAAATAAACATGTTCGAAAATTATCCTGAGGTTGGGAGGTACTCGTAATGTTCTTGGTTCGGCTCATAATTCCTCTCACACAATGCGAGCCATGACCATATGTGCATCATATGATTTACACGCGATTTCTTCACAGAGAAAAAAGAAAATCGCATTCGAACGCGTACGACAACAATAAACGCATCGTGTCCTGCTTGGCTGTGAACAATCAATCTACAGATTGTGTGTGCGTTTGTCCTCACAAAACAGGATTCAACATGTTGGATATTTTACAATTTGAGATTGGTGTGGTCCCTACATTCTTCCTAGCAGATTCAATCACTCTTAACACACCTCACACTACAGGAAACTCTGATAAGATAATCTGTAGAACCAAGATCGGCCCAATTATCTTGTAGTGTGTGGGTGCCTTAATTTGTCTGATCTCTTCTGTTTTTTGGTTGTTCTGTTTCCTGCGTTTTTGTGCTTTGACATCCTGAGAGTCTGTTATTTTGATTTAGTGTGTGTTAAAATCAACTGCTGCGATTAGATCCAGCTTCTATTTCATCTTGGCCTCAATCTCAGCATGACAATTCTTCAGAGAAAGTGAATACCTTATCAATATTTCAAAACATGAATTTAAGCAACCAATTGTGCACATAAGCAGGTCAAGAGTCCAAACCATAACAAAGCAGAACAGCATTTAAGTCTGATCTTGTGGAGTACTCAGCTAATAATCTTTAGTTTTCTCCTGGAGGTTGAGTAAAGCCCCAAAGCCCCAGCACATTAAACCATAATGAAAGTATTGTTTTTCAGCCTGTTTCTGTTTATAGTTTTTCCCTCGTTATCCATGCCTACCAAAAAATGTAGGATGTGGATGAGACAAAAATATACTGATTATACCCACTAAAAAGAAATTTGAGAAGAACTCTGGATAAATAGAAATGCAGTTTTGGAAACATGTTTGTCAGTTTATTTGTTTGACCAGAAAATATAAAACTGGTTTCAAACTTGTGTAAGCATTTGCCCAGAAGATTATGGATAAATTCACTAAATATTTTGACCTTTTGAATGCAGTAATTCAGCTCAAAAAAAATTTCACTAATCATATGCATTTCAAAGTAACCAGGCATTAAATTCTTTTTTGTCAATTACAGGCACTTTTAGTGCTTAAATAGTGACTATTTACTCACAGTAAATACTACAGTTGACCCTTCGCAAAGATCCGACCACTTTAGTTATGATATGAAGCAGTTTCATATTTAAAATATTGTAATCTTTTAAAGAAGATGAAACAATAAATACCGTATAATGGCTCTTTAATGTGTCGCAACAGATCGCTGTAGCTCCTCAGTTCAAGTATGAACTGATCATCTCTTCATACTAGTTCATTTATAGTATCAAATAAACATGAATGAACACCAGAAGGAATGTTGTTTCAAGCGGAAAAACATTTTTCAAGTTCAAGTTAACCAACGTTAATCTACTAACTCCCCTGACTGCTTTGTCAGACAAAATGGTGGATTCGGGGTTTTGATTGGTCAGATCGACTGTCAATAAAACTGAAGGGTGAAGGGCGAAGGGCGAAGGGTCAATTATCATTTAAATAAAGAAATTGTCGCTCTTTTCAGTGTAAACTATAGGTTTATTACAGATTATTCAAAAGTCAGCAATATTGTAAATGAAACTGTATACAAGTCAGAAGTTTGTGAACATTTTCTATTGAGCATAGCAAAAGTAATTAATCGAATGAAAATTAGTCTCACTAAAGTATGCCATATTACAATGGTGTGCAGCATCCTCTATAAAATAGCTCTCAAAACCTGTCTGAAAGATTGGCAATTTGTGTGCATGAACACAATTTTTGTGCATGTTTGTGTTATTCGGTACCTGATTAATTCATTTATCATTCTTTACTTGATTTGGATACTAAAATGTATTGTTGACAGTGCATGCAAATAGAACTATCAATGAGTACAATTTATTCTTAGTGAATCCTCCTCTCGACATCTTTGTGTGGTCTGTGTGCATGTGAAACTCCAAAGCGAGTTTTCGTTTCAATTGCCGTAAGGCTTTCCACTTCAATGGTGATCCTTGTTTTCGCTTTCTCTTTAATGAGCAACAAAATCAAATAAATAACGATGTGAGAGGACAAGCGGGAGGTACTCATGAATAAAGCTGCACAGATAATGTTGAAACTTAGTTTTTTTTAATTATTTTTTTTTATGAATTTAACTCTGTCTTTCTTTTCTAACATGTTATATTTTACTATTTCTAATATAATATAATAAACAAAATTAGTGCAATATAATATAATGAAAGATAATATAATATAATATAATCTACAAAACGAGTCAATCCTTATGCTTTGATATCTTGGTTTCTTTCGTTTGTTGCAGTTTAATGGACCAGTAAGATTGGAACTTTTATTCTGTAAACTCAGTGCAGATTTCTGTATAACTAACCACCGGCACATAGGAACAATTTTACAAAGCCTGTCTAGAAAAACAATCCTGAAATTACTATGAAGCGAATGTCCGCTCATGATGAATGACCCATCGTGAAATACACACAAGAACAAAGACTAGAGCAATTACTACTGGTGTCAGCAGCTACATAAATGTCTGTAATTTAAATATTCACACATGCTTTCACCTGTGATTTGCATACAAAACACATATGCCTTTTCTTGCCTCTAGGCATCACTTTATTTTCAAACAGCGGACTCATAATTAATGTCTGCCATTGCTATTGAGCTGAGATACACAGAGTGAAGTTGAGAACATGTGAGGTGTAGAATATCTAATGTCGTACATGCCGAGAAGGTGTGAGTGAGAGCAGTGTGTGTGTGTGAGAAAGAGGGAAAGATTACTATCCATTCACTAATACATATGAAAGCCTGAAAACAAAAACAAAAGATGCAAAAATGAACAAAAGGGATAGTTCACCCAAAAATGAAAATCTTGTTAACATTTATGAAATTCCCATGTTGTTCCAAACCTTGATGAGTTTCTTTCTTCTGTTGAACACAAAAGAAGATATTTTAAAGAATGTTAGTAATCAAACAGTTGACGGTAGCCATTAACTTCCATAGGAGGAAAAAAAAACACTATGGAAGTCAATGGCTACTGTTAACTGTTTGATTACTAACATTCTTTAAAATATCTTATTTTGTGTTCAACAGAAGAAAGAAACTCATAAAGGTTTGGAACAACATGGGAATTTCATAAATGTTAACAAGATTTTCATTTTTGGGTGAGGTGTATAGGTGTATTGTAGTATATTATAAAAAAAAGTATCAACCACTATTTGCACTAAGTATAAACAGCATGTGTATTTACACCTAGTGCAAAGAAAATACTGCTATTTTCACCTAGTGTAAATGCCCTCTGTCTTCTTTCTCCCACTCCCACAATACATTGAATTATGAAGTAAAGCGAGAATGTAATGTACAATGTACAACTACAGTACTTTGTGACTTTGTACAGTTATGATTATTTGAATTGTATTGTAAACAAATTAATGTAAATACATTAACTACATGCATTTTATTAAAAGCCAGGCTTAAAATTAAGCACTCAATTTTATGGTGTAACAAGGGTCAAAAAGGTTGAAGACCCCTGCAATTGCTTACTTGTCTTATTCTTAATATAGATAACATCTCACCACAGGTCCAGGGTCAAATATGTGCTGCTCAAATCGAAGAGGTCACAGAGGACACGTGTCACTCAATACTGATCAAAGATCAGCAGGAATGTGCTAATGAGCTTTTAACACCATGCTGACCTTGAGTGGTTGAAGCCACATCCTTTCCACAAACAAACACAAATACACACCTCTGCTTTTTCTGCATATCCAATCAAAAAAAGCTGTAAAAAAAAATACGTGCATGCAGATACAAAAGCACATACTGTACTGAACGTATTGAGGAGACAAATCCACGTTTTCTATAAGCTAACTTTAACCTCTATTTTCTAGCTCTTGTATTTTATCTGGGTTTCACCCTCAGCCTGCTGTTCACAGAAGCATTAATTATTGGCTTACCGCTTTTATCTGCCACCCCACACTCATGACTCAGAAAACACATTCAGGAGATAATAGGATAATAATGAAAAAAAAATCTCAAGTAATAAATACAACATGAAAGAAACAATGAGGCCAGCAGAGACAGAGAGAGAGAGCAGCAGCAATAGCGAAGAACCTTTATGAGATCAAGAAAAACCCTGTGAATACTTTTGGACAAGAAAAAGAACAATTACAGATAGTTGTTGATTTAAAAGAAAATATTTTGTTTTGTTCATGGAAATAAACAAAAGATTATAGTGATATTAACATAAAACAAATAAGATACACATGACATTAAAAATATTTCAGATTCTGCCCAGTTTCTCTGTCACTAATCAAAAAAGTAAATTTGAGACAGTGACCATGTGAACTCCTTTCAACAAACAGTTGGAGGTTCTTACTTCCATTGAAGCACAAAACACTTTTTGGCATTAACTATTACTATGCTGTGCTATAATATAACTTACAAATAAAATGAAAAGAAAAGCTAGAGTTTTAGACCCTTCCCCAGATACCATCTCAAAGAGTGGAAACACTGTGGTGCTTTCAAACATGTCCAACAAGTCAGCTTTTGCCTAAACAATTCTAGATAGTGCCACTGGTGTGTGCCTTACAAGAAATACAAATGTCAGCTTTAATATACAGACAACCACAAACGTCCACAAAAAGTTTACAAAAATGTAAAACAGTTCACTTGAAACCATGAATCTTAACAACAGCTGTTCATCAAAAATGATAGACAATGCTTTCATTGAGGCCTTCAAGTGCTAAATAAACGGTGGTGTTAGCACAAATTATTCCCTCTTCCCTCAAATGGCCAAAAAAAAAGAAGAAAGAAAAAAATAACAAAAAAGAGGGAAAAGAGAAGAGAAGAGTGAGGGGAAAAATAAAATAATGGCAGTTGTTGTTGTTGGGGGGGTAGTTATTAACTTTTTGAATATTAATTTTTGCTGCTTTTTAGCTGCAAATGAAGGTCATAACATATGCTTATGTCATTCAGTCATGGTCAAATGGTTAGAGAGACTGGTAACCCAGAAGATTGCAGGTTTGAGTCTCAATACCGGCAGGAAATGACTGAGGTTCCTTTGAGCAAGGCACCTAACCCCCAAATGCTCCCCAGGTGCCACAGCAAAAATGGCTGCCTCACACGTTTGTGCACTAGCTGGATGGGTTAAATGCAGAGGACAAATTCTGAGTATGGGTTACCATACTTGGCCTTCACATGTCACTTTCACTTTCATTCACTGCAATCAAGAGGATATGAGAAAGATAATGGTAAAGGGTTAGATAAGATGAGACCTTCCCTTGATGGATGAGCCATGAATAATAATAATAAAAAAAAAGTTCTCTCACACAGCGTGATTCATTTTTGAAAGCCACCTCTGATGTAATTTTCATCAGTCTCTTTCAGGAGCCATACAGTAGCCAACAACTGGTGTGGGTGGGTGTGTGTGTGTGCGTGTGTGAATGGCAATACCAGAAATCTTTGACCTTGTAGGAACATTTTTGGTCCCAATGAGGAAAAGAGCTTATAGATCATGCTAAATGATATTTATTGATATTTTTTGATAATGTAAAAATGCGTAAAGTTTTCTGTGAGGGTTGTGTTTATGGTTAGGGTTAAGGGAATAAATATACAGTTTGTACAGTATAAAAATCATTATGTTAATGGGAATTTAATGGCTCCTGATCACAATAATTCAAATAGTAAGATGGTTTTTAGACATTTTAATTTACATTGCAACAAATCCAGTAAATTTGTAACAAAGCAACATCTATTATTGGGTTTACAAAGATATTACAGACAAAACTTCCAAAGAACGTAAAAATCCTCAAAAGGTGAGAAATTATTCATAAATTGTGGAAAGTAAATATAATATTTTTTTTTTTTTCAAATGCAAAAAAAAAGTTTTAAAAGTAGATTTTGGTTAGTCTGTAAATATTATAATTATCTTGAAAATATTTAATAAGTACACTACCATTAATCAATAGGATTGCATAAGTTTCTTATGCTTACCAAGGCAGCGTTTGATCTTAAATACAGTAAAATTGTAAAGTATTACAATTTAAAATAACGATTTTGCAATTTAATTGTAATGATGGAGACAGCAGGATGGGATCCAAATGCAGGCTTTATTGAGCAACGTGGTCAAACAGGCAATGGTCAAATCAACAGCAAACAGGAATGTAAGAGGAATGGCAGAATCGTGGTAAATAGGCAGGCATAAGTTCAGGTCAGGCAGATATCGTTCACAGTCCAGTAAAACAGGCAATAAATCCAAGGGCAGGCAGATAACGGTCAGAACACGGGTGAAACAGGCAGGGAGACAACGGGAAGACAAGACAGATATAAATGCTAGGAAATGCCAACGAAAAGAAGATCAAGACCTAGCCGTGAATGTGAGTGTGAGACTGAATGTCTCTTTTATAGTTTGTAAAATGAACTTCAGCTGGTAGAGGTAATCAGTGACTGGGTAATAGGCTGCAGCTGGTGCGGTAATCAGTAACAGGGTGCAGGACTTCTGGGAAATGTAGTCTATAAGCATGAGTGGGAGTGGGATGTATAGCCCATGGCGAAGTGCCCTCCAGTGGTGATCGCGGGCACTTCAGCTGACGATCGTTACATTAATATATTTTAATATGTAATTAAGTTCTATAATGGCAAAGCTGAATTTTCAGCATCATTACTACAGTCTTTAGGGTGTCTCTACAAAATTAGTTGATGAATAGAAAGTTTAAAATGATAGTTTTTTACTTCAAATAGAAAACTTTTGTAAAACTATAAATGTCTTTACTCTCACTTTTGATCCATTTAATGCATCCTTGATGAATAAAAATAGCCTATTCATTAAAAAAAAAAAAAAAAAAAAACTTTCTGACCACAAACTTTTTGCATAACGTTCTGCATAAAGTCAGGTAAATGTGTATTTGGACAGGTATTCATGACACTATTCCAAGATAGAGCAGTTAAAGTGAAGAGAAAGTGAAAACGTGCAGAAAACCCAGTGCTTCAGTATCTTTATCAGAGCTCAGCATGCAACTCTGCAACAAAGCCCATTTGCAGCTCTTATCACACAGAGCAGGCCACAGCATGAAGCTCCACCCTAAGGCTCATTATTCCAATCATATCAAATACTAGCAGACACGGCTCCTCACAGCTTAGGTTATCCACATTGTTTGATGATGCTCAGTGGGGCTCAGCATGGAGCATTGCTATAGGCCTCATACTGCACCTCAGGTCAGAGTGAATAGGTCCGAGCGTCGAGCTGCGCTGTGAGGCGCGGCTGATTGAACGCAGAGGCCAAAGCCTGTTGACTTTCTCAAGTAGCTGTGCTGGATTTCATCTACTGTGCTGGGGAATATGATTGAAAGCACGCTCTGAAAAAAGCTACAGGTAAAGTAAAATTACACCAATGACTGCACCGCCTAAGACCCTTCTTTCCAAGCTCCAGAAGGTGTCAAAGACAACACCACACTTATTGGCCTCATCCAAGACGGTGACAAGTCTGCCTACAGACAGGAGGTTAAAGAACTGGTTGTCTGGTGTGGTCCTAAAAGCCTGGAGCTGGACACACTCAAAGCAGTGGAGATGATTGTGGAGTTTAGGAGAAACATTCCTGCACAAATGTAGGGAACCACTAGTTATACATAAATCACGTAACAGTTCCAAGTTTTCACTTACATATACGACTTAGTTTTAATCTAAATGACGCATTTGTGTGTTGAGTGAGCATGCAACAGAGGTGCAATCTCTCTCTTTGCCATGGGATAACGTTAGTAAGTGAAGTAACGTTAGTAGTGATGTCTGTGGAAAAGGGATGTGATTGACAAGCTCTCACGTCCGTGCCACGACTCGCTCAATCCACTCTGCATTTGGCTTTTCACCTTGCCCACAGCAGCTATATATACGTAAATGTTTCGTTTGTTTAACATTCTATTAATTCAATACATTTATTTCATAGACCTCCTTCTCTGATAAATCCATTGTGCTCTCTGATTGCTCTGCTCTGTTGTCTGTGTTTCTTCGTCACAAGCACTGTACTGTACACGCTGTGTGGTTGTTGGTATTGGAGCATTTTAATGAATATGAGTACAAGTACATGAGCACAGTGTCGGGCCCCATACCGATACTGGTATCGGTGGATTCCTATTTAGAAGACTACATCATTGGCACACCCCAAGAACTGTACTCATCCAGAGTGAATGAAAGGGCTGGTAAAATTACTCTAGACCCCTAACATCTAGGCCAATTTCTCTTTAAACTGTTGCTGTCTGGTTGGAGCTACAGAGTAGAGGGCTGCATTGGGTTTGGACTCCCGCGGAACCCGTGGGACCCAATGAAAATCTGGCGGGCGGGCTGTTTTCCCTTTGCTGCGAGCGGGAGTGGGCGGTCAGAAAATTTGGCGGGAGACCCGCGGGGAACGGTGGGATTTGGCGTGTAGTAGAAATGGAGTCAACACAAGAAGTTGAGAAGAAAATTAAAGCGGCTGTTTACACTTGACAAAAGCAAAACAAGGAAAATCAGACATATGGAAACAATTCTCAATTGACCCTTCGCAAACAGTTTGATTGACAGGCGATCTAACCAATAACAATGCCGAATCCGCCATCTTATCCGACAAAGCCGTCAGGGAGTAGCCTATAGTAGATTAACGTTAACGATGAACTTGAAAAATTCTGTGTACTCATGTCTTTCCGCGGTTGAAACAACATTCATTCTGATGTCCATTCATGTTTATTTGATGCAATAAATGAACTAGTATGAAGAGAAGATCGGGTCACGAGCCATTTGAAGGATCTGTCACGACACATATAGGAGCCACTATACGGTATTTAGTGTTTAAACTGCTTTAAAAAATTACAATATTTTAAATATGAAACGTTTTCATACCTTGTCAGTGTCCTCATTGCTCCGCGATGCATTTTTCACTGCGGGAGAACATGATGTGTGGCGTGAGAGAGCATGGGTTGTCGGGCATTGCAACACGGGGCGGGTTTTGCGAAGGGTCAATTGTCACTGACAAAAATGGGAGTTAAACTTCATAAGTTGCGATAAATGTGCAAAAGTGTTCATTTACATAAATAAATAAATAAATAAAGACATAAATCTGGCACCTCTGCCCTGAGGCAAGATACCTGCAGTTTTCTGTTTCCAAATTACTCGTTTGGTGAGTGTGTATGCAGTAACCTAAAAACTGAGGTGCCGCTAGTTGTGGTTTTTTAACAGTTTTTAACAGTCAGTTAAATAATAAGCCTACCCAATATGTTTGTCATGTGTCATGCTGTGGTTAATTCATCTTATTTAAGCAATCATGTTTAAAGTCTGTTATTCTGGATGTTAACTTGAACGAATATTTAGTCTGAGTATATATGTAGCTACATTACGTCAGATAAAGTCCGCGGGAGCGGGCGGGAGTGGACACAAATATTGCGGGAGTGGGCGGGAGTGGAACACACAGGTTGCGGGAGCAGGTGGTCTTGGTCATACATTCAGCGGGAGTGGGCTGGTGCGGGTTTAAGAAAACAGTCCCGCGCAGGGCTCTACTACAGAGCACTGAGCTCCAGAACAGCCAGGCACAATAAAAGTTTCTTCCCCCAGGCCATCTACCTTATGAACAGTTAAATGCCCCCACTGGGCAATAAACATGTGGAGGATGGATGGATGGATGGATGGACAGGTCTAGGTTGTAGTTGCTTGCAAAACAAAAGTTCCACTTGTACAATTCTCATACCAGCCAGGCACAAAAATGCAGATATACCGGCCGATATATAATCGATCTTAGCATCATATCAGTCAGCTACTAGCAACCACCCAGAACATCAAAAGAAAAGAAAAGAAATGAAAAGAAAAGAAGCAGCCTAATGGTCCCTATATCCAAAGGTTGCAGGTGGAGCTGTAAGTAAAGGTCACCCCAGAGACTTACTGAGATTCTACTCTGTCATCATTGTGTTCTTCACTAAGGCTGTTAACCCGACTGCTCTAGGGGAACCGTTTCTGCAATTAGTGTACTTGGATGACAAATGTCTGCTAAATGGCAAATAACTAAACACACAAAGCCATAGAGACCCTGATCACACCATACTAGAGTCAGTTGTGTAAGCTTATTAAACAACACCTCAGTTTACTGTAGAGCATGTTTTCAGAAAAAAGATGGGCAAAAAGATGAATAAAAACAGAAGAGGGTAAAGCTTCAGCACAGAGCTGTGTCCACGAGGAGCCATTATATTTAATGAAATCCTTCTTTGCAATGCCCCAAGCACATAAAGCTAGCGGCTACTCTTCTACAGACCTCCAATAGATTTTAAAAGAAATACAATCCCACTAGGGCTTTCATTTATATCCTGGTCTTAGAATAACTTCATTTGTCAAAACTGTACAGGAGAGATTGCAAAACTGGTCTAGAATCAGCAAAGAAGAGTGTCAGAGGAGGATGACCTCTGAGGTCATTTCTGTGCTTTGATTTATGATGCTAGAGCAAGAGTTTGGGTGGAGGAAGCTAAGGATCAATATGTACTGGAGGATTCTCAATTGAGGATCCAATCATGCTCAATTCACATTTCAAAGCATGTGTCAACAAATAATAAAGAATATCCATGAAATGTTCTCTCTTTACTAATAAATTCACTGTCAACAAATGATGTTGAGATGAATTGGAAAAAAGGTGTAAAAAAAAAAGAATGTTTGGGAAAGTGATTGTTCATTTAATCCATTCACAAGAATATGTATTCATAACCAGCTGCTCACCTCACTTCTGCGGCAATAAACAAACTAAGAAAGATATGAATGAACAGGGAAAACAAAGACAAATACAGATGTACAAGAAGAATCTCTAAACAAAAGCAAGAGAGGATGAGGCTGAAGAGGTATGAAAGAGAGAAGTGGTTGGACAGAGGCATAGGGAAATAAAGAAATGGAAGAAAAGCATGAACAAGAGTAAATGAAGAGGAAAGAGGAAAGGGGAAAGGGAAAGGTTGTGAACTGAATTATAGAAATTGATAAGGGTATTAGTGTCAGAAAGAAGGGTGAAATAGGTTTTCTGGTGTTGGGTCACCAAAACCCTTGCTCACTTCAGACTTTAGCCTTTCTATTTCTCTTAGTTCTCAGCCTTGTTTGCAGTTTATCCTTGTTTCTGTGTCTTCTCTCTCTGTCTCTAACAATGCAACCCAAAATAAATATCTACTGCAGCAATTTGGAGAATCAGTTGCAAGGTCATTATGCAACATATGATAGACTACACTGAACATACACACATCCACCTGGACACACAACATACTGAATCCATCCACAAACATAAGCACAAAAAGCTTGGCCATACTTCACTCTGAAATCACAGGAATTAAAATACAATATGAAGCCTATTTAGGACCAACAAGATGAGAATTTTCAGGAAAATTAATTCTCTGTACTATAATTTTAAAGGAAATAATGATCAATCATTTCAGTTATACAATATTTATACATTTTGGTTTGTTTTTCTAAATTTAACTTATGCCCATGTTAATTAAACAAATGTTTGTGTCTGGACAGGACCAATTTCATTACCGATTCTCAGCATTACAGTAATGAAAATTAAGTGGAAAAGTTCTTAATTGTGCTTAATCACGAACAAGACATTTCAATGGTTTCCCCTACACTGATTAATGAGATTAAATGTAGAGCAAATTGAGATTTTCACTTAAGTCTCCTGCTTCCAGCATCTTGATCCTGAGAAAAATACCCCAGTATTCTCTTACTTTCTCAGTTTCATAAAAGATCTCAATTTCTCAAACTGTGCTGAGATTTACCAAGGCATCAACATTTGTGATTAGAAGCCAGATATTTGAGTACAAACACAAACTAGAGCTGTCGGTATATTGGTATTGATGATAAGCATGATATTTAAAAAATGAAATATCAATATCAGGTTTTCAAACACTATGAATTCAAATTCTTCGAAGGCCAAATTATCTGGTACATTCACTATCCACATTCATTTTATAGCTAATTTTATTGAAGATAAAAACTGGAACTCTGAGGAAGAAATGTACATCCACAACAAATAAACACATAACTAGAAAATAGATGGATAGTATGTACTGCAAAGTAAATAAAAGAGTAAAAAAAGAGAATATAACAAAGTCTTATCCTAACAGACAACTAAGAACACATTTACATTTTTTCCATTATACGCATGTGAAAAGGAAATGACAGTGTTTGTTTCAAATCAAAACCACAGCTACACACGTGGTGACACAGAAACCACACCGAATGGATGACATTGGAATGTAATATAGAAAATATTACTAATCTTTCTCACACACACGTCTTGAGAGGGAAAATATACACATACAAATATGACTGCATTGCAAACCATGTATATTTTCCCACATAAAAGAGGCAGTATAATAGCCATATGACAGACTAATTATTATAATATATTTCAATAAATCCTTTGCAAATCTAAGATGGCAGCACACGCAATGAGAGCCAATTCAGAGCAGCACTGTCAACTACACTTGACAACTCTGATATCTATAATGCATGAGTCTCCATTTCTGTGGCGAGGAACTTGTGCTGGAAAACACAAAGATGTGTTTGTGTGTGCGTATGTGTGTAGAGGAAGAATGAAAGGAGCGCTATCAATCATTTGACTCATCAGTGCGTTAATGTCTGCGTGCTTGTCAGCATGTGTGTGTGTGTGTGTGTGTGTGTGTGTGTGCGTATGTGATGAGATCAGGCTCATCTCTATGTCATTATGGAGCAGCTCATAGGTTATCAGGGGAGGTGAGAGCTATTTATAACGCTTCTCTCCTCTTCCTTCCTCTCTCTCATACACATGCTGTTCCTAACATGTTCTCTCTCATTCTCTCTTCCTATCATCCCTCTCTCCCCTTGACCAACTTATGAAGGTGGGGTGGCAGACAAACATTTAGACACTATACAGTGACAGAGTACACTCACACACACACATATCAAAGCACATTTGCTTGTTATCACATGCTGTTATTATTCTGGCCAACACATTAATTTTGGAACCAATGGGGCACATACTTCAAATAACCAATCACAGCAGTCAACTCGTCACTTATTTTCAGACTGTTTTTGTGCACCAATTCATGATTCACTTATAGGAATCACATTCACATCCACTGAACTATTAAATGCAAAATCTTTTCTAAATCTCTTCGCTAACTACCATTATATTAGAACTGCATTCTCACCAGTGCTACTTAAACTGCCAAAGTCACGTGATTTCAGTAAACAAGGCTTTAAGTCATAAGTGTTTTGAAATTTCAATGGTTCACATGAATTTGGCAGTTTGATACATGCTTTGAACCACTGATTCAAAACAAAAGGTTCGTAAAGCTTTGAAGCTGCATGAAGCAGTGTTTTGAAATCGCCCATCACTAGATATTGAGTCGTTATTTTGTTTGTTTGGCACACAAAAAGTATTCTCGTCGCATTAAGGTTGAACCACTGTAGTCACATGAACTGTTTTAAATATGTTTTTAGTAGCTTTCGAGGCAATTGAAAGTGTTAATTATCTTGCTGTCAATGGAGGCCTCACTGAGCCATCGGATTTTATCAAAAATATCTTTAATTTGTGTTCTGAAGATGACCAAAGGTCTTAGGGGTGTGGAACGATATGAGGGTGAGTAATTCATGACAGAATTTTAATTTTGGGTGAACTAACCCTTTAGCTTATTTTTATTATTATTATTCATTTATTTTTAAATCTTAAGGCCCATTTAAAATTTGCTGAGCTCCCCTACTGGGCCAAGGCCCACTTGGTTGAAAACCACTGTTCGACCAGGTTGAAAGCAGGTCAACCAGCTGACAGTTCACTTGATAAATAATTGAGAAGTTTATACCAGCAAGAAACCATGTACATTTAGCTATCAGAAGCTGGTTTCAGCTAGATTGTCTAGCAGGCTATGAGTGCTACCGCAGTGTGTGAATTCAATGACTGTGGCATTTGTATATTTGCACACAAGTGCTCTTCAGTGTTTGACTGTTTAAGTAATTGCAGTGTACATGATGTTTGTGCTTTCTTAGTAGTTTCTTTGATAAGAAAGCATCTGGACAGAATATAATGGCAAATGTAATACCCTCCAGACATACAGAATCAGAGAAATGAATGGAGTATGTACACGCAAACACAAATCTATGATGTGTTTTGATTTGCTATTCATTTAACTCTCAGCATATGCCAACATTTAGGAAAATAGCTCAAACAAGCCATAAATCTTAAAATAAAAGCCTCCGCATGTTTATTTCCTGTGCATCTTGGAAAGGCAATTGAATAGTTTTTCACTCACTCAGTGATCTCTTCGGTAACCGTATGTTCCACCTGTAAGCGGGAGTTCACCTCGATGAAGTAGTGATTTCCGTGTTTGTCCACCAGGAACTCCACTGTGCCTGCATTCTCATAGCCGACCTATGAAAAATGTTGCAGTTGTTGTGTTAGCATGAAAATACATTTAACATGTGAGTACATGTTTATGGACTACTTTAAACCAGCTTTAAGGTTGAACCACTGTAGTCACATTGATTATTTTCACAATGTCTTTAGTATCTTTTTGGACCTTGAAAGTGGTGGTTAAAATGCTGTTTATGGAGGAGTCCGATACCTCTCAGATTTCATCAAAAATATCTTAATTTGTGTTCTGAAGATGAACGAAGGTCTTACAGGTGTGGAACGACATGAGGATGAGTAATTAATGACAGAATTTAAATTTTTTGGGCTAACTAACCCTTTAAGGTGATGATACACATGGCAACTTTTTGAGCAATGTTGCCGAGCGATGTTGCTTGGGCACTTTCCCATTGAGAATGGGCAACAACTTTCAATCTAAAGTATCCAGATAGAAATTTGTTGCCCTTTCTTAATGGGAAAGTGCCCAAGCAAATTTGCTCGGCAACATTGCTCAAAAAGTTGGCCCATGTATTATCACCTTTAGGTTAGATTTTTTAGGTGTTTGAATAGGGATATAATTAAACTCTGCAGGGCAGTTGCCTTCCAGGACCGTAGTTGCCCATCCCTGCACTACTTCAAGCTGCACTGATCTTTGGAAGGCATCCAGAAAAATGGTTGGTTGCTAAGTTAAGACACACCACAAAGACCCAACACATCAGCTCCACAGTATGCAATAATCAAAAGATGCTTTCTGTTAGACACTAGAAATAACGGTAACATTGTCAGAGATTTTGGTATGGAAATTTTGAGAAGATGAGTAAGTTTGAGAACTTTATTTACATGTGCTGGCATCCCCAGGGGCTTCTACTTGAGCTCCCAGAGGAATGACAGTTTGAACCTAACATGATGAGCAGAGATTTAGTTTAAAAAGCCCAAACTTTCCCTCTTTAAATCTCTCAAGCTTGTAGAAAAAACCCTCAGGCGATTGGTTAATTCTGCTGAACAGTGTGGTGCCAGTGGAAGGAAGCAAAGAAGCTTCTGGTAAAAGCTATGAAATCAGCAGGACCACTGCTCTTGATACCAGCCCAAAACACAACCCATGGAGCAGGAGATATGTATGAGATATAGAGATAGATATACTAGGTGAGATGAAAACAGATTCACATTCAATGTAGAAGAAAAAACAGAAGGAGATCCAAGATACAGAACCTGCGTCTTTAAAAGTTTGCAGATCTCTTCTCTTTTCCTGGTGTCTTCTGTATCACAATGTCTTTCATAAACACTCATTCAGGCTACTCGAATACACCGAAGGGATTGAAGATAATCCAGTGCCAAAATTCACTGTAATCTGATCCAATTTCTCCCCACAATTTAGCGTTGCCTACTAATCCCACATTGCAACGAGCTTGCCAAAAGCAGACGCTCACCCACACAAACAACACAAACACAAGTATACACACAGAAATATAATTTCAAGCATAGCTTTGTAAACTTACTCTGACATATTACAATATTCACTACATTTACATAGACAAATCCACACTTTTAGATGCTTTACACAAACAGACTTTCAAACTACTGTGATGCTGATTCGACTAAATTAATTCACTCAGCTTCCATCCTTTTTCCATTCATCCCTCCTTCCCTCATCCCTAAACACCCCATGTCAATCGTGCCAGGAGGATTTGATGCTTTTTAATCTTAAACGACTAACATGACCATGAGAACAGGGTTCAAACTGACGTTAGCTAAACCACTACTGATAAGAGGAGAGAAAAAAAAAAATGAATGAAGCAATGCCAAACATATGGATGAATGAGCAAACGAATAAACAATGAATGAAAAAAAAAAATCAATGAACAAATTAATTCTAGAATGTGAGGTAAAACCACAACTCTTTCCTCACAAAGAAAAAAAAAAATAGTTTTTGAGATTGTTGTATATGTAATATGGAGCATTCCTTCATGCACAAAATACATGCCAATGTTAATGCTTATAGATTAAATTTCACCCACAGTGATTTATCAAGCCTGAATGTCGCCGCAGAAACTGTAACTGCATGTACAAATTGAAAGCACCGGAGGACAAGAATTGATCTGATCTATGTGGATACACATGTGCCAACTGTCATTGTGGCAAAATGGAAAGTTAACAGAATATTTAAAACAACTCTGCTGCTGGTCTTCTAACACGCAAACTGAGCTGAGCCGAACGATTACGTCACTGCTTTCTCCAGTGCTGATATATATAAATTAACTAGACTAATAACTACTGATCTTTGCAATGGAATGAATCAATAATATATAGAATAAGCTGGACAATGACACAATTTTCTTTGGGAGCTGCTGTGCAGCCAAAGATTATTTGCCAATTATTAATGTAAAGCTGCTTTGCCACAATTTGCATTAAAAAAGCGCTATATAAGTAAAGCTGACTTGACTTGATGCATGTGACATGAATTGATTTATTCAGAATTATTTTTTAAAATAAAACAAAATCATAAATGATCTTCCAAGGATTTAATTTACATAAATGTACTCTGATATGTGTATAAAATGTGTAACATGTATATTTATACAATAAATAAAATTGTGTTTACTATTTTATACATTCATTGACATCATATAAATGGACATACTTGGGTCATACATCAGGGTTGAATAATCCTATAAAACTAAACAAAGATAATAATAATAATAATAAATTAACATGACATAACTAGAGAACGTCTCGGGTTATGACTGTAACCCTTGTTCCCTGAGAAAGGGAACGAGACACTGCGTCGATACGACACTTTGGGGAACGCCCTCAGCGTGACGCATCTGAAGCATGAATGAAACTATTCCAATCCTGATTGGTGTTGCGTCATGACGTAACATGTGACGGCATACACGGAAGCTACAAAGGGACGCCGGCACACAACAGAGTTAGCTTTCGCGATGAAGCAAGCCGCTCCCAGGCATGGAGAGGTGTGGCAACGAGACGCAGTGTCTCGTTCCCTTTCTCAGGGAACAAGGGTTACAGTCGTAACCCGAGACGTTCCCTTTCGAGGGAACTCGCACTGCGTCGATACGACACTTTGGGGAACGGATACCCACTATGCCAGACCGAAACATGCCTGCCCTAGTGTGAAGCGGAACCCGGCACACCTAGGACGAGAGGACTCGTGCACCGAGCGTGGAGGGACGGTGTAGACTATAAAAAATATAATGAAGGTATGTGGGGTGGACCACCCAGCCGCATCGCAGATGTCCTGCAACAGGACCCCTGACAGGAGGGTCCTAGAGGACGCCATGCCCCCTGGTAGAGTGGGCCCTCAAGGCCACAGGTGAAGGCAGACCGCGCACCTGGTAGGCCAAGGCAATAGCTTGAACAATCCAATTACTGATTGTCTGCCTAGACGCAGGAAGTCCTTTTTTTTTTTTTTTTTTTTTGGTGGTCCACAATACACCAACAACTGCTCCGATCTCCTTCAATGAGAGGATCTTTGGACAAAGATCTTCAAGGCTCTGACAGGGCAGAGCTGATGAAGCCTCTCTTCTTCCGCCGCCACATGAGGTAGGGGGTGGAAGGCCTGAAGAACTACCGGCCGTGCCACCCTAGATGGCACCCTGGGCACATAGCCGGGCCTAGGGTGAAGAATGGCCTTAACTTCCCCGGAGGCAAACTCCAGGCAAGTCGGCGAGACAGCCAAGGCCTGGAGGCCGCCTACTCCTTTGAGAGAAGTAATCGCCAGGAGAAAGACCATCTTGAAGGTCAGGTTCTTCGCCATAGCCGACTTAAGCGGTTCGAAGGGGGCAAGTGCCCGTCCCTCAAGAACCACCGCCAGATCCTAAGTTGGGATCCGGGACTGAGTCGCAGGCCTCACCCTCCGTGCACCACGGAGAAAACGTATGACCAGCTGGTGCCTCCCCAGGGGCCCATCACTTAGAGGAGTGTGGAAAGCCGCAATGGCAGCCACATACACCTTAAGTGTGAACGGGGTAAGACCAGTAGAGAAACGATCTTGGAGGAACTCCAGCACTGAAGCGACCGGGCAGTTAACTGGATCCAACTCACGCTCTCCACACCACGTGTAAAATACATTCCACTTTAGGCCATATAATCTCCTTGTGGAAAGAGCCCTAGAACTGAGTATGGTCTCAATCACTCTAGCTGACAAACCAGCCTCTAGGTACTGAGCCCCCTCAGGGGCCAGACCCACAGTTTCCACAGCTCTGGCCGAGGGTGTAATATTGTACCCTCTGCCTGAGATAGCAGGTCCCTCCTCAGAGGGATGCCAGGAGTGACGTGATGTCTGAGAACCATACTCGGGCCGGCCAGAACGGGGATACTAGCAATAGACTGACCCCTTTTTTCTGGACCCTCTCCAGGACTACCGGGAGCAGAACGATCGGGGAAAAAGCGTACAGACGCAGCCTCGGCCACGTCTGTACCATGGCATCCAACCCCAGTGGGGCTGGATGCGTGAGAGAAAACCACAGTGGACAGTGGGTCGTCGCTCGAGACGTGAACAAAACCACTTCCACTGGGCCGAACCTCTTGCATATTGATTTCACCACCTCTGGATGAAATTCCCCCGGGTCTCAACCCCTGCCTCAACAGGACGTCTGCTTCCTGATTCTGGTCCCCGGGGACATACATCGCTCTGAGAGACGACAGTTTCCCTGGGCCCACAGGAGAATCTGATGCGCCAGTCTGGACAGAGGGCGCGACCTCAGACCCCCCTGATGGTTCAAGTACGAGACCACCAACATATTGTCCGCTCGTACTAGGACATGGTGCCCGCAGAGATCTGGGAGAAAGCTCCTCAGAGCTTTGTAGACCGCCAGCATTTCCAGTCAATTGATGTGATGGGATGCATCTGTCGAACGACTTTGCGGCGACATGACGCTTCCAGTACGGAACCTTGGGACAGGAACCAAGGTTTCCTCCATATGGACAGTGCACGAAGGCATTGGCGCGTGACCTTGATCATACGGAATGGATTTCCTCTTGAGGAAAACCCCTTGGTTTTCAACCACCACTGTAGGGGTCTCATGTACAGAAGGCCAAAAGGAATTACGTTGGACGCAGCTGCCATGAGCCCCAGCAGTCTTTAAACTGCTTCACAGTGATAGCGTGGCCTAGCTTCATGCTGGAAACCATCGCCAGGATGGACTCGCCACGAGCGGGAGACAATTGTGCCCACATCGATCTCGAGTCCCATACCACCCCCAGGAACACAGTTCTCTGTGCGGGCGACAACACGCTCTTTATGGTGTTGAGTCTCAACCCTCGGCTCTGAATGTGGCCAGGAACGACATCTCGATGCCGAACTGCCATCTCTCGAAACTGGGCCAGAATAAGCCAGTCATCGAAGTAATTTAGCACACAGATGCCCTGAAGCCACGATGGTGCTAGAGCTGCATCCATGCACTTGGTGAAAGTGCGAGGGGAGAGAGCTAGGCCAAACGGAAGAACCCGATATTGGAACGCTTCCCGAAAGCGAACCTCAGGAACTTCCTGTGATGGATACATGGAAGTATGCGTCCTTTAGATGTATCGTGACAAACCAGTCCTCGGATCTGATCAAACTCACGATGATGGGAATAGTGAGCATCTTGAACTTGAATCTCCTCAGAGAACGATTCAAATGCTGCAGATCTAAAATTGGACGCAACCCCCCATCCTTCTTGGGAACAATGAAGTACCGGCTGTAGAACCCGGACTCCCTGTCTGGCGGAGGAACACGCTCTATGGCCTCCTTACCAACAGCGAGTGAACTTCCTGTTCCATAACCCGACCCTGCTCTGGGTGCACCACAGTCCAGACCGCCCCATTGAAACTCAGGGGGCAATAGCCGAACTGCAGTCTGTACCCCTTTTCTACGCTGGGCCCACGGAGATATACTCGGAATGCATTGCCATGCGCCGATATAATCTACTAAGGGAATCAGCCTCTCAAGGCTGACCTCGGGTGTAATTGGAGTATCGTTCACGACCCCCTGAAACGGAATACTGGCAGGGAAAGGTCGAAAACAATTTTCTGTGTGCGGACGCCGTCGCTGCCAGGCCGCAAGCCCTTGGGGCGGACACTGCAGCATGCGTTCGCTGGAAATTGATGCGGCCCGAAGCGTACTGGACGGCGGGGTTCCAACATCGATTTCCTGAGGGTTCCGCCCAATAAAACACAGCCATAAAACACCAGACAAGTGAAGCATGATCTGGATGATAGGCTGAATATAGCATATTAAATAAATAGACATCTAAACTTCTCAAAGTAAGATGACCATTCCACATTTTAATTCATCGGAATAAAATGTAGCCATTAACATACTATATTGTTATTTATTGCGGAACCGAAATCTACACGTCGCCTCGGCAGACGCGAGATCAAAGCCATACAATCTTTACTGCAGTTAGCAGACTCGAAATCTACGCGTCGCCTCGTCAGACGCGAGAACAGAGCCACTAGATTCGTTTGCAATTTGCAGACTCAAAATCTACGCATTGCCTCAGCAAATGCGAGATCAGAGCCATAGAATCTTTACTGCAGTTAGCAGACTCAAAATCTACGCGTCGCCTCGGCAGACGCGAGATCAGAGCCACTAGATTCGTTTGCAATTTGCAGACTCAAAATCTACGCATTGCCTCGGCAAATGCGAGATCAGAGCCATAGAATCTTACTGCAGTTAGCAGACTCAAAATCTACGCGTCGCCTCGGCAGACGCGAGAACAGAGCCACTAGATTCGTTTGCAATTTGCAGACTCAAAATCTACGCATTGCCTCGGCAAATGCGAGATCAGAGCCATAGAATCTTTACTGCAGTTAGCAGACTCAAAATCTACGCGTCGCCTCGGCAGACGCGAGATCAGAGCCACTAGATTCGTTTGCAATTTGCAGACTCAAAATCTACGCATTGCCTCAGCAAATGCGGGATCAGAGCCATAGAATCTTTACTGCAGTTCATGTTACACAAGACTTTTTTATTCGAGATACTTCTGAATAAACACAGCCAGCCCCCTCGAGAGCTGACTGTTGGTGCCCCGCACCCAAAAGTGATATGCACCGATCGCGTGTGTCCCCCTTTTCATAAGCGAGGTTTCACCCGCGGCAACACTGAACATATCCACATCCTCAGATGCAGATAGCTCAGCATCATGCTCCCGCACTGGGCAGAAGAAACCGCTGAACGGGCTTCCGCGCCAGGAACAGGAGCATAGGAAGACACACTTTCAAGTTCCAACGGGACACACAACACCAAATAGGACTGACAGCTTGACAGAAAGCGCTTGCTGAAGAGCAAAAAGCTAACTCTGTTGTGTGCCGGCGTCCCTTTGTAGCTTCCGTGTATGCCGTCACATGTTACGTCATGACGCAACACCAATCAGGATTGGAATAGTTTCATTCATGCTTCAGACGCGTCACGCTGAGGGCGTTCCCCAAAGTGTCGTATCGACGCAGTGCGAGTTCCCTCGAAAGGGAACCATAAGTGTCAAGGACAATATCTATAGGTGCTCCCATCTAAGCTAATATGTACCTCTTTTACCTCTTTTAATAAAATTAACTCAAAAATGTGTCAGTTTAATGTTGTACTTTATTTGTAGTTTTAGCATTTGAATTAAGATTGTTAAAATAACTCATTTACATCATGTACATTTCCGCCACTAGAGATCACTTATTAAAAAAACAAGGATGTAGCTTGATGACGCCTTAATTTCGTTGAATGATGGGAGGTGTTGTCTTCACGTCTACAGCCAGTGGAAAAGAATTGGGACTCTTTTCTTTATTTAATTTCTTTAACAGGGACCATGACCAGAGTTAGCTAAACAGCTAATTTGCATCTGTAGTCCCTGGACAGAAATCATGTTCATGGATGAGATTATTAACGTTACTGTAGTATGAAGCAGGGCAAGGCAGAGCGCTGTATGAGAAGAAACGAGGCTGCTGGAGCGATTGCTAATGAGAGATGAGTGCGAAATGTCGCAAGAGCAGTGGAACTTTTATTATGCCACAGTCGTCGCTTCCGCTTCTTCCTGTCAAGCGTATGTGGGGTAAAGCAGCATTGTTTTATCATATTAGATACATTTCAATGTCGAAAGTTGTTATAGTGCTACTCTGCGTTCACTCGGTGGCTACTATGAGACATTTGTTGCACACTGCAGTAAGCTAGATCGAAAATAGGTACAAGATTTAAAAAAAAGATTTAAACAATAAGACTTACTGTGTTGAGCTACATAACATGATATAGCTCATCTCAACAGTAGCTCACCTGTTTAATAAAACACATAATATATTAAAGCATCTTTGGTGTTTCCATAGTTTCTACAAAATAAAACAGGAAACCGCGGGTATGATGTCATTGATAAGCGATGGTTAATGCACCATTGCTAAATAAAAGAATCAATTTTAGATTCATACTGTCCATATACAATTCTTGTGTCATGGCTTAATTGTTCCGTGGCTCCATAGTGATTAGTCACATGACATTTATGGTTCATGCAATTGGCCCAAAAGAAGATGGCTATAATCAGGTCACAGCTTTCTACAGTTACTACAGACCTCCTTGACCTGTGCCAATAGACCTCCCAGTCTCTTTCTAATCCTTTCACTAAAGCCACTTTCTTTTCCCCTGCAGTTAGATGTTTCTGCACTATACTTTTCAGCTGAATTCAATCAACTTTATTCTGCTACCTTCCCTTATGACGCAGCGTCAAATAGGCAGGTTATAACAGGAGTACCATAAGGAGGGGCTGGAAGAAAGGACAGATGGTGAAGAGAAGAGGTGGGGGGTGGGGTGTAGAGAGGGAGAAGTAATCAGTGTCTTTTTGATCAGATGTGTTTGTGGTGACATGCGTGATTATAATCAGCTCTCAAACGGCTGCTATGGTGACCATTCACCTACAGATATGAGAGACAGTGAATGGGTCAAAATATGAAGGATAGACACTAGCAGATGTGAATACATGAGGATTATAAAAGGAGAAGCATCACTATGATTATTAGCACACATCATTGTTCGATCATTACTGGCAGTATGTCAGAGCTCCAGATGTGCTCAGACTTCACTCACTGCTTTAGTGACATCTAGAGAATGCTGTATGTTATGAACTAATGAAACTATTTAACTGAGTGTATGAAAGTATAATAAACAAGACAAGTTCAAATAAAACTTGTTATTATGAGTATCCGCTTTACTGTTTATAGATTTTTCAGACAATAAAGCAGATGGCAGATTGTCTGTTCAGAATACATTAGAGAAGCACTCGCACAAACATGGCCTTTCATGCAATACATCAAGCATTATGTTTGCTCATTGAGCAAAAGCACAATATTGGGAAAACCACTGGGGTCATCTCCTCCTCCTTCAGTTAATCTGACATTAGCCCAAAGAGGGAGGGAAGAAAAGAAATATGGTTGGAACTAAGACACTGATAATGATTCAGAGTCTTCAAAAACAAAGCTATAAAAAATAAGCTCAGGTAACACTTTATTTTACAGTGTCATTGTTACACGTTACTGTTACTGTAGTAATAACAAGAAATAATGCATAATTACATGCAATTAACCCTAAACCAAATACTCACCCTAACCCTAAACAGTACCTACATGTTTAATTACACTGTAATACTGACACCTTAAAATAAAGTGTAACCCAAGCTCACTACAAGAGTGAACTTTAAAAGTGAGGGAGTGAGTGACTTTAAAAGTGAGGGAGTGAATGAAAGAGTCAGTCTGTTAGAGACTGAGTCATTGAATAAATCAGTAATTGAGTGAGTCAGTAAGTCAGTGAATGAGTCAGTGGACAAGTGAATGTGTCTGTGAGTGAGTGAGTGAGTGAGTGAGAGAGTGAGTGGGTGAGTGAGTGAGTGAGTGAGAGAGAGAGAGAGAGAGAGAGAGTGAGTGAGTGAGTGAGTGAATGAATGAGAGAGTGAGTGAGTCAGTGGATGAGTGAATGAGTGTGTGTGAGTGAGCAAATGAGTCACAGTAAATAAGTGAGTGAGTTAGTGTGCAAGTGAGTTAGTCTGAGTGTATAAGTGAGTGAGTGAGTGAGTTAATCATTGAGTGAATAAGTAAGTGAGTGAGCAATTGTGTCAGCATGTGATTGTATGAATCTTTGAGTGAGCAAACAACTTAGTGAGTGAATCAGAAAAATGAGTGAATCAGTGAGGTAGTGAGTCAGTGATGAATGAATAAGTGAGTGAATCAGTGAGCTATCGAGTCAGTGATGAATGAATAAGTCAGTGATTCAGTGAGCAAATGATTTAGTGTACGAGGGAGTCAGTGTGCGAGTGAATCTGTGGGTGAGTGAATTAGTCTGTGAATGAGTCATTAAATGATTGAGTCAGTAAGCAAGACAACGATATTGTCACTGAGTGAGTAATTAGGTGTGCGAATGAGTCAATGAGTGAGTGAATCAGTAAGAGTGCGAGTAAATCAGTGAGAGATTGAGTCAGTGGACAAGTGAATTAATGTGTGTGAGTGAGCAAGTGAATAGCAAGTCAGTGAGCGAGTAGTTCATAACAATTTACTTATTTATTCACTATTCTATGCTATTTAGTAGTATAAATAGTGTGGTTTAGTGTGCAAGTGAATGAGTCTTGGAGCGAGTGAGACAGTGAGTGAGTGATTGAGTGAGTGAGTGAATGAGTCTGTGTAAGTGTGGGAATGAGAGAGTGAAGGGTAAATCCTTGCTGTAATTCACAACTCTTTAGGAATTTTGAGGCATGTGGACAGTTGTCATAGCAACACAGGCAATTAAATAAAACAAAAAAAGGAGGGGGGGGCTAAAGATTGCTCATTAATTCATGTTATCTCATCTTCATTTATCTGGCTCATCGTTTTTACTTCCTTATTTGTAACCTTTCATCCACCCCATTACCTTAATAGAGGGAGAAAACTCTCTCTCCCCTTTTTTATCTCTGAACTGTGAACTGTAATGGGAAAAAATCTAAAAAAAAATCTACTGTGAAAAACAGGAAAAAATCTAAAGTTAAACACAATACTTTTCTCTACATCTTTATCTTCCACATCTTCATGTTTACAACTTACAATAACATTGTAACCTATGATCCAATCAAGCCGATTTGATCATCACCCAATCAGAACACAGCACATTTACTCCCAACAAGCAGCTTCTATATTCAGCTAACTGATTTAATCTGTTTTGCACATGCACAATTTAAATTTAAAATCAAGTCAAAAATGGAGCTGGTGCATATCAACTCTTCTTTAGAAATTCTGGGGTTTCTTTTTAAAATAAATCCTTGCAATCACGAAATTGAACATTTCATTTCATTGACTTGAAATGACTTGCTGACATTTCTCTCACAACTTTCTTGACACATATCTTGATCTTTACGAATGCGTTTACATGAGTATTTTTGAAAGCGCATATGCAGATAACATTTTTAATGTCAGTGTAAACATGGCCTTTCTCTGTATGAAAGACTTTGTGTTCCAATATCCATCCTTTGCTTTCCCCTCCCACTTAATTTGCTTTGTAAAAAACACTTGAGTCTGAAGTTTTGCTGAATCCATCAAACTGGCCCACAGACAAAACAATAAACTCCATGGCAAATGTCCCATAATATTCAGTAAGACCCCAAAACTTCAGTGAATATAATCCAAGGCATCCAAGCTAAACTGAAAAACAAACAAACAAAATGCATAACACCATGCCTTCCACACACACTCCAGACAAAACCAGTGAAATCCCTCAAAAATCCCCCTGCTGGCAGTCTTATGGAATTAAAATTGTTCTCAGTCAGAATATAAAATGAGAGGCAGCAGATAAGAGCAGTCCTGAAGCTTGTTAACACCAGCAGGACATTCTGCAGAAGACTATTTCAGCCGGTCTCTCTTCAATCTCTGTGTGAAATGCATTAAATATGAGATCCTGCATGAACAGCTCAGGGGGGGGGGGAGGGGGAGGGGGAGGGGGAGGGGGAGGGGGGGGTATAACAATATAAAAATATGTTCACGCATTTTTCTGACTTGTACAACAATTGTGCATTTCAACAATTGTGCATTTCAACAATTGTGCATTTAATACGGTCAAGAGCTTAAGAGCTTAGAGAACAGAAGTGTATTTGTCGCTAAAGTGTGTTTGCGTGTACACACTTTCAGGCATGAAAATGTATAGATACACAGAGAAGATGAGAGAATAAATACAGTGAGCTGTGAATAAGCCAGTTTATTTGTGGGTTAGTGTATGTTTAGAAGTATATGTGCTTCTAATTTGGATGGTAATCGTAAGGAATTCTGGTAAAGTCAGCATGAAATTCCCCTATTTTCTAAATGCATGTTAACTGAATTATATACCACTACAATAAACTACACACTGTCAAACAACCAGTCAATAACTAAGTCTCATAAGCCTTAAGTGCAGCAAGACCCATAAACAGTTATTGGTTCATTTTGAAAAGACAAGAAAAACGTAATAACTTGTGATTCTATAAGTGAATTACATCAATTTAGTAACTTCTCTGACTGATTCATTAGGATTTTGATTCTCTAAACCAAACAACAACTTATAATAGTCGTTCAGTTGGAAATTAGACTATACTGGTCACGCTGCATGTCTTTGATTCACATTCACACAGAACTAGCTCATACGATTAATAATCAGATGATTATGACTCTTATGATTATGACCAATTATGTTCATAATCGGATTACACTGGTTACACTATATTTTTTTATTCACTAAAAAGAATTGGCTCATGAGAGTCAGTGATTAGTGAATCGCACTACACTGCTCAAGCAGTACTGAAAAGCAGTGCAGTAAACGCCATGGATTTATGTATGTATGTATACGTAAATTCCACATTCGACGGCTCCACACACGTCAGCGTGCCCGCCATTTTGAAACAGTCAGCATGCCATCACTCACAGTAAGAATCAAATGATGCCACAACATTGTACAGCTTCAGGTTATCAAACCACCGAGATTTATATTCCCAAAGAAATGGGATAACCTTTCACAAGTGAGAATGTGTTGGTTTGTGTGTTTATATGTATTAACTAAATATGTAGTTTTCACTAAACTGAAAGTTAATTGCAGATATAGATATTCATACATCCATCTAACTACAGTTGCAGGTGCTCAGTCAACTTACTCTCGAATGTTCACAGACCAGCTTAGACCGTTTGAATATGGCGGATGGCTTACTTACAGCGGCCCATAGAAACAGCCAACAATGAGGCATCTACGTATACACTGCCCAGCCAAAAAAAGTCACTGCTTTGATTTAAATAGACAAATTCTTAAGAGTCTATGATTGGATCATTACTGCAGTGATTATTATGTTTCTAGCAAGTTACATGTTTGGCAACACTTCTTCTAACCGTAATTGATGGAGTGTGTAGCTTTTCATTTCTTAAACAACTATATAGGAAAATGTATCATGGCTATATTCTAGGATGGTAAAGCCAATATTCATTCAAGATTCATTCATTCATTTCAGTTTGTGAAAGAATGGTTGGGAGGGAGCATGAAGAATCATTTTAACACATGAATTGGTACCTCTGAGTCCAGACCTTCAATTTGTTGAAAGTCATTAGGATGTTATTGGAGTAGATTTCACAGAGTGCTTGACTCTTGCATTGTCAATACAAGATCTTGACCAAAGATTGATACTCCTCTTGATGGAAAAAAATGTTGTAATGTTATTTCCATCATGATGTGCATACATTTTTGGTCTATATCTTGTTAGAAGAACTGTTGCCAAACATAAAACATGCTAGTAACATAATAATCACTGCATAACGATCCAATCATAGACTCTTCAGCATTTGTCTATTTTAACTTTGGTTAAGTGAATAAGACACACAAATCGTTTAATGGGATGGAAATTGATTAACTGGGAATGGAGATGGAGAAAATTTCTCCCTCAACAGCCTGTCCAACACGTGTTTGTTTCAGTGCAGGTCAACTGCTTGCGCCGAGCCTTTAGGACAGGGTCCCTACAAAAGACCTGTGTTTATAACACCAGCGGCCTGTCTGTTTTAGAGAGATCTGGCAGTCATTTGCGCAACACCCACTTTGCAGCACTCCACACAGCCTTAGGGAAGAGCAAGCAGAGAATGAGAAAGACTGCAGTATGCTGAAGAATGGTTTGTATTCCTCTGTAGGGAGTAGAGAGGTGAGATGTGAGGAGAGAATGATAGAATCGGGTTATCTCAGGCTTCTATGTTATTTGATGAGCTGGTTTTATCTGTAATCCTTCCTTGAAGATTTATTCATGAATTTTGCCTGCTATAGTCAATCACCTCAGAATTAATGGCTTTTAGCTGCAAAATTCATTGTCATCCAATGACTATTTGCATTTCAAATCGGAAAGCGGGAGAGTGATATCAAGAGAGAAAGAAAGGGAGGACATGTTTTTGATCACATTTACAAAATCGGCGATCACCCTGAAACTAGATCAGACACATACCCATCAGATAAGCAAGGCTTTAAACTGGATGTTCATGCCAAATGTATGCAAATAGCTCATGTGCAGTAACAAATCTTCATTCGAAGTCTGAATTACACAGTATGCCACATGTGGTGTGTTAACGGCATCTGTCAACAGAGCTGTTGTACTCCCCATTCCTTTAAAATGTGTTAATTTCTGTTTGAATCACATTCGTTGCATAAAAACCCCTGAAAGAAAGACCAAAAAGGATTGAGAGATATTAGCCAACAGAACAGACACTGAGCAAGTCAGACTGTTGACGACAGCAAGCTGCCGGCTATCCTGTTGTTTATCTCTCAGTTTCTGCTGTTTATGAAAGGTTAAGTGCACTTAGTGTTTTATTTAGTGTGGGGCATTTGGATGGACACAGAGAGAGGTGTGAATGAAGCAAAGGAAAGGAACAATGGGCCTTTCCTCCAAACACAAAGAGATTCTGATACCATGGGCTTAATCTCAGAATTCAATCTTTTTGACCACAGACCACAAGACTGTCGGATGGAAATTTTATTGAAAATAAAATAAAGCTGTGTGAGAGCGAGGATAAATGACTTATGGTGCCCTTTAAAGTGCTTACATTGCCAGCCGGCTGTAGCCATTTAGATTTCAGCCATGTCAACAACAGCAGCCAGAAGTAATAAATCAATTCAACAGCTCATGGCCATGAACAGCAGAGCACAACTCCACATGCTATACTGTGGGAGCCTCAGGCCTGTGTGTGTTCGATGCGTTGATGTCAGAAAATGTGTTTATTTTGCAACCAAGGGAACGTCCTTCACAGTACAGTACTGTCTCCTCACACTGCTCTTTCCACCCCAACCAGCGTTTAGTCCTTTATTCATTCACTTCTTTCATTATATTCAGAAGATCTATTTCTTTTTACTACATCCTCACTCTCTTTCTCAGTCTAGCCCCATTTACTTTAGTTACAGAGTATAAAATGAACAGAGTTTCAAGATTAATGCCCACAAGTTCCTTTTAAATTTCTGTTGCTGCAATTTGTTAAAGTTCTGTAACAACGTAAACAGTCCCCTCAGAATGCCTGAGAATTAACTATCCACTGTTGCTTACTCACAAGACAAATGCTTACAGTGTTTTAAATGAACTCATTTCAGAACCATGGACAGTGACAAAAGATACGACAGCTACAAAAGATACGAAAGCGGTTGAAAGGATGAGGCCCTCATTACCAAAAAAATCTTATAATGATGTCATTAGCACCAGAGTTCAAATCTGTGATGATTATACTTAATTTTCAGTACTAAGACAAGTTTGACTTTTTTTTCCTTAAAATACATTGACACTAACGTCAAAACCCGCAACTGTGGTTGCAGCCTGATTAGTTGGAAACTTTTCAATTTATTATATTTTTATTAATGTTAAATATATTAATACACACTCAGCAGCCACTTTATTAAGTACACCAGTTCAACTGCTTGTTAAAGCAAATATCTAATAAGACAATCACATGGCAGCAGTTCAATGCATTCATGCATGTACACATGGTAAAGATGATCGGCTGAAGTTCAAACTGAGCATCAGAAAGGGGAAGAAAGGTGATTTAAGTGACGTGAACATGGCATGGTTCTTGCTGTCAGAGAGGCTGGTCTGAGAATTTCAGAATCTGCAGTTCTACTGGGGTTTTCATGTACAACTATCTCTAGGGTTTACAGAGAAAATATCACACCAAATGATAAATAATCCAAACACAAATAATTCACACCAAAATTGGACAATAGAAGATTGGAAAAGCTTTGCTTGGTCTGATAAGTCTCATTTTCTGCCGTAACATTCAGATGGTAGGGTCAGAATTGACGTAAACAACATGAAAGCATCCTGCCTTATATCAACGGTTCAGGCTCATGGTGGTGGTGTAATGGTTTGGCATATTTTAGGTTCTTAGTACCAATTGAAAATTGTTTAAACACCACAGCCTACTCGAGTATTGTTGCTGACAATGTCTATCCCTTTATGACCACAGTGGACCCATCTTATGATGGCGACATCTAGAAAGATAACGCACCATGTCACAAAGCTCAAATCATCTCAAACTGGTTTCTTGAACATAACAATGAGTTTAATTTACTCAAATGGCCTCACAGTCACCAGATCTCAATCCAATAGAGCATTTCTGGAATCTGGTGTAACAGGAAATTCACATTATGAATGTGCAGCAGACAAATCTACAGAAACTGTGTGATGCTATTAAGTAAATATGGACCAAAATCTCTGAGGAACATTTCTAGCACCTTGTTGAATCTATTCCACAAAGAATTAAGTACTAGCAGGGTGTACATATTTATATACTACCATTCAAAAGTTTGGGGTGAGTAAGATTTATTTATTTTTTTTAATAAATGAATCCTTTTATTCAACACGGACGCATTAAATTGGTCAAATGTGACAATACAAGCAATTATTTTCTACAAAAATAATAAGAAGCTGTTTTCAACATTGATAATAATGATAATAATAATAATAATTATACCCTTGAACATCGTTTGTCGTTCGTAAAAGTCTCGGTTACGACTGTAACTGCTGTACGCTGCGTTGATAATGATGCTGTGGGAACGCTTCATGAGTGCATCATGAAGCACATGTGAAATCAGTCCAATGGTGTCGCAGTACGTCAGAGGCGGGTGAAGTACTCGAGCCCCAGGAGTGGAGCCCAAGTCCAGGTCATAAAACCTTACGAATGTGTGCAATGAGGACCAACCCGCCACATCCCAAACATCTTGCAAAGATACTCTGGAGATACTACTTAGAAGCAGCCATACTACAGGTAGAGTGGGCATGAAGTCGTGGCCTAATGGTGAGGGAGTTGGGCTTGTAACGTGAAGGTTGCCGGTTCGATTCCCATGCCGACTTTCACTTTTCACTTTCAACTGACACCGGAGAGGGTTGTCCGGCTGACTCGTAAGTAAGTGATATAGCCTTGACTATCCCCTTGCTCATTCTTTGCTTAGATGCTGTTGACCCCTTAGATGGGGATCCAAAACAAAGAAAAAATTGTTCCGTCTTAGGCCACAGGGCAGCACTGTGGAAATAAGCATCCAGCGCCCGCACCTGGCACAGCAGATTATTCCTTTCCTGGTCTGAATCCCCGAAGGGAGGAGGACAAAAAGCTTGCAGCACAATGGATCTCGGCACATTAGTAGGAACTTTAGGAACATACCCCTGCCTGGGATGAAGAAAAGTTTTCACCATGCCAGGCGCAAATTCCAAACATGACGGGGCAACCGACAAGGCTTGCAGATCTCCTATTCTTTTAAGAGAAGTAATAGCGAGGTGGAACAAAGTTTTTAGTGTAAGGAATAGGGGTGTGACGAGATTTCTCGTCGAGGTGAGAAGTTGTCTCGTCGTGCTCAGTGTGAGGGTGAAATTATTATTGAAGATGCCGCCGCCACTTTCAAATCGTTTGTGTGGAAACATTTTGGTTTTCCAGTAGAAATAATAAACGGCGAAAGAATAAGAAAACTATGCCGTACACCTCGGCCAAGGTTGTACAGACTCTTAGTCTGTATCGCGCGCATTTTCATTTGCGCAAAATGGAAGCGACGCGCATGCGGTGCGGCGCGCTAGTTTTTTCCTGGCGCACCTGTGCCGCAGCAAGATGAAAACATCTCAACTTTTCAGAGTGCCGCAAGCGCACCGCAGGTCATGTGACAAGAACCAACCGATCAGCTTCGAACTTTCCGTAACAAAACATGGAAAGCTCAGCCGAACAGCTGATCATAGCTGTACAGGGGGGTTGTTATATCTCAGCTCCATAAAAATATCTAGTAGTAAAGCTAAAGCATGGGCTAAAAATCAATTTATCCCTTGCTGAAACTTTCTCATGGTCGTGGAGAGCACAGTTCATGGTTGCATAGCAACGACAGACGCTACAGAAGCGCGAGCTCCCGAACGCTTGCAAAAGAAGGAGGAAGCGACGCGGCCGCGCTTTACATGCTTTTTTAGGTGCGATATGTGAACGGCCCCTAAAGAGGCAGAAAGCATCGCTATTACTGCTAACGGCTGGACTTCTCGGTGTACGCAGAGCTATATAACAGTTACAGCCCACACAATCAATAGTGACTGGGAAATGGTCAACTTTGTACTGCAGTTAAAGTGACACTTAAAGTGTTATTTGAATTTTTTATTTATATGTTTATTTTATTTATACTGTTTAATTTATGTTCACTCTGTAGAAAGAAGTTCAGTGAGATTTCTCATGTGAAATTATACAGGGCAGAAAACAATTGGTTGATTTTGTGGCAAAACATTTAGCAGTGTTTGCATGTTGTTTTACTGCAAATAATTCATTAAAATAGAAGTAAAATGACATGCATTACAAGTTGATTTCAAAATGCACCAACATTTTTGCATTATATGATTTTCAGTTGAATAAAAGACTATTTTCCCTTCATACGTTTCATTATTGAGGATTTCTTAAAAATACTATAAAAATCTCGTCTCGTGAACCCAATCTCGTGTCTCGTCTCGTCTCGTGGGATAGGGGTCTCGTCACACCCCTAGTAAGGAACTTAACTGGAACCTCCTCAATAGGCTTAAAAGACCAGAGTCTATGAGCTGGGCCCACTCCGAGGCCAAGCCCACAGATTCCAAAGTTCTGGACGGGGGTGAAATATTGAGCCCCCCCGCCTGGGACAGAAGGACCCTCCTGACGGGAATCTCCCTAGGAGAGATCTCGGGGCAACCAAGGTGAGCCGTACCTGGCTCCGGCGAACTCTCTCTAAAACTCCGGGGAGCAGAGCGATCGAAATGCATACAGACGCAGCCTTGGCCACATCTGCACCATAGCATCCAGTCCGAGTGGAGAACCAGAGTGGACAGTGAGACGTCTCAACCCCCCTGGTGGTTTATGTAGGCGATCATAGATGTGTTGTCTGATCAGATGATCCCCTGAGGTCTGGAAGGAAATTCTTGAGAGCAGGAAAGATAGCCAACATTTCCAGACAATTAATATGCCAACCCGTGAGGGAAGCATCCGTTGTTAGCATCTTGCGACAGCACGGAGCTCCCAACATGGGACCTTGGGATAGGAACCAGGGCTTCTTACACATAACCAAGGCACGTAAGCACCGCCACATGACCTTGATCATGTGAAACGGATTTCCCCTCGGGGAAAACCCCATGATCCTGAGCCACCATTACAGGGGTCTGCCTTGCAGACGCGGCGGAGACAGCGCTGCGATCATACATTTGGTGAAAGTGTAGGGTGATAATGCTAGACCGAATGGAAGAACCTGATATTGGTACGCTTCACCCCCGAAAGTGAACCTCAGGTACTTCCTGTGTTGCAGAAGGATGGATACGGGGAAGTATGCGTCCTTGAGATCTATCGTGACAAACCAGTCCTCGGACCTGATCTGTGACACGATCTGCCCCAAGGTTAGTATTTTGAATCTGAGCTTCATAACTGACTAGTTCAGAGGACGCAAGTCAGGAATCGTTCGTCCAGTTTGCTTTTGGGACAAACATCCTGCCTCTCCGCTGACCATTCAAGATTTAACTTGGCAACAGTGCAAATCAAAACCTCCAACAGTTCCTCATCGGCGTGAGAATGGGATGGCGAGTCCTCATAATCACCCACGCTTCAATCAGAGCAGAGGAAACCGCAGCACGGGCTTCCAAACTCTGAGAGAAAGCGCTGGATCTAGCAGGTGAGGGCAGAGATAAGGCTGGGCCCATCTCTAACTCCTCTGTTAGATCCATTTGCGATGCCTCGGCAGCAGCGGGACCTGAACCAAAGGGACCGCAAGCCTCTCAAACCTCCCTAGTCAAAGAGTGGGAGCGGAGAGTCCGCAAGGGAAACAGCTCGCACTGCTCACAGCCAAAACCTTCGAGTGCTGACCGTGCATGCTCCACTCCCAAACAAACTACACATAAACTGTGTGTATCCCCACCTATGATATAACGTGGGCAGGGAGGAACAGACAGTTTAAAATGCTGCTTGCTCTAATAACTGCGCTTGTGTAACTGACAATACAACACCAAATAAGACAAATGAGATCACACAAAGCTCTACTGAAGACACAGAAGCTAGCGTTACACTGTTTTGTGCTTTATAGTTTCCTGGTCGTGACGTCACCTGCCTCGCAACACCATTGGACTGATTTCACATGTGCTTCATGATGCACTCACGCGAAGCATTCCCACAGCGTCATTCTCGACGCAGCACAAGTTCCCTTGAAAGGGAACAGTTCTTTTAATTGTAATAATATTTCACAACATTTCATTTTTAGTCAATTTTTGATCAAATAAATGCAGCCTTGGTGAGCATAAGTAACTTCTTTGAAAAACTTAACTGACTCCAAAAATTTGAGTGGCAGTGTATAAAATAAATAAATAAATAAAATATATTGATTTGTCTGCCAGTCCATCAGGAAAAGTCCAGTGCTTCCAGTGCTTCCTCTTGCTAGTCGATCCCTACTGACAACCCAGTCTGGTGAATAACAATGGAGGGATTATTTAGGCCTAATACATATCTTTCCTTTTGCCAGGTGACAGAAAAGGTGTCAGACTTCCATTCTCAGTCATGTCAAGAACAGCATGTCTTTAGCCTGCAAGACCCCCAGAATACCTACCAACTTGTCAAGGTGCTAGAGCTTGCAAAGCTACTCAGGTGAGGGCTAATGATTACACAGGAGAGAAAGAGCCAAGGGAATGGCTCAGCATCTAGTGTTATTCCTATTAGGATCAGACCAGCCTGGATTCCATCAGCTGTTACTGGCTCAGTAATAGATAAGAAAGCAGAGGTAAAGTAAAGATTTTTCCATAGACAAAAAACCCACTCATGAACAACCAGCACTCTCAGCAAAGGAGACCGATCAAGAGGGCGAGTATAATTTATTATCAAATTAGTATGAAATTATCATAAATGGCCTATATGTCATGTCACGAAGGCCAGAAGAATAAAGAAAGCTGCTGGCTGGGCTTCAATCCAAAACAGAGACTGTAAAGAAGCTGGAGAGCTTTACCACCAAGAGCTCTACAGATCAATTGTACTGGCAAGGCAAGTGCATTAGTTGTGGGATTTTGGGGGTTTTGTGATTTATAAAAAAAACCCTACTAAGACTGCCAACAATAGAGATTTTGAAATAATGGGGCTTCTACCTAAATCCAGGGTCATGAGTTCAACCTTGTCTTAGTGGATTATTTCATCCAGAAACAGGAATTCCTGAAATCATCAAAGCGACGTGGGACCAACAAACCTCTCTGCACAGGTATATAAAAATTGGCACAGGACTAGCAACAGACTGATTTATCACCCAATATTTAGACATTTTAAGAATACAATAACTGTGGTTTAACTTGGCTGCTCTGATTTAAAAAAAACTCACAACAGAATATTGTGGCAAGCAGGGCGGGCCGAGGTGGTGTGTCACAAAACAATGCCAAAATTCGCATTTAGGAGATATAAGCACATTCAAAACTTACAGTCTCTCACTTCCGTTAAAATGGATTACAGATTTTCATGACCTCACCGTGCACTTCAGTTTCTCATCAAATCATCTGTCCAATCAAATGCTCTCTAATATTCCGCCCACTCATACACTACAAACAGACGCTGAAGCTGCGGCTGAAATCGGTCATTTGTTCACACATTTACTAGTTTCTATATGGTGAATGGCACATGGTGCATTATCTAGAGCAGTGGTTCCCAAGCACTGTGTATTTTGGATGTCTCTCTCATCTAACAAACCTGATTCAACACATCAGCTCATTAGTAGAGACTTCAAAAGGTGAAGTAGGTGTTTCAGATAAGGGCAACATAAAAAATGTACAGTGCTGGGGGTCCTTCAGGACAGGTTTAGGAACCACTGATCAAGAGAATATAGGGAACGATTCAAACAGTGTAAATATGCTTTCCACTGATACAAATAAAGTCCGTTTTCACGTTAGTGCAACGTAAACCGCCGCAGCGTGAGCACAGTCCGCTCTGGTCCAGAGACAGGAGGGCAGAGTACGGATCATATGTGCGACTCAGCACAGACCACAAAACGTATCAGACACGTTTGAATTCTGCACAGAATGTTGTATTAGGATTTGGAGGAGATGAGGATGAGAAACGGTTACAGATTAGAAACCAAAGGTTTATCAAGCTCAGCGGCTCTGGCCAAGCTGTGAAATTCTATTGGCTATTTTAAAAATGGGTCTGTCTTCCTTTTTCAGTTGAAATTACAACACACTGAATAATGCTGCACGTTCCAAGACACTTCAGTGGGCCTTTAAAGAATAACAACAACTTTAATGGAGTCAGATTAAGCATATTGGAGTCAGATAAATAACTGAATTATGCAAGTCATCCTTCAACTGCTTTTTGTTCCGATTATTTGTTCAAAATAGCAGCGTATGCTTCCAGACTTACAAATCAATAGCACAAAACAGTGAAATTGGGCAATTATTTCTCTGTATTATATGTTATTTCACTGTATACCATGTGATCATCCAATGAAGCCAATAAACACCTGTGTAACTCCTGTAGGAGCACAGTAGGCTACTAAACTTGCCAAACATAGCCAATCAAGTGTTGATATACCTCCAAAGATGCTGAAATTCAAGCATAGAACTCTTACAGTATACTGTAATCTGAGAACAATAGAGACAAAAATTGGCTGTCTAAATTGAAACAATCAGAGACTAACACATGCCTTTAACCTTGCAAAGATAATGTATGAAAACAGTGAAATCCTAACTGTGGAAAGGTTTCAGTAGACGCACTACACATTTAATTAGCTTGTGTTGTTAGCTCGCAGTATAAATGAGATCTTGCTTACTTTGCTATGGTGAACACAAGTACAAAAAGTAATTACAGGGTCATTTAAGGTGGACAGTTTTCAGTTTTCCGAACAACCCAGGGGAACACTTGAAGGCCTGAAAAGAATGAAATACTGCCACCTCTCGTAAATGTACCTACATTACAAATTGTACAACAAAACAATAGGGATTGCGGACAAGCAATGGCTTGCCAGGTTTCATCAAGCCAAAAAAATAGAACAATAAACTCATCCTGTCTGCTGCACCTGCCCAATATTGATTTATCCTGTCTCCCCATCTTTATCTGTCATCTCATGCTCTCACTCTCGTGCGTGGATGGTCGCTCTTTCCCTCTCTCTATTCACCTTTTCTCTGTGGCTGCCAGCATCACTAAAATCATTTCAAAGGATGAAACATACAAATTTGACTCCTACAGGGGCAAGTGACTTATCAAAACTGACAGCACGTGGTTTATCAACAGATGGGAATTGGTAACGGTGCTCACGTACACACCTTGTAATCACTGGGTGGTGAGTCTATCTCTCCAAATCCGTAATCCTTCTGTCACTAACTCTAAGGTCAGGGGAGATATCTAAAAGTGTGCGTGTGTGTGTGTGTGTGTGTGTGTAAGCTTGCACTCAGTTTTGACAGAGCAGGCAGATCAACACAGATTAATCTCTACACTTTCCCAGCATGCAGTAGGAGGGTTTCCCTCTCCTCTTTATTCTTTTTTTCTTTCCCTTCCTGAAAAGTGAAATGTCAGACTACTGATTTTCCACTGGAACGTTCCGGCATCAAAACACTCAACTCGAATGTCTCACTGCATTATATCTCTACATCATGCTAAGCTCTGTCATCCTTTCATATTTTCATCTAGGCCATCTCAAATGTCATGTGGTATTATGTTCCTAATTTTACCTGCAATTTTATCTGCAATGGAGTTGTTACATTTGAATTCAACAAAAATGTTGCAGTTTATAGTCACTCATATATTTCTACTATCATTCTAATTATATCTATTCATGTCATTTTTTTCTCTTTTAGTTGGTGTATTTTTCCTCAGTAGGTCCCAAGAGTCTGACCACAAAATAAATTTGATTTAATTGAATATTAATCTTATCAATTTAGAATGTATATACAAAAATATATATTTATATACAAATGTAGTTATCAAAACTTTGTTACTAATCATCTACAGAAAAAGAGGTAAAATAGTGTAAGGGTTGCAGGGAAAAGGTGAAAGAGAACTGATGTAGGCAGTGTAACATATATCTTCATAATGACAGACACCACTGAGACTTTACAACCAATAACTCATTGATCGCTTCAATCTCCATTTATCAGCCTCTGCTGAACACATCTATAAATAAAATTTACCTTCCTCTGTGACTGATTCTTTTGATAGAGCACCACTGAGAACTAGCAAAAGTTCATCATTCAGTACACACATACAGCACTGGTCGGAGTGCACAAGCCTTGAGGGTGTGTGTGTGTGCATGTGTGTGTGTGTGTGACCAGGGATAGTGAAAAGAGAGATGGTATAACCTTGAGTTGATTGACTTGTACTGTATAGAGGAAAGTTCATGAATGCCATGCTAAATATGCTAAGAAAAATGTACAGTATGTGTGAAAGCTGTGGTCGCAGGTTGTACACATGTCAATCATTTGATTCAGGACTGTACCTGTTTGGCCAGGTTGACTGCGTCTGAGGTCAATCTGTCTCTGAGGTGAGAGTCAAGCTGGGCAGCAGGAGCGATCTCTACCACTTTCTGATGTCTCCTCTGGATAGAGCAATCCCTCTCATACAGATGAATTACGTTTCCATATTTATCACCTGTGAGTGAAAGCAGGAAGAATAAATATTGAGACAGGGATATGTGAGAGAGAGATGCGAAGAGAAAGTTTTGAGTTTGGTTTTTAAATGGGTTACTCCCACAATGCAGAACATTTCCATGTCGCTATAATATACGTCTGAATATAATGAATAAAATATTTACTTTTTAAAATGAAAACACATTTCTTTTATCAAAATTAAGTGAAAATAAAGATGAATTTTTAATATTTAGGTTTGAGCCTTAGCCATTGAGAAGGACAAGTCCACTCCAATATGGTGCTCTCCTGCATTATGCAGTGCTCTGTTTGTTATTTTAAAAGTTAAAAACATTTTTAGGCTGGTGTGCCTCAGTGGTCTAACAGCGCTCGTCAATGTCTACATGAATGAGACAGCCAATCAAATCAAAATAGGCAGGCCAAGTGTAAATTCCAATGTGACACTTTAGTTTTAAAGGTGGAAGTGAGCATGGTGATGCAAGTGATGTAAGTAGCTAAACATTTAGAAATTGACAACTATTTAAAAAAATATATTTTGAATATATTTTGTTTTGAAAAATTAAATATTTACTCGAATTTTGCCGTTTTCAATTGAAAATATGCTATCGTTTACATGATTTATGTCATTCATAACTGAATGAGACGAGACAAGAAATGTTTTGCGTTTTTGATATTTTAGACATTCGAATAAAAGTGAATGTGTCCATATTTTGAAATAATCTTTGCAGATAATCAAAAATGATTACTTAATAACTACAATTAGACATATAACTTAATTAACTAATCTTATAACCCCTTAAATGGTTGGTTTACCCAAAAATTAAAATTTGCTGTTAATTTACTCACCCTCAGGCCATCCAAGATGTAGGTGACTTTTTTCTTCAGTACAACGGTAAATAAGATTTTTAGCCAAAACTGTGTCCTCTGTGATTAATATAATGGAGGTCAATGGGTGTTGTCACTTTGAGATTCAAAAAACCCATTGACTTCCATTATATTCCATTTTTTGGTGAACTATCCCTTTAAATCCCTTTTAATCCTTTAATTATTTAATCCCTTAAGGTAAAAAGACCAATACTCAGGCACAGAAAAAAAAAAAAAAACATTGGTCAAGACATGTTTACAGCCTTGGTTTGAACAGCTGTTGTCATTATTGTAATGTCACAACTTTTTTCAGGTGTTTCTAAATTCCTGAATGTTCTAAATGTTTTATCATGAACATTGTTTTACATGGTAACCATATCATACTGTAGGTTTTTCGCTTTGTTTTTCGTAATATCCCTTTAGCTATCAAAAGCCAGGAAGTGACATAATTTTTTATGTAAAAACAACACAAACATGACCAAGATTTAACAACATAATCATCTTTTAGTGAATATGTTGTCTTTTGTTGATACTCTCTTTTAATTTCAAGTTAATTCCTTTGTATCGTAGATCTTTGTCTATTTGTTTTTTGGTATTACATTCACAGTGGAGGACACAAAGACAGTCATAAAATCAGTTTATCTGCGAATGAGAGAAAGGGAGAGAGAGAGCATGTGGTTGGTGTTCCCTGGACACACACAGAGCCATTCTCTGTTAACAAGCCCAATTCAATTCCAGCTGTATGTTATCGACTATGAGCTCTGTTCCAGACGAGCAAATCACGTCTAATGAGCCAAAATACTCAGCTATAATGGCTGAAATACACCAGAGAGAAGCTAATAGATCATAGTAAGCAAATATGTGCACATGGCCTAGGGACTTGCAGAAAAATTCTTACATTGTCTCTGTTTCATTTGTCAACACAAAAATACACAAATACAAAATACACACCTGGATTAATATACTCACCAAGAATTTGTACTTCAATGTGTCGTGGTTTCTCGATGAACTTCTCAACAAACAGAGCTCCATTACCGAATGCCGCCAGAGCCTCTGAATACGCTCTCTGATAGTTCTCCTCTAGCTCCTGCCAATCAGTCACAGTTTAATATTACAATTAAAAAAAAAAAAAAAAACAATAACCAAAATAATCAACATATGTACACATCATATATATATAGCATTCAACAATTTGTATTTAATTAAGTAATAACAGTACCGTGAAATATTATAACAATTTAAAATAAATGCTTTTCATTTGAATACATTTTAAAATGCAATTTGTATGTCACATGATCCTTCAGAAATCATTCTATGTTACTGATTTGGTGCTCAAGAAACATTTCTCATTATTATCAAAGCTGGAAACGGTTGTGTTACAAAGTTTTTTTGTAAATCTTTACTGTTACTTTCGATCAATTTAATGCATCCTTGCTAAATAAAAGTATTAATTTCATTTTAAAAATTAACCCAAAACGTTTTATATTTAACATAATATAATATGTATGATAATTAAAGCCAGCCATAGTTTTAAATTTAAATAATGCAAAGGGTCTTTGAGTGCATGTCTGATAAACTGAAAGGAAATTCTGAATAGTAGAGAACAAAATGGTAACGATTGCTATTGTTAATGACACAGATACCACACACCCCCTAATGTCATTTGGTGAGCACTCGATTGTATTCATGAAAGGCTGAGCTTGATATACTTTCATTGCTTTTCTGTGAAATAGTTGAAGAGCTGACTGATGTGTCTTCAGAAACCATGGTGCAAAATGGTTACAAGACAAAGCTTGTCAAATTGTCTCACAGAGCCTTGTAGAAAGAGGCAATAAACACTAAACACTTTTCACAAGTAACAATAAATATAGGCAATAAATACAGCAAATGGACTATGTAGAGCTATCAGTGTCAGTGTGATATAGTATTACCTTGGAGTAGAAATTGTCACATGTGCATGTCCACACGTCAAGTGGAGGACATTAAGCATTTATTGTAGAGTAACATAATTGAATGGAGTCGTAAAATAGATAGTAGCCACTGACATAAAACAAACAATATATGCTATATACACATGAGCAGAAAATGAGGCCCATTAACAGACATGATTGGCATGGTTTAGTGGGCTAGCCTAGAAACACATTGCAGTTATCTGAGTAAGAAAAGCAGGGCACGGGTTCTAATGTCGGGTTGTGTTTTTTAAATGGGAAAAGTTGATTTTGTGGATCTAGAAAGAATGTTCTTGAGCATTGGTCAAGACATGTTTACAGCCTTGGTTTGAGCAGATGTTGTCATTATTGTAATGTCACAACTTTTTTCATGTTTCTCAATTCCTTTCTCAAACCAATATGTTTTCTCATTGTTTTACTTGGTAACCTAGAGTCAAAAAGTGATGTGTGCAATTTGCTCAATTTTAAATTACTTTACCCTATTCCAGTTTAATTTGTAGAGCTATAACTAATAAGTGTAAACGCTGTGGTGTTGTTGCACTCTGTATATTCAGATGGCTGGCCTACTATCATCACAGTGACATATGATGGTTTTCTGATTCCCAAGTCATTTATTCTTTACATATTCATGGGCCAGAAGTTACACAGACCTCATAATCTCTGACCACCCTCATCCCACGGCCTCCTCCTCCATATGCAGCTTTAAAGATGATGGGAAAGTCATATGTTTTGGCAAACTCATGAGCCTCTTGAAGAGATGAGATGGGAGCGTTTGTTCCGGGAACAACTGGAACACCTTCATACACACACATAAACACACACACATTTACTAAACTATTTAAATGGGGAATTGCATAGACCTCTATTTTATTTATATATATTTTATTTGATTTATATAAACTTAATTTCTACAGTTGACTTTATATAGTTAGTTATAAATACTTTAACCTTACAGAAAACTTCCTTAATTTCGACAGTTTAAAAAACTTTAGACCGTTTTTACAGATGAGATTGTCCTCAAAGGGAGTTTTTTTTCGTATTTGGCTCACTTCTGGGTACAGATATGTCCCAAAAATATGGTTAAGTATGTAAACACACCAGCTCCTATTGCTGAATTCAAAACCACCAAAACCGAAACCAAGTCAAAACCAACACCAGTGTGTGTTGAGAGCAAGAAAAGTCCAAGACTTTGAGGGGTTGAGACCAAGTCCAAGACCAGACCATCTCAGTAAAAACAGCTCTCTTGCTCTTGTGATATGGTTTAATTATATAAAATGTTACAAGTTATAATATAAAAAACAAGATTTCATACATACTAAGTACTTCTTTGCAATCATATCTTGAATTTTGTAGGCATTTGAAATAATTTTGGTGACAATTTTTTTTTTTTTTGATAACAAAAGAAATTAGAAATTAGAAATGCATTAAAGTTATTGATTGCATTTTCAAGGAGGAAATTCTTACATCCAATCACATTTGTGACCCTGGACCACAAAACCAGTCATAGGGGTCAATTTTTAGAACTTCATTTGAATAAATAAGCTTTCCTGTGATGTATGGTTTGTTAGAATGGGACAATATTTGGCCGAGATACAACTATTTGAAAATCTGGAATCCTACATTGAATTATAACATTATTAAGGTAATGAAAGGAATACATAGAATTATCGAGGCAGTCTGTTCTTTTTTGAATAATTAATTGCATTCTATAGTGTTCTAAAGGTTTAATTTATTTTTCAACAAGGACATGTAAAATAATGTCATGTTCATTGGGGTGTTCTTATTACTACTTGAAACAAGGTTTTATCATGCTGACTGACAGCCTTGACAGGTCTTCCTGTAAGCACATCTGGTTATGTCTGAAGTGCATGTAAATGGATGGGACAAAAAAAGATATATGTCAAAAGATCAGATATGTGATTTATGCCTTGCAGTGTTAATGATTATAGTGTCATAAAAAAACTCTCTTACCATGAAGAAAATTACTCATTATATGGTCCCACTTTGATTTAATTTGATTTGCTGAGCGGTGAATTTAGTAATTAAGTTTAACAGCACTTGAACTTTTTACTGTTTGAATCAGCTTGTTCAGTTTCCGACCAGCAGCACCAGGTCACCCTTCTCAGTACGGAAGTTAAGGCAGAACGGAATCATACCCCCTTACTAACCAAAGAAAAAGTCCCTGAATCTATAATCTGTACTTTAGCTTCCCTTCTGAGACTGCTGGTCAGAAACTATTGTCATGGCTCTGCAGATGGGTTGTTTGCGGGGATTTTTCAATGCTTCTTTCTGCCAGTTACATGTTTCCGCCAGTAGAGGTGATGACAAGACTATCTTATGTCGTGGTCACATGACACAGATTTTGAGCACGCAAAATTTCTAGAGACAAGGCAACGGCCATGATTTTACGTTATTATATGATATTATATACACTTTTCATCCCATTGACATTCATTCATACACACGGAAATGCAAGGTTGACAAGAAACAAGCTTGTGAAGCTTGTGCAAATTTCGCTGCATTCCAAAGTGAATGGCCTGCAAATTCATAACCATTCACATTGTCAAAGGTTAAAGGTTTGTGAAAGGTTATCCCATTTCATCTGGAAATTCTACCTGGATGGTTATTACAACCATAGGCTGCACAATGCTGTGGCATTTTCGACGAAAATGTGTGGATTTGTTAGTACGAGTGATGAACAGCGTCATGTTGACCGCAATGACATGTCTGGAGCAGCGAATGCTTTATCTACGCATACATATCTATGCTGTTTACCCCCACCCTCATGTGGAAGGAGATCTCAGGGGTAAACTTTATCAGGTACCTGCTTGTATGGCCAGGGCACGGGCTTCCACTTTATCCCCCATCTTGCGCACAACCTCTGGGGAAGGTCCAATGAATCTCACCCTGGCTTCAGCACAGGCTTGGGCAAAGTCTGCACGCTCTGATAAAAAGCCATAACCAGGGTGGATCGCATCCACATTATTTTCCTGAGAGAGAGAGAGAGAAGCACAGGGAGAGAAATACACAGAAGAAGAGAAATAGAAAGACAGAGAGAGAAATGAGAGCAGAATTAAAAAATATTAGCCAGGGATGTGTATGTGGCACAGAAGTCAGGCCTAATTATTCTGATGCTGGAAAATACTAATTCCATTAAAATCCCAATCAGAGAGAATTTGAAAGGCCCCTCTTTCTCTGTTGGCTGACAGTGTGCAACATGGTAATTGCATTGGAGAAAGACTAATTATTCTGAGGCCGTCTGCTGAGGTTAGAGACGATGATGTTGGCTGCTTGTTCGGTTTTAATATGGTGTGGTGTTGTGTGTGTACTGCTTTGTGTTTATGTATTATTAGTATATTGTTGTGGTGGCTAAGCTGCTGGTTAGAGAGATGAGCTGCCTGTGGCATAATGAGAGAGTTCGCCAAAGGATCTGAATCTGGCTGGCATCTCTGACACGGTTCCAAAAAACAGGAATGGATCTATTTCAGCACCATATAGTGAGGTGCTGATATGAATACTAAGCACTGGGAGTGATGTGTTTATTGCACAATGCAGACAGGCTGTCAGTCAAAAAGTGACAGAGGAGGTGAAACGCAGTTTGACAGATAGATATTTAACTGTCTTACCTTAGCCACTTTGATTATGTCAGGAATATGGAGATAGGCTGCAACAGGGGACAGGCCTCTGCCAATGAGGTAAGCCTCATCTGCCTTCTGCCTATGCATCTGGCCCGTGTCCTGCTCTGAATATACAGCCACTGTCCGGATACCGAGCTCTGTGCATGCCCGAAACACACGGATGGCTATTTCACCTGACGGGAGAAAGAGAAACAATTGTAAATCAAGGGAATTCTTTGTTAGTTTTTGTTTTTAAATGTAATTCATTAAATTACATTCATTAATTCATGTGCGATATCATCAACTATAATATTATAAGTGTTGTTTCAACGATGTGAAAGCTGACCTCGAGTGTCAAAACTTTGCAAAATGCCTTAAATATGGAGATTGTCCTGACTGCAGAACATAAGATCCAACTCCTCCCACTTTACATATTCCTAAACCTACCCGTCTTCGCCTCCTGGATCTAAACTAACCCGTCTCTACCCCTGGATCTGGATCCAACTCCTCCCACTTTACATACCACTAAACCTATCCGTCTTCAGCCCCTGGATCTAAACTAACCCGTCTCCACCCCCTGGATTTCGTGTGTTCTACAGTTTTTGACTATATTTCTATTAGGGCTGTCAAAAAATAAAGCCTTAATTTCTGCATCCTTTTTTAGCTGTCATCCTTTGGATATCTTTACAGTCGCATATGCTATCACACTAAGTTACCTGGGATATGGTGCGTTCAAGTCATGTCGAAAAGATCATATTTACGAGTTGAACGCACATGAAAGTGGACACAAAGTCGTAAATAAGAGTGGGAAGCTTGGCATTTTCTTTAAAGGTACAATATGTAGAATTTTTTTATTAAAATATCCAAAAACCACTTGCACAGTGTTATATATTTTGTCAAGCTGTGTACTTATATTATCCTAAATGTTTCCAAGAATTTATAAATTCAGAGAAAATCACAATTTTAAATAATGGGCCGCCCCGGTCTTTTCACTTCACATTGCGCCTGTAAATGACGTAATATCCCTGGGCTCACAGTAACCATGGCAACAGACACTGACAGCTGAATAACGTAAAGCGGCGCGCTGTTGTTGTTTCGTCCAAACATTATGGACCATGGCAAGTAAACTTTGGGACAAAAGGAGAAAAAAAACGAGGATCAATATCAGCGTGGGGTTTCCGAGATGGCGAGAGCTTTGCGACAAACTTTGACTTGACAGAGACGGCGCTCTTGCACATTATTAGACAAGATAAGCAAATGTAGGCTATAAGACTAATCAATGTTATAAAGCTCAACACGATGAAGTGTTAGAATATCATCAGTATGATAATCTAATGTTGATCTAGATTACTGTTACGTCTATTACAGCCAAGAAACTAATACTAAACATTACAACTTTCAACACACTCAAATGCAGTTTAGTATAATAGTGTAACGTTAGACCAAGTGAAACAGCGCTGCGTTACCTCACAGTTTTAATTCATCAAATAAACTGACCTGTAAGAGTAGTATTTCAGCACTTATGAGTAGCTCTGTAGAATGAAATGTCCTCGTTTCTTTATATCCCCCGGGACTCGCGAGTGACACCGATATCTGTCTCTCATTAGTAATCGCGTCCGCGATTCTCAGCCAGTGGCGGTTCTAGACAATTTTTACTAGGGGGGCCAAGGGGGGGCCAGTGTTTAACCAGAGGGGCACATTAAAAATGTTAACAAATTATATTTAAAGATTATAAACTACTTTACTTTACAATCATATAAACATTTATTACAACATTGTACAACATTTGTACAAGAGTGAGTGCAGGTGCAAAAAAGGTAGGTTCATTAATGTTGATGATTATTATCAATGATTTGTGAAGGATCATGTGACACTGAAGACTGGAGTAATGATGATAAATTCAGCTTTGATCACAGGATATAAATTACACTTTACTATATATTCACATAGAAAACAGTTATTTTAAATTTTAATAATATCTCACAATTTTAGAGCTTTTTTGTATTTTTAATAACATAAATGCAGCCTTGGTGAGCAGAAGAGACTTCTTTCAAAAACAACCAAAATAGTACAGTTTCCAAACTTTTGATTGGTAGTGCATATCTGCATGTACTGCATGTATTTCAAAATGTAGGCCTAGTATTTACTTTAAAAAAAGAAACATTAGATCCATATTGACAAAATTATTTACAGGAGAAAGCACCATTTTAAGGACATACAGCAGGCCAACAATGAAATTATAATTGAACTCCTTTGCAAATAGTAATAACCTTCTTCTTAAAAACCTGATGGTGCAGTACTTGATCCACATTGATCCACTTTCTGTCCCTCTGGCTGTTCCTCTCTCTGTCCCTGTATGTTTTCTTCCTCCTCACCCTCTTCTTCGTTCTCCTCATTATCTTCTTCATGCTCCTCCCCCTCTTCCTCATCCTCCTCATCCTGGAATGTCCCTCTCTGTGTCAGAGTCCTCACTTTCATCACCTGCCCTCTCTCCAGCCTCCACTGACTCCTCTGGCTCTCTCTCTTTCTGCTCCTCAACTCTCTCAATACCTTGATTCGTTTCTCTCACTTTTTTGTTTACAAAAAATGGACGCTATGTCCCTTCCTCGTTTCATGATAACTATCGGAAGAAAAAAATGTGCATTACATTTCGTTGCCTAACCATCCCTCCCTACTTAACACGGGCAGATAGCCTGTTGATTACTTTACTCAAATGTATGTTATCGCAACAGCCAAGACAGATGAAGTTACGTGATTAACATCAGAACATTGTGCAGGAACAACCAGTTACTTACGAGATACGAGTCACTTACGCGCCCGGCGCCGCTCTAATTTATCCGTGTAGAACGTTCCGTCACGTTAGTTTCGCTTTTGACGCTCGCGTGTAAAATCATAATAAAGTCATAATTTTTTTTTTTTTTTTGGTCACCACAGGGGTGGCCAGGGACATGTCTACAGAGGCACGGGCCTCCCTAGGCCTCCGTGTAGAACCGCCACTGTACAGCCCCGCCCAGCTTCATACCACAGTCATGTTAAAAACATGCATTCACTCATCCATAAACATTATTTCCCAATGAATATTATTAGATCCATCGGCATGACGACAAGATCCATGATCCCATATTCACTGCAGCATCAATCTACGCCTTTGTTATTGTTTTGAATTGTTTAGCGCCTCCTAGTGGCGAAAAATTACGGATTGTACCTTTAATGCTGCCTTCACGTGCTATTGGACATTTGATCATTCATACTTCTGAAGTCGTGGTTATGAGCTCATCGCATTCAAGTTTCGAAACTGGAGGGCGTTCATGTGATTTTTTTTTTACCTAGGAAACTGGTATTTACGATAATTCCGAGAGCAGATGAAGGCAGGATATCCCCGATCTGTACGAGCTGGGGATGTGTTGCTGAGAAACATGGCAGATGACATCAATATTTTTAGGTAACGTTATTTACCTGTGACATTAATTGTCAGGCTTTTTTTTATTAACAACAAAATAAACTAATTCCCTGCACAAAATATAATCGCGTTGTAATAACAATATATGTAACGATAAAGTTTACAGTGGCTTCATAAATTAATTGAAAACATTAAAAAGCAAAACACACCTGATGCAAATTCTTTGTTCTTCTTTTTTAGAGAAGTAGATTTCCTTTGCTGTAATTTTTGTGTACGTTAGTTAATCAAGAAAATGTACACCGCCATCTTGCTTCGACGAAAGTGAAAGCACCTTACGTCGTAAACAATTTGTAAAGACGAATTTCCCAGCATGTAGACCTATCCTATGAATAGCCAATCATTTATTCAAGTGCATTTAAACCATTTAACGACAATAAGACGCAGAAGAGAACTCAAATTGATATTGGGCTGGAGCGTGGACACACACACGAAACGCACACACACAAAGCCTCTTCACAAACTGGGCGACAGGAACAGATTGGAGTTCTCTTATCACGCTTGAACAGACAAAAACAAAACAAAACAAAAAAAATTGCGAGTATCCATAGTTTTAAATGAGCTAAATTATGAATGTAAAGAGGTGAGAGAAAATCAGACGTGTCAGTCACGTGCGTCAGGTCTTAAAGTGACAGCAGAAAAAATAAATGAAAAAAGGAAAAATAGAAAATTACTCACTGCCCTTGACTGAATACCTTTTGTAAATTTAATAAGGATTAATCTATATTTATTTTATATAGTTAAGACAGTGCAGTGTTAATAAATTATTAATTTATAATAATAATAGTGTGTCATATTAATATTAAATTACAAAGTGAAAGAAAATATATTCCATGCTTTGTCAACAACACAAAGTGCATTAAAAAATACATTACATCAGGGTTTTCCAGCCTGGAGTTCATAATGGAACTGCTGGGCGTTTGTGAGTGTAATGAAAAGCTATTAAGTAATTAAATCATTAAAAAATTAAAATAAATTTAAATAAAAACAATCAAGTCAAAACAAATCACTAACTAAAATTTTTTGTTTTGTTTTGTTTTTTAAATTGAGTTCATTTTTTACCCCTGCATCTTATGAGGCCATGCATTAGTATACAGGTTTGAAACGCCAAGCAGGTGAATAAACAACAACACAAGCCTGAGTAAATAATGACAAGAGGGTGAGTAAATAACAACAAGTAAATCATTTTTATAATATGCTGGAACTTAATTTAAAATGCAACACTCCTGGGCCTGTGTGTATTTAGAGTTTCAGAGCACAAATCCAGGGATCAGACTCACTTTCCACACACACCCCCCCACCCCACCCACCCCCACACACACACACACACACACACACACACGCACTATTTGCAAAATATTTAATCTCAGGATTACTCAGGTTTTACCTCTATTTGCCACCATGACCTTTTTGATTGGTCGATACTCCAGGCTTGGAGGTGACAAGTGGGCAGAACGACAAAACAAACCCGCTCTCCTGATTAGCAGGATGCCCATCTTCCCCTTGGACCCTCCCAAATGCAGGAACATCCTAGAGAAATACAAACACAAAAGACAAACATGAACAAATTGCTGTTTCTAGTAATCCATCATGAATTAGTTTTAAAAATACGCACAGTGGGGGAGTAAAAATTAGATCATCTCAAAGAATGACACTTCAGAACAGGCTCCTGATCTCTTACTGTCTTCACCGAAACAATAGTCCAGTTGAGCTTTATGAGCCGCAATGTATATCAAAACTCTTTCATTTCCACTGGCCATGTAGATGTAAACTATCCATAGCTTATACTTTCTTGTTCAGAATCTGCTATAGTGAGGGACTGCTGCCATCTTGTGTTTGTAAAAAAAACAGATTCTTTTTGAATGCTGTTTATGTCTTTACCTAAAACAGATCACACTGTCCCATTTTTATAAATGTAAACATAACATTTTTCTTTCGTATTTAATGCATAAGACTGTAATTTTATTATCTTTCTCTACATTTACCCCTTTATATTACATTGAACCAAGGAAATGCACATCAAAATTGGGTCAGTTTACCTTGGCAAAGTCTGCAGTTTGCTATTTTCGCAATTACCTGTATTCACAGCCTGGATGTTGCATGTGCTGTCAGATTGTGTCAGTGTGTTCAATGTTTGTGTTTGACTGAGTATGCGACACACAAAATAATCTCATCTCACGGCCACCCTCAATATTTTACTCATATATTCAGAACAATTTAGAGTAAAAATGCTGAATGATGATTATACGTCTCTGACTGGTCTAAAAATACTGTTCCATTGTGTCTGCAAATGTATTTAGGGTATGTATGTGTGTTCCAGTGGGAAGCAAACTATGAATTACGCCCAGGTATGCTAACACTTATCTATTCCTGTCTCTGTCTCACCTACACCATCTCAGATGACAGACAATATCGAAACCAATTTTTGTATTCACCCACTTGTGTATTCAGTGCAAGCACACCAACCTTTTAAAGGGCACCTATTATGCAAAATTCACTTTTACATGGAGTTTGAACATAAATGTGTGCACAGCCACCTTATAATGATAAAATCCACTAATTTTTTTTTAAAATTCCCATAAATCATAAGCAGTGTCTCAGAACAAGCCGTTTGCAGATTTTGAGCAAATTGACGTCATTTTGCTCAGGCCCCTCCCACAACTGCTGACAGACACTCATATTAGCATAGACACCGCCCTGAACGAGTTGTAGTCCGCCATTTTCTCCAGGCTGGAGCAGCGTACCGACAAGAATGTTTCTTAAGCAATGAAAGTCTCCATGACTCGGTGGATTAGTTTTATTTTTGAAGGGAATGCGCCAGTATACAACTAAATTCATTTATGTCTGCGCGAATCACTTTACACCACACTGCTTTGAGAAGGAATGTCAATACAAAGGGACGATACAAAACACAGGTTTTGCTAAAACGTTGTTACTCAAGGATGGATCAGAAGTTTATTATAGTTCATCGGAGTTGATTTACGGATATAATGCTTACCAGTTTATTAAGCACCCCCGAAAAGACATAAGGTGTGTATATATTTGTTTGCTGTTAATTGTAATGAGTGTTTCTGTGTACTTCTATGGGTATGTTGATGTTAATGCAGGGGAGAGAGAACATTTACGGATAAGACTTAAATGAGCACTTCTTGCACAGTTTTATTAAGCTCTTTCAGTGATTTTCTGAAGTGAAAACAGATTCTTCCATCTTTTGTGAGAAAGACAATAAATTTCATAAAACTCATCAGTAAAGTTTTGGCCATCATTCGGACGGGTCCGGTACAACAGGCTTGTGCTAATATGTAATAACCGTAATTAAACTAAACTATACTATATCTATTCTATCTCCATGTATACAGTATATTCAGTTTCTGGCATTATAAGTGCGTCCTGACTCCAGAGAATGTGCTCTTGAAGCTCCGCCCTCTTAGGCCAGCCGAAGCAGGTCCTTTGCATTTAAAGGGACACAGACTAAAACGGCAATTTTAAAAGTGGCAATTTTAACATGATATAAAAAATTATCTTTGGTGTATTTTGAGCTGAAACTTCACATACACACTCTGGGGACATCAGAGACTTATTTTAAATCTTGTAAAAAGGGTCATAATAGGTGCCCTTCAACTGCATTGCATATTTACAAGTTTGCTTTTCTTTGTTTTTCTTTGCTCCAGCTCCCCCTCTCTCGACCTACGGTGAGAATCAAGGGTGGAGCTGCATCCCCCCAACCACAACCTAACCCTACCCATAACTCTATCTCTCCACTCATTAAACAGGTTAAGCTCCACCCTTGAGCTCCAGAGTGGAGGAGCTGGAGGTCATTTTGCTCTGCAGCGAGCACCACTTGTAGCAATCTGTAAGTATGAGCAATAAAAATATAGATACAAGGCTTAGAAAGCATCAGTAGATACGTATTATTGATAGGTGCAGTCCACACATATATGTTTGTAAATCGGGAGCGACTCAAAATGACTGGTTTTATCTAGGTTAAAGGTCACAGGTCAAAGACAGCAGTTCTTGGCTGAAGGATTCAGTAGGTTTGTAGCTCATAAACCAAACACCAAACTTTGAACAAGAGCTAGTGGGCCATTAGGTGTCCCTTCATCAAGACTCCTGTGTCAATATGAACTTTGATTGTGTGGGAAAATCCAATGAACAACCTTTTTTTTTTCTTTTTTCAATGCATTAGTGACATCAAGTGCAGTAAAATTGTATTATACTCTTAAAATAAAGGTTCTTAATTGGCATCTATGATTCCACAAAGAATTTTTAACATCCATGGAAACTTTTTATACCACAAAAGGTTTTGCATACACTTTATTTTGAGGTGTACTTGTTGCAGTGTAAATACATTTAAGTACTGGATAACATTTATCAGGAATGTACTTATCAAGGTGTTAGGGTTATAGGATTAGGGTTTGGTTTAGGTTAGTTGCATGTAATTATGCATAATTTGTAGTTAATGCACTTTGAACTAACATGAACAAACAATGAACAACTGTATTTTCATTAACTGTAAAATGTATTGCTCATGGTTAGCTCAGATTTTTTACATTTTCTTCACACTAAAGCCCAAAGCATATTCACCGAACAGTGCTCGTGACCCGAATTTCGTCATCAGAAGAGTATGTGCATACTGTACGCGCACCGCCGGATTTTTGTAACCGTGCGTACTTGTTTTGTACTTGCTTTTTTTTTCTTTTTCTTTTTTTTACAGTAATTAGTTTATCCACAAGGTGGCAACTGTGTCCTAGGGGCGTCAATTGACAAGGTAGTCAAAGAAAAACTGCATAAGAAGAACAGACAGGAACGCATGCATTTCCTACGTCATTGGAAGCCTATACAGATGAGAGATTGTCTGAAGAGGTTAGAAGAACCCTAACCCTAACCCTCATTTGTACAACTCTAGCGTGAAAGAATGCAAAGATATTTACATGGCTGTAACTCGTGGCGAGAGATTGCTTAAAAACTACACATGCATCGAACGCCTGCATATGCGTACGAGTCAAATATGGTATACTTTCCAAGGCTGTGCATTCGACTGTGCACATACACTAGCGTACGCGTAAAAAAAAAACAGGATTGTTTTTTGGGGAACCAAAAATGGTTCTTCAATGGCATAACAGCGAAACCCTCCTCTTGGAACCTTTATTTTTAAGAGTGTTGCCATATTAGCTGCTTTGACTTAATCTTCCATTCTTATACATTTATTTATATATATATATATATATATATATATATATAGATAGATATAGATATATAGATATATATATAGATATAGATATATATATTTCATACTAAACCATAATTCAGAAACCTGTGGCACACCTATGAACCACCGATGGCTTCACAAATGGAAATTACAATGATCAGCCTATTGGTGCCTTCTAAAATTGCTCAGTTAGCGTTAAATTACTCTGAATGCTGCCCTAAAAGGCCAAGCTGGGTAAAATCAACATGCTTAGCCACCTCCGTACACAATCTAAATAGAAGCATACATCAGCAGAGCTTTTCTGGGCCCTTTTGTTGATCTCCACTGCTCTCTTTTCTGTCTATTTCTTCACCTTTCCTTCCACCTGAATAACAGTTCCTCCTCTGTTTGTCCATTAGAGCTCTGGTAGAGAGATGCTCTGTGTCCTTACAGTCTGAGCAGTGCAAATATTCTGCCATTAGTGCAGATGAGACCAGCTCAAGTAATACAAACACAAATGCACAACTTTATGAATTTACAATCTGAGCTAATGTCAACCTCAAAAGTCAATGTAGACATGGTTGAACATGTGTATATATATTGTAGTATAAATAGTGTGAGAGGTCTGTTCGACACTGAAGATTCCAAATAGAAAAAAGTAGACTTTAAATACCGAGATGATGCACTTAATTAACCGAAAAAACAAAGTGTGGAATGTTGGACACTTCATGCATTGTAGCAGCTTTAATAGTGGAGGGGGAGGGGCTATCAGACTGACGATGAATGATAGAATAACCTTTTAAAATTCAAACAAAACAGAGCACATACTGCAAAAGTGCATGGATAAGTGATAGTGCAGAAGTGCGTCATTTGGGATTCCATGCTTACTTCCTACATTGTCAATTTTTGGAAATATTTAATGAAAATACTTAATTTCTACTTACTTTTTTTGTTGTTGTTGTGCAACTTGAGCTATCAAGCACAATACAAATAAAGAATTTCGTTGTAATACATATGGCAATAAAGATCTTGAATCTTGAGCACTGTTATCTCCCTGTCAAGTACAAACTATCCCATCCTCCTTTGATGAGCTTTAAGTGCAGTGTTCAAAGTTGGTGGTCTTCTACTTTGTTTGTTTGTGGTGTTTTGTAATCATTTAAATATTGAACAACACCAGATTGAACTCTGTACAGGGTATTTTATCCTCTCTGGAGTTGAATGATGAATAAGCTAATGATAACAAAATAAAATTGATCTGCCTAGTTGCTCCAATACCATTCCTTGTCAAGAAGGTATGCAATCAGATATACTATCACACTAGAGGCATTTTGTTTTGATTGTTCAACGAGTATGATCACTAGTACACAAGATAGCCTCCTTTCTATTGTTTTTGCAAATATTTGTCTTTTTATGTGAATGACTAAGCTGCAAGAACAACGGACAGTTCCAGCCCAAACAGCTGACCAAAGGTCACACACTCCTTCTGCAAAACCTTATGCAAAAAATACATTGTTAATATTCAAGTGTACAGTTTATGTGTGCCACTGTTTTCCTCTGAAACAATCATGCACATGCATACACACACTCACACACACACACACACGCGGACAAATAGTACAATAGAAAAAATTATGTCCATTAAACTAAGCCAATATTTAATGTTTTGCTCAGTTAGACACCATACAATAAAGTGTTACCCAATTCTGCATAAATAAATTAAAAATAAGATACTAAAATCTAAAGTCAGTCATTTTAAAAGCTACAAGGGAATCTAGGCATCACAATGTTACTGTATAATGCACAGTATAAAATGGATTTTCATTTAGAGATTTGATTTAAACAGTGTTTTTAAAGATTAACTATAAATGAGTGTTATATGACGGTAAAGACAATCCAAATATAAAAAATATGAAAAATGAACATGCATGATTAAATATCCATTATTAACCAATATCAACCCATAATTGATATTGTAACAATATATAGTATGCAACCCTAAAAAATGGCATTGGTCATACAATATATATGACCAAATCCTCATGCCAAAATCCTTCACTGACAACAAGCACATATTAATCTGACACAGAATACACTTATGTTCAGGAAGTGTTCTGAACACATGCACAATCACTCACACCATAATAGTGACATATGCATCGCCACGTGCACATGATCTCTGATCACACACACACAGTTCAAAACAAAGTTTGCAACAGGAGAGTTTTCTCTGTAACATGACCTGAAAAGTATCTAATTAAATTTCCCTCAAAATACTAAAGACTCAAGAGACCACACACAGCTGTACTCACTTGTCCAGCTAGGTCCAAATTCAGCCCAAATTCAGAGAAGGTGTCAGGTGTAAACAAACCAATGGGCCAGAAAGTTCTGCCGCGGTCCTGTGGTACAATGAGCAGATCCAGAGAACGGGGGAGTATTGGCAGTGTTGTGACATGCACTCAGGCGTATACACAATCAGGTACACAGTCACAACTGCTCTTCTGTCACTCTGCCCGTGAGACTGTGAGGCCTGATCCTGTTAATCTCTCTCTGTCTCTCTCACTCTCACTTTTGAACTGTCTCTCACTCTCTCTCACTAGATGCAGGTTTTCATCCTCTGATGCTTACGTAATACTTACACACCCCCGTGTACATGGGCCAACCACAAACACTCTGTCTCTACCAGTAAAGAGCGGCAGGATTTAAAGATAGAGATGGGAGGGAGGGAGGGAGGGAGGGATGGATGAAGAGGAGGAGGGGGAAGAGAGATATGATAAACAAGGTTTGCTGAGTGTTGCTGCCATGTGCATTATGAGGTAGTGAGAGAAGGGTAAACAAACACAAGAGAAAACATGTTTATAATGCTTTATGAGGGGAACACAAACAACGTTTTCCTGCACGTGTCCTGTGATTTAATTGATTGACTGTCTGTCATTCTGTATATTAGCGGGATTTTTCATTGTCCTTCTTAGATTAGTACTTCAGAGGTTTGTAGGCTAAAATCCTTTTTTTAATGTCTTGCATTACATAGTGAAATTGGAAAAGCTCAGTGCCGGTTCATTTTCTGATAATTCTTTTTTGAGCCAAGATGTGCCCTTATCTTGTTTTTTTTTTTACACTTGATGCATCTTTCTTCAAAGGTCCTTTAAATTTAGATTTTTTTTTGCTTTGCCAAAAAAAAAAAGAAGGTTGAGGAGAGACCCTGATCCCATTTTGAAGTATTGAGTATATAAATGCCACATTCATTCATTCATTCCAACGAATGAAGCATTTTGGTTTTTTGTTTCGCCAAAAAATAAATAAATAAAATAAAATAAAATGGTTGAGGAGAGACCCTGATCCCTTTGTAAAGCAATTGGAGTGTACAGCTTTATCTAAAAGTGTTATTTCAATGCTTCATTCATTCAAATGAAACCACAGCACTCTTGTTAATGAGATATGCTTAACTGTAAGCCATAAAGAATTGCACTATGAATACAGGCTTCGTGTACAGAGTTACTGAATTTTCATTAGTTTTAAGTTATAATGGTGTAACTAATTTAACATTTTTGAGAAAAAGAATAGTCATCTTTTTCCTACAACTGCTGCGGCTCATATTCTTCAAAAACAGCGGTGAATGGTTATCCCGCACTGATAAACTAATCATCAAGGCAGTAAACTAATCATCTTAGAAAATAGGTTTTACAACAGACTTTATCTCCTGCTTGTTGTTCTTGTGTAGAGGTGTATGGATGAGAAAAAAACTGGAGAAACTTGGGAAAGAAACACCATCGCTATCTTTCCCTCTATGTTTTTTCTCTGCGAGGGCGTTTGTTTCTTGGTTTATCAGAAGAACACTGCTTTGTTCAGAATATTGTTTTGACTAAAACTTCACACTGCTAAAATGAGAATATTTTAATCACAGTTTTGCCACATCACCTGACAAAAGAGAAGAAAAATGCCAAGGTAAACCGAGAGAAAGAATATAATAATAATTTTTGTGCACTTGCACTCTTTGAGAATTTAATTAAAAATTTAAAAGCATCATTATAAAAACAACCAGACGATAAAATAAGTAGGTAATAGGTTCAAATTAATTACCGAATTCTTACACATTCATGAAAAATACAGCAGTAACAATTACAAAGTGTGTCTGCACTAGAACGGAAGGTGTTCATGACCTTCTTAATGCAACAAAACTAAGCTTAATGGCTGATGCTTTGGAACATAAATAAGAGCACCTGTATTGTCAAACATGTTTATGTAGATGTATATTGACTCATATCCTTGCTGACTGTAGTGCCTTAAAACATTTTTCTCTCCAAAAGAATCATGGATTCATGATCAAAGCATTGTTCATTGATCCAGTGTCAACAGACTCACCCGAAAAAACATCTATGCTGGGACACTCAACACAAGCAAGAGGTACACTGCATGAAAAGTGGCGGTAGACTTCTCATTTTCTTTCTTTACTTTTTTTCTGAACACTGTGCTGATGATCTTTCTTTATTGCAGTTGCTTTTAACTGTTAAAGGAAAACCCACATAAAGATAAGAATAATGATAAAGAGGCCTTCATATACTTCAATATGTGGCATAATACTCCATCTCCATGTCCTATTTTAAGAATACACTAAAGAAGTAAGGGAAGTAAGCAGTGCAGCATCCACATGGCTCTTGTGCCATCACACTCAAAGTCTTTTTATCAAGGGTTGTTTTTAAATCAGTGTTGATCCAATGGAAAAGAATGTCAGTCTGCAATCTGTTCATTTTATTGCAGCACGTGTAAACGCAGAGTATCATCTGCCAAGGCCAAACTGATGTCAGAGGCATGTCCATATCAAATGGATTGCCACACTGGCCAACAATCCTCTTCAATCTTTTGAGAGTGATGATGCAAAGCTTTCTGCATGAGAATTTTGATGAACTCAAATAGTCTGAGTGGCCCCAAAAAGTTTATTTTAAAGCAAGGTAAAATGAAATTGTATACCACACAGCAAATACTTACTGCACAGCCCAACCTCTGTGTCCTCTTGTTGCTAATGACATAAATGTAAGCCTTGTCAGAATAAGCAGATAATGCGCCTGCTTTTTGCAGCATCTATCTAAAATGAACCTCATGTATTTTCACAACATTCTGTGAAACTCACACTTTTTTCACATTCCTTCCTTGTATCACTATGTGACAACTCAACAGACACGATAAAATTATTAACACTCATCAGTCCAATGTAGTGCGTCATTGTCTTTCGCTGTCATCAGTGTTTGCATAGTGTGGAGTCCAAAAATTCTGAAACATTTGAAAATCTGAAAAAAATAAATAATAAAATAAACAAATTTCTATAAAAAGGAAAGTTGTTTTAATGGAAGATGAATAGGAGAATTGGGAGATTATGAAGGCAAACCTTTTTTTCTTTGAAACAACATGCATGGATGAATCGTTCACGATAAGAAAAAAAAACAAAAAACTCCCGGATACCTCACTTAACACGTTGTTCCCTGTCTGACTGAGTTCAAATCCATAGATTATCTTGACTGAAGTCCTATGATGTCATGATTTTTGAGTAAAACTGCTCAGATTTGCTTTGTGACACAGGTTTCTCTTATGCAAATAAACAGCTGATGGGAGAGTACGTGATTGTCGATATAGAGCCTGCACCAGTCTGTGACTCCGTCGTTTCCCCAGGCTGTGAGTTGATTTCTGTCCGGATAACAAGCAACCACTGACAACATTAAGTCAATGTTGATGTGTCAATGCTAATTGCATTAAATTAATGTTACAAAGTGATGTTGGTTCAATATCACTTTTGCACCAACAATTAATGTTGAAACAAAGTTGAGATTTCAACAAACAAACAAGGGATAAAATATGTGCACAATTAATGTAATGAAACAATGTTGAATTTTCACCCAAAAATAGGGCAATTAAATCAACATTACACTATGATGTTTATTCTAAATCACTGCTGTTGAATTAACACTTAAATTAACAAAAAAGAATAGTTGGTAATATTGCAAGGTTGATTCGAAATTGAAACAATAACAATACAACTGAAATGTCAACATAACACAATGTTGCCATCTCACTACATGCACTGAGTTAATGTTGAAACAACATTAATATTTCAACTACACTTCAATCGTACATCAAAAAATCCTGACCATGTCAAAATTTGGGAAAAAGCTTTAAAAATAAAAATTACACCTTGAGTCACATTATTACATTAAAAGAAGTTGAGTCATATTATTTTTTAACAGTTTAACACAATCAATGTCAAAAACATACAAAAGATCATTCTTAATGTAAAAGTGGGACAAAAAGCATTACAACCTTTAAAAATGTGGGAAATAATTAGTTTCAGGAGTCTGATGTAACTACAAGTAGTTTTAAAAATTTGGCTTACATCATGCTACTGCCTCTTTTCCTTTGGGTTCTCTGAAATCTGAAAAAGAAAGCATGATAACACTTAAGAGCAAGTCAATTCAGTTGTCATACAGTCACATTCAGGAATGTTAATATGTTAAACACAATGATTCATACAATATGATTCACTTTTTTAAATTGTTAAACAAAAACATTCTATAATTATAGTATCATTGAATTCTGTTCATTTAAAATCTAAAATCTATTAATGCTTCAATATCAATACATGTTACAGTTAACATTTGTAAATAGATGGCAGGGGTGTCTGACCTTTAAAGCTGAGTTTCTCTCCATCCCTAATTAAACAAGCTTATCAAGGTCATTAGGATCACTGAAAACTTACAGGTGTGTCGGAGCTAAACTCTGCATGAAGGAGGCCATCTCTGAGCTATGGTGATCACTCACAGAAAAAAATCACAGGACTTCAGCATGGGACAGGAACATTAGTCTGCAAACTATATCTCAGCTCATTTTCCATGAAACTACATAGCATTCAAGTGAAAAGTGTTCCAAGTTTATCTTTTAGAATAAAAGAGCTTAGTTTTTTTTTTCAATGACAATTTCTTTCAAGCTTTGTGCAAAACAAACACACTATATCTGCAAAACTAAACTAAACTCAAGGGAAAAGGGACACAAGCAGCACCAAAGGAAAGAAAAGAACAAAACAAAACCAAAGGCTAACTCATGTTTAATCCTCTAAACTAAACAACAATCAAAAGTAAGAAAATCAAAACTCTAGTTGCATCCCAAGGTAGAGACGGAAAAGCTAATGGAAAATAATTAGTGTAGCTGCTGTTCATAATATTTCAAGCAATAGATAAATCATGCACAGTTGATCTAATGTAACTGGAGTATGAGGTGCATTATGTGAATGCCTGGCAAAAGTGATGTGTTTGGGAGAGTGTGCATTAGCATCGAACAAGGAAGGCTATTCCAGAGCTTTGGAGCCAAATGCAAAAACGTTCTCTCTCCTTTAGTGGACTTAGATAGCATAGGTACAACCAAAAGTCCAGAATTTTGTGACCTTAAAGAGCATGATGGATTGTAGGGCGATAGAAGATTGGTTAAATAGACAGGAGTTGAACCATTTAGGGCCTTACAGGTCAGTCGCAATACTTTGTAATCTATTCATAACTTAATAGGTAACCAGTTTAGAGATGATAAAATTGGGGTTATATTATCATATTTCCTTGACCTGCTAAGAACTCTAGCAGCTCCGTTTTGGATGAACTGTAGTGTGAGGATGCAGTACAACCACTTAGTAATGAATTACAGTAATCCAGAGGTCATAAACGCATGAACTAGCTTTTCTGCATCAGAAAATGAAAACATGCTCCATAGCTTGGCAATGTTTTTGAGGTGGAAGAAGGCTGTTTTTGTAACATTTGAAATATGATTATCAAAAGACAAGTTTCTGTCTAATATAACACAAAGGTCTTAAACTGTAAAGGATGAAGTAACAGTACATCCTTCTAGATGCAAATTGAATTCTAAGAGATTATGTGTACAGTTTTTTGGTCCAATAAGTAATACCTCAGTCTTTTTCAAACAATAATAGAAGAAAATTACTAATCATCCAATATTTTATATCTTTAACACACTCTGTCAACTTGGAGAATTTAGATATTTCATCCAGTCATGATAAAATATGTAACTGAGTATTGAATAACAGTGGAAACTAATTCCATGTTTTCTAATATTACCAAGAGGCAGAATGTTATTGAAAATAGCAGAGGGCCTAAAAATCTCTGCCTATATACTTCAAGAACCAACTCATAAGCACAAAGAATAGCAGACTTCATCACATCATACTTTACACTCAGTATCACAGTCATCACTATCAACCAGCGGAGGGGCATTAGAGACCTGACCCAGGTTTGACTGCGCAGCTGAGCCAGCAGCAACCTTCAGTGCCTCCAGCTCGAACTATCGCAGCTTCACCTGATTGTCAGACTCTGTTTCAAGCCTGCATATTTCCAAACGCAGTTCTAGCTCAGCCTGACATGCTTGGGCTTTCTCATTTTGCAAATGGGCCAAGCGGACTCTCAGTCGCGCCGCCTCTCTGCAATCAGTGGAAATGTGAAAGAATGGGTAACAAGCTGGCCTCAGCATTGGCGACCACTTCCACCTCAGTTCTACCATCCTGCTTGTCCAACTCATCCAACTCATCCACAGCACCGAAATGCACCACAGCAACGTCACCAAGCCTACATCTCCACTATTCTCCATATCCACAGCACTTGACATAGGAAAATCATTAAGCTCACTCAAACATTGTAAAAGTATACTCTTTATCTCTCTTAAGAGTCTGTCTGCACACAGCAATGTGATAGTGGTCAGCTATTAACAACAATTCCTGCCTCCTACTCAAGTTAATCTGCTGTAGTGTTGGATTTACAACAAAGTTCTCATAAACTAAACATTGCCATAATGTTTAACAGAAAATTAATTCTATGATAGATCTCCGCATGAGTATGCCGCCAATATGCCAATGATGTAGCGTCAATTGCCACACACAAAATATCACAAATAATTACAGAGATCCCGGACGAGCCCCCATTAAATGTTACAACCCCAGATTTTGTTTAGGGTTGGAAGAGGTAACATTTAGATTGTGATAATTCTTTGTGTATGGGGATGGCAAGAGACAAAACCTAAACTGAAATAATGCCAAAAGAAGTGATTTATTATGCATCAGTGAAAATAAATAATAAGAGTTGATGAATGATAACTGAGAAGTACAACAGATGGGATAATATATATACAACATTTACAAACAGCTCAAAACAAAAATAAACCCAAGGGAAAAAGAATCTTCAGCAGCTTCTTCAGCATTAACATGCCATAACTCAACTAGACTAACTACCCAAAATACAAAATATGCAGGGGGTGGCGCTCACTTCGAACCTAGTGTATCTACTTCATCAAAGTCTCCATATGAAGCCCAAAGTACGCTTCACTTTTTATGTGTACGAGATTCAGCATACTGTTCAGCAAAACCACCGGATTTTTTCGGTCTTACATGCGCATTTTTTTTTTTTTGCAGTAATTAGTTTATCCACAAGATGGCAACCATACCCTAGGGGTGTCGATTCACAAGGTAGTCAAAGATAAACTGCTTAAACAGAACCGGAAAGCATGCAAGCTACAGCGACAATGGAGGCCTGCATAGACGGGAGATTGAGCAAAGAGGTTAGAAAGTATCCTCATTTGTACAACTCTAACATGAACTACAAGGGTTGCAACTCGTGGCGAGAAATTGCTCAAACGTCGAACACCTGTGAAGGCATGCAAGTCAAATGAAGCATACTTTAATCATGGTTACATTGTACTGGAAATATTATTCAGCAAGGCTGCATTGGAGACGTTTTGATGTTGAAAACATAATGTCAAAAAGATTTATTTCAAATAAATGCAAATAAAAGTTTGTTTGTTTGTTTTCCCCCTATTTTTGTAATAATATTTCACAATATTACTGTTTTTACAGTTTTAATCAAATAAATGCTGCCTTGGTGAGCATAAGAGACTCCTTTCAAAAACGTGAAAAAAATCATAATGAAATTTTGACTGGTAGTGTATATATGATATGGTGATTTTAATATAACAAAATTAAATGTATGAATTTCACAGTGTCACTGGATGACTGAATGTTTTTACAGTGACATAACAGTGCCCCTGTAATGTCACTCTGAATCCACTTGGTGTCAGGAGAACCAAATGAAAATAAATTCTTAATGCGTAGTATGAACAAATGTCTCATACTTTTATAATACAATTTTCATCTAGATTAAAAAATATCTTGAGAAAATATATATAAAATATTTATAAAAATAATTTAAATTTCAGTTTTAAAATTAATTGTTTTTGTTTTTATTGGGGATGATCTGGAGATGCACATACTTTCTGGGTAAAGGCTGTCTCAGATAAATCTTATTATGGTTTTGATTAATTATGTTTTTAATCATGAATTTATTTTTGAAGGACAGAAAACCATAAAGAGTTAATGAATGAATAGATACTTAGCAAGAGATTTTTAAGGAGTCAAGTTCTCAAAAAGTATAATTCGGGTGCACATTCTTCACCAGTAACTAGATAGGATTGTTAATAACTGGAGTTAAATTATGAATCAAGACTGGGACAGAACACAGTGAAATATGGTCTGTGAGAGAGAAGTTTCCTTTGACTCCTCTACAGTTCTCTGCCTCTCTGTCTCTTTATTCATCAGCCCTTCTCTCGCTCTCTTTTTTTTCTAACAGATTGTGCATAATTTAATTTGACCATTCTTCCTTGTTCCCGTGTTTTCCTTGTAGCACTGGCATTAATGAGGAGCTCAGGTGTCAGGGGAAAAGATGTGTGTTAGACATCAGGAGATACCACTGTGGTGACACAGGAGGGGGGCAATATAAGGGGCTCAGAGAAGTGTGGGTGAGGTGAGAAGTGCTAATAATTAAGTATTAAACATAGAATTTGTATTTTTAAATGTTTTCAACATCAGACGCAATCAAACATAAGGACAGAACACATGACCTGTGCACCCACATACACACACTACCACACATACGATTTCCCATTTAACAGGTGTTTATTACATATCCTGAACACATGTGGCCGTGGGGGGTGTCATTAGAGCCACTCATTGCACTGGTGGGTGGCCAGGGCATGTGTGGAGATCCGGACGCCTGTAAATGTCACAGAAGAAAGTCCTACTGTGCACAGAACTCATTTCCTGTTAACATCCAGCTCTCTCAAGTTCTGCATTATTGATAAAGGCCACACGTATGCTTGCAAGCACGCATACAAACACACACACACACACATATTTATACAAACAACTCCAAACTCTCTTGACAAGTAATTCACTAAGAAAAACAACAACAACGACTCTGATGAACTGCCAGATCTGGAAACTTCTTAATATTTTAGAACCTGTAAAAAATGGTTCTGGTAAATAAAACTGTTGATTGTCAAGCTGAGCCACTTCTTTCAAGTGTCCACTTGTTCAGAAATACAACAACATGTATTTGTTATACCAGCCAATCATATTCAATATAGGCTTTAAGATACATAAAACACATAACAATACTGTATGTACTTTTCTGGGTACAAAAAGGTCTTTAGTTGCATGCAGTGGACATTGAGCTGGACAGTTGCTTGATACAGCAGCAGAGATCAAAGATCATCCTTCATGGTGCTAGTAAATGATGAGGCAGTCAAGTTAATGCTGTTCGAGAAAGGAAAATTCACCCCAAAATACTCACCCTCCTATCTTTACACACCTATATGACTTTCTTTTCATCTGCTGAGGTCAAAAGGAAGTATTAGGAAGAATGTCCAAGCTGCTCTTTTCCAAGCAATGAGTGGATGGTTACCATTTGCTTGTGTTTTATGGATAGGAATTCACTGCAGAGCATATATTGCAATCGGAATGCATCTTTTGACAAATAAAAACATTTTAAGAGATTCACACAACATATCAACATATGCTAGATGGAACGAGTTTGACCATTGTGCTCACATCTTGCATCTTTTGCAGAGTCTCGTGCATAACACATTCTAAAGTGGTCTAAAATGCTCAAGTTAAAATAAGTTTGTTTAAAGTCCCAGTAAAGCAATATTAAAATATGTGTTCTGAGTTTGTCACACCATGTTAACCACCCAGTCAAATTTGAAAAATTAAAAAAAACGCAAAGTGAGTGAAATAAGTTATCAAAATCTTGATAAAATAAGCATTGGTGTCCGCTGTCGGCGCTGAAACCAGGCCTACTCGCGAGAAGGATGCGGCCTCTCTCAACTTACTTGTCAAACATACTTAAACGGGAGGATGAAGGCCGGGACGGGACAGACTGTGTCCGGCGCCATTATCATTGGTTGTCGGCGGGATGAGAGTATGAATTTTGTAACATTTATAATGTGTTTAGAAACAATTCTCAGAATTAACTTTACAGGGACTTTAAAAAATGTGCCTCTAGACTTTTCCATTCCCAATGGGTCTCTAGTGTTTTTTCCATTCCACTTCCCTACATCTTGCGATTTTAGTTAGGTGAGACACTACAGGCAAAAAAAGGAAGAAAGGAAGTCAAACAGTATTTACATATTTCCAAACAGCTGTTCAGATTTTTGTGTTTGTTATGGTGTTTGATACAAAACCAAAAACCAGAGAAAGAGAGTCTTCCTCTGCTATTCACTGTCATAAACTGTCTGTTTGTGAGCGTCACAAAGTTAAAGTTTAATGTAACAGTCTGACATCACCAAAAGTGCGACTCTTCTTGGTCATTTTTACTCGCAGTGCGAAGGAAAAAGATTAGAACACCTCTCTGTAAAAACATTCAGGCGGATTGACAGCATACGAATGTGTTAGTGTCAGTATGAACAGATGAATTAACTGCCGTTGATTCAAATGAAAATGCTTATTGCACCGAACATCCATCTTGGTGAGACTCTGAACATGTGTTCAAAAGCTTTGACCAGCGTCTTTCACAGTGAGATTGGAAAAGAGATTAGAAAACCTCTTGATAAACAAACAAACAAACAAACAAACAAACATTGCATTGGTGACATATGAATGAACAGATACATTCTGAACAGATGCTTTAACAGCCTTTCACTTGAATTACAATGTTTTACAGCCTTTAAAGTTAATCCATTTACATATTGACCCATACACAGTGGAGGTGAAGGAGAAGCACATTAGGAGAAGCCTAAGGTCATTCGTTCATTTGTTCATTCAGTCATTCATTAAAAAATTCTTTAAAACAAATCTACCAATTCAAATCACCTACTGTCGCTTTAAGGGGCCACTGAATTGAGGTCATGTCTCAATTACTTTCCAGTGAGGAAAAAAAAATAATCCATATTGATTTGATACTATCTTATCTGTTTAGACAAAGCGACGAGTCTGTTGTCGCCTATGGAGCTTTTAGACATTCTGAGCTGTGAGGAAAAGAAAAACAGAAGGGTGGGAGAATCGTGTTGGAAATGTCTATGAGGAATTCACGCCTCGACTGCCCAGACATACTGTTATTTCCCAGAGTGGTGCTAGGGGCTAACACCCTTCTCAACAGCCAGAGATAAGACACACACACACACACACACACACACACACACAGGACAAAGAAGAGTTTAGGACACATGCAGGCCCATCAATTTTCTCAGTTTTTCTCTCAAGGGATGTCTTCTCACAGTTGCCTTTGTCGCTCTGTTCAGAAAGTGTTTAGTGCACACGCCTGTGTGTACATGTGTGCTGTTTTATATCAAAATGCTAATTTTGCCCAGGTGTACGCCTTTTCCCCAGAACAAGTTAGTGCCTGTCTTTCCAGACTAATTAAATCGATGATGGAGTATTTCATATGGCTTAACTTGTTTACTTCCTGACATTTTCTTGACTAAACCATGACAGCTAATGTTATTTCCTAAGAAATTAACATGTGTTCAACATATTCCTCTGTAGAGGGTTAAATATTGTATATAAAAGTGCATTTCTTCTAATTCAATACAAACAGCGAACTGTGAAGTATGCAGCAAAGCCACTATTTGTTTATGTATCTGTATCTGTAGCAATGACAACATTATTTGTATCTGGATATAACTGGATGTGGGCGGAACTTTTAGCCAAGGCTAAAAGACAAGAAGTCTGTGAAAAGTCCATCTTTTGACTCTATTCTATTTATAACTCAAATAAAGCAAGTCTGTATTTTTAATCGTACAAAAAACTTCTTATATAAAAATTCTTATTTATTACAACCTTTTAAAATAAATCAATAGCATGTCAGAATGAGCTGACTTTTCTTCTGTTGTTGGTGACTGTGTTTGCTTTGAACCTTTCAGCCTGTTGATTTTGCTAATGTGACCGACTATCAGAGCATCCGATTTCAATTGCTTTAATTGCTTATTAATGCAAATATCTAATCAGCCGATCACACGGCAGCAACTCAATGCATTTATGCATGTAGACATGATCAAGACGATCTGCTGAAGTTAAAGGCAGCATCAGAATGGGGAAGAAAGGTGATTTAAGTGACTTTGAACGTGGTATGGTTGTTGGTGCCTGAGGATATCAGAATCTGTTGATCTGTTAGGATTTTCATGCACAACCATCTTTAGGGTTTGTAGAGAATGATTAAAAAAAAAGAGAAAATATCAAGTGAGCAGCAGTTCTGTTCAAAAATGCCTTGTTGACGCCAGAGGTCAGAGGAGAATGGCCAGATTGGTTCGAGTTCATATAAAGGCAACAGTAACTCAAATAACCACTCGTTACAACTGAGGCCTGCAGAAGTACATCCTCTAATGCACAACAGAAGCAGATCGGCTACAACAGCAGAAGACAACACAGGATGCCACTCCTGCCAACTAAGAACAGGAAACTTGAGGCTACAATCACCAAAATTGGACAATAGAAGATTGTAAAAACATTGTCTGGTCTAATGAGTCTCAATTTCTGCAGCAGCATTCAGAATTTGGTGTAAACAACATGAAAGCATGGAACCATCCTGCCTTGGTTCATGCTGGTGGTGGTGGTGTATGGTTTGGCATACTTTGGGCCCTTGGTACCAACTAAACATTGTTTAAACACCACAGCCTACCTGTTGTTGTATTGTTGCTGACCATGTCTATCCCTTTATGTCCACAGTGGACCCATCTTCTGATGGCAACATCCAGTAGGATTATGTGGATAACAATGCTCAAATCATCTCAAGCTGGTTTCTTGAACTTGAAAATTAGTTAACTTTACTCAAATGCCCTCCATAGTCACCAGATCTCAATCCAAATGACCACCTTTGGGATCTGGGATCATGGATGTGACAGATCTGCAGCAACAGTGTGATGCTATCATGTCATTATGGACCAAAATCTCAGAGTAATGTTTCCAGCACCTTGTTGAATCTATGCCACAAAGTGTGTGTGTGTGTTTGTGTTTGTGTTTGTGTGTGTGTGTGTGTGTGTGTGTTTTATTGCCTGTACAATTCTGTTTTCTGTCAAGGTACACCTGTTTAAGATAGGCTGCCTGTTTAGTGGAAACATGATTGAATCAATGGCTTACAAGCCACCAAGTTCTGTAGTAGGCCTAGTTTGAATTAACTCACAAGATCACATCTTAAATACATGCATTAGCTTCCTACAGAATATTGTAAATTATAGAATATTACACAGGGATAAGCTACGTAAAATAAAGTGTATCAAGAATGTACATAAGTATACTTCATGTGTATCTTCATACCTTATCCTTCTGTAACATAGTTTGAATTGACTCACTAGTTCACAGCTTAAACGCATACAGTGGCTACCTAATTACATTAAAGAATAGAATGCTTTAACTCAATAGTCTAGAGTTGAATTGATGCGATGAATTGCCCTTTCTGTCCACCTGCAAGTAAACACAAAAGATGATGAATAAATTGAAAAGTCAAATTGTAAGTAAATTTATTTTCACCCTCAAAAACTCAAAAATTATAGACCTTTACATTAAATACAACATAACATCGACTGCTAAAATTTACTGTTTCACAAACATTAATGAGAATTAACACATATTAATTTAATTAAATCTATAGTGTTATACCATAATTATACTCTCTAAAGTGTATTCTTGAAAGTCCACTGAGGTCAGTCCATTCACAGTCCTGAATTAGCCTTCCAAAGATGCCTTTGTTGTTTTTCGTTCCTAGCCAATACGTCCATTGAATAAACTTTAAGTGACTCATCAGCATTTTGTAAGTACGATTCCCCCTTAATCTCCATACTTGTCCTTTAATTGTTTGCCAGTATCTCTCAGTGTGTTGAGTGTGGCTGCCAGTCTGTGGATCCACAAAGTTGTTTTTGTGTTTGTTTGCTTTTTTGTGGATAGAGGTGATATCCTTGTGTATAGAGAGGGACTGTACATATGCCCGCCAGGAATCGCTGTAAATCATTAAACCTCTTCGCACTTGCCGTTTAATGATTGATATCACAGTTCTGCATGCTCGTGAAGGGACCAGCTTAAGAATAGGCCTTTGGCCACAGTGGTGTACTTCTAACAGACCAAACACCTATCCATGTACCACCATACCGTCCATGGTTATACTATAAGAAACACACAATTTTTATTGTGATAGGATGAGACAGAGGAGGATGGGATCAGGAAGAATACATGAGCCAGGACTTGAACTCAGGTCTCTCAATGCACTTGGGTACTATATGTCAGTGTGCTGTCCACTGGCCTATTGGCATGAACGAACCAGTCAGAGTTTGATAAATATTAGGACCTCATTGTCTATTATCCATGGGGGGAACAGAATCCAATGGCAAAAATCCAGCTTTCGGAATCTGTTCCCCCTTCCTAATGAGAGATTTTTCTTTACATATATACATATATATATATATATATGTATATAGTAGTATGTAGACAGGAAGCAATGTGGAGGAGATAGAGGAGGATGGGATCAGGAAAAGTATTTGAGCTGGGACTTGAACTTCAAGGGTACTATATGTTAGTGTGCTGTCCACTGGCCTATCAGCATGAGCAAAGCAGAAAGAGTTTGATTAATATTAGGATTTCATTGTCTATGATCCTTGAAGGGAACAGAATCTGACGGCAAAAATGCAGCTGTCGAAATCAATTCCCCCATCCAGCTGTCAGAATCTGTTCCCCCCTCCCCATAACGAGAGATGTTTCTGTGTGTGGATGGAGCATGAGCCAGGACTTGAACTCAGATCTCTCAAAGCACTTGGGTATCGACATGAGCAAACCAGTTTGTTTAAAATTAATATTTGTTCCTTTATGAGATCTCAATGACAGTCAGTTTTGTTCCTTTACGAGATTTCAGTAACGGTCGGTTTTGTTCTTTTACAAGATTTTGTTCCTTTACGAGATCTCAATTACAGTCGGTTTTCGTCCTTTACGAAATCTCAACGACGGTCGTTTTTTTTCCCCACAGGTATAGTAATACTAGTAAATTTTGATCTTGTGGGGACATTTTTTTGGTCCCCACGAGGAAACAAGCTTATAAATCATACAGAATTATCTTTTTTGAAAATCTAAAATAGCGGAACATTTTCTGTGATGGGTAGGTTTAGGGGTAGGGGTAGTGTAGGGGGACAGAATATACAGTTTGTACAGTATAAAAACCATTACGCCTATGGAATGTCCCCATAAAAAATGAAAACACAACATGTGTGTGTGCGTGTGTGTGTGTGTGTGTGTGTGTGTGTGTGTGTGTGTGTGTTTTGTGATTTATGAGGACACATTTGTATAATGACATGGGTATGACATATGAACACAACTTAAACGTGAAATATGAGGATATTTCATGCATCCTCATATTTCAAATAGCTTTAAAACACACTAAACAATGTTTTATTAAAAATGTAAAAATGCAGAATGTTTTCTGTGATGGGTAGGTTTAGGGGTAGGGTTAGTGTAGGGTGATAGAATGTACAGTTTGCACAGTATAAAAACCATTACGCCTATGGAATGTCCTCACTTTGATAGCAAAACAAACCTGTGTGTGTGTGTGTGTGTGTGTGTGTGTAAGAGAGAGAGAGAGAGAGAGAGAGAGAGAGAGAGAGAGAGAGAGAGAGAGAGAGAGAGAGAGAGAGAGAGATAGAGAGAGAAATAAAAAGACCAATAACAGAAATAATGTTCTGGGTCTTATAGTGTGGAAACTCCATTCATTCCTGAGCACAAACACACTCACGAGAGTTAACGCCCTTCTGCACATCTCCTATTCTCTGCTCATGGCTCTCGAGATCTGTGCGTGACCCTGTAGCCGTCTCTCCTGCCTGAGCCGCATAAAGGTCAGTGTGTCTGCTGAGGGAAGAAAGAAATATATAAATAAATCTTACTGCACACACAGACACACAGGCAATAAAGAAACCATCACATGTCAGACCACTCTCGCTGTTTGAACCTTATAAAAATAGCCACTTCCTTTCAATCTTAATGAAATATCTCAGTGGGAATAACAAGATCTCTGAATGTGTCCTGAAAGGAGGTTCACGAAACACTGATTGGGATCCGTTTTCATGGTGTGTGTGCTCTCTGTGTATTGCACAAGAAAGGTGGTTCTGGGTCAGATTATCTAAGTGTAGATTGTTTTCATGGTTTATGGTTCAGTTCAGTATGTGTGAAGCAGTTTCTCAGACAATTCTCAAGAGTGAGTCCACAATGAGAAAAAATAAGACAAAGGTCTTCTCTCATACACATACGGACACATTACACACAATGCGTATCATCCTGCTGTAGTGTTTTAGTATTGTGTGTGCGTGCTGTGGTTTGATATCTTGTGTTGTAGTAATGGTTGTATGTGTGTGTGTGCACTCATCTGTTGACTTAATAAATGTGATTTGCTGTGGGAGTCTGGGGTCACTCCAGTAATGAGACTCAGTCTTGCGAGCTCATGCACTCATGTCTCTCGTCCTCCCCACAACCCCCTCCAGCCTCTCTCTCTCTCTCTCTCTCTCTCTCTCTCTCTCTCCTCTCCTCTCTAAATAATTTTTCCTTTACAGCATCTGTATTTTTACATTTCTATCTTTTTTGTTTGTTTTTTAATAAATTATTTATCTTGTCCTGTCATGTAAGTGTGATTTTCCTATTTACCACATAAATAATAATTAATTGTGAATCTTATTAGTGGCACATAAGGCAAAAACTCAACTCAAATCATGTGGTTTGTTGAGGAGAGTCATACTATTATTGCTATGATTAAAAAGCATGTAAGAAGAGATTCGAGTCATATTAGGGATCGGAGGGTCATAATGACTTAGAGGTGGGCTCTTTTGACTTGATCCACCATCTGGCAACCACCCAGAACACCATAGCAACTGCACAGCAACACAAGAACTGTTCAATATTAAAGGGATATTTCACCCAAAAAAATAAATATGATCTCATCATTTCCTCATCCTCATGACAATCCAAACCTGTATGTCTTTCATTATTCGGTGGAATGAAGATATGTATCTGTTTGGTTTTTGTGGCCATTGTATGTACGAAAACAAAAACTCACTGAGATATCTTCTTTTGTGTTCCACAGAAGAAATGAGTCAAAAGTTTTGGAATAACATGAGGGTGAGTGAATGAAGACAGAAAGACTATCACTTTAAGGTCCATATATTCACTCTTGTTAGATTGTGCCGACATCCTGCCGACTATGCTAAAAATGATTAAAAATTACCAGATCCTGTCGGAAAATATCCTTTTTGTCTGGTATCCAAAACAAGAAAGCAACATTTTATCCAATACCCAAAAGCAGTTAACAGCAAGTCTTGTCTGGTATCCAAGACTGTATTAACTAAGTTTTCTATCAGCCTGAGAGGTTGACAGGGGAAGCTGAGAATAGGAAAAAAAAAAGAAAAGGAAGACAAGGTGAAGATAAAATGCGCATGGTTTTACTGAATAAGTTGCATATGGTAACTCTTACTTGTGAAGACAAATTACGTATGTAATCCCATAATCATAAGACTAAAAAACAATAGCAAATACTGTAAGGGCAAGGAAAATAACAAAAAAAGTAATATAATAGAAATTAATAAATGAAATAATTATGTGATAATGATTAAATTATAAAATAAATAAATAAATAACACTTATGGTCACTCTCTTGAAGTTACAGACAGACTGCTATTAATCCTTACATCCTTCTCTCTGTTTATTCCCACAAAACGTCAAAATGAAAATGCTCTGACATCAATTATACCTGTCAAGCAGGAATATAATACAGAATAGGCCTGTGTTTGATAAAAGACACCAAATCATTCATGATGTCAAATAAACACAATTCTGTAAGCATATTGAACACCTGAATGACTGAACCGTCTGCTAAGCCTAATGGTTTTTCAATATAAAATTCATTAAAAGGAATGTTTGCCATACGTGAGAATAAAGGAAATAGAAGCTGGTCACAGTTAATCACAGTGGAGCCAGGCTCTTCTGCAGATTTGAGATGATCATTAAAAAGAGGCTGAGGAAGTGACCCAGTAATAAAAGCAGTCGGCACAGTAATGACTTCAGAATGGCTGAGTGGAGTGAACACACAGATGTACATACAGATATTCATATGTGTAACGAGGGAGGGTGTGTGTGTGGGGGGGAGGTGAAGATTATTTTTAAAATCATTGGGGTTCAAAACAACCTTGGACCAGTTGCATGGACAAAAAACACATTTTTCAAAATATCTTTGTGTTTGTGTGTGTGTGTGTGTGTTCCACAGAAGAAAAAAAGACATACAAGGTCCTCTCTTAATGAACATGTCTCCTGGATGTTAGTCCCACTGTATGCTGCTTACCATTTCTTACTAGCCCTCTCCCTTTCCCTTTCCTTGCCAAACCCTGACCTTTCAGCATCCCCCGAAGGACAGCCGAACCATTACAGTAATTAACTGAAGAGAAAGAGAGAGAGGAATGGAGGGGAAAAGAGAGGGAGGGGCTCTTTTCTGCAGAGACAGCAACTCTTGCATGTGGCTAGCCATAGAGATGCCTGCAGTTAATGCCTAACTCGCTTCCATTACCAATGAGTGCATGAGGGCAGGCCCAATATTAATCTAACAAAGAGCTAAGGAACAGTTTCACACATCTGACAGTTAGCTGCTTATGGTCTGGCTGAGAAAGGGATGGAGACAGCAAAAAGGGGGAAAAAAACCCCCAAAAAACAAAAGATGTATGATGTAAAAAAAGATTCTGTGTGATTACATTTGAATAATAAATATGCTAAAATTATATTTTCTAGAAATACACAAATTTAAATAAAACACAAAGGGTCAAAGAGTGTTTGAGTACTTTTATGTCTAACCAAATGGTTGTTTTTCTGAAACTAATATTTATATTGTAATATGGAGGTCACTTTAAAAAAAAAAAAATGTCTTTTTTTTTTCAACATTTGTAGATTTAATTTGTCTGTCACAGATCCAGACTTTCAATCTCTCAATATCAAACATTTCAACATGTACAATATAATAATAATAATAATAATAATAATAATAATAAAATGATTATAATATTAAAAGTGCAATATGTAGTTTTTTATCTGCTATAGAGTTCACCTATTCAAAACAAAGGTGTAGCTTGATGACGCCAAGTTTGAGCAAGGAATCTTGGGACATGTGGTCTTCACTTCACAGCCAGTTCATGGATGTGATTACTAACATTACTGTAGTATGAAGCAGAGTAGGACCGAGCGCTGTGGGCGCAGAACGAGGACGCTGGAGCAATTGTTAATGAGAGACGAACGCAACACACACCTCGCGAGCAGCGGAACTTTTATTATGCCACAGTTTCTTTTCTGGTCATGAGTATGAGGTAACGCAGCTCTGTTTATCATATTAGATACATTTGAGTGTGTTGAAAATGATTTAATAACATTACTCTGTGCGTTCACTTGGTGGCTGCTGTCAGACAGTAAGATAGATTGATTTTAGAATATCATATTAAAAAATATTGGATGGCTTGTGTTGATAAATGGCATGCAGTTCATTTTAAAACAAAAATTCTGTATTACTGTTAAAATAAAGCTGCATCTGATTATGCTATGTTAGCTCTGTTTTTCTCTGAGGCATGGTAAAGTATGGTACTTGCAAAAAATCAAGAAAATTAGATTTAAGCAATAAGACTAAATGTGTTGAGCTATATAATAATGATTAGTTTTCTGTCTATAAATGTATTAAAACAGATGTTAACTTCTCTATTAAAACATGTAAAAGCATCTTTGGTGTTTCCATTGTTTCTATAAAATAAAAATTGGAAAACAAAGGTGTAACGCTTGTAGTGTAGATGGTGGATGAAGAACACGATCATGAGCAGAATATCAATACCAAGTCTTTAATCCAGACAGGGACGTAGCACAGGTACAAGGAACAGCATGAAACAACCGACACAGACTGAACAGAACGGGGAGTATAAACAAAGGGAACTAATCAGGCACAGGTGAAGGAAGGTAAACTAATAGAGACTAACGAGGACAGGTGCAGACATGACGTAACTGAATTAAACATGACAAGACTAGACTGAACTAAATACATATATGTGACAAAGGTTAACACGGATACGACGCCATTTACAGGCGACTCCCTCACACGTCCCGGATCTTTGGTTAAAATAGCAATTTTCTCACAATTTACAAATAGTTGGAAACATTTGAGATATTGTAAGTATTCAACTGTACAACTGGCCTAGTGGTTTTAGGATATTTTACCGCAAAAAATGTACATATTGCACCTTTAGTTACATTTTAAAAGTGTCATGAAATGCATTTATTATTTTTGACCCCAGACAAGTCCCAGGCTAAATTGTATGCTTGAGCAGTTTTAACTGAAAGCAACTTGTACTGACAAATCTTAAAATATGTCAATGCCATTGTTTAGTCTCAAGATGTACACCAGTATTTTTTTTTTCTAATGAACATTTATAAAAGCTACTCAATTGCCCCAATTGAACTGAGGCCTAATCCTGGTTTAGGCTAAGCCCTGTCAGTGAAACCAGCCCATAATGTTTCCGGAGGTGCAGTTATAATGTTAGTAGGAGTTTTACATCATAATTTCAAAATAAAAGGCCCTGATTTTAGCTCTCTGATTTAAAATCTCTTTAAAGGAGCATGTCTCCTTTAAGACTTCAACATAAATGGCCACTGTTAGGTATGATTTTTAAATATGAAATGAGTATTACATGATGTTTTTACTATTACGGCTGCCAAGATTTTATTTGGCATTTACCATTTTATTTAGATCGACTCCCATTGAATTAAATGTTGCAGCGCTGAGCATAATATGTGAATAACCCTGAGCAAAAGATGACAGAATTTCAATTTTTGAGTGAACTATTTGGGTAAACTACCCCAGGACAAGTTCACAGGACCAAAAGTGCCCATCTAGATTTTAATTAACCAAATGAGGCCGTATGTTAACCTGCCCTGTACTGTGTCCAGTGTTTTTTTTTTTTATTGCATTGACTGACAGCATGAGTTAATAGCAGTAATCATCTGTAACATCCTCCTCCGTCTGCTCTGTTTGGAATATCATGGCAGACATCATGCACTGAGTCAGCGGCCCTCTGATAGCATTAGTGCTTGGCTTCAGGGCCGGGCAGGGACAGCCCCTCCTTCAGAGACACAGAAATGTCAAGGCAATTCATCCATCCACACATACATTTATCCAGCCATCTTTTTGTCTCATATGTCTGTCCTTTCAGCCTTGCATTCATCGGCGTGTTCATCCATCTGTCCGTCCATCAATGTATTCCTGCATCAATCTTCCATAAATGTGTTTTTCTCCAATGGTCTTGTATCTCTCATTTCATCTAGGTTCAGGAGCCTGTTTTTGTTTTGCTGTTGATTGGCTTTGGCATTGCTGACTCCTTGTAAAAACATTTGTGTGTGTGTGTGTTTGAGAGAGAGATTTGTGATAGCTACGTCGGCTTGCTCTCTCAAGTGGAAAGAAAAATACAGACAGCATACACCACATGAATTGAACCACATCAAAAACAAGCTGGTTACATTTTTAATTTGCTACTACCGGTACAAATGGAATACCACACTGAAAGACTCTGACCAAGTTTCCGTGGGTAGCCCTTAAAACCTCATGCAACGCCCTGGGCACCACCACTTGCCACCTCCCTTCCATAGTGGCAGGGTCTTTGCATTCTTGCTCTAACACCCAGTCTCACAGGTGCAAGTCTCCAGACTTGGCCCATAAGCTTTTTGTGGGTAGTGAGAGAATGGCCTCTTAAGATAGTCGCTATGTTTGAACCCACTAAATTTCTAGCTGCAGGACTGCATCTTTCTCCTGCAGCCGAGGCTACGCCCAGTGTCCCCAGAATAACAGACCAGCGTGCTTCTAATAAATGATTCATTCAAGTGTTACGTCTGATGTTTTTGCTCGAAATATGTGTATGTGTTTTGAGTGTCTGTGCAGGAGAAGGCGTGGCCTGCACCCAAGTCAGCAGAGCCTCTGATTGGTCTGGTCCTGATTGGTCGATTCTGGATTCTGGTGATAAGGACTTCCCCAAACACTCTAAAGCGTTTCTGATCTGCTCTGTATTCTAGATAAACCTTGCTCTTGTTTCTAATTTACGATACTCAGTTTACCTGTGTTAATAGTCCTATTGTTTAAAGATTATTTTGTACATATTTAATTTAAGTAAGGAGTGTGATGCCATTTCTTTTATACTCATTGATTTTTCTGTTTTGGGTTAAGGAAGTTGCGTTCTATTTTTCTTTTATGTGGTTTCTTTTTAGGTAATTTAGAGGGTCCTAAAATTAGTCATTTTTGTTTGTTGTTTTGGCTTGGTCCACTCCTGAATTAAATCCCTTTGTTTATGTTAATAACTACATTTTGTGATACATAAATATCTTCTTTTGAAACATCATCCTTTATGAGTGAGCACGCATTCATTTATGTTGGGGCTGGCCCTAGATGGTCGTAACACAAGAACCTTGTGTAAGTTTACTGCAATAATGGAGCCACAAACTACACATACTTTTGAAAACCTGTCGTTTACTTGATCCTGGAAAGCGCTCTTTGTCACAGTTGTAAACAGGGCTTTCTTCTTCCACAAGGGGGTTTGTCGTCATGGCATTTGTTTCCAGGCGGACCATTAAAGAATGTGAGACACACATCTCCCGGACATTCGGTATAATGTGAGACATTGAGACACATGAGAGACATTTAATTACATTTTAGCATTAGCTTATTTTCAACTAACACACACACACACACACACACACACGTTGTGTTTTCATGTTTTATGGGGACATTCCATAGGCGTAATGGTTTTTTATACTGTACAAACTGTACATTCTGTCCCCCTACACTACCCCTAAACCTACCCATCACAGAAAATGTTCTGCTATTTTAGATTTTAAAAAAGATAATTCTGTATGATTTATAAGCTTGTTTCCTCATGGGGACCAAAAAAATGTCCCCACAAGATCAAAATTTACTAGTATTACTATACCTGTGGGACATGCCCCTACGGGACATTTTTCCCCATAACGTAGGGAATACACACACACACACACACATATATATGCAAAAACAAATGGTGAAATTATAACAGCAAGCACTTTTCTCCCCTGCTGTCCAATTTGCTAACTTCAGTATAAACAGACACAGAAAACTCCCAGAAAGATTTCATCTTCTGTATCTCCTCCGTAATTTTTATTAGCATTAGTCTTGGGGGAGAAAAAACCCTCCAAATCTGTTCTAAAAAAATTGATTAAGGACTGCATTGAAAAATTATATTTACATGTCCTGATCTGAGTCTATTTACTGTCAAACATAAAGAGTCTAATCTTTATTTAGCATGAGGTTTATTGTGAGAGAGGTTTGCCAAACCGTTGTTGATGTGCCTTATGTACTTATGTACTTGAAATAACTAAAGTGACATTACCATGATCTAGTTTTTTTCCACAAACATGCACACTGTTCAAAAACTTGTAAGAACAGGGTCACTGACAGCAAAAGGCAGCTGTGAAAAAAACTCAGTCTCTTCATGTCAAGGGCAAAATTTGGTTCATTAGTATAAGAAAATGAACCGATTTTAATTTGCAATCACTGAACTCTAAAAGAGACATTAAAAGTGCTTATTAGGTAATGTCTGCATGTGTTTGACTTCCTCTCTTCATAGAGCTCTCTAAATATTAATACCGTTGAGAGGACACAGGAAGCCAGTGCCGCTGGATATTGTGGTAATTAATCCTGTGTCAAACAGGCAACGCTAACACTACACATTCTCTCTGAACCCATAGATTAAATACGCAACAAGGAGCTCGATTTGCATAAGAAATCGGCGTAACAAAGTAAAATAGTTTGCATGTGCAGTTTCAGTTATTTTTATTAGTGGTTACTTTGCTTGTGGGGGCATTGAAGAAACTAATGATAATGAATGCAAACTAGGGCTGCAGAATAAGGTGTTCTCCTTTCAAGCGCATTCAATCCTTTTTTCAAATAAATGAAATTGGGGCCTGATGTGCTGACATATAGTTTTGCTGCCCCTCGAAAGCCTTGCAAGCCCCCAAAATATAACAAAGACACAGCAAAGAAAACAAGAAGAGTTAAAGGATTGGAACACAATGACAAAGTATTTTTAGCACTATTTTAACTCACTCCTGTGCTTAAAAAATCATTACATTGTCTTCTGTGCATGCATTATGTACAATTAGCAGAAAATTGCCTCAGTGAATGTTATAATTTTAGTGTGTTACTCTAGTTAAAGTGGTTGTCTATGCTTCTAATGTCCTCCTACATAGCCATTTTCAAATCTCCTTTGAAAAATCACACCAGTTCAGAAATGCACAAAGCTGCTCATTAGTACTACAACAAAACGATGGGTAATTTATGCAGGTCTCAGCTCATTGCTGTAAAGTCTCACATGTAATAATCTGGAAGCTCAGAGGACAGATTTCAGAGATAACAGCAAAACACCATTGCATTTATTCATTTAACAGCTTCCTGTAAAGTCCTACCAAGGGACTCTCATATCAAAGGTTTCACGAGCTGCACATGAGAGGATACCTGTAGAAGAAAAAGAACAGATTTAAAAAAAAACACATTACTCCAGTCAAAATAGATATTGCACAAGACATGAATGAGTAATGCTGTCATCAAGTGAATATTTGTAATGCTCTGCGCTGCATTTAGTTAGGTGAAATACTTGCTCATGTATGAGTTTGCCATAAATATATCAAGCAGTAAACACATTCTCATCCAAAGTTGCACAGCATTTAGAATTTTTAATTACAGAATTCTTGGATTATAATTGTAATTCAGATTTGTAAGGAATTAGGATGAACATGAACTGAAATTGAAAGAAAACTGTAATTTTAAATAGAAAATTTGGCTTGACAAATCCATGTTTGAATTTTTTGAAAATATGGTTTAACAAAAGGTGTGGTCACACAATTTTTTTGGGCAAAACCTCTCTGTTGTTGATTGCCGATAGTGTAATGATACATGAACCACAACTAAAAGAGAATCACTTTCAAACCAAGCAGCTTTTTTTATTTGTCAACAAAGTCAATTTTAGATCACATGGATTCCCATTGCAAAGACTGGATTTTGCCTGTGAAAATATCTTATTTTCAACTAAGCTGCGTTAAGATTCACCTAAAATATGCTTGACTGATTTCAATCTAGTGATTCAATATCAAGAATTTCTTTTGATGATGTCAACTAAAATCATTAGCGCTTTTCCATCACAACAAATGGTTATTACTGAAACATGCCATTCCATAACCAATCTGTAATCATGTGGAGTGGTTTGTAACTGGACCATAACAAATGCTACTGGTAATATCACCCACCATTCTCAGAGATGTTCGACCCAATGAGAGAAAAAGTCTTGCAAACACGTCAAAAAATTGCCATTTAGTTACGCCATGAGATTTGGTGTCTGCAAGTATTTAGTGTTAAAAACTGCAGCTGTGGATGAAATCCTTAATGGTGACTGCACTTCCAAACTGATAATTTCACTCTCCAGTTAACACTTATTTAGCTTCACGTTGAGTGAGTGCTGGACACCAAGACACACCACCACATTTTGTTGCACTGTCTCTCTTTCCCTCCATCTAATTATTGTAGCCGTGTTGGACTAAAAGACCATTGCTAAGTTTCTTTGTTATCATCACTTTAAAGGCATCTGAAGTTAGAAAAATCAAGCTAGCAGATGTTGTCTCTTGGGAGCCATTAGTGTATCAAACTTAATGAGAATATGACTAAAGGCTCTTTCAATGACCACATGAAAAGCCATATGCTGCTGTACAGATGACAAGCGTTGTGTCCTCCCATCTCCCTCTTATTAATGTAATAGTGCACCACTGTGCCTCCCCACACTTTTACATACAGAGCTAATAGTGCAGACCGTGTACAAATGCATGTATTTTCAAACACATGAGAAGAGAATTCTCTCTCTCTCTTCTCTTTCTGTACCCTAGTGCTTATACAGACCCTTATCTGAAAAAGGTCTTAACTCTTGTTTACTCTGTGCACTAAAAAGTCTTGCAATTAAAGTTCACTTCACTTAAATTGTACTTATTTTGTTTAAATTGCTGTACACTCATGTCAGATATAGCCTCCAGTCATATCAGAAGCCTATAAATATGCTGTTTTTCCTTCTGAAAAATTCAGCATAAATCAGCATGAATTCGATGTTGGTCCAGGCTGGTTTATGCTGGGTTTTTAGTGTTGCTATAGTGCAGTTCACAAGCATTCTCGCTTCTCACGCAGAGATCCATCAAATCATCATCCCATGCTGGTCCCAGCATTCAAAACATTCCGAATGCTGGTTTCCAGCAATGCTGGATTTTTCAGCTCGTTATTATTCTATGTAAGTTGGTTCGTCCCCTCATCATGGCCGCCATGTTGAGATATGGTGGTTGACCATTGGTTACAATGATGTCGCTTTTTGTGCAGTCTTCTAGATGAGCACACCTTGGGATGATAAGGCCATGAAAAAGGATGGTGTCTGTGGAACAGTTGTGAAATTCTTAAATGTTGTATGGCAGTCATGACTGTTTCTCTCTGACACTGTTCAAACTTTCTATAAGCCTGGTTGATTGCTATGTGCCTGCTCGTTTTGTCCTCATCTTGGACAAACGGATTTTAGTTCAGCAACAAGAAAATCAAAGTACTTCGGGCTTTCTTTGATACAGTCTTTGTAACACTTCTTGGGGAACCTCAGCTTCAGTGGTCTTATAACAGCACTCTAAAGAGAATCTGACATGGGATACAGGAATGTATAACATCGTCTTCATGATTATGGCCTTGATACTGACCAGGCCGGCTCTGTCCAAAACCTCTAGATTTGTCACTTTGTCCTGCTATTTGATGCCCATGATAAATCTTACAGACAGGTCTTCTGAAGATGAAGTATAGCAGGCTTTAATAATCCACAAGGCAAATTCCTACTCAGATAAGCAGTCCAACACAACGTACACGCTGATGAGACCCGGCAATGAAATATAATATGACATATAATATAATGAATTAACATGTTCATTTACTCATCATTGTTATATCCAGAAAAGTAAACCATTAGATTGAAAGGTGATTATCACAAAACTATATTTTCTGAAAGGTTCTTTTCGATAAATCTAGTTATCTCTCCAAAAAAAAAAGGGGGGGGGGGGACTTGGAGACCCCAAAAGGACACCAGGACACTAATCAAATGATACAAGAAGTCTGTTTAATTTATACATTTATCCACACCAAAAGGAAACCGGAAAAAAAATCTTTCTAAATTCACAGTGTATTCACCACCTTTACATGACTGCATACACTACAGTACACGGATCCATTCAGAATTACTAAACAGCAACATACATATGATAAATAAAAACATCATGAATGTGGGTGGAAACAACATGAATGTACTGATATGCGTCTGTGTATAAGTACAATGTGATCAGTGAGTGCATTGAGAGCGCACATATACGGTTTGCACATCAATATAATGAACTCACGTCTGCTTACTGTACAACAAACCGAAACGTGTTTTAAAACGAAACACACAATGGAATGGATAATTCACTGAAAACGCAATGTGAGTCTCTATTCTCTCTGCCATCTGATGTATTAGCCTGGTTTTCTTTACATTAGGTCTGTTTTGGACTGATTGTTTGAATGAATTCGCTTACTATTTGAATGACTTCACTTACAGGTGCTTCAGCCATTGTAGATGCTCAGTGTGATAAACTCCCGACTTCTAAGATCATCTAACTGTGTTGCGTAAATTACACTAATGGCGCAATTTCACGTGTTTCAGTAATATTTTGCATTAAATTATTTGAAGCGGTAAGGATTTTGAATTAATTTCATGCGTTAACATGTTAACTTTGACAGTCCTAAATATAATGTTCTCCAAGTGTTGCCGTAGTTTTCCTCTGGGTACTCCTGTTTCCTCCACAATCCAAAGCCGTGCAGGATAGGTGAATTAGAAACACTAAATTGCCTGTAGGTACTAGAGTATAAATGTAAATATATGTATGTGTGTTTTAGCCCTCTGGTGGACTGGGCATCCATCCAGGATGTATCCCTGCCTTTGGGATATGTATGTACATTCAAACACACACACACACACACACACACAATCTTACTGGAAGCAATGGAACAAGCTGATCACATTTATGCTAACAAGTTGGCAACAGAAAAGACACTGCATCAGATATGAGGTGAGTCATTCACCCAGGGTGACAAAACGAGAATGGCTCACATATGCTCAAAACAACAATAATATATATATATATATATATATATATATATATATATATATATATATATATATATATATATATATATATATATATTATTGTTGTGTATATATATATATATATATATATATATATATATATATGCTGTGTCTATATTTTAAACAACATTTAATGAAAGTACAGCTAAAAGCATTCTAAAGTAACTGTCTCAAACTCTAATAAAAACAATATGCGACAAGTAAATATCTTGGTGAAATTGGTCTAAACTTGTGTCCTTTTTTCTGCTAGAGCTTGTTAAAAATAATTACTTAGCAAAATAAGTTGATTTTATTATGTCATTGGACATAAAAACTTTTTTGTGCTGCTTGTGATTTTATGAAGGGTTTTGCAGCTGTTAGCAATACTGGAGAGCAGAATGCTATGCTGAAAGCAGTAATGTTGCTAGCGCATACTTTGCTCCAAAACTTTGCTGCCAACTGACAGTCTCCAAAAAGAGATGGAACCTCATAAGTGACTGATTTGGAATGCTGTGCATAGGCTGAAATTCAGATAATGCTGCTAATGCCAAACTCAGTTCAAATAGAGTTTAATGCTAGCATGTAGCTAAGCTAGCAGTCAGCCACATGATTTTTTCCCCCCAAATCAGTTTAGCGCAAACACTTCCCTGCCACCATTTCTAAAGATTTAATTGGTCATGTCAATTACAGTGTTGATTATTTACATAATGTTGCTAACCCCTAACCTAAACCTAAACCTAAACTCTACTGAAACGACCAATGAAAATTTTAATAGGGCAGGATTTGCACTGTTCTAGTGTGGGGGGAGGGGAGAATTACACCAATCAGCCTGCCAGTCGCAAAGCGATCCTTTATGGAATCAGCACAACGCCCTGATTAGCATTAAAATGTATAGCACACAAAAATATTAGGCAATATAACCAAGTTTAATTAAATTAAAAATACATTTTTAAATTTTTCCACTTTGTCAGCCATCTTGGCAATCAATATACACTAAGCTTGCATTCTGATATTGCCTTAAAATCCTCTCTGCTGTATCCTAGGTTTTGAGACTATAAAGTGTTTGTTGAATGCTATTGGTTTTGACATTCCCTCGATGCTAGTCTGACAGAAGTAGATATATTAGGTCCTGATTGATTTCATTACCATTCTAAACTCAGTGTGGCAACGTTGTTTTATTTCAACGCTGAGAGAAAGAAATCTGCTTCAGACATCTGAAAGAGAAGGATTACTAGCCCACACATATAAGTCAGTGTGCAGTAGTGTGCTATAAACAGCGTCAATACTGTGCTGACGTTTTGCCTTGGAGCACTAAACAAAGGAAAGAGCGTGTAAGTGTGTGTGTGTCCCTGCAAATCCCTGTAACTCTGCTGAGTAATGAGAGAGGTTTAAAATAGTGAGTCAGTAGCTTTACTTCTCTCTCTCTTCTCTGCTCTGGCTCACGCCCGTGCTATCAAACAAACCCTGACAGGAGTGACCAATAAACTACATCACAACCATGACTTATGGCTAAGCTTCTGATTCACGCACACACATACACATTTGCATCCTTACACAATATCTGCAGCTGTTTTGGTCCCTTGGGAGCTTTGACACAACAGGAAAGATGAACGTTTAAAAATCATTGAGGTTGCTGCCGTGAGAAGGGGATACTAAACAAAGAAGGAAATGTGCAAAGCAGTGGAATGGCAGGAAGTGGAGCTCTCTATGGGGTAACAGCTGCAGGACAAAGACGGAAATGCTAATAACAGCATGCTAATAGTCTGCAAGTACTGAAGCAGATGGGCTGCTGATGTTTAACTCTTAAGAAGTGCTGTTAAACAGACGTTGAGTTATTGAGTCCCACTGCACTGTGAGATGGGACACAATATCAATGTTTGCCACAGAGACCTCAGAGAGACCTAATCAGGAAAAGAATTTGTCTTGACTTTGCCAAGTAGCACCAATCTCCATTATTAATATCTCCATTAATTTCCCAGTTTGGTTGGCACTGAGCTATAACTGAGTTCATTGTTGCTAATCTTGAACATGTTTGGCATGGCATTAATTTGGGAGAGAGCTATATTCGGAACCTGCTTCGAAAGATTTGCTGTTAAGAGAAGTCAAGAAACTTTTGCTGCAACATTTTCTTGACTTCTCTCATAAAAATTAAATTCTTGCCTGGGTCGCTTCTAGAGTTAGCCTCTGCTGGTACTACATATTACATTTAAGCAGTTATCAGAAGCTTTTATCCAAAGCTCCTTACAAATGAGTAACATTACAAGCAATTTACCATACAACATTCAACATTCTCAAAGTATAACAGTGCCGAGATACATAAGTAAGCTTTAATATAAGTACAAAAAAGAGAGAACAAGAAGAGAAATATATTTATGGAAAGTGCCTTTTTTTAGGGTAACCACTATTATGCCAACAAAAAAAATATACATATATTTAGCAGTATGAATATATATTTATATGTTCCCCTGTCCATTGCAAGGAGTGACTTTCACATAACATTCACAACTCAGGTAATTGGCTCAGTTAATAAATTTTTTTTAAAATTAATAAAAAACTCATGAAGCAAAGATGGTTGCATTCTTCAGCTGAGCAACTACCATGTATGAATATATATTATAATGAATAATACATTCAGTATTTTTCTACCTCTATAAGAAAATCTCTGTTTATGTCACTCATGAGACCTGAGGGAAGTAGATTTTGCTTCCAACTTATATTTCTGTCAGGAAGGAGGGTCCCTCATTCATCTTTTCAAATGTAGTGTATTTTTCAATTCAATCTCACGAGAAAATGCAAGTATTTTATGAGGTGGCGATTTCATATGAATTTATACAATGTGAATCGTATGTTATATTTAAAAAAAAATTCTGGAAAACTTTTTAGTAGGACTAATACGTAAATATTTTTGGACTGTTTTCGTGGGTTGGTCGCTGTCTCTCAATAATATCTTTCATTTATTTTTCATTTCGGAACCACATGGGTAACTAACTTCTTTGAATATAAGGTGATATGAAATATTGAGATATTGAGTCCCAGTAAGGTGTATTATGGGATGCTCAATATTGCCATGAAGACCCCAGAAAGACTACTTGCACTAATCAACAGAATTCTTCTTCACTTCAAGCAGCATGAGCACCATTATTAATATCTCAAATCAAGCCCCAAGTCCATGTCAGCTTGTTACCATGGATGCCAACTTGTGCTTGTATGCAAATGAATCTAGAGGTCAGCTTTCATCCCCAGGGCATTATGAGTATTCTTGGCTTATGTTTTCCAAATGGTCCTGAATTTCTCATTCTGCTTTAGCTTTAATAATGCACTCTCACTTCTTTTCTGGTTGCATGGAAATTCCACCAGACATCCAATTAAGAAGGTATTTCTCACAGTTCATGACACCTTAGTACTTGTGGGTGATGTTGAGCTCTGTTCCTGACCTCAGTACTGTCAGAACATAATACAAGAATCCTGCTTTTGAATATGTATTCGCATAATAGAATCCCTAAATTTCCACCAAGGCACCTGCATTCCGGCAAGTCTTGAATAGATTTTCTAAAAACAAAACAATCGTTTAAGCTTTGACACCAATGCTTCCAATTCCCACCGTTCCAGACTTTCCACATTTTCAAAGCTATCAGATATTTAGAATGAGTTTCATAAAATGTGTCATGACAGATACAGATGTAAAGGAAATGAAGGTCGGCCCACTCATCAGTTCTCTTCTTGTTGCAATTTTGCCAGTAGACTGTTTGTTCCTGTTGCTGGGAGCTGTACAATGTTTGTTCACTCTCTGTTTTGAGCTAACTCTTACCCAGTCACAACAGGGACGGCTCTTTTGCGCACAGTGGTCATAGTTCAGGTGTGAAATTGGTGTAGGATTGGTGTGGAGATGTGCGAAGTTTGTGTATTTGTTTCAAGGTGTGGGAGATAGCATCTCACAGCTTTCAATGGGCGCTCAAACCAAGCGGATACATGCCACACACTGAGTTTAAGTGCTAAATAAAGTGGGAGGAGAAAAGTGGTGGAAAGATATGATCCAAAAAGAAGAATTTGGACAATGCACATTTATGACCATTATTTTCAGGCCCAGAGGCATTTCACACAATTCATGCACTGTAAGCCTCATGTGATACACCAACTACCACATGAAACCAAACAAACATGACAGCATACAAAATACAATTGACAATAAAATTTTTTTAAAAAAATGGCAAAGGACAATGAGCCATTTGTGCTAATCATAAACTCTGTAATAATAATAAGAATGTGCAAAATGTAACATTTTACTTTAAATGGTCTTGACAAAAATATAATTAAAATTATGACCAATACCAATACAGCAAGATGTTAGCAATGCAATAATGCTTTTGAAGAAGAAAAAATCTGAAAACAATTATTTCAATTAATCCAATCATAGTCAATAATGTTTGATTGGGCCGATTTGCGTGAGCTAATGATAGATCATTTTATTGAGTATTTTTTGTAACAATATTTACTGGTCAAACATATGATATGATATGATTTATAGGATTTTTCCATAACAAAAAATGGAATGCTCACTGAACACTTTGTTAGATTAAACTGTTCGTTAATGAAAATCTAATCAGCCAATCACACGGCAGAAACTCAATGCATTTAGGCATGTAGACATGATCGAGACGATCTGCTGCAGTTCAAAGTGAGCATCAGAAAGGGGAAGAAAGGTGATTTAAGTGACTTTGAACGTGGTATGCTTGTTGTTAAGTCAAACTGAGATAAATGGAAAAAATAAGTTAATAATAATAGTTCGCTAGCCAATCGGAGTTAGAGGCGGAAATTAAGGAAGTAAAAGGAGAATTTGCTGTTGCGCGAGACGAGACGAGACAAACGCGACTTCTCCGCTGAAACCTAAAGCTGTACGCAAGAAAAGTGCACAAACATCCGAACCATCATCATATCCCGGAGTGACAGCCGGTGAGAACTTTAGTTTCTTTAGCAGATGCCGAAACAGTTCGTGACGCAGCAAATGTGTTTGTGTTCAACATGGAGAGATCCGCAGTTCTTCTGTGTTTATCTGTTCATTGCTTAATTATTTCGAGCTCAAATGATAACCAATATAGTTCAGTGCAGCAAATATCAATGTTTAAGTGTGTGTTAAGAGTGTATTGATTTGCTTATCTTTAATAGTTTGATCGCTGGTAGAGCGACGAAAGAATATTGTTTAATTATTAAGTTCTTGTGCGAATGGGCCATTCATTAAAATAATACAAGTAACCATAAACAAGGTCATAAATATGCTGTGAGATTTAAATGTTCAGGTTAATTGTCAATACTAAGCGCAAAGTGTACTTTGACAAGTGTACTAATAATAATAGTAATAAATAATAATAAAATTGAACAATGCTGTATGCTAAAAATAGATACAAAGAATTAGAATGACAACAGTTATTGTTTAACAAGTTTATTTGAAATTCATTTACATACGTTGTACCTTTGTTTCTCTTTAAAGGTTTTTCACCTTTCTACCACAACCTGTGTCAGTTTCAAAATCAAACCAATAAAAAGAAGAGTGGAATCCAGTTCAGGTCTCCGTTGATGATGTGTCTGTCCTTTCAAGCAGGACAAATTGTGCATGAAAAGAAATGGCTTGACACTTGTTGTTGTCAGATAGGTTTGTCTGAGTATTACAGAAACCGCTGATCTGCTGGGATTTTTACACACAACCATCTCTAAGTTTACCAGAGAATGGTCAGTGAAATATCCAGTGATTGGCAGTTCTGAGGGCAAACATGCCTTGTTAATGCCAGAGGACAGAGGAGAATGGACAGACTGGTTTGAGCTGATTGAAAGGCAAGTCAAATAATAACTACTTGTTAAAACCGAGGTCTGCAGAAAAGCATCTCTGAATGCACAATGTCAAACCTTGAAGCAGATTGGTTATAGCAACAGAAGACCACACCAGGTGCCACTCCTGTTAGATAAGAACAGGAAACTGAGGCTCCAATTCACAAGGGCTCACCAAATTGGAGAATAGAAGACTGGAAAATCATTGCCTGGTCTGACGAGTCTCAATTTCTGCTGCAACATTCAGATGGTAGGGTCAGAATTTCATGTAAACAACATGAAAGCATGGAACCATCCAACCTTGTATCAAGAGTTCAGACTGTTGTTGCTGGTGTAATGGTGTGGGGGATATTTTCTTTGTACATTAGCACCAACTGAGCATTGTTTAAATGCCACGGCCTACTTAAGTATTGTTGTTGACCATGTCCATTAATTTATGACCACAGTCTACCCATCTTCTGATTGCTAGTTCTAGCAGGATAAGACTTCCATGCTTGAAGTCTGACACAAAATGATTCTTTAGATTTGGCCACAAACTATTTGGGCCCTATTTTAACAATCTAAGTGCACTGTCTAAAGAGTCTCATCTCCCATTCCCTTTAAAAGCCAGTTGCGCTTGCACCATGACGGATTCACTATTTACATGGTGGCATTTGCAAGTGTTTCTCTAGCGAGGAAATGGATCTGCTATCTGAGATCTGCCCGTAGGCCATCTATGGGACAAACCTGATTCCACCAAAACATTTTTATCTTTATGCACACAATAATAATCTTTTACATTGTAATCCTTTTATTGTTAATATTAGGCATGTTTGTGTGCTGCTGCATGTGCAATATGCGCTCTTTAAATTTAAAAAAATATATATATATTGCACCCATTGACTTTAGACCAGGTTTCAGTTGGTTCAAAATAGCTACGTGCCAACAATGTGCCTGAACACACCTCATTTTCAGACCAGTACGCCCATGTACGCACAAATGGGTGCAAATGCATTTGCTATTTAAACAACTTGTCGCAGGATGTGAAAATGATAACTGCAACAAGCAAAAACACTTGCATTTTTTCAACTGGGTGAAAAAGGATTACGAGATATGTAATAATTTGGGCAAAACTGGCATTTTTGAAATAATGCCAGTTTTGCCCAAATTATTCAAATCAGTAACAGAATGTGATAAGGGCTTGTAATTAACATATAATTTTGCCAACAGTAGGAGTCATTTTTATCCCAGGATAGGTAAAAACCTCTTGTAAAACTGTAAAAGGTATCCAAACTGGTGGGTGCTCTTCCTCTTTATGGAGAAACTTACTTAATAATTTAATACCCTGAAAATCCCCCAAACGTTTTAATTAAATTAAGCAAAGCTGGAACAGACTGTTTTAGATTTGTAGAAAATATAATTACATCATCTACATTGTTGAGTACAACCGACTAAAATGAATGAATATGAAATAACAAATTATTGACAAGGATATTTTGATCAAAAGAAAAGAATAAAAAAATTAACACTGATGGGATCATAGAGAAAAAGCAGAATCAACTTTAAATTTCAGGATAATCTTTAAACTTTCAAACTGTTGTTTGCAATCATTTTGTAATCTAATCAGGGTCTAGGTACATGAACTCTATAAAGCTGACACCTTGTAATATTGGAAATAAGTTCCCTACTTTCAACCAGAAAGGTTAATTGTATGTTGTGTGTCCAGTGAACATGAATTGGTGAGTTCAGAACTAATCAGCTCCTGCTGTGTGCCATAAACGTCTGCTGATGGTTTAGTGCCCTCAGGTTAGAGTGGAAACGCTGACCATCTTCTCCTGAGTGATCGTCTTATTAAACAGCAGGGCAAGCAGCATGGACCTCAGCACACAATCACCACTGATTTCATCTCTCTTTCTGAATGACAAGATTCCTTTTATGTTGGAAACTACTGATTGTGAACTCTGAATTGGTAATGGATGGAGAATGGCTGAACTGTATACATGTACATTTGTGCTTATAGTTAAAACAAAGATATTATAAAAAAGAATGTGATAAATCGATCAATCAATTTTACAGCAGGAGTGTTCATGAGCTCAGTCCATTTGAATATCAAATTTACAAGGAGCATTCAAATAAATGACTTAGTAATTAGTAGTATTTATGAATAAACTAATAATATAAAAATATGCTAAATTGCAATAAAGTGCCCCAGCATGAGACATATACAGCAGAGAGCAGTTTAAAACGGAATTGTTCTGACCTTTTTAGTGAAATAACATCTATCTTCAAAGCCTGTCTAGTGAGTGTGTGTGTGTGAGAGAGAGAGAGAGAGAGAGAGAGAGAGAGAGAGAGAACGAGTTAGGCTATGTTGAAACTCCCAGCAAAAATCTGATTTTTGCTTATTCAGATTTCATCCAAATGGGTTTTTGGAAGTCTAACAGCAAAATAACCCCAAAATCCCCAAATGAAATCAGATTTTTTCAAATCTGATTAAAATTGTATTTGGAGGTGGTTTGAAATACAATTCCAATCAGAATTTTACAGATGTGTCTCAGTCTGGACGCTTTCAAAAGGGATTTTAAATGATCTTTTGCATCACATAATGATACACTACGAAAACGTCAAAACTAGTGATGGAAATGCCCAAGTATTTATACAGTATTCAGACGGTATGTCCAAAGATTTTGGCCATGACTACAGCAATATATACCAGTCTCCTTCGTTGCACAAAAAAACTTGTGGAGTTCTGCACCGAGACTCGACAGGGCGCTTATTTGGAGAGCATAATGATGCACCTCTATTTTTGCATCCGTTTTGAAAGCCTCGTCACATATGTGGGTACGCCTATGTCATTACCAAAGCAACACATACAGATGGATTGGTTGTGTCTGGACACACAAATCATATTTGATCACTTGCAATTAATAATGTTGACAGTATGTCTGAAAAGATCTGATTTGAGAAAAAAAAACAGATTTGCCTGCAGTCTGAACATAGCCTTAGTGCACCGTTGTATGTGCTGTTGGTTGAAGGGGTGATGAGGAGGAGGGTAAGTACACGCCAGTATTTCTCATTTCCTAATTGAGCTGACGAGGTAAATTACTGTTGGGTCTTGCTTTGTAGGAGGATTAGCTTCCCTTTAAAATCAATGGTACTTAAAGTGCCTCCTTTGCTTGTTCTCTGATGAGCATTTTTCCCATGAGAGTGAATCAGCATCTTTCACAGATGAGATCTAAGACCTTTGATTGTCTGCACACATGTGTTGAGGCGCTATTGGAGATGGACCCATTGTCCCTGGGGCTTCACTTTCTTCTTCATGATTCCCTGTTTTCACTGCTATTTAAAGACAACCCAAGGTCTTGCTTTTAAACTCTCTGATGTGATTCAGTGGAACCTGTATACAGTACAATACATTCACCAATAACCTACAAGATATTAATTGATTAGACATTTAGTAGATTTTTGTTTTAATGAAGATTAAGCAAAATTGTAATCTCAGTAACTCCCTAGTTCCTTCTTCACACAAATCCAAATCGATTAGATTACCACCCAAGATTTAATTTCTTAATTCTTAATGTCTCAATTGTTTCTCAGTCAAATTCCCTCAGATTTTTCTCCTATAGGAAACTAAAGACCCCGGTCATCTTTCACGTGCCTGTTATATGTTCTCCTTGCGTGTTCCTGGACTTTGGTTTTATTTCTTGCTATCTGTTGTGTCTGCCACATTTTGTAGTTCTTTGTAGTTTTATTGATTAGTTCCCTGATTCTCCCCAGGCTTCGAAATTGCCCCCATACACTCATTCACTATTCCCTACATTACTCCAATAATTAGTCCACTTGAAGGAGCGAATGAAAACGAGTGAATTCGGACACTTGCATAGTTTATGCATACTGTTAATAATCATTGGAAGCTTAGAAAACTGGCAGCTCCAGTAGTAAAGAAAAGATTTATCTTGAACTCTGTCATGGAGACTAACATGTATAAACTGCAATTAAACAATTTAATAATATACCTGTATGATATTACGCTGTAGCCACATTGGACCAGCGGTTTGGAAAATGGATGGATGATTCAGCTGCGGCGCCATCTTCTGGTGAAGAATCCTTTCGTCTCGACCATCATAGTGCATTAGGGGTATTCTTTAGCCTCTGAACGTACATCATCTCAAACTGTGCTCAGATTTGCAAAGATATCAAATTCTGCAATCAAAAGTCTGATATTTCCATTCAAACAAACATTTTTCATACAATTTTCCTAAGGCCTTTCTCTGTGCTGTCGACATTCATTTTCTATACTCATATATTGAATCCCAACCACTATGCTATTTGTGTCTACTTTTGTTTTTTGAATATTAGTAGAAACATCTGAAATAAAGTTGACTTTTTAATGAAACTTGAGAACTGAATTAAACAAAAAAAAATTCTCAGTTAAAAACAATCCTTTTTATCATGATTTAATCTATCCAATCACCTGAGCTGGAAAAAGCTTTGGCTTCATATACCACCATGTTCCTGTTACATAAAATATATATATATTTTTTTTCAGAAGAACCTGAAAAATCCATCTTTTAATGGCCTTGAACATTTTACAAAGTAATTTAATGATCAGTTCAACCAAGTGACATCTGTTGGTCAGACTGTTGAGTGACTTCCAATAAGCTCTTGCTCTCAGAATATGGCCTTCGTCTTATCACTGCAGACACTGTGCCATAATTCTGCCACTTTCTAAGGGCTGCTAACTCCTTAGAAAGTCTTTGAATGAAAGCAGTAAAATCCTCCATGGAGGAAACCGAGGGAAGTTGCTTTGGTGATCATTTAATAATGCTAAAGCTTATCAGTCAAGAACAAGCCTAAACTTAATGGTGTGGCCTGTAGCAGACAAGAGATCATTTCATACATGAGGGAATTAGATGAATGTGCCTACAAAGTGCAAAGCAGGAGGTAATTGGAATGGAGGGAAGCTGAAATTACTGTGTGTATTAATAGAAGATTGAAGGGCTAATGCGTGTGTGACAGTGGCTTAGACAGAGAGGGGCACAGGGGGGACGATTGGGACGGAAGGGACGATTGGGGTGGCAGGAGGTTGCAGCTATGTGATTTATATTATTTAACATGGAATTTAAATAAGGCAAACTTAAGATTATTGGTTATTTGAGGAAATTTGTGAAACTTCCCCACTCACGCTCTCAAATGGTATCAAAGTTTTGATACAAAAACCCAGAACATATATATGAACGTGTGTACAAACAGGTGACCAAAAGTTTGTGGTCAGTAAGATAATGTTACTGACCACAAACACACAAATTATTTTAAGAGATAACACTTTTATTCATCAAGCATGGATTAGAAATATTTCTTGGGCACCAAATCAGCATTTCTGAAGGATCATGAGACACTGAAGACTGGAGTAATGGCTGCCAGCCTCACAGGAATCATTTTAATCATTTAAAAAATATTATAAAATAGAAAACAGTCATTTTAAATTGTAAAAATATTTCAGAGTATTACTCAAATATTTTAAATGGTAGTGTGTGTAATGGTACATGTATTCATCTTGAGCCGTTACGGTAAGGACGTCCCGGTTTACGGCGATCGCAGTCAGTCATAGATGATCCACACTCCAATCCAGAAGCCATATGCGGTAATGCACCACTGTTTTCTAACCTCCACAACAGGAAAAAGAGCAAAAGAAGAACAGACAATCTATGCATAAAAATGTTTGCATGTAATCTCTCAACAGTGTTTCAACCATGGAAAGACATCAATAAAACAGCTTGAGAATTATATCTCACATAGCATTACATTTACCTCAGGCAAGTCATTTAGTGTCCGCAGCATGTCAGTTCACTAAAGAAATGAACTCTAGAGGGGAGCGTTTCACTAAATATACGCACTATATTAGCTAATATTCATTATATTTATTTTACCTGTTGGTAATGTCTTAATTATTTAATATGTTTAAATCATTTTTGTCATGAAAACAAGTTATGACAGTAACTCTGTATAAATAATTATGTTTCAAAAATGAATTGGAATAGAAACATAATTGAAAATTAATTTTATAATTAGATTTAGAAGTTAATGCAAATCCTGCCGTGTGCAATTTACATGTATTTTGTTTGTTTGTTTGTTTGTTTTAATTATTATATCTGAAAATACATAACAATTGAATTTAATAATTTGGGCTCTGCTGTTAATTGTAACCTTAAATTAGAAAGGGCTCCCAGTTACTTTGGCATTAGATGAGATTTTTCTTTTTTTTTTATCTTTAATAAAATATGAATTATAATTGAATTGGTAACACTTTACAATAAGGTTCATTAGTTAAACATTAGTTAATGTATTAACTAACATGAACTAACCATGAGCAATACATTTGTTACTGTATTTACTAATCTTCGTTAACGTTGTTCATTGTTTGTTCATGTTAGTTCACAGTTAGTTCAACTAATGTTAACAAGATTTTAATAATGTATTAGTAAATGTTGAAATTAACATAAACAAAGATTAATAAATGCTGTATAACTGCAGTTCATTATTAGTTCATGTTACCTAATGAACAATATTGTAAAGTGTTAACAAAATTTGTTCAATAAACCACTGTTTCATAAAAAAAACAGCAATTTTATGTTTTTGGTGTCCGGTATTGTTTATGTGAGTGTGTACTCTCCTGCGTGTTCCTCTTATTCATTAAAAAGACTTTTGCTGATCCGTGACTTATGCGTGACTACACGTGACAATATTGTCAGCTTTCCTGTTTTGTCGTGGAACAGAACATATGCCACTGTATACTAAAACCCAGATGTCCAGTTCATTAACTTCACATAGACTTTTTGTCAAAACCTATAGTTAAATATTATCGCAAAACATGTTAAAATCTGAGTGATGGCAAGTTTAAGTAATAGGAATGAAGCATACAGGACATTAATTTAAACATCCCATCATGGTGAATATGTAAAATGTTCTGCTTGTGACAACCACACATCCGTGACAAAGGTAACCTTCACAATTGGCTTTAAATGTCCTGCCATTTGTCACATTTAGAATAGGCTAACAACAGCATTGTGAGTCACCAGCACATTTTCTTTTTCTTTTGGATTTTTCTGAAGGTCACACTATCCCCACATCACCCCTCCCTCTCTAACACTTTTCCACCTTAGACAGGCAATAATCTGATAATCAGATCCGCAGCGCTTCATCAGGACAGCACTAATAATCAGCTGTATGTATGAGTGAAAATCCACCTGACAAGCAGCACTTATGTGTGAAGGGGGCAAACAGACTGTGACAAGTGTGGGAGATGGGTAGATGGGTGGGTGTATGTGGGGTTGGACAAGCACATTTGTTATTTTTTATGTGACTTACCCTTCAGTGAGACACAAAAGAAAATTCAAGCCGGCCATCGTGATATCACACATTATGTCCATCTGAATCAGAAAGAGCTTTGTTGCCAAGTATGCTTGCACACACAAGGAAGTTTTGGTGAAAGAACAAGCTTTCACTAGTACACAGATGAATAAGATATACACATCTATAAACATAAACAAAATAGACATATTTATGTTCTCTCCACTGTGCTTGAGGTAGATGGCCTGGGGGAAGAAACTTTTCTTCTGCCTGGCTGTTCTGGAGCTCAGAGCTCTGTAGCACCGGCCAGATGGCAATAGTTCAAAGAGAAGGAGGCTTGAATTTGAATGATCCAGGGTGATTTTCTGAGCCTTTTTTCTTACTCTGGATATACACAGTTCTTGGAGGGTGGGCAGGGGAGCACCAATAATCTCTCAGTAGTCTGAAGCATCCTCTGTAGTCTTCTGATTTTGTAGCTGGGCCAAACAATAAAGTTATTGTGCAGAGGACAAACTTAATGATGGCTGAGTAGAAATGCATCAGCTGCGCATATGCGGTGTATCGTGTATGAGGCAGATGACGGTAGTGTCGTTTGCAAACTTCAGGAGCATGACAGAGGGGTATTTGGCGGTGCAGTTGTTGGTGTAAAGGGAGAAGAACAGTGGAGAGAGAACACATCTCTAGGAGGCGCTAGTGTGGATTACGCAGCTGTCACTAGCTGTTGCCTATCTGTCAGAAAGGTAGCGATTCATTGACAGGTAGAGCTAGGAACAGAGAGCTGGGTTAATTTAGTCCGGTAAAGTGCTGGGATGATGGTATTGAAAGCCAAACTGAAGTCCACAAACATTTGTCCCTGGTTTGTCCATGTGTTTATCACTTCAGTTGTTTCAAATACCTCTGTTTCTTTTGCAAGATAAAAATCATTTATCTATTTTGCTCCTCTGCCTGCTCTATCAGCTTCCTTTTTTGCTCATATTTTCTGATAGATTTGGTAAATAACAGCAACCAATTGAAAAGCTGATTAATATTTGATATCGTCTTGGCAGAATTCAGCCAGCTGTCCCTTTCCATAACCGAGCATAGCATCCTGCTGTTCCTCTCTGAACATGAATCCTATTCAGGGATGACCTTCATGGCCAACTACTTATGACACTCAATTGTCCTTTTCTATTCCCAGTGTGTGTGTGTGTTTTTTTTTTTTTTTTACTTCTGATTTCAGTCAAAATAAATAAAAAAGTTCACTTTTTACTTTCATCCCTGGACGATTTCTAGGAATCACACCACAATGTATATATTACATTGTGGTGTGATTACTAGAAATCATATATATATATATATATATATATATATATATATATATATATATATATATAATACAGATTAAAATAAATTAATGAATCAAATAAATAAATTAAATAAATAAAAGGGTTGTCTTTTTCATATCTTTAATCAAAAATATAATCTTCTTCTGAAATAACTTTATTTCTTTCCATTAGACAGGAGGTATTAGAAAATGTTACCCAATGTAGCCAAATATCTATTGAGCTGTTTCAAGCTTATAGCTAACAACATAATGTTTCAATGAACTCTAAACTAAAATAAAATAATAAAATAATCTGTTCAGTCTCCTTTATGGTATAAAAGCTGCATTTTATGATCTAAATAGATTCCTGATGGACAGAATCAAGTCTCTGCTCACATTTTTTTTACATTACATATCCTGTTTCCTGTAATTGTAAGGTATATGTAAGTCATAGGGAAAATAATAAAGACTATTGTCACTTTTAATGCTTTGAAGGAATAATTCAAACACAAATGATAATTCTATCATCATTTACTTACCCTTATGTGGTTCAAAATCTTTCTTCTCATTAAAGAAGTTTATGGTGGTTTATTCCAAATTTTCTCAAGAGACTCAATCCCATTATATATATTCATGAACCTGCTTGACGTGCAAGAACAAACCTCTTCTGGAAGAGAAGAGTTTCCGTTTACCACGACTGATATTTGAAGAATATCATATTAAATAAATAATATATAATATTTATACTGTAGTATGTGAATAAAAACCTAAATTCAGTCTGGTAACATGACCATGTCTCTTCAGACAATTTGGTCTAACCAAATCAATTCATATGGATTACTTTTACAATCTCTTTATGAACTTTTGAAGTAAACATGGGCTGCCAATTTCCTCTGGTAGTTTTAAGCCTGAAGACTGAATCACGCTGGTCTAATTACATCGGCTGTCAGACACTTTGAAAGACATTTTTAATATATACTCACTTGCTAAGAATGTTCATATTGACTATATTAGTTTTGTATCATGAAAAATGCTGAAGCATAAAACTGGCTTGACGCGACAACCAGCTCCTGACCACGCTTTTACATGAGTATGTAGCACGTATGTCATGTTAAATCACATTTATATTTTCAGACAGTGTACTCAATACCTGGTGCATCAATTGCCAGGAATGCAACAGTAGATGTAAGCCTCAGACTTTTTTATACTATATAGTGTGTAGCTGTCAGTATGGAAAGACAGGACGAAAAACTGGAAAGGTCTATCATGACAACTCACCGCAGTGTTGAACTCACAAGATGCATGCATATACTGTAGGTCCTCTTTGAGGAAAGAGTTTAATCTGACTCAACCTGAATAATACTCAAAATAACTCATTGGACTTCAAAACACATGGATGTGGTTTGGATCAGGTTTGTAAAAATTGGATGTGGCTTTTTGTTATTCAGACTACAAAAACAGATTTGAGTTGCACACTGAATGTTGGCTGCCTGTCTGAACAAAGACGATCGGAAAGTGGTCCAAATTACTACAGAGAAACAGTCATGCTGACGCAACTGCAGAATAAAGTTTGACAAAGTGCCATAGTCTAGAGGAATAGTACAAACATTGTTAAATTGGGATTTTCAAGCCTCACTCCAGCAGCAGTCAAAATTTATTTATTTATTAGCGCAGTACAACAATCACAGAGTCAAGCGAATGTCCCCACAATGGCAGAAAAGCAAACAAGTGCATGTCTGAGTTTATACACATGCACTTACTGTCTCTTTTCGGTATTTTGAAACCAAATCAGTTGAAATTAAATAAATTATACCTCATTAACTTAATTAAACCAAGAACGGAAAGGGAATGGGAATGAAGGAAAGCAGCTATCCCTAATTTAACAGGGCATCCAACTGTCATATCAGTGTATGTGTGATCTGTTGTGCAGTCTTAAAATAACCAGACCGGATAACCCTGACAGGCATCAGAGAGAGGGAAGGAAAGAAAGAGAGGGAGGGAGCTGTAAAGACACTACCTGTGGCCATACACATCCAACCGCACCACTCATTATCTCTGTTTGTGCTCTCTTTCCCATTCTTACGGGTTCATTTTTCTCCAGCGGCCAGCCATTTATTTTTACCATGATGTTGGATGGTTACCATAATCCTGCTCTTTCTCTCTCTCTCTCTCTTTTACTCTCCCTTTCTCTCTACATTGAGTTAAACCATTGTGACGGCCTGGGTTTTGGCAATGGTGAGTCTGATGCCTTAGGTCTGAGTTAACACACTTATATGCACACAAACATACATCAGCAGGCCATTTATTGATGTAAGCTGATGGAAAAGTGCTCTTACTTGTGCATTTGGCTTTATGCAGTGCCTTTTATATGTTAATCATATTGCAACATGGTATTTCTCTTCTTAATTGATGGATAGTTATTATATTGACAGGCCTGCTGCTGGCAATCATCCCTTTCCCTCTACACGATAATAACAGAATGCTTGTTATGATAAGAGACCATTCCAAAAGAGCAATATATCTCAAACTGCCTGCTATTTAAAATATTGAAAAACATCACAATTTACATTTGTGCTTTTATATCTGCTATATGGGTGTCTGTGTGAAAAAAGAGAGTGCGATAAAGCTGGAAGATGAAAAAGACAGAGAGAAATGAATTAGGCAAGCGCATTGCCATTGTCAGATGTCACATGCAAATCCAGCTCAAAGAAACATCGCTATCAAAGTTCTGCCGTATGCAAGCGCAGCTGTTTTTATCCATTGAGAGAATTAAGCGATCAGCATTTTGTTAGCGTAGCATTTTAGCCTTTTTTCTTATGTCTGATTCACAAAATTTCTCATTATCCTCATAAGATGGAAGCTGATAAACAGAAGTTTGACTGCAGGGGGAAAAATTATCTTCGAACGAACACCTTGCGTTTGCCTTAGTGTGTACGGTCCAGTGCTCTTGAATATGCTAATATTGTGCTGTCAGTTAATCAGGCTAATTGAATATTTCCTCAACGTTCAGTTATATCTGTGTTTTGGCCGTGCTGTTGAAAAGTTATTTGCTTCCATTATACACCGTTTAGAAAAGAATAAAATGTATGTTGAGTTTCATTGAGGAAACCAAATAATATTTTTTGAAGATAAAATGGCTATGGACACAATGAATGGCTGAAATGCTAGTAATTAAAAAAGTAACTAAATTACCTCACTATCTTTTAAATGAATTTCAATAGCACAGCACAAGATGGCAATAGACAAAATGATACTCCACAATAATGTCTAACCGACTCAATCCATTTTGTAAGCATGCCTTTGGCAAAGCCTGGGGTGATGCTGTCAGGTAGTAATTATCAGAGCAAATGGCTTATGGTAGTTGTGTCAGATGAATTCAAAACACATGTAACAGACACAACAGAGAAAGTAAGAGGAACGAGAACTTGATCTAGGAGATACCTAGTCTCAGTAAGTTTCTGTGACTTAAACGCGTTTGATTCTCAAAGAATATGTGCATGTTTGTGCGTGCATGAGTGGCCTCATGAGGCCTTATTTACGTACTGAACCATGACTGCATTGACTCCCAGACCACACAGTGCAGCCGTGGCCACATTAATATAATTAGTGCGGACCACTGGCTATTCAGGGATATTTAAAATCGAATGAAAATTCAAATCTTTTGAGACCCTACAGGAAGGAAAATAAATTGTAATTAATATTAATAAATGCAATCAAATGATTTTCTTTTGGAAAAAGAAGGGAGGGGGGGGGGCTGTGATGCAGTCATTTTGATTATATCAGAGCAACAGCGTGCTGTTGGGAAATACATACTGAATCAGTCTCATGTTTGTTTTCAAGTTGATCACAATAGAGTACAAGGACGAAGAATGACAGGAATATTTAAAAAGGTGTGTATCCAGGATTTGCAGTACACTTGTTACAGCCACTGTCCTCAACAACCTCGCAAAAATGGAAAAACTTTTTGGATATTTTTTTTTGCAAGGTTGAACCTACAAACTTTTTACCAACTGGCTACATACTGCAAATTGATGAATATTGTCATCTCTGGCAAACTCATGGATGCAAACTTCTCTCATGGACATTTTTCTGAAATAAAATAATTTGAGGGTTGGCAGCAGGGTCAGAAATGAATCAGGGCTCAAGGCACTAAATGTGACAAAAATATTTTTCAGATATTTCCAATATGCAGGCAAAAATGCCCCTGTTTTTATCTGTCATCTAACATTTGATAGATTTGCTTCTATTTTTGGCCCGTCTAGAATTAGCAGACACTTCTGCAGACACCACAGTGCCCTGTAACCGTCAAATATCATTGTCTCTGAGGAGAGTGTTGTATTGCTAATGTGATTTTCCATGAAGAGACTACTAATTCTGAGAACACAAAACATATAGAAAACACCTCCAACAACTATAAATAAAATTAAGCAACATTGCATAAAAATGTACCTAATCTAACATAATGTAACAGTTATGTTCTGTTTTATTACCATAGTGTTTTGGTTTCCCTGTAGTTAATTAATTAAATCTTTTCCTTGGTTGTTAATTATCCCTCACCTGTTTCTGTTTATGTTAATTACTCTCCCCATGTATTTAAGCCCTAAGTTTGTATAAGATGCAGACAATATTTTCAAACATATCCTAGAAGATTGTTTATTATCTTAGGGCATTTTTTACAGATAAGTTTGTATTTGATCACGGTAACAACCTAGGGTTACACTAACGTGTCAGTATTACAGTGTAATTGTCATAGTCATATTAATAAACTACATGTACTTACTCTAGGGTTAGGATGAGAGTTTGGTTTAGGGTTAATTGCATGTAATTATGCATAATTTATAGTTATTACTACAGTAACTACATGTATAATATGTAAGTGCAATGACAGTGTAAAATAAAGTGTTGCCCAACCTAGTTAAAAAGAATATATTTTAATGAAATGATTCAACTAAAGTTTTCAACAAACTGTAGGACCTGTTAGAAACATGCCCTCAAACAAATCATTCATATTAAATATTATTATTAATAAATTATAATTATTATTAAATACTTAATAAGAAGTTAATTTATCACACTGGATATACATTTCCAGAAATAGCTAAGAATTCGACTAAAAATGTGAATAAGAGAAAAGTTTAGGAAGACAAATTCTCCATTTCCCAAGTTCCTCAATTCTCAAGTGTCGTGCGTAATCGTACCAATGCTAATTGAAATGCAAATGAGCCTTTGATTAAAAAGTTTTTAATATTAATATTTGTTCATGCTTGGTACCTAAGTCCTCATTACGAGCTTTGCATTAGCATTTCCTCTTTGCGATTATCGCATTTTCTAATTTAAGAAAAAGAAAGTAAAAAAATGTATGTACAGACACAAGCCAATGCATACGCCCCCACAAAATAAGACATGTTTTGCATGATTTCCTTTTGGACCTGAATTGACTGTGAATTCCTTCCTGTTGATTATATACTATCGACCTGAAGTAGCTGAAACAACCACACACACACAGAGACACTTTTCAGAGGCCACAGTATTAATATTAAGGATAAGCTTGTCCATGAACTCCTCAGCTCTTCTACTGTCTCCATAGCAACGTGACTACAGAGGATATACTTGTTTCTTCATATAGGAAATTTTAGGATACGTAATAAATATCACACGTTCACACACAGGCACATGCGTCCGTTCGCAAACCACTAATCCTCTGCGTACTTACTGCTTTTCTTAAAGTCACAAAAAAGATGAGGTTTAATTATTCAAACAGATTGAATAAATTCACCACATCAAATGCCCCCATGACTACTGTATGCTTTCTGCAATTTGTGTGCTTTTATGTGATTGTTTCTGTTTATGTGGATTGTAAATGTGTGCAGGGAAGGAGTTCACCATTTAAGACATTTCTCCTTGTATTGAACATTTTTGGCTTAAAGCATTCTTTAAAATGGAGTCAAAAACCCATTGAACCAACATCTACCAGTATACATACACACTCTGATAAATTAAAGTAATGAATCAGCCATTCAATAATATTGTGTATTACAACTAATATTACAACAATTGTGTATTAGTAGATGTTTCATCAGTGTCCAATTCTTTTTTGGAAGGTTCTTAAAAGTGTAACTTTAACTATACTCTTCAAGAGTTTGGGATCAATACGATTATTTTTAAAGTGACAGTAAATATATTTATGATGTTAAAATGTTGTTCTTTTGAACTTTCTATTTATAAAATGATCCTTCAAAATGTAACATGATTTCCTCAAAAATATTAAGCGGCACAACTATTTTCAGCATTGATAAAAATAAATATTTTTTTCTTGAGCACCAAATCATCATATTTGAAAGATTTCTGATGGATCACGTGACAGACTGGAGATTGTGTCCGTGTCTTTTTGTGTTTTATGTTTTTATTGAGTAAGCGCTTGTGTATGTGTTTTTAAGTGTATATTGTGTTTATGTGCTTGTGTGTCTGTGTACTAATCAATTCATCGGAGGCTCTTTGTCTGCAGTGGCTATTTGTCTAACCGATGACAAATGTGCCATAATCTTTTATTGACTCCTTTCTTCTCCTCTAGGAACCCATTTAAGACTGTGTGTGTGCGTGTGTGTGTGTGTATTTCCTACATTATGGGGACCAAATGTCCCCACAGGTATAGTAATACTAGTAAATTTTGATCTTGTTGGGACATTTTTTTTGTCCCCATGAGGAAACAAGCTTATAAATCATACAGAATTATCTTTTTTGTAGGGGGACAGAATGTACAGTTTGTACAGTATAAAAACCATTACGCCTATGGAATGTCCCCATAAAACATGAAAACACAACATGTATGTGCGTGTGTGTGTGTGAGAGAGTAAAATCTTGTAACACAGTCCTGTGCTCGTCTTACTGGGCCTGTCACACTTGCATGTGTACATAAAATACTGGAGGCCTAGACTGTAATCTCATTAGTTGCTTTTATTAAGATGAATCATGGGAAATAAATACCTTTCCTCATCAGAGCGACTTGACTCTCACAGCTTCTCTGTTCAAATGACGGGCGATCCAAATCAGTCAATGCGATCATTTTCCACAGGCCATCTCAGGGGGACTTTTGGACTTCCTGATGTGGTTTATATGGTTGTGAAGGAGCCACACATGATCAACATTTCTAGGTTTCTTGTAATATCATTTGGAGTATCTACTGAAATGGATTTAAACTGCAAAAGAGGCTAAAATGCAAATAAATGTATTTTATGGATTATATTTACAGTTGTGTTCAAAATTATTCAACCCCCCAATGCTGTAAATGGTTTTAGAGAATTTAGAGTACATTTGTAATTGAATTCAGAATGAAATCCTACAAGGACTTCTTAAAGAAGCATATGCAACTAAAATGACATCAATTGGTTTTGTAATACAGTAGTAAATGTTTCTTTTGTGAATTCTTCATTGACACAATTATTCAACCCCTTAAAGACTACCACTCTGAAGAACAGAGGTCCATTGAAGTGTTTTCAATCAGGTATTGAAAGCACCTGTGGATGTCAGGGAGCAGCAATAAAGCCTAATAAGCACCAATTAGGCAGCTTTAAAATGACTGTGATACTCAGCTCCTTCTAGACATTTACTGGTGTGGTTACAAACATGGTGAAGTCAAGAGAATGGTCCAGGAAGACAAGAGAAGAGGTGATTACTCTTCACAGGAAGGGCAATGGCTATAAGAAGATTGCAAAGATGTTAAACATACCAAGAGACACCATAGGAAGCATCATTCGCAAATTCAAGGCAAAGGGCACTGTTGAAACGCTACCTGGTCGTGGCAGAAAGAAGATGCTGACTTCGACTGCTGTGCGCTACCTGAAGCGTAGAGTGGAGAAAAGTCCCCGTGTGACTGCTGAGGAACTGAGAAAAGATTTGTCAGATGTAGGTACTGAAGTTTCTGCTCAGACAATACGGCGCACCCTGCGTAATGAAGGCCTCCATGCCAGAACTCCCAGGCGCACCCCCTTGCTGTCTCCAAAGAATAAGAAGAGTCGACTGCAGTATGCCAAAAGTCATGTGGACAAACCACAGAAGTTTTGGGATAGTGTTCTGTGGACTGATGAAACAAAATTAGAACTATTTGGGCCCATGGATCAACGCTATGTTTGGAGGAGGAAGAACAAGGCCTATGAAGAAAAGAACACCTTGCCTACTGTGAAGCATGGCGGGGGGTCAATCATGCTTTGGGGCTGTTTTGCTTCTGCAGGTACTGGGAAGCTTCAGCGTGTGCAAGGTACCATGAATTCTCTTCAGTACCAGGAGATATTGGAGGACAATGTGATGCAGTCCGTCACAAACCTGAGGCTTGGGAGACGTTGGACCTTTCAACAGGACAATGATCCCAAGCATACCTCCAAGTCCACTAGAGCATGGTTGCAGATTAAAGGCTGGAACATTTTGAAATGGCCATCGCAGTCACCAGACTTAAATCCGATTGAGAACCTCTGGTGGGACTTAAAGAAAGCAGTTGCAGTGCGCAAGCCTAAGAATGTGACTGAACTGGAGGCTTTTGCCCATGATGAATGGGCGAAGATACCCGTAGCTCGCTGCAAGACACTTGTGTCAAGCTATGCTTCACGTTTAAAAGCTGTTATAACTGTAAAAGGATGTTGTACTAAGTATTAAGATTGAATGTCACTTGGGGGTTGAATAAAACTGATAATGATGTGAGCAGAGAAAAGACATTTGTGGTTATTTCATTATAAATGTTATGTTATATTTGTCTGACCTACACGTGCCTCTTTGATTTAATTGTAAGCAGGATGACTGAATGATCAAAATCAATGTCAAACCGGCCAAAACAATCAATTTCAGTGGGGGTTGAATAATTTTGAACACAACTGTAGGTCATATTTAGTCTTTCTTGACTTGTTAGTGGGCCCACAAAAAATCTGCTGCTGTTCAAATATGCAAAAGATGCTGGAAAATGAAAGAATTTGCAGGACCTGAAGGATTTTTCTCATCGCAAAAGTTTTGGATCATCCAGGTAATGACACACAGTATTAAGAATCAAGGGTCATTTTTTTAATTCAGCAATTTTTTTTGTGTAGTGGACAATATGTAAACATATGTCATGTGAAATAACATGCAATGAAATAACATAACTTATTTTGTTAAAACAATTAACATATTTGCAGATTCTGCAAGTGATATGTAAACTTTCGAGCTCAACTGTATGTACTTAAGTCCAACCTTGTGGGTCAAAAACACTGTTAAGCTATTAGCTATTATAATTGCATTTAAACATTTTTTATAAATTTTTATTTATTTGCAATTAATGTGTGGTTCACTGTCTGAAAACATTACATTCGGTTTACACTAAGTACAGTATATTCATATAAAATATATTTCCATGAAGTACTTTTTTTAAAGTATGCTAAATTGTACTTTTTTTCATAAGGGATTTACAAGTGAAAAAGCTTGGTTGTAGCGATTATGTTCAGTTTTGATTTAGTTTTCACTGTGTTCTGTTCCTGTTTGTCTGTGTTCCCTTTGCTAATTTGTCTCCATGGTTTCTGACTGAGTTTACATGTGTTCTGTTAATTATCCCTGTATGTATTTAAGCCCTGTCTTAAACTCATTGTCCGATACCTGACAATGAGTTCTGTCTGTTCATTGTCCGGTATTGTCAATGTTAATGTGGTTGTTACATTATCTCCTTCGATCTCCCTTTTTGGACTTATCATTAAGACTGTGTTTGTTTCTTTACTCCTTTGTGTGCGGTGACTATGGTAGGGCGGGACTTAATTTTATTTATCAGTTGCTAATTGAATTGTAAAATGTTAGCGTTGTATCCTGGAATGGAGGCAATGGCTTAACTGCAGTGTGGCCTTACATACATCAGCAGAGACGAGAATATAGAATATCAGGTTAAGATATTCTAAATAAAGATTACAAGGTCCAAAAATACATGAATGAGTAATTCACAATAAGACCAGTAACATGCATTTAGAAATTCTTTCCGAATTTAAATAAAATAGAAAGAAAGAAAGAAAGAAAGAAAGAAAGAAAGAAAGAATCACTAATATGAACATTGGGGGTAAGTTCCAATCAATGTCTGTAGTGGTTATGGCTTTGCTAGAAACATGTTGAAATTATATTACAGAATTCTACTTTTTTTTCCCACAATCAGTATTGAAAATGTGGAAACGGTCTGCAGAGTCCATCTTGTCCAGCTTATGACCTATTGAAATGTACATGAGAAATAAGAGGGCAAAAGGGTGACCATAGAGACAAACGAAAGAAAGGAGAGAGAGAGATTTTCCCCTTGGCTGAGTTTATTGATTGAGCACTGGCTCTTTCAGTAATCAGAGGTAATTTGCTGAGAGGTAGCAATGCTGGACCAAGGCCACATCAACGTCTGTGTATGTGTGTTTGCAAGAGAAAAAACACCAGAAAAGGGAAAAATAAAGATAGACAAGATGGAGTGGGGGAGGATAGGCAGGGAGGATTTCAGTCATTTGAACACAGAAGGAAGTGGAAGAGGTTTAATTTTGGAGCTTGTGTTCATGTGTGCTGTAGTGTGAGTGTGTAGAGGGTTTAATTTTGGTTGCAGGAAATAGATGTTAGGCCTGACCTCGCTGTCTTATAAAGTACACAAGACAACAGTAATTCAGACCATTTTAGTTCCCACTGAGTCGGTCCAGTTTAGCTCTGATTCGAGATTTTTTTGTTTGTTTGTTTGTTTTGTTTTGTTTTGATGGAATGTTTGACTTCAGCTTTGTTGTGCTGTAATATTTGTTCTGTTTTTGAAACAGTAAAATTTGCTGTAATATTTGCTCTGTTTTTAAAACAGACAAACAGCTGGTTTTAAATATACTTAAATCATTGCTATTTGGAACATGTTGTAATGAGGAGACAGCAGGATGGGATCCAAATGCAGCTTTATTGAAAAACGTAGTCAAACAGGCAATGGTCCAAACAGGGGCAAACAGGTGTGGAGGAGGGTAGACAGAATTGTAGTCGATAAACTGGCAAATGGATCGAAGCAGGCTGCAGGCAAACAACAGTCCATAAATCAAAAGCAGTAAATCCAAGGGGCAGGCAGAGAACGTTCAAAAAACGGGGAAAGAGGCAAAAACAAGACCAGGAAAACAGACACGGGAATGAACGCTCAGAAATGACAGGGGTAACCAAATCAAGACTTTGCATGGAAGTGACTGTGCGGTGTGCTTAAATAGTGTGGGTGATGAGGTGCAGCTGTTGTGGTAATCAACGACTGGTGAATGAGGTGCAGCTGGTGCGGTGATCAGTGAATGGGTACGGGGCTTATGGGAAATGTAGTGAAGAGTGACTGCAGTGAAAGTGTGTGTATGTGTGTGGGTCCAAAGTGAAGTGCCCTCTTGTGGTCCTCACGGCCACTTCAGCTGACAATCATAACACATGCAATGTATTTGCACTAAGTGAAAATATTTTCTTTGTAATAGATGCTATTTACACAAAGAGAAAATAGCAATATTCTATTTACACTAAGTGACAATTGCAGCATTTTCTTAGCGATATGCGATTTACACTAGGTGAAAATAGTGATCGATTCTATTTAGACCATGTAAAAGTATCAGTTCTTTGGAATAAGAGTAAATAGTAATTAGATGCTATCTATACTTTATATTCTATTTGCACCTCAGTATTGTTGTACATTATGCAATAATATGATATGATAATATGAGTGTAGATGATTATATTTATTAAAATGTTTTAATGGATGCTGCCTTATTGGGAGAATAAAACCCTCCCTACACCTTCCCCTAACCCTATACCCAATAAACACTTTTAATATTATTAAACACTCATTCGCAGTTTATTTCCACTTTTAGAACATTGGTTTTAATTTTATAGAGAATAAACACGAGCTTGGCAAAAGGTGGATCCAAACCCGTGTCGATCACATTAAAAGCCAGGTCTGTGAGCCTTACTTGCTACTGCTGCGCCACTAAACACGTTAAAACTTGTCTTTGTTAAAACTTGAGTGACATTGGTTGGCGGAGCTAGTGTGAATAGGGTTTGCCAACAAGGATTGCTATTTGCACTTAGTATAAATAGACACTCAGCATCAGACTCTGCAACTCCACCTCCGTGTTCCAACTCTGTCTGGTCACATCTCTCAACAAGGAGCAAGACTTACCTTTACTTACCCGTTCGTTGGTCATCATTATCCTCATCCTCAGACAGCCTTCTTCTTCTTCGGTCCTGGTCCATCGTGCAAAATACAAGAATTATTTTGTCATTCAAGTGCCTGTCGCCACTCAACAATATTTAACTGTGTTGCTTCTTTGAATCTCTTCACTAAATACCTGTGAACGATCATTCTGTTGCCTGTGCTTCAGTAATTGTGACAAAAACAATGGCACTGACATATTTTAAGATGTCAGTACAAGCTGCTTTCAGTTAAAACAACGTAAACGTGTATTTTAGTCTGGGACTAATCTTAAATTGTCAGTCTTATGAAATAATTCTTTATACAGCTTTGTATTAACTATTGAACTGCTGTAAAATATTTGATAGATATAATGATATTAGTTAAAACAATATATTTATTTCCAAATAACACAGCAGGCTTCATGCCTTTATCCTTTATAAACTGTCATTACATTTACCATCATCCATTAATCCATTCTCTCACTGCTTTGCATTGTCTGGTGACCTGTGGCATCAGATGGCCTGTTATTGATTGGGCTATGTTTGGCTCACTGTGAGCGCTTTAGGTTTTGCGATCTCTGTGCCCTTTTTAAATGACACAAGTTAATTGTGATGTTTACTAATATTCTCCTCTATAATGGCAAAGGAAGAAATTCTAATGTCAGGTCAGTGGCAAGGTGTTTGAAAAGCTTAGATTACCACTATAAAAGAGTAGTAAACATTTCTGACCTTTTGAAATTCTGAAACTGTTTTAATGATTAACCCATTGGGTTTTAGGACAACTGCATGGAGTTTGTGTTTGCGGTATGGTATTGTTCTGTGCAAGAACTCCCTGCACATCCATGCAGCCGAGCATGGATAAAAGAAGGAAGTGCACCAATACCCCCCCCCCCCCCCCCCCAAGGTTACAAACAGAACAGAACCAAGATAAATGTGCAGATATGATTAATGTCAATAATTTAACATGTTAACATTTTTCAAGAATTAATTTTATTCAAGGGGAATCAGAAGCCAAATCCTGATTGACGAGAGGAGGAGCTGGGGATGGAGGAGGGTAATTAGCACCTTAGAAATGCGATAGCTGCTGATAATACTGAAGAGTTTATATATTGATGCTGTGATAGGTGTCGTATTCCTATAGGTGGATCTGAGTAACCTGAAAGTCAGCTGATGCGAGCTTGACTGACATGAACTGCCAGAACTGACACTGCACTTGATTTTTCTGGCTCATAAAACCATAATACCTCATATTATCATCATTTGGCTTTTTTAGCAAATATTACAATATGCAATTAATTAAAATGAATTTGCTGAATCAGTAAGCATATAATAATTCTATTTCATTGCTTAATTGATTAACATTGCTTATATTTATGTACAAAGACAGCAAGCTTATCCCCACATACAATTGTGAGATACAAATGAGATCAGCATTGAGAAACAACTATTTTTTTATTTTTTTTTTATCAAATATCAAATGAAGCAGGAGTATAGTGTCATAGGACAGACAATAAGTACATAGAGCCATGCGTTTTACAGCTCTCTTTATTGATCTGGCTCTCACAAGACGTATGGGATTTTGAACCATATTTTGCCTGGAGAGAAAGTGTCCTTTGGCTGAAGGATAAACAGCTTCAAAGCAGCGCCATTCTGTGGAGCTCAATATCCTGAGGGGCACTGGCACCAAAAATAGACATTATTTTCACAGCTGTACATGTGTGGTCCCATGCACATAAGCATGGTGGTACATACATGCGCACACACACACACACACACACACACACACACACACAACATGTGAGTAGGGCTATGTAGACATTCCGGACAAGCAGTCCCTGCACACTCTTCCCCGTGGGAAGTTCTGATGCCCATCAACCTTCAAGAAACAATTGAGCAGAAAACCCTGTGAGACATTATGAGAAATGACATTTATTAATGAGAGAGGTAAAGAGAAGAGACTGTGTACAAGGTCACACAGTTCAAAGCCAACAGGGGAAAACATCGTTCTGTTGGCTTTATTTTTTGTCATGCGATCATCTCATTTTAATTTTGAGCATACACACACACCCACACACTACATGAGCACAATGAGCAGCAAGTGCAAGGATACAACATGCCAACTGGGATTAAACCCAATGTTTCTCATAATTACTGATATTCATTAAGTGATATTTACTGTTAAGGGCATTATTACACAAACTCACGTGTAGACATACACTCATTAGAAACAAGACACAGCAGACAGATGTTTAACAGAGCTTGATATTTTAATCAGTTTTCTTGATTACAGAAGATGATCACGCACAAGCGCAAACAGGCCGAAAAAAATATTAATGTCATTGAAAGGAGAGGAAAAAGTGATGAAGTGTCAACCTGTGTTTTCCATTTGGATTTGTTGAGTTTATTGTTTAGCAGAGAAAGTGTGTGGGATATCATATAGGCAGATAAATTTTATTGGAATCAGATTGAATACTAAGACGTTTGCTAATTGCTAATTGCTTTTATTAGTGCGTGTCTGAATGTGAACTGCAGATTCTTTACTTGACTTCGTCTAAAAGTGCGGTCACATTAGTAAAATTTTGACTAAATTTTGTAGACAAAAAAGGTTTATTGTTTAGTGATGTATGAATCACAGCTCACACAGGAGTCACTTTTAAACAAAGAAGCCTTCTGTTCGTCAATGCAGCAAAACCGTGTGACCAACTTCAAACTTGACTAAAATCTGTCACATGGATTTCAAAGAAATGACTAGATTTCGCCTGCGAACATTCGCCAAACAAAATGTTACTGCATTTTTTCCCACACAATCAACAAGAGCTTAGCTTTCGCAACCTTTGAGCGGAGTTGGAAAGATTAACTGAGCAAAACTGTGGTATCTGTCAAAATGAATCAATTAAACAAGTTGCATCTGTTTTTTATTATAGCTATAAATAACATTTTTTACCATTTAAATACAACTTTGTGTAAAATGAATAAGTAAATGAATAATTTTTGACGGTCAGATTAAGTACATGTTAAAATGTGATTCATTAGTCACATTGGAAATGGAAAGTCATCTTGAGTGCTTTGCATTGTGGGATACATTATTTATAGTCTGTAACAGTATATTAACAGTATAATCTGTTGTATACTGCAAATTTTGGCAAATGTAGTGTCAGTCTGGCATTATATGCATAGAGGAAATTTGCATACTGTCTCTCTCTCTCTCTCTCTCTCTCTCTCATGCCTTCATCTGAGTGTTTGGCTGTCTCAAAGGGCTTTTCTGTGGCACTAAGATTAGGCTAATGGTTCTTATAGATACTGGTCTCAGCTGCAAGTTACATTAAGCAACACTTACACACACTCCCAAACACACACATCTCTGTACTTTACTAAAATCCACACTGTCAGCCAATTAATCATGACTGATGTGCATGCTAAAATACATGAAATCTCTTCTGACAGCAACACTCAATTATATGTACTACGGCGAACTCGACAAAACCAACACCAACACAAACACACACATCCAGTATATAAATCATGTCATTTTAGCATAGTGCTAGTGAAGCTGACCATTCAGTCTGCAACAGAACTAAAACCTTGAAGGTTTTAGTTCACTGTAGTCTGAGGAATCCCAATATGAGCTTCTTCATCAAGATTAATTGTTGACTGACGCACACATTTGAGATCAATCAAGATGCCGCGTCTTTTATTCCAGAGAAACCCCACACAAATTAAAACCCAAAAAATGACAATTCTGTCATTTACTCACCCTAAAATATCTTTTTGTGTGTGTGTGTGTGTGTGTGTGTGTGTGTGTTCTACAAAGTCATAAAGGTTTGGAAGGACATTCAGAAGACTGAATAATGAAGACAGAATTTTCATTTTTTGATGAACTATCCTTTAATATTAGCTTCACGTTTCGTTGGTTATAAAACATTCAATTATTTTGTACCACATATTTCCTTTTATATTACAGATAGAGGAACTAATCTGGGGTACGCCTCCCATAAGTCATAACTATACGATTAACTATAGTACAATGCATTGTTGGAGAAATAAACATGGTCGCACAATCATCATTAGGCCTATTACTGTTGTTAATGACGTCACATGCAGGTGGTGAAATGGTAGATCTTGTGCTAATTAATTGATTCAACAATGCAATTAATGTTGTAAGGGTGGATCTCCTACAGGTGTTCAGGCTTCAGGGTTGCCGAATGACTAAAAAACGTTATCAGCAAGATGGTAGAAAACTGTACATTTCTTGTCTATTACCACCCACTGCAACTTATACCAACGATGGAAATAAGCACAGTTACAATAGCTAAATTTGTGAGAGAGCGTTGCTATAATGTGACAATGTTAAATTGCAATAGGTAACATATCAAAGTTAATACCAAATCAGAACTAGTTAGCACATAATTTGTAGTGAAAGAGTTTAATGACAATATATCGGTTTATGGTTACACTTAAAATGATTACAAAATATATGAGATGATAAAAAACTTATACCATTAATCGTACCCAGCATGTATGTAAAAAGTTACCTGAGAGATAGAAAGAAAGGGAAAGACAAAGAGAGAGAGAGAGAAAGACAGAGAGTGCCCAAGTAAGTGAGCAAAAGAAGAGAGCGTAAAAGAAGAGACAGATCAACTGTTACAATCTTCTTTTATCCTTTTCCTTGACCATGTGACTGAAACCCAAATGTGAGACATTCAAACTGACCAATCAGAAGTAAAACTTCCCCCACTGTACTGAAGCTGTGACAATTCATAGACCCCCGATGCACAGGCATCTTGGCCTACAGGCCTTGATCACTATCAGCTCCTTTGTGTCTTCCAAATGGCTCTTGTAGCATGAGAGAGGGGACTGAAACAGCAAAGCCAATGTCTTTGTTCATTTTAAAATATCTTTGGATATTTTCAGTCTTACAATGTCATATCATTATCGTTAATTTACACAAAAAACAACAGAAATATGTTCAATTTTTTTACTTTACATCAATTTACATGTATACTAAGTACATTTGGGACATATACAGTTGAAAAACCCTAAAAAGCTTTAGTGCACAGGATGCCTGAGCCATGATTTTTGCTCCGTAATTGCGTATTGGCGTTCTCTTTGATCGTGGGAAATTTGTCAGAAATCGTCAAAAGTTTTTTTCACTTCACCATGTCCCTTCCACGATGAATAGATTTTATGACTGTAAAACTGAACATATACCATTGCAAACGGACTGTGATCCTGTGATTATTCTGTGATCTAAAAACTGACATATTTCATGACATTGTGTCATCAGAATCATAACCAGTAAGTATGATTAATTATTGATTTTTATATTTTGTACGGGGGGTTCAAAATACATACAGTAGCTATTGTGTAGTTATTACTGTCTAACTGAAATATTTATGCAAATCAGAATGCAGATTCTCTGTTTTTATTACTACTCTAAGTAACGATAAAGCATGGAACAAGATTTGTTTCACAAATTTTAATGTTACATCAGTCATTCACATTATGCTTGGCTAACATATGCACTGTTATTGATACAGATGCAGTTCCCACATGTGCGACACAATATATTAGAAATAGACACATCAGTTTGTTGATGGACATGAACACTTGTTTATGCTGATGGTGAGGAATTACAGTTGCAACATCTCATAATGTACGACAAATTGAGTCATGCTCAAGCCGTCCTTGCGATGGAGGCTCAGGTTGAATAACTAGTTCTTCCAATGTTACACCATTGGACTCGGACTGATATGGTAAAATCGACACCATCGTTACTGTCTTTACAGTGTGTACAATCGCTGAGCTTAAGGAAGCCTCCGGAGCTGAAGTTCAGCTATGGTAATGAGCATTTCATTTCTGACAGGTGCTGTAAGCAGTAGACCAATCACAACAGACTGAAGGAGGGATTTAGAGAGACTGAATCATTGGAAGAATCGTTTGAGAAAGCGTTGATGAAGCGTTGATGAAATCGTTTTTTGACCTTTGATGCATGTAAACCTGTTATAGAAACCTCCAAAACAAAATTAGGAACCTTTAAAATAGTATAATAGGGGCACTTTAATTAAAATTCAGGGTTGAGATGTCCAAGTAATTATACATACATATTTTCACACTTCAATCAACCGAACTTATTTATAATTTTTCAAGTTATAGTATCTTCACAAAAGTTGCTGTTAGAAGGCGTGAGGTAATGGGGAATGAGCAGAGGGGAGTCTCCAGTCATTCATATTGATTTGGGGATTTGAGATGGGAACATGGGTTTGAATTGCTGATAGTCAGAGAGAGCTGAGAGCTCAGCAAGTGCGAAATAAACTGCTATCAAAATTGAATGCTCCAGTAGTTTTTTTATTAAAAGTTTTGATTAATTTTATACAAGCACACAATGCTGTTTAAGCATGCAGTACACTAGCGGGAGAGCTGACAGAAATGAAGAATACATTAAGAAAGAAAGATGACAAAATGCCCAGTGTTTACTACAATAAAGCGTTTGTGTGTCTTCATTATTTGTGTATGGTTGTGGATGAGAGAACCCTGTGAGCTAGACATCATTTGACACTGTTTTCATGGCAACCATATGAAGCCTTTCAATCAATATGGAAGGGCACCTGCAGTGCAGTGATAAGAGAAGACTAATCATCTGCAATTATTTCAAAAATGACTTTTAGAAGTAATTTCCTGAAAAGAAACATCACATAATAAAGAATTAGCTCTCAAAATATCATACTGTCAAGAGACAGACATGTACAAGCAGCCGAGCAGTGTGTGCGTGTTGTCTCCCAGAGAATCTTCATTTGCACACTATCGCAGTGGCTTAACCGCTACCCTATAAAAACACCCTAAAACTTATTGTTATGGCAACACAACCAAGACAAGAGCAGAATTCAGAAATGTCTGTGTGAACAACAGATGGAAAATAGAAAATGGAGATTTGAGGAACCTAAATAGATGCAACAGGTGCAATAGATTACACCAAAAAGATATACCACCTTTGCATCAAGCATTATGTTCACAGCTCACAATTTGTAGCAGTGCCATATCATAGTGATTGACATATTGGCACCCATTACACTTGTACTGTAAATGTATAACATAATATAGTCAGATAAAATTAACCTAGACATACTCAATGAGCAAAGTTACATTAATAACACCATTGATGTACAATTGTATATGCTAAATATAACAGTAAAAAAATCTCCCAAAATATTTAGCAAGGTGGTAGATGATTATCACTGCTCTTCCCTACATTTTAAGTCACTTTGGAGAAAAACAATGCCTCTTAATTCTTTCCCAACCATTGACGAAATTTTCTGGCTTTCCGTTTTTCACTGTTATGCGGTAGGGGACGCTATAACGCATCTTCTGAAAGAGCACTGAATCTCCTGATCAAAACACTGGGAAAGAAGAAACATAAATTAGCAATAGCGTACGCAAGCAGATGCATAGGCCTATGTAAAATGACACAGTCATCAACATTAAACAACATATAAATCAAAACTGCCTACCGTTACCGAATGAAATGTCAACCCAGGATGAGCTATAGGACTGTGCAAGCTTTGGGGGTGTTGATGTACTCGATCTACTCCATCGAATTGTTTACTCTATCTATTATCTATTGTTTTGATCATCTCTATGAGATTTTAAAATGCGATTTTCTCAGCTTTTTGCTCTGAATGTTGCTTTTTCATGAAACTTCATTCAATGTTGAATTAAAAAAAAAGAATGCATTATGCTAGAATACTTGAAAAGCAGGGTGTGTTCTTTCCTTTGATTTATTTCATGTTCAGATATTCCTACAACAGAATATTCTGGCGCCCATGAAACTTTTGTGAAAATGATCAAAAATTGTGGCACTGGTTGGCAATAGTACTGTCAAATGCAAATATTGTGCTATATGTATATAGTAATCATTCAGTAACATGGTTTTTATCAAAGGACCATGTTATTACCATCTGATACCACCAATGCATTGTGAGTAAGTAAAACTTTATTATATAGCACCAACAGCAACATGCTTAATTAATTTGATGGCAATAAAAGCAGTGCGGGAGAGAGCTATATTTTCTTTGAGATGAGGTAAAGATGAACTGCCTATCAGTCTGTTGTATATGGCTAATTAAACTGATGAACACCTTGGCAGTAGCGTGTGTGTGTGCGCGCAGAAATAAAGAGAGTCGGCCAATATAAGTTATACATGCTTTAATTCCATGTTATATGAATGCATGTGTGTGTGTTTCTGTACACTCATTGTCAAACTACCAGGTTTGTCCAGCGGAAACTCATTAGCAAGCGCAGTCTCCGCTGTTCCACTGATTAGCTGTGTGTGCATGTGTTTTCATGCTCCTACGTCTCATTATTTCGCTCAGCTATTGTCCCCTTTTGTGATTGAATGAATCGAGAAGGGAAATATGAGAGTCTGCAAAGTCAGCCAAAAATAACCTCTGTTCTCAGAGACAGAGAGGAAAAAGCGGTGAATTCAATAAACAACTGCTCCACTTTTGTGCCTGATATTTCAGTGAAAATACCTGTTACCACTCAATTGGATTTATTTATTAAATGATGTTATGCCAGATTTGTTAAGACTTTACAGATCTCAGACATTTTTCATGACTATTGCCAGAAAAACGGATTGAATTTGGTTATTTGTCAATACAGGCAGTATCCGAACAATTTTACTTTCCAGTCTATTCTTTTTTTGTTGTATAGACAATACAACAAAAAAGAATAGAATGGAAAGTAAAATTGTTCGGATACTGCCTGTATCGACAAATAGCTAGGCCTTTAATGATATCTTCCTTTAGGAAGTGTTAGTTTTAACATGAAAACAACAGCATAAATATAAGATGTTCAACGATGTTTTGTGGTGTCCATTGTTTGTTTATATTGTTGTGGATTAATTTTAAAACCTTGAATAAAGGACAGATCACTATATGATATGAAATTTCAAAATATACTTTTAAAAATATCAATATTAACTTCAATTTTACTCTCTCAATTTCAAACTCTTTAATGGCTAACTTTAGCTTTTCATTCTGTTATTCTTGTCATTGTATTCAAATAAATATTCAAATTCACGAGCTAATCAGAAATGCGTCCTTAAAACACAATCACGTTAATTTTTTTATAGTTTATTCAATTAGAATACCAATTGAAAATTCAGTTCAGTGAATAAAGGCTACACAGCACAACATATTAAAAAGTTATATCTAGCCCTCAACTGATGATTTAATGAAAAACAGCAATGGAGGCACATGAGAAGTGTGAATGGAAAGCTGCCAGAGAGGAAGGTGGCAAAGTTATAGAGTCAGAGCAGATATTTACTCAGGATTTAGAGAAAGGTTGGCATTAACCTGAACGACTGCGAGGCCAGTTCTGGGCAGTGATATATAATAGAGGTCCAGCTCCTTCAAGGCCCAGAGAGGTATTGACTGAGCCAAATGTGAAAAACTTTAAAAGGAAACTTAAAAAAAAGTGGTTACCAGTGCAAATTTCTTTAAAAGTGATGATGCACTGTCTTTTGTCGTTGTCGTTTAATTAAAAAAAAAATCACCGATGCACTTTACTTTAGCTCTATCTCTCAGACTCCTTGCCTTTCTCATTTGTTCAACACCAGCCAATACATGATGTTGTGTTAAGTGACTATTAGTAATTAAATGCTAGAGCAGGGCGGCAATAACAGTGAGCCTGAAGCATAACAGCATTGCAACTATTAAAATAACATCTGTAGGGTAATTCTGATGGTTACACAAGCTTTCATTTCCCTCCCTCTGACTAGAGCTCCATACTGGCTCAGAAATGAAGCATGCCTGTGTTTGTATAACAGTGGCCATTTGTGTTGATTTTCACATATTTGCCACTATTTTGCAGTTGTTATAAGAATTTAGGTTAATATCATCTGTCTTAGATATTAGAGGTCTTTTAGAGCAACATGCTTACTGCTGCCCAGTTAATTGTCTTTGCTAAGAATCTTTGGTGTACGTTTATACGACAACCATGTTCTAAACAATGTACCTTTGCATTTTTGAAAAGTTTCGCATACAGATGATGTGTCAAAACGTTCCCCGTTCAAAAAGGTCCATTAAAACGCTGATGCATTATGCATGCCAGGCCAGTAGTTGGTGATGTCACTTTGTAAACAAACATGTACACATAGATTGAAAACCACATCGACGCATCAACGTTTTCACAAATTTGCATTTTTGTATTTTACATGGCGACAATAATGGTATGGTTTTCAAAAACTTGCACTCTGTTTTCAAACGTTTGTGTTTTCATGCCCCCAAAACGCTGTTGTCATGCAAACATAAAATGTTTTCTGTTTTTTAGTTAAAACAGTTACAAATATGTGCTGTAAATTATTGCCAAAGTCCTAAGATATGTATTGTGCTATAAATTATACAATGATATTGACTATATGTTGATTTAATAAATAGAATTAACGTAAATTATTTATAAATTAAAATAAACTGTTTATTCATTAAAATATAATTATTAATTTAATTCATAATTGATCATTATTTTTTTAAATTGTATAATGTAGCATATAATTGTATATAATGTAATGAAATTAATGTATATTTAAAATTCAGACTATGCCAGTGAAATATTAGACAAGTATATAGAAATATACAAATATTAGAATAATTAGACAAGTTTCCATTCACTCTTTGTGCTGTTTTGTTACCAACAAAGTAAAAATGTGCAAAAATGTTTCTTGCCTCCAGCCTATTTCCGTCTAATTGACCTTTGGCTGATAAAAACTAAATGTGCAATAATGTCATCCTTAAAAAACTAACTGTAATAGGCCAAAAAAATCTAGCCTTGAGTCATTTTAACACTTAATATTGTGTATATCGCAAATTCTGTATCTTCCGCAATTGTTTCTTGTGAAAATGTAGCTGCCAGCCTGTTTCTGCACTAAGGACACTTATCTGTCAGACAGCAGATGGATCTTTATGAATCATCAGTTTCACACACACACGCACCAATGTAAGCTTGGATGTCTTCATTACTGTGTCAGTCATTCATAAAAGCATATGCTCTGTAAGATAAATCATAAGACAGTCAAATAAGTCATAATTGTTATGAGGCATATTGTCATATTGTGTGTGGTTATAAGGCAAATGGTTAACCTTTCCTCAAAGGCAAGCGTGGCAGCTATCAGCATAGCGATAAACAGTAGTTTCATTGCAGTGAACACATCTACCTGTATCAAGCACCCTGACACCTTTTCAGGACCAGTGCCAGGTACTTCACGTCTCTTCTAAAGCTCTCTCATCAGCTGGGACTGATCTGCAATCAAGCATGTGAAGGGCACTTCTCTTTCACTCTGTTCTGCTCTAGCAGGGGGTTCTCTGACCTCTAGCTGCAAAAAGACCTCAACATTTCCTACAATGACATGACTAGACCTGGTCAGTTTGTCAACACAATTTTCAACTAAAACCTTTTATGTTTTGGCCATTCATTTCATTGTTTCGTAACGATATGCTAATGATATTTTTGCTATTTATGACAAAATTCAAAATGAGTCATATAGGAAAATTGATTATCATTCAAATCAAAAGAGATCAGTTTTAGGATTTTTGGGCCAACTCGCAAAAATAGCCATTTTTCATAACTCCTGACCAGAAGGTGGTGCTTACACCCATTTTCATATTCTCTTCTTAGAATTAATTTGCATGTTATTCGAAAACGGTTTGATCTATCAAAAAGCTTTTAATAACTTTTTGCCAAGATGATCTGAACCAATTTTGGTGAAAATCAGACAAACCGTCAGGACCATCTCCAACCGAATCATCTTGAGACTTTTGTTTATAGCCCGTACAGTTCAAAAGTTCTGAAGTGAAAATTTGGATAGTTAAAAAAAGTGAACTATATAATAAAGGTTTTATTTATTTGTGGACAACTTATACTCAATGATTTGTTGTACTATATCAGCAAAGGCTTATATTAACAATTCCCACCAAAGTCTAAGAGGTCAAAAAGTAACATGCAGGTCATCTTCAGCCTGTCAGTTACAGATTTCATCAAGGGAATACAAGGTCTACGCTATTTTCAACAGATTAGCCTGCAACCCACAGGTGCCGCATTGCCATGGGAACAGCTTAGGCGATCAAGAGGTTACATACGATTGGCTCACCCGCCCTAAACCAGCCAACAGTGTTTCTATAGAACAATACCTGATTAAAAGTGAAGATCTCAAAGATTGAATGATGGGGTTTTTTTTCAGATGTGTAAATGTTAGTCATCCATATGTGTCAGTGAGCTCATAGGAACATCAACATCAAAAGGCATCGTATTTGACATGATTAATTGAAGTAGGTGCACTCATTCACTGAGCGCTTCAGCTCCAATCATTTTGATTGTCATCAGATCAAGGGGTGGTATGGAGAAAGGAGAACGATCTCATCAGCCTGCTCGCCTTCATGTGGTCAACCTGTACGATATATGACAGGGAAGGACAAAAGAGATTTCATCCTGCCATGTCAAACACACATTAACTGTTCTATTTTTGGACTAGACCTTTTTTAAAACACCATGTCAGTCAAAAACTTAGCTGTTACAGGCATTGTATGAAAATAACATGTAAAATCAACGTTTAAAGAAAATAGAAGTATAAGTATGTCTGCTGCTTTAGTGTCACCAAACAATTTATGACCGATTACACTCGATGAATCAGATAATCCCACCCTAAACTCATGCAATTGGTTGAACTAATGACAATATGTGTGGAAATCAGTCTACAAATGGTTTACTTGTATCTGCATTTTAACCTGGAATAATAATTTCTAGGGATGGTTCATTGAAAATAGAAGATTTTAGCATTCCAAACCTATAAAACTTTTGATAATCTTTGAAACATAAGTGGAAATATTTTTCTCTCCACTGAAAGTCCATTCGACCAAAAGTTTGACTGCTCAAAAAGTTCATCTAAATATTGATCAACACACTCATATAGAGAACGTCAAATTTGGTCAGCTGCAGCTCAGCCGTGCTTGCTTGACACGCTAAAACCAATCTCATTGGTTCTTGTCCATTAAGCAAGCATGTTTGAGCTTCCGTTTACCATATTTGATGTGCTCTGTGCATGTTTGCTGATCAATGTTTATATATGAATAAAAGCCTAAATTAAATCTATTCATCATAATTAAGCAATTGTGTCTCTTCCAGTGACTGGGATTACTTTCAGTTTGGTAGAATGAATTTCTTCATGTGTGTTTTGAAAACTTATCTTAAGGGTTTGGAATGCCCATACAATGGGTCAGTTTTTTGCACAAAGCGATTGTTTTCAATGTATCATCAGGAGCCGTGGGTATTAATTTTGTTTTGTCTATATATGTTTTTTTTTTGACTCTCAAAGTGACGGTAGCCATTGACTTGCATTATATGTATCACCAAGCACAACGGTTAGCTAAAAAATCTTCTTTACTGTTCTACTGAAGAAAAAAGACACCTACATCTTGGATGGCCTGAGGGTGAGTAAATTGATCCTTTGCAAACAGTTTGATTGACAGGCAATCGGACCAATCATAATCCCGAATGCACCATTTTGTTCCACAAAGCAGTCAGGGGAGTACAATAGATTAACGTTGGTGAACTTGAACTTTAAAATTGTGTACTCACGTCTTTCCGCGCTTGAAACAACATTCCTTCTGATGTTCATTCATGTTTATTTGATGCTATAAATGAACTAGAATGAAGAGATAGTCGAATTAAAGAGTACACTATATGCTATTTATTGTTTCAGCTTCTTTAAAAAAAATTGCGATAATGTGAAACTGTTTCATATGTCTGTCGATGTGTTGTCAGTGTCCTCTTTGCTCCGCAATGTATTTTTCACGTCGTGAGAACATGATGTGTGGCGTGAGAGCGCATGACTTGTCAGACATAGCAACAGTAACTAAAGGGGGCGGGTCTTTGAGAAGGGCCAATTAACAGCCAATATTCATTTTTGGGTAAACTATCCCTTTAATGCAATACAAATGCAAATACTGTTTTTACGGAATTTATAACAGGTTTACTTCCAAGTGATGAATGAGAGAGAGAAACAGAGAGCAAGAGAGATTCTCCCATGAGCCCAGTGTTCATTAACTGTCCATGTAGATTTAACCTGCTCTGAAAAAGGATGACAAAAATAGTAGATTGCTCAGGCCTGCTGCTATAAGCTCAATCACTCATGTCATTTGTATCTCTCTGCAATTTCTTTTCATGACAACAGATAATTGTAAAGGATTCTGCTTATTTATTCAACCTAAAATCATAAAAACAATAAATTAAAAAAAAAAGATGAACGTGAGCTTGTAGGAGCAGGGTTGAAGCAGACTAAATGATTGGAGGAGTCCAGCATACGTCACAAAACACAAGTCTGACATTTTCACCGAAAGGTTAGTTATAACAGCTATAAAAGTTGAATCTGATTAAACATTCCAACGTTCTGATAAAACATTGTTTTAAAAAAAGAAACATATGCAACCTGTATTTAAAAAAATAGATGGATTTTCATTTCATGCTGAATTGAATTAATGAATTAATTACAGAAAATAATGTGTGCTTAATTAGTTATTTTTTTAATCGATTGGCAGCACTGATATTTATTAATGTTTTTATTTTATTGAGATCTGTTTGGTTACTGACATTCTTCCAAATATCTTTCTTTGTGTTCAGAAGAACAAAGAAATTCATACAGGTTTGGAACTACTTGAGAGTGAGTAAATGAAAGAATTTTCATTTTTTGGTGAACTATCCCTTGAGTTTAAAGGGATAGTTCACTCAAAATTGACAATTTTATCATTATTTACTCACTCTCATTTTGTTCCAAACCTGTATGACTTTTCTTCTCATGTGGAAAATAAAAGAACATTTTTTGAAAAATATCTCAGTGTTTTGTTTTGTTTTGTTTTTTGTCCATATAGTGGAAGTCAATGGAAATTCAAAATATCCTCTTTTGTTAAATGCAGAAGAAAGAAAGCTGAGTAAATGCTGGCAGGATTTTCATTTTTGGATAAACTATCTGTTTATCATAGAGACTTAAATTCAGTCTCAAGCTAAAACTCTTAAAACAAGATCTAAACCCTGATAACCCTTTAAAGCCTAAATCAAATGCAGATTGAAATGTTGAGAGCAATGACTCAGAAACCAGCTAAATTATTCTCATTGGTCAGGTTATCTGCCTCTAAACCTAGACGAAACTTAGGTTGAACTGTGAAATCTCACTGTTTTCTTTAGTTCACTCTTTACAGCCTGTGGTGGTGAGTCAGTAATGACTTCCATAGACTGAGCTGAGGGCGTCCAATTTAAATGTCACTACGGTAAGCCAAAACAACCCACTTCTTATGCCCCATAGTCATATTTTACTCACTTGCCAATTGAGTATAATGTGTGCATGAGAGAGAGAACGAGAAAGACAGAGGGTGAAGAGTGAGAAAGAGAAATGTAAAATAGGAATAGAGAAGTAAATATCTGAACTCCAGGAAATAAATATTACATTTACCTTATCCCCAAAATATATTCCATACAAAAACTCAAATCTAGGGCCCTCACAGTGCTGTCTTTGTCACCAGTCCCACACACATGCACCTGTCAATAAAGTTTACATAAATGTTATAGCAATAAATGTTTTTAGAACTACACATTGTTTTTGACGTGCACGCACGCACACACACAAAATGGTGTTGGTCTTTTATTTTGTATTTTCCCAAAGTCATGCTTCCTGTTTGTCATGTGATTCGCTTGCACTCGTGTATCTTGTCGTTCTGTTTTGTCATTGATTCATTGTTTGATTGTTCTCATGGGTGCCTTGTTAGTCATTAGTCTCTGTATATAAATAGGCCTCATGTTTCCATTGTTTTTAATTGACTATGGTGAGTTTTGTTCCATGTTCTGTATTCCATGTTCCATATTCCATGTTTCATTCCATGCTCATGCATCAAGTCAAGCCACGTCTTTATTTACTCTGTATCTGTTCACTTTTGGATTTCTTAAATACTTCACATGGGTTCAACTCTGCTCACCTTCAGTGGACATTGATTTCACACACACACACACACACACACACACACACACACACACACACACACACACACAAACCTAAATAAATTAATATCAGAATCTCTGGTTCACTCTTGGGAAATTGAGCTTCAACCAGGACTATAACATTTTCAGTAGCTCATTAAGCAATGTACTTTATAAAAGCTTGAGTTAAAACGGAAACTGAATTTGCATATGTGATTATCTGAAACAAGACAGGATAACTCACAATCAGAATGACAGAGATTCAATAAAAGACTGCTTATTGGATAAAGTTGTCAGGAAAAAATAATTGATAAAGAAAATCAAAAGGATCACTTGTTTGACTTTTAATCAATTGTTGAATTTTTCTGAGCATGCACAGCTTTAGTGACACAATTGAACTGACTAAACAGTCTTCTTTTAATTAGTTTAATTAGATATTTCAAAAGGATTTTGCTTGCTTAAAATAAAAGCGAGCAAAGCTGTGACAGTAGGAAGGGTTCATTTCTGTAAGAGGTGCGGTAGAAATTGTCTGATATTGAGGTAGCAGGAAAATGTCTTGGTGTGAACATTCTTTTAATGGAACAAATAAAGGCTGCTGTTGTTCCGGCATCATAATCTGAAAATTACATGCCTGTTTTAGAGATTAGAAAGCATCCACCATGGACGATTTTGTCTGTTGCATTTAATTCTGAGAAAAATATAATCTTTGGTTACACTTTATTTCAATGGTTTACTTTAGACATTCCACTAAGTTTGCAACTACATGTCAACTAACTCTCAATTGAGTATTAGTAGACTATTAGGTGTTGTGTTAGCAGATATTAGCAGTCTATTAATATTCTAATGAGAGTTAGTTTACATGTAGTTGCAAGTAGAATGTCTAAAGTGGACCATAGAAATAAAGTCTTACTAATGTTTATATGTATGTTTATGTAGGGCTGTCATTTGGCCTGCCACAAGTAAAACTTCAAAGGCCTGTGTGTAAGAATACCACAATCCAGAGTCACAATTCAAATCAATTACAACACAAAAGGTCGCTGACATGCTCCCAGTCTCGCGCCACTCAAATATCTGGTGCTGAAATCTTTCCCGCTGCACTATATACCTCGCCGTTAGAATTATTGTCATGACAACACATCAGGGTGAGTCTTCTCTGCTATCAGAATGTCTGCTTGCTTATCAGATGGCTTTTCTCAGGAGGGGAAATAAGAGTAAAGCACATAAACAACATCTGTCCAGTCAACCTGTTGGAATGCCTCAGTTTTATCATTATAACTCAATTGCTACAGAAGGTGATGCTAGCGCCTTGATTGACGTCTCTTAATCCCACTCTTTTGAGCTGAGGACTCTTATACCTCTTTGTCCCATCAGTGCTAATAGCTAGATTAAGTCTGCAGTTCCCCCTGGCTTGTAAAGGGGATCTCATTCATCATTCAGGCTTTTATCGGCATGCGAGGCACATGGAACGCTCAACAAAAACATTCACGATTGCAGAGTCATTGACAGGATTAGCTGGCATGCTTAGCAGGAGTGCTGGGAAATTCTGGCACGCAAAACCATTTCATTGTATGGATGGGCTATTCGGCTCTCACATGTTGGCAATGAGCTCGATGTTTCAGTACGTTTGAGATTTGTAATCCATATTTAGTGCGACCAGATCCAATTGTTTCTCCATTTCAGAATAGAATGGATGAGCATGTTTGCAGTCAATGAATTAACAAAATTGGCTGAATACTGTTTCTGGGGAGGTTTGGTTCTATAACGTCACAAGTGTGTGTTTTTTTTTTTTTTTCTTTTTTGGCTAGGCATGACTATTGTCTTGTTTTGCAAAGGCAGAAAATTACCCTTTTTCCACCAAAATGGCATTGGTTCTCCTGCCAGAGTCAGTGCTTGGCTAGGGAACCACCAAACCTCTCTCAGAACCGGGCAGCGTTTCCACTGACTTTGTTCCAGAGCCAAACGATGAGTGTGTTAGCCTACTGCATAACCTGCCTACAAATAAACATGATGCATATCGGTCTTATGAGTTTTGAGAGCATATTTTAGCATCCAAAGACATTTGAGTGAGCATTTTTTTTGCCATTACAAGCTGCTTTAAAAAAAAATTCTTTACTGCATTTTTCTACACGGAATAACAGATGCACAGATATCTGCAATGTTATTAGCTCAACTAACAAAACCCCAACCAATTAACAATAAAGCAATAAAACACTAAATAAAGTGCAATGCAATACACTGCAATAAAGTGAAATTAGAACAGAATAATACATTAAAACACAAATAAATAATTTTATAATAATAATAAAATTAAAAAATCAGATTATAGAGTCAGCCAATAAATTGTCCAAAAACAGACACAATACCTTATCAAAAGTCCTCAAGGAGCCAGTGAATTAGAAACTGATTTTCAAGCTTTATTTCCACCTCTTTAATCCATGTCAAAGGTAGGGGATACAAGCTGCTTTTGATGCAATGGTCGATGTTTACAAGCCGACTGAAACTCATAGCCCTCAGTATAAATAGGAAATGGAAAAAATAGGTGTTCCTCAACCAGTACAAGGGACTAGCAACACCAAATTCATGACTAAATTCCAACCTTTTCAGCCAAATGTATATATTTTATTAGCTCTTAATATCAGCAATTATTGGTTATTTAATTGTGTATGCATGCTAATTTCCTCAACTTTTTAGATCATAATGTTGTATATATGTATATGTGGTGTTTTTAATATGCTTTAAGATAAACCATGTTCAAATTCATGTCAACACCATTGTTGAGTATTTTGTCTTTAAAACAGCAGTGATCCAAAGACAGTTTCAAAAAAGTGCTTTGAAATCACTGGTGTTTCTTACATCACAAACTACCTTGCAACCAATCATGTCATGTCATGTCATGCCGACAGGCTTTAGATAACGCTCTATATTTTTCTGTTGATGTGAAAAATCGGGTAGATTTAGAAATATGGTTCTATGGCGTGTATGATGTATATTACGATGTTATGATGAACTATATGCCTTTCTCCACCAATGTTCTAAGTTGTTCAAATCGTTTGTAAGGATGCTGATTTTTAGAAGGCAGCTGTGAGACAGAGCTAAAATGGCGAACAGGAACATTAGCAACACATTATTAGCTGTTTGATGACGCAGTCAAGCAAAAGGCTAATCATATTAATGACCGTCATGTGTCCGACGTTGTAAAAAGCGATACAGCATTTACCTCAGTAAGTTGATCGAGTGGATCTCTGAGCTCATGCAAGTGAGTGGAGGTGGGGCTAATTAGCATATTCATAGATCTTTGTATACGAAATAAGGCAAGGGTGTAGAGTTACGTTCAATACATTTAAAGCATGAAGATTTTTTTTCACAGGAAAAAACTTTAAATACGTCACTTTGGTGACCAAACGTGAGTTTTAACGGATAAAATGATTGACCACATTTTTCGTACTGTACATTATAATGTTGGTTCATTTGTAGCATTTAAATGTATTTTAGTTTTTAGTGTTTTATTTAGACAAAATATAGAATAAAAATCAGCTATAACATTAAAAAATTATCAGAATTGACCGGAAATGTGCAAATATAAGTAAATGAAATTAAGTGGTTCGAATCTACGATGTGAAGAAACAAGATGTCTGCCCATTGCACATGCACCACACATCTCCAGTAGTAGACAGCTTTGTGATTAGAGTGATTGGTTTTGTTTTGCATTAGTCTTGCCAGGCTGAGTTGTTGCTGTTCTAAAAACCCATTATTCTGGTTTCTGCTTGGAGACCAGAAGGTTATAAGCTTCTGCTGTAGCTTTAGGGTGCTGTCCGTGGTTCTGAATTACCCAGAGACTCTCGACACTGCTGAATAGCACAGATTGCAGACAACACTATTAATTCTGCATACGTGTATGTTAAAAATAGTTCCTCTTGAAGCTCTCCGTGTTTCTTCCTCAAAGAACAAGACCAAACCAAAAATGTTTCTGTTTTTGCATATATTTCTTTTCCAAAATCCATGACAAACAAAATTACACGATGCCTTTATATAACAGGAGACAAAGTGGCTCAATACTCCAGCATAACAAGAAAACCGCATTATGAAACACCCGCAATACTTCACAACATGACCAGAAATTACGTCAGTCTGAATACTTTTGTCCACACAAATTAGCTTTCTCATCTCGGCCGGCCAATGTATTTCATGCCAAAATCTATTTTACTTTGTTAAACTCTCCCCTAAATTGCCGAAGTGTCAATGGGTCATCCATCAATGAAAGTCTTTTCAGCACAAAGCCTCGGACACTTTCTCTTTGATCACATACTTTCACCTTGACTCTCTTACAATCTCAGACTGGGGCAAACTCTTCTCACACTCAATGCATTCAGAGAGGGAGATAAAGCCTCTGTCTCGCCTGCTATGGAAGCTATGCATGCATTTGTTCGGGGATTGAGGGTATCGATCTGTGGAGGGGTTATCTCGAGGCGAGGATGTGCTAGTGGTATAGCAGCTATATAGGGTGCTTTTGAGCAGACAAAAGACAGGCATAGGGAAGAGAAAGGAAGTTGGGCTTTGATTTATGGGTCTCATTGGCTAGTGGGTGTCTCTGGTGTCAATGTCGGTATAAGAGGATGAATGCCCAAACATGCATGTGTGCGCACACAGCCTACTGATGCTATCTCTTGCTTGTCTCTTGCTCTGTAAAGCTCATTGCACATATGTTTTTAATCATATCTCCATTTGCAAGAAATGTGCAAGTCAAACAAACAAACATATTCTGGTAGCGCATATTTTCGGGATGCTCTCACACTCTCTGGTATGGCATTCTCAAAAAAGCATCGAGCGTGATTAGATAACCATAAGTCAAAAGGACCGCATTGTCCCTATAGAGCTGTTCTCTTTGCATGGCTGCTTCTGTAATGATGCATAATGATACAGCCACATTATTGCAGATGTAGATTATATGGTCAGAATGAAAGCTGTTTGTATGAGCTTTTGCTCAACTTGTGCTGTTATTACGAAACCTCAAAACAGTGTTTGCAGCTTTTTGCAATCATTCAAGTGGGATCCATATAAAATAAATGCTGTGTATGTCAACACTTTTCACTTTCCCTAATTGCCCATTGCATGCTGGGACTGTTTAAACAAAATCCCACCACATTAGCTTCACACTGCTCTGTATATGAGAGATTAGGATCTTTCGCGCTGCTCTGTGATCAGCACTAACCACCCAAACATGGCCTACGCCACTACGAGAGGGGCTGCAAAACCGATCTGGAATCAGAAGAGGGCAGTTCCTTCCGCCTTGGAGGGATTACAGCTTTACCGGAAGAGGGAAGGAAAGAAAGGTTAAGCCACTGCTGGTTGCCAGATTCAGCACCTCTCTTTTTGCAGTGTTCATGTGTGCCTCATGCAGAGTGTCTGGCCCTTTATATTGGAGCACAGTGCCAACAGGAACCAGTGGGGAAAACAGCACAGCAATCGTTGAGAACAGTAAGTTACTTATTTTAACTAGCACTATATATAAGGAAACTCTTGTTTGATTAAATAACCATGCGTTTGATGAAACACGCCTCTTCTTTTTTTAAGGTTTGAAGCCATTTGACATGACTTTTACAGATTTTCTAAATCTTTACAGATTTTGCAGAGATAGATAGATAGATAGATAGATAGATAGATAGATAGATAGATAGATAGATAGATAGATAGATGGATTAAAATAGCACATAAATAGATATAAAACTTAAAATTACACAGAAACCTATTGCATAACTTGACGTCCTTGAGTCCTGTGGGCACAAATGACTTTCTGTAGCTTTGAATACTTTGAATATCACCAGTTTTAAGCTTTTTGTCTCGAAGATGACAACATCTGCTTGCAGACAGCAGCAGACCTGGTCAGGTTAAATCTGATAAATCTGCTCTAAATGTGCCTAAGAACAGACCGCTTAATATAAAAAACTGGCTAAACATCTTGTCTTAGCTGGTTTAAGCTGGTCTTCCAACCCGACCAGCTGAAAAGTGGTCAGAAACCCTCCAAAAGCAGCCAGCGGACCAGCCTGACAAGGCTGGGAGACGAGCAAACAAGGTTGCTGTGCTATGTTTTCTACAATAATGTACAGAAACACATATGTTTAGTATTTGTGATTTCTGCGCACTTTGTATTTGGAAAATAGCCGAGACAGTAGCATTCTTTCTGCTCCACGTTTGCGAGGAAAATAGGCGAGGTTTGAGCATTTCCCCGAGCGCGAGCAGCAATGCAGTCCAATCAATTACGTTTAATTCAATTCACTTAAACTTCCAGCGCGCTGCGAAAGAGAAGCATTTATTGATAATGAATTCAGCGCGCTCCTCCTCCTCCTCTCGCGCTCCTGCTCGCCGCTGCGCATTAAGAGACAGCTGGCGATGAGAGGAATATCCCTCCACTCTCATCTCTGTCACCTCACTTGTGTTTTCCTCAAGCACTGCGGACAGAAAACGCTGTGCACGGAGCTTTATAAGACACTGGCAAGAGGAGGATGCGGACCACCGGGGTTTGGCCAGCGACCGTCACTCTCCTGGTCCCCCGGGACTGATTCTCGGTCAAAAATATTTAATGGGCGTTTGTATCGCCGTCTCCGCTGATTTGCGTGGATACCTGCTCGGATATTGTGTGACACGGTCACAGGATGAAGAGGATGAACGTAAGCACTTCAAGTGTGTTGCTGTGCGAGCATGCTGCCTGCATTCGGTGTGTGTTGAAGCGCGGCTGAGTTTATTTTGTTTGGAATTAGCTTTACTGTACGATCAACGCGCAACTTTATCGTCTTCGGATGTGTTTCAGGTGTAATGTTAAGGCATGAAACGCGACTAAGACAAAGCGATCTTCAACTCTTAGAAACAAGATTCGTTGTTTGTTGAGACAGAAAATTATCGATTGTTTGTTCCATTTGTGCGGAGAGCTCGTGACCGGTTGCGTTTTTCTCTTTATACATTATTAGCACTGACAATCGGTATGAAGTGAGAAAGTAGACATGGTCTGTGTTGCTCAAGCAATAAGTCATTTACAACTAGAAATGCGAATCGATTATGTTTGCGATTCTTATTTCTTTTAACGATTCTGACGGTTCCTGTATAAGGCTACTCTTTTAGTGGGTTAATTTGGTGTGGAAAGAAATGCAATATTCTAATAGCATTCACATGCCCTCACAGTGTGTTGCATTTTTATAATAAATCAAAGGTATTGTAGACTAATTCTTGCCAAAGAACGTTTACACAGACTTTTAATTAGCCTACTTTAATCAAATAATTGGCTACTACAGTACAACAAAAATGCAAATAAACCTAGCATTTCACTAATTTATGCATTCATGCATATTCATACTGCTGACAAAACTCATATTAATGTCTATGTTTAAATTGCCATATGTCTCACGTGCCTTAAGGACAACATTTGGGAGAATTTCTTTTAACTTGACAGCGGTCTAAAATTGTTGCGCAAGACGAGCTGCTAAAGAAAAGGTAACATTGGAACGCAAAACGCCGCCAATTACCGTCACCGAATTTCGACGGGTCACAGAATTCGGTGTAACACCGGCTTATTTGTTTGGTAATTCATTGTCCACGGTCACACAGCTACAGATTAGATTGTAAATCGTTAAGGGAGTGCTACTGTTACGTTTACACATCCGTTAGGCGATTATCACGCTGACAACCTTATTTTAAAACCAAACTGACACACTAATTTTTAGGACTCAAATTTAAGTAAACTTGTGCAGAACGGTACTGGGCAAACTTGTCTGCCACTTAATTACTTCCATTTATGGGTATTTACTCGTTTATTAAATAGGGTTGTGTCAATTGACTCTTAGGCAGTTTGATTGACAGGCGATCTAACCAGTCATAACCCCGAATCCGCCATTTTGTCCGACAACGCAGTCAGGGGAGTTAGAAGATTAAGGTTTTGAACTTGAAATATTGTGTGCTTTCACGTCTTTCCACGCTTGAAACAACATTCCTTCTGATGTCCATTCGTGTTTATTTGATGCTATAAATGAACTAGTATGAAGAGATGATCGGTTCACGAGCCGCTTGAATCTGTCACGACACATTAAAGAGCCACTATACGGTATTTACTGTTTAAACGTCTTTAAAAATTACAATATTTTAAACATGAAACTGTTTCATATCAAAAGTAACCTGCTCTGTCTTGCCTGTCGCCACGTTGTCAGCTTTGCTCCAAGATGTATTTTTCATGAACATGATGTGTGGCTTGACAGCGCACATAGCAACAGTAGCTAAAGTGGCGGGTCTTTGCAAAAGGTCAATTGTGATTTAAGTGTTATGGACACCATCTTGTTCACTTTAGTCACTGGCTTAAAGGGTTAACGTTAGTTCACCCAAAAATGAAATTTCTGTCATTAATTACTCACCCTCATGCCGTTCCACACCCGTAAGACCGTCGTTCATATTCAGAACACAAATTAAGATATTTTGATCCAATAGGGTGTTTTATCCCTCATTGAAAGCAATGAAATTACCACATTCAATGTCCAGAAAAGTAGTGAAGAATATCGTTAAAAATAGTTAACGTGACTACAGTGGTTCAACTTTAATGTTATGAAGTGACGAGAATACGTTTTGTGCGCAAAAATAAAAAGAATGACTTTATTCAACAAATTTTCCTCTTTGTCAGTTCGTGCATTTTCATGTTTATGAACGGCGGCTCATTATTGGCGGGCTCCTGTGTCAATATCATGCATGCCTTATGCTGCTCACGTGAACAGGCGTCAGCAAATACTGAGCTGCCATTCGACTTAGAACAAAGGTCTTACAGGTGTTTAACAATGTGAGGGTGAGTAATTAATGGTAGAAGTTTCATTTTTGGGTGAACTAACCCTTTAATATGTAATAGTCTTCAAGCATAGCCTACGACTCATACTGTTTCTGTCATATAGCCTTATATGGGTATGCTTAAATTTTGCACAATATGGATTAGCCTATTTAAAAATAAAGTGTAAACTATCTAGAAAATCTTACTCGACATTTAATAAATGAACCCAATCAAGATGCGAGTTCATCTGTCAAATCTAGTATTCTAGTATTCTGTTCCGAATTCAGCTACTGTCACTATGGTTACGATAATAGACAATAGAAAAGACACTTGACATCAGTAATTTGTTCACACAGTCACCGACTCAAAGGCTAAAAGAACCGACTCAAAAGACGAGTAATTTTTGCAGGAACTGGACTACACTGGTCGCTGTATGTTTTGCACTATAAATTACATTGCAACAAAATGCAACTGCTTCTGAAAAGGAACCAGTGCTCGATTGTCAAGCCAAGGTCACATTTACTGCTGTTAGGCAGATTTCCGTGGGCAAAATCCATTAATTCCAGTAAGAATCTACATGAATTTTTACATGAAATCTGGAATTTCACTTGAGGGCAAAAGATTTCTCCACACTGATTTTGCAACTAGTTCAAGTTGGTGACTCACCAAAAAGACAGCTTCTGGGTTTGAAAGTGACTTCTCTGGCAACTGTGCTTCATACACATCATTACTCTATTGACAATAAACAATGGACCTTTTTTGCTCGTGGAGTTTTGTTAATGTGACTGCACCCTCAGTTTTAAAGAGATTCCACTAAATTCAATCAGTTGAGTATTTCAAAAGCATTCACGAATTGTCCTGTATTTCTAAATTTGTTGAATTCCGTCTGCAGCCTCGTTGGAAGTCGCCACCCATGTGGCCGTCCGGAGTGGGCAGCAGGCAGCCCTGTCCCCGTGAATCTGCTCTGCGCAGAGCAGCCATTAGTGGGAATGTCCTTGCTCTCCCACCGTTCCATGTCCCCACGGGCAGGAGCGTCCGGGTCTTCATCTGTGCCAACCCTGATGGTAAGTAAAAATAAAAATAATACTTTGGGTTCCTCAGAGTGTCACACTCAAATAAGGCTTTTGAAGGTGCACCAAATATTATTTGTTAGTAATGAGGTTACTGGAGCAACAGTTTGTGGTCTCTAGAGTTCTTGAGGGTCTTACAAATCAATTTTGAAAAACCTTTTAAAAAATGGTACCTAGAGGTTCTCCAGAATGTTCTACCAATGTGATGAGGCACCATTTTGGGACTCCAATTTTTAAATTTGAAATGGACTATTCATGATAGGTGCATGAATATGTGTGTATGAGAACTTTTTGAGTCACCTGGACCCAAGGACCATACTGCACAAACGCACTGTTCTGTCAACCAGACTGACACCTGTTAATGCTCAAGCGACGTGCAAGACCTGCTTTATCATCTAATGTGTTAATGAACCAGATTTTACTGTAATCAATTCAGATGGCAATGGCAGTTCCACATCATGCCGTTTCATAACACATGCTGCCATCCTCAGAGATATGGACATTGCTAATGTCTGCAGGACCGCTGTCCCGTGTGCTTTGACAAGAGCAGCAGTGACAGCAGTTAGTGGAGCCGTCTGTCTCAGCACTGAACATGGGTTTCAACATTCAACAAAAACACAGGCCGAGCAACCGTGACACAAAATATTGTGCATCTTTACAGTCACACTCTTTCTAATATTAAAATAGGGGGGCTCTCAGTGTTCAGTTTGCTCGTGGCTGAGTGAAAGGGGTTAACGGAGTGAGAATGTCTAGCTCCTATCCTGAGAAACCATTGACAAGTCATCATTCCCACCACTGATTGCTCATTTTTACATCTTAAGGCTTAAACCCAGCACTGCTTAGAACTGACCCCAGATTTAATGAGTGCCAGGGGATCTAGGCGGCACATATGCAGTCATAGATTTAAATATTGGCTGCAGGGAGACCTTAAAATAGTACTTCTAATCTAGGAGTAAACAAGCCAAGGGAAAGTATAAAATGGGTTAGGAGGGAGATAGAGAAAGAGGAATGGAGAAATGAGGTGAGGATGAAGTGAAAGAAAGGAAGATATCGGTGAATAAATTAGATCGGTGGAAGGATGTCTTAAATAAAATGATGTCCTTTCAAGCTGAAGGATTCACAATAAAGACTCCTCTAAATCGCAGCTATAACACAGGCAACCTCGTCATATTCTACCTGTAGTTGCAGTCGTTCCTGATGCACATGGATGTGGTTACATGCATTATTGCTAACGAATAATTACAGGCCATTATTTACTGTTAAATAATCCAGTATAATATTATAAAGTCATTAGTTTCTCTTTATATTAGGTGACCTTAAATCCTGTGTATGTAACACAAAAACAAACTCATTTGTAGTAAATGTGGGAATTTTCCAGAACTATTTACATAGTTACACAGTAAATCCATTTTGTAGCTATTTAATGTTAGCAGGCAGTGTGACCAAATTACTTTAATTTTTTTTAAACATATTATAGTAATTATTTTAAATTATAAGGTGAAATGTGTCATGTCATACTTTCTCATTTATCCTAATTTGTTTTGAAGAGACAATAATTAAGCCATTCATTCAAAAGTTTGATTTTCCTGAAACACTGTGGCTCTGTAGGGCTGTCAGTTTTTTTGAGTATCCTGACCAGCCGATACAGCAACATTGGCTCAACCAATGTGTGAGTTTTGGGCAGGACTATCTGTTTGTTTGACCAGTAGCTGATCAATGGAGTTAAGCTTTAAACTGATTAGCTTTCATTTAAATTAAATAGTTTCCACATTCAAACACCATCTTGTGTATAATCACATTCAGCCTTCAGTTAATTCATGCAGTGAAACCTGGTCATACAGGAATATTGTAAATAGAGTGAGTCTGAAGCCACTTCTCTACTGAAACAGAAGGAGACTAGAGAGATTTTGTTCTGGTCAAAAGCAGTGAGCCCTGGAAAGTCAACTGCTTGAAGATGGTTCAGCGAGAGGCAGAGGTGACTGTGTGTGCTGAGAGAGTGCGAGGTGGAGTGTGGAATTTGATGTACTGGACCTTTAGATGCACAGCTCCGAAGTAATGTCAAGGTAGAGAATTAATGACACTTTCAGTGGGTGAACAAGCCAGCTGGGCTTTGGTGCAATGCTCTTCCCCCTTATGCACTAGAGGGAGCAATTTATACATCACAGATTCACAAAAAGGGAGTTGGCCTTGGACACACAGACTCATAACAACTCTCTGTTATGTCTTACTATTCTCACACTTATACATCCCTTGACTTGAGAGGAATGATTTCAGTTTGTGTTAGAGCTATTGCAGGAGTCAGCTCTGTGATTTAGGGGGTCTACTAGGGGCTGTTAGGACAGCAGTTGCTGGAGTCTTGCTGAGGTTGGGATTGAGGCTTTGAGGAAATGAATGTGATAATGTTTGAGTTTTTCTCTCTCTCTGTAGGGTAACCAAGGGCAACTAGAGTTTTATGTGCAGGAGTTTTATTCTGCTTTAAGGACCTTGAATTTAATGCCACTGTGTTGTAACAGCATGTGTGGTGTTAGCCATCGTGATTTATTATGGTGCATACACAGTTTTCAGTGCTAGGTTAAATGAAGACTCACTACTCTTTGGCTGAAAAGCATCTTTATTTATTTATGACAGTTAAAAGAAATTAATAGTTTTTAAAGGATCATTCAGTAGTTTGGTGTAAATTTAAAAAAAAAAGTTTTATGAATAAAGAAATAATCATCTGAATGGTGAACAGTCACATAAAAAACAGACATAGAAAACTGTACTCACAGTTTTCTATTAAATGAGTTTTAAATATGTATAGTGTGGGCCACCCCTTCAATGTTAGTCAAATGTCAACTCGTTCATGAAATGTTTCACGCTCATGCTGAAGCCTCTGCAGATATGCTAGTAATGTAGTGTTGTTTGGTGATGTGAAGATGGAACACACTTATTATCGTGCTTTACCAGTCGAAACAATGGGAGAGTCAGTACTTGTACGGCCTAAGAAGCAGAAAAAGTCTGAAGACAAAAGACAAAACACGAATGTAAACATTGGTAACATTATTAAGTGTTGCCCAAGTTGCTTATTTTTTGTTGGGTAGGAAGGGTATTTATTGTGTAGATCGCTCTCTAAAATTCACTATTATCAGTTTTATTTACATAAAACTCAGAGACAATCATACTGATCCATATCCGTAGATGGCAGTGCCGTATCTTACACTATTGTCATATCAATACTTAAAGTACACAAGAACAGCAATGTTAGCACTAGCAAAAGAACTACTGAATGCACTTTTAAAACCATAAGGAAAGCTTCTTGGTGACATCCTATGGTTAGCATTGTCATGACTTCATTTTCACTGGCTCTAAAGTGATTAGTCACATGGCATTTACAGCTCAAGTGATTGGCTCAAAAACAACTGTGTCCATGAGCAGAGATAGCAAACCTATACGACAGCCAAGCAATTGCCTTTGAGATAAATGGAAATGCAAATGGATAGCGTTCTTCAGCTATCATAGACACTCTTGGTTGCTGTGTTGAGCTTGTTGGAAAGCTTGAACAAACCCAGTTTTAATAGCACTTTTCAGGTTCTACCTATGAACTGCTTATTTATAGTGGTCTCGGCATTTTAAACTTTAATAGTATTTTAACATTGAAATGATTAACACTCTTCACCTTTAATGCCGCATTACTTCATAAGCATTGCATTTAAAAACACTCAAATGGCTTATAATGATGGATAATTATGTGCTTTGAATATTCAGATAATAGTTTTGCCTTTGAGCATTCAGTAATTAGTTTACTAATGCCATGTAGCTAATGGATTGCCAACAGGAATGTTTTTAGTCGCAGATGGGATTTCGCTCAGTCGTTAAGCACACGCGGTCATGCGCCTTTGATGGGGAGCAATTCACGTTCCATCGTCCTCCATCTTGCGACCTCACCTAATCCCTCAGAGTCTTGTGCTTCAGCAACAGACAGCTGTATCAATACTGAGCTCATCTATATGCGACCATCCGTTCAGAGCCCGTGCTGCTGGAGACACATGTGAGGGCCCCATGGGAGCGACTGCACAAAGGCTTTACCCTAGATTATAGACATGAACGGACACAGCATTGAGAGCGAGATGCACGCTTGCAGCTTGAGATTCCAAATGACACCGATGTTCATAAACTATTAAAGCGTGTTTAGAATGTTTAGTGACTATAAAAAGCTCTTATCTTAAAAAGTCATTGATGGTAATGTGGTGTGGCATCTATTTTGGCAAGGCCATACATACCATGCAGCTCTAAAATGGAGATTTGTATATACTGTATACATTTAAGTTGTGGGAACAAATTTGTTGCCTCAATATCTTGGCGGTGTGGGGCTCTGTACATTCCAGAATATTTAACAAAAAACAAATTATTAATTGAGAACTGATTGGCACATGAAACATTGGCATGAATGCCAGAATGGAGCCAGGTGGTTGGAGGGTAGGGATTTGTGTCATTAGTTATTCCTTTTTGACAAAATTGTGAATCTGAACATTTTTTAAATATTCACAGAGAATGCATTATTGCGTTCCAGAAAAGCTAGATGGAGAGCTACAGGAATGGAACACAACACAGTTGGCGCATGGGATGTTTTTGAGACAGAAGACACAGAAAAGACACTAAAGGCACCTTTGATGGTATTCCTGTTCTGTGTTGTAATATCAACTATTAGCAGAGAGCCTACACAATAGCAAACTGATGAGTAGAAGAGAAAACTATGCTTCAGAATGGTTGAAATATGCATATAAAATGACAAACAAGTTCAGCTTGTTGTCGTTCTAAGCATAATAAAAGCATAAAAAAGTCTAGCATCTAGCATATGATTAGATAGAGAAACAATTGAAAAACAACAGATGAATTAAAAAAAACATTCTGTGTGTGAATGGACTTTAAGTCCTGAAATGTGCACTTAAAGTAAACTTGAAGTTCACCTTAAAGCATGGGGGCTGGAAAATCTCATTCATCTATACATCTGAGATGTTTAATGGCATCCTTTCGGGCTATTATTGGGCCGTAAAGCTTTATTATAGAAATTATAAGTCTTATTCAAGTCTTTTATTTCTTGCACCCTTTCATGACGCCCTCCTTCATCTTTCCTCGCTTTCCTTCTTTTATACATTCAATGCAATCTGGTTCAATAATGCTTTACTGGCACTATCCACCCCCATAGTGAATGAGCTCACTAGTTTTCTCTCCTCTGTTCTCTGTTTTTTTTTAAATCTTTTTCTTTATCATTATCAATCAAATCAGACACTTCAAACATGCTACATGTAAATGTGAAGGCCAGTACAGTAGCTAATATAGCTAAAGGTTCTTTCATCTCAGTGTCTCTTTTTATTTCTTTCTCTCTAACCTTATATCTTTGACACAATTTCCTGTTGGATACATTTTGAAAGCTTCAATCTGTTATGGAAATGCTCTGTCTAAAGTGCTCCCCAGTGCATGGCACATTAATTCATTTATGACTATATGAAGGTATCTACTTACGAGGTGCTTTTCCCTGATGTTTTGCCAGTCTATACGTGTCTTGTCTACTAACTGGATGCTAATGCAGTCTAAAGACTTTCTTTTGTTTTGAGAATGGTTTGTTGCATGTGGGGAGATTATTTCAATGTTTCATTATAAGACCACAAACAAATCTTTTGAAAAGAATCTTCCCAGTGATGTTGCAGGTTTAAGCTCCTCTGTTGTTTCATTTGTGTTTATATAAAAGGACAGCGATAATAAAGGTCTAATGATGTGGTCACAATTACTGTTGCCTGCATATTTTGGGGGCGAAATCCAATCATTTCAATTGGAATTCACAGAATCGTGATTTTTGCGTGAGGATGAAAGATTTCCCCAAGCAGATTTAGCACAGACAATTCGCCTTTAATGTGACACCAAGTTCTTTGCTTGCTTGGATAGTCAGGTATCATCGGAGTGAAAAGAAGATGAAAGTACTGGAAGATATGAAAAAAAGATGGGAAGGGTGGGAAAAACTTTCACTACAGCATTTATCACTGAGAAAGTCTGGAAAAAGAACAGAAATTGCACAGGAAAACAGAGCAAGAGAAAAAGTAATAGGCTGAGACTAGATACTTTGTAGGAAAGCCCAAAAAAGAACTGAATGGACAGTTATAAAAGATTTAAAACATGAAAGCCGCACGAGCTGTTGAACCCGCCAAAAATCTTGACTAGGCTGACACAGATAGAGATGCTGTAGCGAGATGTGACACACGCTGTGTTGGCTGCCTGTGTCTAGAGGGTTCAGAGCACATGATTGGCCTCATCTTCCACAGAGAGCTCTCCAGTCAGATTTTCCCGTTCTCTGTCACAATATCAACTATCAGCAGAGAGCCTAAACAATAGCAAACTGATGCCGACAAGTAGAAGAGAAGCTTCAGAACGGTTGAAATGTGCATATAAAATTGCAAACAAGTTCAGCTACCTTTTGTTGTCATTTCAAGGTGAATCAAAGCTCAGCAGACTAAGAAAGGCATAGAGGGAGTGGAAAGGGAAAGAGAGATGCAAAAAGAGACGTTTGACTAAGTAAGCATCATTTATTATGTGACCTTGGAATCAGACTGTCGTCTCAGCAAAGCATATTTCATATACATATTAGAGACTATTTTATTGTAGGTGTCAAAGGTTTGTAATTGCAGCTGTAATTGTTTCATGAAAAGGGCACTGGGGGTGTTTGAGCGTGTTTGGTTTTGCCTTGCTACTAGCAGCTGTGTATAGTAGTAAATACAGTAAGACTGAGTATCCTCAATGTGTCAACTCTCATGTCTCATATTGCCCTGACTTTGTGTCAAAGGGAATCATGTAATATTCAGCAACATGCACTGCTGCTGTGTGCAAGATTCTGAGGCCACTTGTGAAAATGCTGCTATTTAGCATTTTTATCATGTAACATTTTTCCCACTACAACTGAATTCATAAATGAATTATTTAAATTAATTTCAGGATTCTTTTGCTTTAATGACAATCAAGCTGCGTGAACTGCACAAGTTTGTTTGTCAGATGTGATGATCAGGTTCTTCTGCATGATTTGAGATGATCTTCAATGGAAGAAGAACACTGAGTCTGTCAAAGAGGCACTAACTTACTTATTTGATTTGCAAGTTTTTGAATATTTCTTATACATTTTGTCATATTGTTACTTTGTTTTACAGTTCCAGTATCGTACAACTTTCTGTTTATTTCCAGGTTGTGAATCCCAGATTGTCTGTGTGATCTCAGACGTTTGTGTTTGTTTTCTACTAGCAGCAGAGAACAGTAGTGACTACAGTATAAGCCAGGGAATCTCTGTTTTCAAGCCTTGCTGGCAGCTATCCCCTGAGAAAATACAGTGTATGAAAGAACCGAGAGTGACTGAAAGAGAGATGTTTGTAAGTGTTGGTATGTGATTTGCTAGTAAGCATTCATGCGGAAAGTATCTGAGAGGGAAAAGAGCTTCAACCCGCATTAACAAAACTACAATGTTTTTTTGCACATGTATCGCAGAAACACCATACTATTGTTTGAATTACCATGTAAATACCACGGTAAATGAATATGATTCATATAAAAATGAATCATTCAGTATCAGTGTTGTTACTGTTAACTAAAAATAAAAATAAAACTATTAAAAATTTGAAATAAAATGTAAATATTAGTTGAAAAACTTAAAAAAGGTTGCCTTGACAACTAATGAGAATGAAAGTTTAAGATGAAGTACTAAAATAACTAAAACTGAAGTAAAAATTATTTAAAAAAAACGGAAGATAAATGACAAAAGTTCATAACAAATTTACTAAAAGCTAAAATAAACAAAAAGAAACGTTAATAAATAGCCAATGTCATCTGATCACATTTTATTTCATCTTTTTTGCCACAAGAAATGTATTTTGAAGACACAATTACTGCACCCAAAGAAAAAAACAATGTTAGAAAATAATGAGCCCAACTAAAGCAAACACTGATCTCCATCATGGTAACATCAAACGAAACAATAAAACATCAACATCTAAACCTCTGTTACTTCTCGATAAGAACTCCGGTAAACGTCTGACGGAAATAAAATCAGTCTGGTTAGTAATAAATGAAGCTGTTAGTGGAGTTGTTTAAAACTGCAGTTGGTTTCATCTTAGGCTGTGGCTGGAAGTCACTAGTTGTGTTTCTGCTCTTCTCTCTTTTCTATCCTTCTTTTCTTCAGCGATTCAGCTTGTTAACAGGAGGTGTTCATCAGTGTCTGAATTCACTCATTTGTTTTCACTCACTCTCTCAAGTGGACTTTATTAGTAAACAAATGTAGGGAATAAACCTGAAAACATAAAAATAAAAGCTGATTCAAAATATTAACACAATATAATAGTGAATAAATAATACTGGAAAAAAACACTTTATTTTAAAGTACAATGGTATAACATCAAAGACCATCACATTGCCATGGTACGACATACTTTTTTGTAATTGCACTTTTTTAAAAGTCTGAATAAATCGATAAACAGACTAAGACTTACAAAGATGTATTAATATTTACAAATGATTGTTTTCCCTCTCTGAAAAATTCATGTTTGTTTGTGTTTTGTTTGCTGTCACAGATACAGAAGCAGAGAGAAATGCTCTGAAAGAACACGTCTATCCCAAACTAAGAGACTTCTGCAGGGAGAACTATGGCATTGAATTCCAGGTAACACAGCTGTCACTTTTCTGTAAATACCCTACTGTAACCATTAAGTTCATGACAAACAGATTTCTTTCTCTTTTTTCTTTCCTAACCTTGTGGCTTTTTTTCTCTTGCTCTGTGGGCTGGAAACAACGTTTCTCAGGGACTGTTATGTGATCTCAGCACTGATATGCTCTTGTAAGGTGAAAGCATGTCACTCTTATATTCACCCTCAGGAGCTTGGCCTGAAATCTCTTTATTCCCCTCCTCTCCTCTGGAGTGGTATTTACAATGCAAATGGTTTGTTGTCTGAGAGAATGGAGCAGTGGGGAGATTTTCATCATGAAATTTGATAAACAAATGCAGGGCCTAGAAAAGGTACCATGGCCATTGGCGCAGAAGCATGCTGAGATTGAACTGAGGCTTCATTGGCTTGACCCGATTTCAAGACCATCCACTTAAGAAACAGATCTTTGTGTAAGACTACGCCTTGTTAAACGCAAACGTACTCTGTGAGTCTCGCTGAAAACATAAGTGACATTGAAAATTGTGATAATCTTTCCTTTTTAATTTTTTTTTATTTGTTTGTTTGTTTAATTTCTGAAGTATTTTGTCTAAATTTAATTAGCTATAATGATAAAATGTGTATTGTCACAATACTTTGCCCTGTCACAACTTAATTTGCAGAAACAACAAGGGACCCTATTATGAACAATTATGATGTACGGTATGAAAAATGGATATTATTTTTGAAATCCACCTAAGATTACATTTAACTACGTAGCCCCGCACATGACATAATAGGCTAAATCGTGCACACTCTTTACTAAGTCGTTCCCTCGATTTATAAATCGTGTGTGCGATTTACTTATTCGTTCCCTCGAAAATAATCATGCGCATGATTTAATAGAACAAGGGAACAACTTAATAAAGCGTGCGCACACTTCACTATTTTTTCCTGCATGTCATGTGCAGGGCTACGTATTGAACAGTATCATTAAATTCTTAGAGATGAAACGGAAGTTGCGACAGATAATTTCTTCCGTATTGTGACATACATTTGAATGAAACAGATTATTGAAGAAAAAAATTATTGGTATTATCATCTTCTCATCCTTCGTCATAGATAAGCCGTACTACCACTGCTTATCCTTTCATGTCAGCTTATGCTCATCAGGTGTGACTGATTTGAGAGAGCGATGAGACATCACGGTCAGTAATCTGCTCAAAGTAGTCATTGATCCATTGTGTTATACTGGATCTTGAATGAATCCATCAGATATCTACAGTGAACATTTCTTCAAATGATAATTTGGTATGAAAATTAGTCATGTCCTATTGCTGAGACTCAGATCTCATTGTTTATAAGTTGAATTAAAATATTAAAGTCAAGCGAGCTTATAACAGCACATTATAGTTTTGGCTTCACGTTTTGATTATCTGATATGAGACATTTAATGTTGTTGCTCACTGCAGAACTTTTGTTTTGTGGCCTGATATTCATAGGGTTTTGTTCTCTTATACAATGTTGCGTCTCAAGTAAATGTTCTTGTTTTAAGGATGTTTTTAATATCTTATTGGATACATTGGGCAATAATTGTTGGCCAATAAATTTCTCTTTTGCATTTCATTTATCACATTTTTATTTAATATAAACTGACAGGAAAGCAAAGTTGGTATCAGAGAGGAAGAGGAAAACAGTGAAAGGACTGGGGTGCTAGAGAGAGAGAGAGAGAAGGTGAGAGAGAAAAGTGAGAGACAGACAGAAAAAGAAGGGAGTTCTCTCAACCAGAAAATATGATGTGGCAAATTGCAATTCTTTCTGGTCACCGTTATTTGATTCTATTTCCTGTGGCGTCCCTGAGAGGGATGGGTGCTGGATTGAGTGTGTCTGTGTACATGTGTGTGTGTATGTGTGTGTGTGTGTGTATATTCATCTATCGAAGGCTCCATTCTAGACCAGTCACAGCACACATGCACACACTCAATCCCTTTAGCAGTGCCAGGATCAGGCCTGAAAGTGCTGTAACATGACAGTATGGGACTTTCACAGCATGGGGAGCGATATTCCTTAATCTGCTTTATATAAAAACCTATAAGACTTTATTTCTGAGATTTTTTTTTACACAAAGCATGCATACGTGTTTACTCTGGGTGTTCCGCTTATATGTACTTGATTCAGTAATTAGTGGTTGCTTACAATTTATTATATATTATGGGATTATGATATTTAAATATCTAACTGCAAAATATATTTCTTTATATTCAACCGATAGTGGTTTTTGTCGGTTTTAATAACTAAAACTTGAAAATATAGCAGATTGATTGCTGATTAATCACAGATTGTTTTTAAAATCAATAATATAAATTAAAATTTTCCACTTAATCTAAAATATTGCTGACCTTTATTAGAAAATTAAAATTAATGACATATTAAAATAAATTAAAATACATAAAATTTTGACATTCCATTTTAGATATTCTGATCACTAACAAGTTAACTACCAGTCATTAGAGTAAAGTAGACTGTTAGACTTAATATCTGATAACACTTTATTTTAATGGTCCCTGAACAGACTACTGACTATAAGTAACTTTGCAAATACATCAACTTATTCTACTAACCCTAACTCTGACTTAAAGGTGGGGTATGTATTTTTTTCAAAAATACTGTTTGGAAGTTAGTCGGGCCAACCCCGACAACCAATCAGCATTAAGACGACCGAGGAGACAGAACAAGCAAGAGGGAGATTTGGAGAAAAAGAGCTCAAAATAATATAACTGGAATGAAGGTTTATGACTGGACAAGCACTTTAGGACCTGCGCTAATATTAGAAAAGCTTTCCAGTGCTGGAGAGAGCCTAGAGGGAAGGCCTGAAAACAGACGTGGAGGCTGCTTTGATTCCGCTTCACATGTGAGTAACACTGGGTTTGAGTGTCATGATTGTCTGGAGCCGCTGTGCTGTTGGCGACTAACAACGAACTCTTGTTTGTATCTACTCGTGTACTTTACGTTAATTTTTCTGCGCTTCATTGTCATTCGTTCATCATCTTTATGTTTCGTGAAGCATTTTGTTGCGTGTCAGCTGTGATAAACAGACACCCACTCTCATATTGCGTGTATAACAGTGGCCAGCTAGTGAGAGTTGTGCAGGCAAACCACTGCACACTGACAACCGCTAGAGAATGCGGTGTTTAGCGTCCCTGTCCGTGCACTCGCCTGCCAGCAGCGATCGGGCTGGTGTTCGAGACCGACCCGGAGCAGGGTGGTTAGGATTGGAGGGTGGGTTTTGGAGGCGGAGCAATGAAGAGAGGGGTGGGTTTGTTTGGGTTGATTTCAAATATCAACAGTGTTGTTGAAAAAAATACATACCCCACCTTTAACAATCTACTAATATTCTAATATGGGTTAGTTGACATGTAGCTGCATATAGTTACTTATAGTTAATAGAATGTCTAAAGTCGACTTTTAAAATGTAACTGCTTCATCACTACTGACTGCTGTAGCAAGCAATCTGATAATCAAAGTATGATTAGGAATGATCATAGTTATGTCTCAAACAACAACAACAAAAAAACCTCCATACAAAGTCCTTGACTGGTTTTAATTAATCTCAGGAGGGCTAACTGAAGTCCCACAAAGCATCAATCAGTGCCGATTAATCTGTAAAATTGCTATATCAGTCAACACCCCGCCCACCCCCACATGACCGTCTCGCTGTCGTCACAGGCTACAGAGATTCACACTCTCTTACTTAAACCTCAACTGACCATTTGAACAACTGTGTAATCTGTTCACTAACTCCTGATTAGCTTCCAGTCAACTTGATCACATCAACACAGGCCAGTCTTCACGCATCACACAAGAACAAAGTCCTGTTTTCATTCAAACAACACTTCTTAATGATGGGCTCAATAATCCAATGAGAGCACAAGAGAGGAGCTGTAGGCACTTGCAAATTGCTGGTAATGCTGTTTGGCTGCCATGACGACGGCAGCAGAGGCAAGGTTTGATTAGAGGTCTGGAGTCAAGTCTAAATGTGTCAGGTAGCTTACTGAACCAACTGATTTGCATAAAAACGTGTGTATAAATGTTTATGAATTTGGTATGAAGTTGGATTCGCAGGAGATGCTGTATTATTTGATTTCAACATATGAAAAGCATTCATATGTTCACACGGTTTTTTAGAGTGAAAATGGTAAGAAGGTTCTTCTTGCTGAATTGCACGTATGCTAGCTATGTGCGCCTGGTCCTATAGTTTCATTTGAGCATAAGAAATGGGTCATATGCTTGGTCTTGGTGGACTTCGCAAATCTTCCGCCAGTCTAGCAGATCTAGCCATGTGTTATGTTATGTTGGCTTATGTTAGGTGCATGAAGCAGCTCGCTGTGTAGCCCTACGTGTACTAGTGTACCCTTTTTTTCATGGCTTATCGCTAGTGGGCTATGCTGTGTGTGCCTAGGCCTGCTTTGCCGAATGGCTTAACGCTAGTAGACTATCCTATGTGTGGCTGAGCCAATGTGGCTCAAACGTACATAATTAGAACGGACAGTATGTGTGGCTTTAACAAATGATATCACATTGCAGGCTGAGAGAAAAGAAACCTCCAGCAACCACCTTAGCAAGTAGTATGACAATTTGTCAAAACTCTCTACTCTCCTATTTGTATGTGTGGAAGTCATTTGGAACTATAGATGGATAACGGAGGTTGAGCAAAATGTGGTGAGCCCTGGTTGGATGTGGATGCACGCAAAGCTGGTATTTCACTTAAACATTTTCTTATATCCGCAATACTTAGTCGCAGTATTCTCACAGCAACTACATAAATAGCTTGCTGCTGCTGTATAAACATGATAACGTAATCGGTGAATATATGCTTTGTAATTTACTCCTGAATCGAATGCAGGACTGTAAAACATAACGCTTAGTTTTAAAACTAGTTTTATACAGTTCCAATTGTTTTAGTGCTATAAAACACTCCATTCTACTGATTAGTTTACAGCTTTAGCTGTAATGAATGTGCCAATGGAGCATTGAATGAAATAACTGGAGGACATGACTCTGAACTCATGTGCAGCAAAGAAACACGGCATGGACCGTTGGCTGAATGGTTGATGCATATGGCACACTTAACTGGAAACACTTCAGGATTTTCATAGTCTTCATCTGGCTGGTTGAATTCGACAGGATGTTCGGGAAATGTGTGTGGTAATTTTACAATGGCTTCAAATGCAGCTCAACCAATCAGAATTAAAGGCAGGAACTATCCATAAAAAAGCTTTTCAGCCAATGCACATGTGTAGTAATAAAGCACATCTCAGAACACTGTCTCTTTCTATAGCAACCAAAGCTTTAACACAATGACTTTACAAATTGACGATTGACCAGTGTTACCAAGTTGGGCTACTTTAACACTGTTTCCGCTGGTTGTTTTTCATGGGGTTGAAGCGACTCGAAATAACATAAAAATTAGCCTCTGGAATGCAAATTTTACCTGAGGAACCCACGCCAGAAACGCGGATTTTACCCCCCAGAACACGATTTTTACTGGGGTAACCCCCTGAAATGTGATTGGGCTAGTTTTGAGTATTAATTGGGCAGGTTTTGTTGAGAAAACCTGGCAACCCTGCTATTGTCTCTTTTCTATTTAGAAGGCGGCATTTATTCCACCATATTGCGTGCTGCACTTTCTTCCATTCATAAGTAATAGGAGTGCATAGTTCACACAGCCCGCACACACTTTGTTTAAACTTTAAATGCACCATACTGCAACTGTTTCATCTTGACAAATAGACACATCATCCTCTCTTTTCACCAGGGTACCTTTCTTAGCAATGTGAAGACACGCAACTCTGGTTTCAGCATGCTAATGAAACATCACCCTTTTAAGATAAAGGCATTGTTGGATGTTTCGCAGATAAAAAGGACAAGGTATTCACATCTTAACATAAACCTCATGTCAGGTCCAAAATAAAATTACAGAGGAATCCCTTGAAACTCTTCAATCATTTAGTACGCTTGAACCCTTCCTTTCCACAATCAACTTCAAGCTCGTACTCATTATTTAATGCGACAGCCACATCTCCAAATCCAATCAATAACCAATGGATAAAACCAAGACCCTGCCCTATATATTTGTTCTTTTTCAATAATTCGTTACACTTGGGTATGTCACAATATGGAGAAAGAACTAGATATAAAACTACTGCTGGAAAAAAAAATTCACATTCAGACTTTTGACTCAAAACCTTATAGTGAAAGATTAAATACTGCATATAATCTCTGAATGTATATAGAGAGATTGTGACAACTGGTCCTACTCTCCACTATATCTTTTGTTGTTATTGTGATCAAATGAATATCCTTTAGAACTTTCCTGTGGAACTAATGGACTTTGTGGCATCCCAAAAAGGTGCGTTAACCCAGGAAAGTATCTTATCAAGGTGGTAAAATGGGATTATGACCTATAATATAATAATTTAATTCAAGAGAGCCATTGCAGTAGGACTGTCTTGAGTAACTCAAGTGTTTAGTTTGCAAGTTATTGCTGCTGTCTTGTTTCAGAGATGAGCTCGGATTTGGGTTTTCATCGGTGAGATTTGAAAAAGGCAGACCTTTTTCGACTGATGTTCCTTTTAGGGGGTTATTCATTTCAGAAGTACATCTGCATTCTCACAAGAGTTGTTGACCTGGGCTTGTCTCCTTTGACCAAGATTTCTGTGAGTGATTAGTCTTTTTGAAAATCTTTTTTTACCTCTATTATTTCGGAAAGAACATCATTTGGTGGCTCATTCACACTCCTCAGCAGGTTATGAATCCAACCCCAACCCCTCAGGTCACGCTGGGAATTCATGGCCTGTTGTGTAATTGCTCCATGCTGGTGAGAGCACATTGGATCTGTCAGCACTCATTGGCTCTTCAGTAGATGAGAAGGTGAGAAAAAGGGATGGAAAACAGCTGAAGGGTAAACAGAAGGAGACACAGTGAGATAAAACGCTAGAAGGATCGAGGTGCAAATGCACATTCATCGCAGAGTTTGAAGGTTATGTCTTGCTGTTGGCTCGTTGATCCATAGGCTTGCATGGAATTGAGGTGGCTTCTACATTTTCAGTTGGAATGCATCGATTAGCCATTTGCTGAACATCACCCCCACCCCCCAACCGCCCCGCCATTTTCATTCCAGGCATAGACATGATTGATGTAAAGGTTTTATGGTTTAAACATTTGTCTGTTCTCTCTCTCTCTCTCTCTCTCTCTCTCTCTCTCTCTCTCTCTCTCTCTCTCTCTCTCTCTCTCTCTCTCTCTCATCTAAATTGAAAAGGGAAGCAGGCTAGGCAGCTGGTTGCCATAGCAGTAGTCTAATTGCAGAGGCACTCAAGAGCAGTGCATTGTGGGTTGTATGTAAGATGAAATGAAGGCATGGAGATTGGTGACTGCTCCAAGGGGTTGAGGAACATGGTTCTCTCTGCAGGGTGGGTGAGCTAACAGCCTCTTAAATCAGGGGACTTCTGACAGGCCTTTTTATTCCTTGCTTTCTGCCTTTCTCTATCTTACGCTTTTCATCTCCTGGCGTGCCTCTGTTTCCCTCCAACTTTTGCTCTCCTAGATGCTCTCCTTCTTATCTTCTTGTTTTCGATAATTGATCATTTTAAGGCTAAGATAAAGATATAGTGTTCGACCATCATACACGTTGGAGTATCATATTTTTCTTCTAATTGGCCCTTAATGGGGGCCATCAGAGGACTCATTTGTCTTCTCCTAAAGTGATACATTCATGTAGAGGCAGTAGCCAGAAGGATGATAAATCATAACTCTTCTCAGGAGAATCTGTGGCCCTTTTCATCTGGCTCAAACTGGCAACTGCATTGTAAATGATGTTTGTATCCTCCGCTCAATCGGTTTGGATCTCATTATGAAATCTGCTCATAACCCAGTGAAATCAAAGTATTTTACTCTTGTGGCGTTTACCATTTAGATGATCATTTTCTATTTTGCAAGAGTTGTGATCGCCGCAGGCAGCCATACCAAACCGAATCTCAGATTACGATTTCTGCTTACTGATGCAGTGTAGACGATTGTTTTTGTGTAATTATGTATGAGTTGGTGTACTAGTTCAGAGTAAAGGAAAAAATAGGCTAGCTTATTGAAAAGAAAGTTTTTTTTAACATTATTAGTGCATGACTAATGGGTTAACCAATGAACAATTTTGTGCAGCATTTTCTACAGTGATGTTGAAAAAATTATATATATATATCACATGCAAAGTTGTGCCTCTGTTCTTTAATTCAAAGCAATTCTGAGGGTTGTTTTTTTAATAGTTTTTTGCATGATTTCATTCCCTTTTGTTCCATCTTCAAGGCATCATCTGAAGGTTCTGTGTATAATCATGAAAACCAAGGAGAAAAGAGAAACGCAAAACATGGTTCTTTGAAGACAGATTATAGAAGCAGTGAAGCCTGAAAGTATTAAAACCTGTCAACAACAGTGCTTAAGTTGTTTTGTCTGTGGTTCAGTTTGAGAGACTAGTTTATGGTTACCTAGTTTGATGACACTTCAAATGTCTTTAATTGGGTAAGTTTCGAATTTAAAAGTAGAACTTTTGCAGCATTGACATTGACACTCTTTCACCCTTTATCACCAGCCATTTGGGATTTATGGAGCATTATGTTTGCAAATCCTCCGTTTGAGCTGTGCAATTATGTAAATACAGTCATATTTGCCTCATGTTATGAAATTTTATGGCCAGAGCCCTCAGTAGCTGAGTAAACCACATCATCATTTCTATGGATGCACTATTAGTGGAAAATGACAGCTATTCAGTCTCTTTTAGTCCACGTTGGGGTGTAATATACTGTGTTTAATGATACTCAATATGTGTATGTGTTTTCTTTGAAAACATGATTGTGTAGCCCTGTGTGGTTTAGATGTGGACTATAATGCATTAAGAGAAGCAATGAAACAGAAGTCGGCATCTGTAATAGTTCTTTGCTCTTGATACCAGTTAAATTGAGCTGTTTTCATAGTTCATAACAATATTATTAGGTTGTCATTTACAGATATGGACATCATTAAAGTAGATGACAGCTGTTGTAATTTAAGGAATCAGTGGCAGACGCCGCGTTCAGAAAATCTTTCTCATGTTAGCATACATGGGATACGCTAAGTTATTCATTTTGCTCATATGGTGGACTCTGCTTTGTGGTTTTAGTCCCCAGAAATATAATTGTTTTGCTGAACATCACAGCGTTTTTACTGCTGTCAGCTCCTCGGTTCATTTTCTCAGGTTTGTTTTTATGAAAAGCATCAGATGCAACCTAATTATCTCCCTGTGTCCCTCTCTCAGTTGTTCAGTGAAACCTGAGGAGGATGTGTTTGTCATCTGTGTTGTCATGTCCAGATGTTTGGGCTTCTAAACCGTCAATATACCTTGCTATCAGTCTTTCCCATGGGCTGTGCTGTCACACTCTAATTGCTTGGTTAGTTAATAGTTAAGATCCATCAAGCTCAATGTGTGTAAGTGTTTGTGCACGAGTGTCAACTTGCCTGTGTGTGAAAGCATGACTGATTGCACTCGCTCTGTTTGAGTGAAAACAGTTCTCCCACCACTTACTCCACAGCCTGCGGCCAAAACAAAATTTATCCAATAAGAAAACTTCTGGTTAGTCTTTACTGTAATCTACCAATCACAAAGCAGAGTCAAATCCCATCATATCACTTGAGGACTATTGTCATTTCTGGGATTAAACAAGCTTGTCAGGTTACTCCAGATGACATTATATAAGGTCAATGAGTGTGTGTACATGCATAATCATATACAGGTGATGCTTAATAAACCCAACAGCATAAGGTCATGTAAACACGGTCTAAACAAAACCTGATTGCCACACAGAGGTTTGCCCATTACCCTGATTTTGCGCAGCATGTAAACATCTTTAATGCCATTATGGCAGCTTATTCGATGTGCATGTCTACAGTATTTGCATTTTGACATCAAGACCAGAGAAAAAATCTTGATTTTTTTTTTTCAAAACCTTAAGAACATTGCCAAGATTTTTGCCCATTACTCAAAAATTTTATTTTGCATTATGAACAGATCTTTGATAGATCAATATTATTGTTCATGTTTCACAAAATGAAAATGATTATATTGGTAACACTTTACGATACGGCTCAATTCATTAATGCATTAGCTATCATTAAGTAACAATCAACAGTGCTTTTGAAGCATTTATTAATCTAGATTCATGTTAACATTTACATATACTAATACAATATTATGAGTGATGCATTAACGATGGACAATAGCATATTTATTAAATTAGCATATTAACATTTGCACACTGTATAAAAGAAGCTACATATTTTCCAGTTTAAGTCCCTTTGATTTACAAATACTAAGAAATGTGAATGTAACTACATGAAATTTGTAACTATTATGCATAAAAACAGATGTTAGACCAAGAGAATTCCCACAAATGTCCCAAATAGTGAAACAGATGTCTGAACAAAGAATTGTATATTGAGAAAAAATAGCTGAAATGTTAAGGGTTTGAGTTCCCAGCATGCATTGCAACATGAATACATTATTCGGTTAGATAACGATTTATAAGTATAAGACAACGATTTATTAAGTCTGCATGTCCTACAAACAAGAAACTATGCTTCTAACCACAGCTCGGAGAAAATGTTCGTTTGAAATATGGTTTCGGGAAACGTTGAACTATGTCAGTAATGACAGAACTTATGATGTTAGTTGGCTGACGATGCTTTTGGGAAATATACCCCACTTTGTTTTTTGCTAGAAAAACGAGAAATCTGAGGCCATATTCACAAAACATCTTAAGGCTAAAAGTAGATCCTAACTTGCCGATTTAAGAGAAACTCTTAAAAATAATGGCCGTGTCAGTATTAATTTTAGGGCAATGGACAATTTTTGCTCTAAGAGGATTTCACAAAGAATTTTAGCTCTAAAACTAGCTCCTAAATCTGTGAAACGTTAGGAGCAGTGAAGTGGACTCCTAAGTCACTAAGACCAAATCATAAACAATCCTAATGGCCGTTGCTGCCAATCCGCATCAGCAATCCACCAAAAGACACTGTACACTATTGAGGCAATAGCGATAGAGCCTTGGGTGCTGAACCTTTTCTTCATAAATGCAATAAATATTTTGATTTATAGATTTGAAACTACGATAAAACGCCACAAATAAATCTTTGATAAAGGATTAAATAACGTCTGATTACCTATGGCAGTCATTTTCACGAGTTCACACTTACAAATGATCAAATAGAGTAAAAAATATATATATATATTATAAGCGTATTTGGCATGCTGTGCAAGGGGACTGAGTGCTCCGAGCTTGGAATTTAGCCCAAACCCAGAGATCTCCTAGTATCCCCAACCGAGAGTGAGGAATGGGGTGGTGGAGGGATGCAGAAAACTGTTGAGGTAACTATAGGTGAGTTTGCTCTCATCTGTATATATATATCTCCTCTTGAGCTGATTAGATTGGCTGTTTGAATGTGCTTCTACCAAACTTATAAAACATAATTTGAGGCTTGAATTCAGCATTCTCTCGAGACGCTGACATGTAAGAGGCTGGCAATTAGCTGAACATATACTAGTTTTATTAGTGACACTTTTTAAAACCTTTATTTGAATATGGCAACATTTTTATTTTAAAATATTTTTTTGAATATGGCAAAATGATACCTCATTCTACAATATTTCTATGATTAAATCACTGATAAAGACTCCTCCCCCACCAGCCAATCACTGTGGGCATAGTTAGCGCGTTGACATCATCCATAGCAACGAGTTCAACCGCGCCCTTTTTCTTAGCTTAAGACTGCTCTCTATTCCATTGTAAAAGTTTTTCTCAGCAGCTTTGTGAATAGGTTTTAAGAGAAAACTCTTAGCTAAGAACATTTACTGCCATTTAGGAGAACTGATGAAATATTTTGTGAATACAGCCCCTGTAGTTACCTTCACAAAATTATTGGCCAATGAGGCATTTAACATTTAGAGAATAAAGAAATTCAAATCGACAAAATAAAGTAGTATTACTTGGGAGTTAATTTAGTCTTTGAGATAACTTACAAATCTGAATGCATTATCTATCTTTTTTTGTTTGTTTGTTTTTACTGTAGTAAATACTGCAAAAAAAAGTTCATTAGTGATGTATTGTCAAGTATGGTGACCCATACTCAAAATTTGTGCTTCGCATTTATCCCATCCAAGTACACACACAGCAGTGAGTAGGAAACAAGTGCACACACACAGTGAACAGCTATTGCTACAGCACCCAGGGAGCAATTAGGGGTTAGGTGGCTTGCTCAAGGGCACCTTAGTCATGGTATCAAAGGTGGAGAGAGTGCTGTTCATTCACAATCCCCACTTTCAATTCCTGCCAGCATGGGAATCAAACCGGCAACCTTCATGTTACAAGCCTGACTCCCTCACCATTAGGCCACGACTACCCCTAATTAGTTAATCCATTAGAGCATGAACTAATAATGTTAACAAATTTAACTTTATTGTAAAGTGTTACCAATACATTTTTCATGACAGCGAGGAAAAAAAAAATTGGCATGGATTTTCCCTTTCACATTATAACGTATACTTACAGAAGCGAGACATTTTTCATTTGAAGTATTTCTCTCTTCTTAGAAGTTTGATTAGCATAGAGAGCCTGAGTGTAGGGCTCACATTATGTACGGAGTCTCTTGTGCTTTATGTGCTCTTGGATGGAAGCCATGATTGTATTTGTTAAATGAAGTCTGGGAGGAAAGGCTGGGCTCACAGTGGCTTGGTTTTTGCCAGCCGAGCAAAAGAAATGTGTTTGGGGTCCTAAAGAGCTACCACAATGTGAATGGCATCAGAATTGTATTGGATTCGCTTGAGATTGTGAGAAAGAGAAAGACGTGACCAGCATAGACACATTAAATCAACATCAAATTAAAATAATCAAACTCATACTCACACATTGAACAGATGTGATCAGCCCACACACAGAAACACATAATAGATTACATAGTCCTTCAGCACAGACTCGCTCACGTCGCATGCGTGTAGCAGGGAGAGATTCCCCCTGCAGCGTGTTTGCCGTTTGAATTATCTGCGCCACTGACACTGATTCTGACAAATGTGTCCAGGGATATTCCTGTGTCCTGCCATACTGGTGTTGAGGAAATGTCCTGTCTCTCTTCATTAAGTCCATTACCACATACACACACAAAGACAGGAGCCATTTTTCTCTCCGTTGCTTTTTGCCATCCATGCACATACCGCTTTTTTGGTGTGTGGATGCTTCTGCATGTACATTGAGGCAAAAACAGCTGAATATATTGGAACAAATTCTTAATTTTTCCCTGCATGTCATGAGCAGGGGTCTGTACTTTTCTGCCCAACCACCACAGCAAATTAATGTCAGTCATGCTCCCAGAGATAAACTGCTGGTTTCTATGAAATTGGCTCATAAATAACCACTTTCACAGTAAAAATACAATTAATAAACTACCGTTCAAAAGTTTGGGGTTGGCGTCAGGCAACGTCGGACCACTTTTAAGCGTTGACAGACTAAGTTTTCCCGTTGTATTGTGCAACGTTAGCTCTAGTCGGACACCGTCTGGGGTTTTTTTTGGGCCGATTCAACATGTAGAATCAGCATCGGGTGAGAGAGAGAATTCTGATTGGCTGTTCAGTTTAGTGAATGAGTCGAAACGCGAGAATAATAGCAAAACAGTGAGCAAACAAGTCAAGGCGACACAGACCGAGTGTCCGAGTGGAATAGAAAGTGATCAGTATGAATGTCACTCAAAACGGTGACTCAACGTGCTGCTTTGTTTGCGGTTTGTGTATCTGCAGCCTGCAGTTCTGGTGGATTTAGCATTAGGTGTGGAGGAGGGGTTAGGATTAGGCGATCAGGTAGCGACTTCAACGAGGGGGGAAATAATTTGGCAGGGAGTCGAAATTCGGCACAACACCCGTCTCCCTTTCTGAATTACGAATATGTATTTGAAAAATAAACAGCTGTTTTCTTACAGTAGGCTCATCCGTACAGTCAGCTGTAGTTCTTTCGGTGTGTTTTTTTGCCTCGATGCAGACGACGCGAGGCGACAACACAGTCGACTTTTTATCAGTGCTAGTTCTATGGTGTTGGTTTTGAGTGTCACCAAGAGTGCATTTATTCAGAAATACAGTAAAAATATTAAAATATTATTGCAATTTAAAAGATTTGTTTTATATTTTAAAATGTAAATTATTTCTGTGATTGTATGGCTGAATTTTCAGCAGGTTTCAGTGTCACGTGAGCTTTCAGAAATCATTATAAACATGCTAATTTGGTGCTCATAAACATTTTGTGTTACTAACAAATGATGAAAACATCAACAATGATGTGCTCCATCCTTAAAAAGATAGGCTAAAGCCAAAAAGATAGGTTAATTTCTTTAAATAAAATATCTTACTTAACCTACATTTTTGAACTGTAATGTACCATATGTTAAGGAAAATTCTGTTCAAACATCAAACAATGACTGAAAACAAAGATGCGTCCAAAACCACTTTGTTCATTATTAGTATGACATGGGGTGGTTAAACTGTCAAAAAGGAGTTTTACTACTTTTATGGCATCCCTGTTACCAATTTTATCAAAAGAATCAATGGTCTAAAATATTGTGGCACTGTTCATAATATGGAGAAAAAGGAGGTGGGAATTTTTAATCACAAAATAAAATTCAAAACAGAAAACAAAATGACTGTTTCACATTAACTTAAAAAAAAACAACAAAATAAATGTAGTTCCCTCTCTCTCCCTCCACTGTCGTCACTCTTTCTCTTTCCAGAGCTCTTCCGTGGAGCTTGAGACCAGTGTGCTATCCAGCGCTGTCCTTCTATCCTGGTTTGTAGAGTGGGTGTGTGCAGAATACACTGATGAGCCAAAACATTATGAGCAGTCACAGGTGAAGCGAAAATTGTTGATCATCTCCTAACAAGGCCACATATTAAAGTCTGCATAGATTAGATGGTAAGCAAACAATCAGTTCTCTTAATCAGCGTGTTGGATGCAGGAGAAAAGGGCAGGAATAAAGATCAGAGCGATTTTGACAAGGGCCAAATTGTTATGGCAAGGCAACTGAGTCCGAGTATCTCTGAAATGGCAAGGCTTGTGGGTTACTCCTGGTCAGCAGTCGTGAGAATTTGCCAACAGTGGTCCAAGGAGGGACAAACCACAAACTGGCAACAGGGTGTTAGGTGCCCAAGGCTCATCAATACACTAGAGCAACGAAGGCTATCCCGTCTGGTCCGAACCAACTAAAGGTCTGGTGTGCCACACAAAATTTTAATGATGGTTATGGGAGGAATGTGTAACAACACACTGCGCATCTCGGTCTGCTGCATAGGAATGCCAACAGTTTGATGACACCTGTCCACTGTTAAAAGTGCCTGCAATGTGCATGCAAGCGCTGGAACTGGACTTGCACTGTGATGTGATGGCACTAGGATGCACTGTGGAATGATGACAAGCGGTAGAGGGAGTATGATCCTCTGGGAAATGCTCTGCTGGGAAACCCAGGATCCATTCATATGGACATAAATTTGACATGTGCCTCATATCAGGCCCGTCACAATGGGGGTGCGAGGCCCTGTGCGAACTTAATGCGTGACTGCTGTTGATGTAATGACGAACAATTTGTTTAAAAAAGTTTGCTTCGCTTCATATTTTCAGTTTAACAGCTTTGTAACTGAACTGCGTATAATATTTTTGAAGCTTAAACTATGGAAGTGGCCTCTTTCAGTGGGATAATGCACCCTACCACACTGCATACATTGTTCAGGAATGGTATGAGGAACATTATGAAGAGTTGAAGGTGTTACCCTGATCTCCAAATTCCCCAGATTACAAACCAATTGAGCATCTGTGGGATGTGCTGGAGCAACAATTCAATCAATGGAGGCTCCATCTTGCAATCTACAGCACTTGAAGGATCTGCTGCTAATGTCTTGGTGCCAGATACCACAGGGCAACTTCAGGGGTCTTGTAGAGTTCATACCTCGGCATTGTTTTGGCAGCAGGTGGAGGACCAGCAGCATATTAGGCAGGTTTTGTTTTGGCTCATTGTTGTATGTGGAGAAATGACAGTTCAACTAATTGAATCAAAATAATTTGGCAGCCCAGCATATTGTTCTTCATAATAATCAGTATAAATGATAACCCTTTTGAATGGCTTTTTGTGAGGTTCTTGAAACACACTTTCAGAATTATTAGCAGCTTTTAATTGTGAGTAGTAAGCAGTAATATGTGTCACAGCATGAGTGCAGCGTTTAGCTGACTGCTGGAACACATTCTCAGCATTGCTCTTCTTGTTACGTTCCTCTCTTCTATTCTTTCCTTCTCTCTGTCTCTCTCTATCTCTTCCCTCATTCCTCTCCCTGTGGTTCCTTTTAAAGTGCTAATGTGTGCTGAAAGAGTGTGGAAATTCATACTCTCTCAGGCATTCATTACTCCCCAGATCTTTCTTACTTGGTAATAAAAAAGAATTAGACTTTAGTTAAGGGTGTTGATATATAGGTCTACTAAAATGTTATCCTCAGAGTAACTCTCTGAATCCTATGCCCTTTTTTCATTGTGAAGAAAAGAGTAGACAAAACATTGTGCTAAACTTTGCTTTTTAAGTTCAATAAAGGAAGTCATGATGGAGTTAATTTAATTAAAATGATTCATATCTCGCAAGTTCCAACCAGAACTTGTGTGTGTAAGGTTTAGATGGTGTGAAAAAATGTGTAATTTTTTTCCAGTGGCTAAATCTTGATGTTTTAAATTTCTGTGTATTTGTGTTTTCCAGGTGGTGGACCTGTACTGGGGCATTGATCCAGAGGAGTGGGATAGTCCGGAGCTGCAGAGACTACGGATGAAACTACTGGAAGAATGTCTGAAGACTTCAGCCGGTCCATGCTTTGTTGTGGGTATATATGACATTTCATCAAACCCTTAACCAGCAATCCCAAATACATAGAGAGACATAGTTAGTAATTTGTGGTTCACCAAAATATGATATATTGGACATGGCTGATATATTTGGTATTTTTTAATTATCGGCATTGCTGATAAGTTTTTCTGTTTAAAAGTTGGAAATAAAAGTGGGACTTTTATTTTGACATCACTAAAAACTTCAACAGACACCCATTCTTCATCTTCATTAACTTGCTGTAATTGTTTAACAGTTGTGTCTGATAATTGAAAGGCAAATGCTATAATACTTTTTTCATGTACTTTTGGCATTCAACAAATGTGCACTTATTTAATTTAAATGAGGCTTTGAATATCTAATAAACATTATTTTCCAAAAAATCCTGCAAACTCTGGAAAATACAGCTGTTAGATGCATTGTAGCATTCACGCATTCACAAAAACTTCTCAATGCATTACAGTCTGTCCATGTAAATGGGAGTTCTGCTGTCACTAGACATGCACAAGCAACAAACTTTAAATCCTTGATTCAAACTGTGCTATATCCAGTTGGCTGCTATATTATATTCATGTCATATCCATAGTGTACTGTATGTCAGTGATTCTCAACTGCTTTGGCCATGGGACCCACATTTTCCCATGCTCATTAAGCCGTGACCCAAACTTTTAATTTTTAATGGTTAACACACACAATACACAAATACACTAGGAATTTCACTAAAACTTAAGTTAAGGCTAGCAGTCCTAAACTAGACACTCATTCTGATGAATAGAATGAACAGCATACAAGCATGCAAATCTTTCCCAGCCTACACACAACGTACCACTCGCGTAATTTATTGGTACTTTTGGAAACTGACAACATAACTATGATGTTGCATGCTTGTAATTTAAATTGCAAAAACCATTCTGCGTTAACCGGCCATAAAAATTTAGGAAAATAACATTCGAATAATCACACTGACATATAGCTTCATCATCTCATCTGACAGTAGTGAATCACTCAAACACATAGCGCAGTGGAATGGAAAAAAAACGTGTTCTGTCTCAGAAGAGCAAAGTCTCTGCAGAAGAGTCAAGAGCTAGACACTCAAGTCAACAGCTTTCATGCACATCTTTCAAAATCTTTCGAAAGTATTGCATCAGAAAAATGTTAAGCTTTTGTTGTTGTTGTTGTTTCTTTGAGTACACACTCCATAACCCACTCAGAACGGTCTTGCAACCCACTTTTTCAAGAAACTGCTGTATGAAAAATGACCATTTCCTGGTATTTATTTGAAAATATGATCCACAGTGCACAAAGAATTACTGAATAACTGAGTGCACTTTTGCCTACAGTCTTGACTTTGATTTTATTCATGCTTTTAACAAAATCTTTATTTGTAAAAATTCCCCAAACCCATAATTGATTATGCTAATATTCCAGTGACATCATCACAGTTAGATTTTTAACTGTCGGGCTTTGTAGTCGAATATAGGGATAGTAAAACTTTGTGTAAGACAACTCCATTATAACCGTACATACCTCACACCTCATAAACATATAACTGCAGCACAGCACATGACAGACTACAGTGTGCTCTGAAATCTTAGAGCGGCAGTAAAGCAGATTTTGGCTGATGTTATGTTCTGTTTGTGGGTTGAGTTGGGAATGATGTCTCTCTAGTCAGTGATAGAGTGGGGCTGCCGGGGAGACCACGTATAACACCCATATGGGATCGAAGCACTTGAGTTCACTTGCAGGATGGAGCTCATTGTGCTCCTTCTTACACACACACACACACACACACACAGCGAAATGACTTTCAAATCTCACAGCATGGCATGAAGAAGGGTCTGGGTTAATGGCTGATGTTGCAGGAGATGAGAAATCATGCAGAAGAAGTGAAGCGCACATACACAGACACACACACGTTCCAGAGCACCAGGTGGGTTACTAACAGATGAGTGGATTCATAAGTAATATACATTCACACATGACCACACACACACGTTTGTGTGTGTGTTTATGTGTTTGTGTGTGTGTGTGTGTGTATGTGTGTGTGCTGGGTTCAGAATCTGTTCTCAGGTGTGGAGAGAGATTGATTTTAAATTATTAAAATGTAAATGAGCAATCTGGGCAAGAGGATTGGGATCTAATTGGAGTCAGAGAGCAATGTTTGAGGTGAGGCAGAATATAAAGTTGAGTGTGAGGTGAAGTGGTGTGTAAGAGCCACAGAGCAGGGAACAATTCTAATTATATCCTTCCTTTCTTTCTCTCTTTGTCTCCCTTATGCATGTTATCTTACACTTTACATTAGTGATGCTTACTAAGGTTTTGTTTCCACCTGGTTTTAATATGCATTTCAAATGCATGGCGGCTTGCCCCAGGGTGAGCTTAATTTCTCATTTGGGGGCTTGCGAAGAGGATAAGCTGTCAATTGCAGCATCAGAGGGTGGGCTTGCGCCTTCAGGGGACGAAGACTCAACTGAGCATCTGCATCACTCATGGTACGGGCTTTCAATACCACTGGCCAGGCCGCCACTGCCCTGCACGCTATGTGGCAATCCTGCAAGTCTACCCAGCCAAAGCGTTGAGAGTGGTTTCACTAGAGTGGTTTCAATCCAGAGTTGAACTATGTTAAGTGGCTGACTAAGCCCGACTGTTTGTTGCCAAGGGCAGCCATCTACAAAAGCTGCTCCGGTCCCACTGCCACCTGGATCGGCAGCCAGACCAGCACCAACGGTCCTTGCGCTGGAAGGTGACACTGCCCACCCATCAACAAGCTAACAAGAACTCTCTGAAGGCTTCAAAGCACACCTGAGATGGGCAACTCAGGGAAGGCCCAGGATTGGGTTTGTACCTCACTCCCAGTTGATGGCGATTGATTGAGCAAGTCACTCAGGCTAGAGCCCCCTCTACTAGGCAGCTATATGCCTGTGTGGCACTTGTACATTATTTGGTGTACTTCTCAAGGGGAAAACCCACGGAGATGTGGCATTAGGTCAGTGCTTTCTTTCCTCCAAGAAGGCCTGGTGTGGCACTTGTCTGTCCCACCTTAAAGGAGTATGTGTCTGCAATAACAACAAATTATGACACTGTGGATGACAGATCATTGGGGAAGCACAACCTGATTATCAGTGTCCTGAGAGGTGCACAGAGGTTAAATCCTGGTGGTCCTCCAGACTCGACAGAGAGATCCGTTTGAGCCTTTGCAGTGAGTGGAGCTCAGAGTCTCTCTAAGAGGATGGCCTTTCTGACTGTGCTCACCTCCGTCAAGAAGGTGAGGGACCTACAAGCCCTCCACTAATGAAATTGCCAAGAGTTCAGGGTAGCAGACTCTCACGTGGTCCTGAGAACCAATGTGCCTAAAGTTTCCACTACCCCTTTCATGAATCAAGTGGTGAACCTGCAAGCAATCCCTCCTGATGAGGGAGGCCCAGCCACTGACTCTATTGTGCCCAGCACATATGTGTGGCTTGCACAGAGTTTCTGATGATCAGCTCTTTGTCTGTGTTGGAGGTCAACAGAAGGAGAAGGCTGTCTCCAAACAAAAAATGGCCCACTGGATTGTGGATGCCATTCTTCTGGCTTACCAGGTTCAAGGCTTACTGTGTCCCTTGGGAATGAAGGCTCTCGCATCTAGGAGTGTTGTCCCCTGGACTACTTGCTTCCATCATTAAGCACATATCCGATGGAGGACCCATTACTTGTGGTAGGTCCCTTTTTGGGTGAGCCCTCACATTTTGGTTATGTGTTCCATATGTGTTGACTCCCTATGGCAGTCCCATATGTATGTTCCTCTATGGTTCCCATGCCTTCCCATGAACAAAGCTCTGCTCTACCTCCAGTCACTGTGGTTGGTAGTCTCTCCACTAGTGCGTGGAGCCCACAACAGAGATGTCTTCCCTATGTTGTACTTCCAATCAGTGAGTCCATAGGATGTAGTATTCACCACATAATAACCATAGTGTTCCTCTCTCAATAGAGAAGAATGCTTTTGCAGCTGAAGTGTCCTATTCCCATTGTAATGGTAAGTCATCTAGGGTGAAGAGAGACTAGAGGTCACTCTCCCTGGGCGTTGAAGTTTTGCGAGTTGGTGTGTGCGCACTTGTTACTTGTTAAGCTTGCTGGCATCTGCATCAGGCTCGTAACGAGGTTCACCTAGCGTTTATTATAAGGACCCTTAGTGTTTGTATTTTGACACAACGTCAAAGAGACAGACAAGGTAGGCAAGCTCTTGGTTGCTATTGTAGCCCCTGCTCCCTGATGGAGGGAACGAAGACATTGTGTCCCTCTTGCTGTAACTCTGAACTGCCACTGATGTAGTTGAGGCACGGCTCCTCAGCACAAACCTGAATGAACAAACCTGAGTTAAGTATGCCTTTATACCCGGTTGTCTGGGTATAAGGCAGACTTTACTCTTTTATACCCAGATGTCTGGGGAGTGGCTGAGTATGCAAATTTCACCTGCCACTTCCCTTTGTCCTTTTCTGAAAACATCAGAGTTGAGGCTCCCAAGAGATACCCTAGTGTCAGAATTTCGACACAATGTCTTTGTTCCCTCCTTCAGGGAATGGGGGTTACAATAGGAACCAAGATGTTATTACACTAATGCTAAAACTTTGAAAAAATATGGCTTCTAAGTTTTTTTAATTTATTTTTAATTGCAATGATTTTCACACTTTTATTCCAAGCAATCGTACAGCAACATGCTAAAAACTCCTGAATGCCTTAACAGAACACATATCACCCTCATGCAAAATTCCAGATTTTGTGGAATCAAACAACACTGTTGAAATAAACAACAGTGACTGCACCTTTGTTTTGTCACAGGCTACAACATTTCTCATGGAAGTACTACTGAATGAATGAATCTACATTTCTCCTTTGTAAAGGAATTGAATAAAAGGAATACAGTTGAATAAAATGTATAAAAAGGAATTTAAAAGGATAAGAAGAACAGCTACAATTTAAATCCAGAATGCCTTAAGTAACTATACAGGTTAAAAACCATCCATACATGCTAAAAAACCTTTCTAAAGCTTAGCAGAACACTTCAGCAACTGCATTTCAGTGCTCTGCCAAGTACCCATACCTTTCTAGCATTGTTGCGGTGAGTTTTACATGAGTGGCAAATACCGTAACATTTTATATCTAGTTTGCTGACATTCTTTGGATATTTTTCAACCAGCTTTGTTTCCCAAACTAAACTTTCTCATTGAATTCCTGACTCTCTTTCGCCTCTAACCACTCTTTAATTGTCTTCTCAACCACCTCTTCTCTCTCTGTATCCTTTCCCTCTCATCCTTTGAGAGGTTTCTTTCTCTGTTCCACTTCACATCTCCATCTGTCTCCTACCTTCACCTCTATTTTCAGTGCTCTCGTGTTCATTTCTCCTCTCCTTTTATTCGGATTTGTGTGTCTACTTTTTCACTTAATCCTCCTCTCTGTCCTCTTGCTCTCACCCTCACCTCTCTCTCTCTCTCTATCTCTCTCTGTCTCTCTGTCTCTCTCTCTCCTGTTTCCTCAATCCCTCAATCTCTTTCTCTCTTTTGAATCATATGAAATTATATGAAGTGTATGACCTCCATCCATGATGGGAAAAGACCACTCTCACCCTATTAGCCTTTCTCTTTTCTACATTAGCATTAGCTGGCAGGTTCTGCTGCAGTATTCAAATTAATCCTTTTTCTGTGACATAAAATAGTGATATACTAATAAAATGACTGTTTTCATAGTTTTCTATGACAGCATGTTCTATTTTTTAATACTTTTATATATGCTGCAATTTAGTTTATTAAACCTTGTTGCAGACATTTCATTTCATATATTTTTAAAAATGTGATATTTCTTTATACACCATTCAAATGTTTGAGGTCAGTAAGATTAATATTAATATACATTTAAAAAAAAAATCTCTTATGCTTACCAAGGTTGCAATTATGTGATCAAGAATACATTAAAATCAACAATATTGTGAAATTATTCAAATTTAAAATATTTTTTTTTTCGGTATCACTTTACAATAAGGTTCATTAGTTAACATTAGTTAACATAAACTAGTAATGAACTGCACTTCTACAGCATTTATTAATCTTTGTTAATGTTCATTTCAACATTTGCTAATACATTATTAAAATCTTGTTAACATTAGTTAATGCACTGTGAACAAACATGAAAAAAACATTAACATTTATTTTATTATATTATTTCACAATATTACTGATTTTACTGTATTTTTGATTCAATAAATGCAGCCTTTTTGAGGATAGGAGTCTTTTCAAAAATATTTAAAAAAAATCTTACCTATATCCCAAACTTCTGAATGGTAGAGTACATGAAACATACAACAATACATCAATTTTTGGGAATTTTTCATTGTGACTCATTTCACATTTCACTCAGTACATTTGCATTCAGAACCCTGAGCCTCAAAAAGAAGATATATTCATATAGAAAAAATGGTAACACTTTACAATAAGGTTCATTAGTTAAACGTAAGTTAATATATAAACTAACAAGAACTAACCATGCAATACATTTGTTACTGTATTTACAAATCTTCGTTAACGTTAGTTTTCTATTTGAAAATAATTTATAATGTAATTTATTCCTTTGATGTTTAAGCTGTATTTTCTGTATCAGAAGCCATTACTCCAGTCTTCAACATTACATTGGCCTCCAGAATTCAGAATTATTTTTATCAATGTTGAAAGCAGTTATGCTACTTAATTTGTTTTTTTTTTTTAAACCCTCAAGCATTTTTTTCAGGATTCTTTGATGAATGGAAAAGAATCAAATGAAAGAACAGCATTTATTTTAAATACAACTCTAACCTTAACAATGTAAAAGTCTTGGCTGACACTTTTTGATCAGCATCCTTGTTGAATAAAAATATTTATTTTAAAAAATTTAACAGTTGTGTAAATTTTACATTTCTACTGACCTAAAAACTTTTGATGTTCACAAGTGTCTAATTTAGAGTACAAGTCAATTCTAATGTCAGTTTATTACATATCTATGTCATGTCAAATTATTTCCATCTCTGTTGAATTCGCTCCAAAGCCCCGTTTTCACTTTTTGCCAAAATCAGCCTCCAAATGGCTTATTTTAGCTGTATGTGCTACATACTAATTTGAAAGTATGTTACATTGAAAAATCACACACTTCACCTTTAAGTAGACCCGGCAAGATCCAGGACACTTTTCTCAGTGGTCTAGTTAAAATTAGCTAAACTCATCTTCTTCGCCAAAGAGACATATGGCTAGTCTTTCTGACTTGTGCACTTTTAGTAGTTATTCAGAGGTTTCTTAGAAACTCTGCTGGCTTTTCCTAAAAAGCACTTCATTATCTCACAAGAGAAAGAATATAGGTCAGTTTTTAGAGAAAAAAATGTCTTCTCCTTTAAACCCCTTTGGATGGTCCAAAGCAGACTTTAGTTCAAAGCCTGTTCCCTTTAGACCTCATGGTTTGGAGTGCAAGTTAAGTACAAGTTAACCCTGACACATTTGGAGCTCTGTAAGCATTTGTTCTATATGTGGGATTTCCTCTGTGAAGTTCAGTGATGTTGTCTAGTGTCACTGCATGGAGATACATGTATTTGGGTCTATTTTAGAGTTAAAAATGAGGCTTTGATCAGACAGAGAGTGCGAATGTGAGCGGGTTTGCGGCTGACAGTTCTAGGTTGCATGTGCTGGTGTGTCTCCAGAGAAAGTCTCCAGGCAGATTGGAATTGTTTAATTTAAATGTGTCAGGCAGAGATGGGTAGAAACTTAAGAGAGAGAGGGAGATTGAGAGAAACACACAGATTAATATGGAAACAGACTGGAGGGCTGCTAAAACTGGTAGCATTTAAACAGATTTTAAAGAACATTATATCTACAAACTTCTTCACACATTCATTTTGAATTTGTTAGCCTTATTTTTTCAAATATACACTACTGTTCAAATGAGGTCATTACATTTTTTAAAAGAAATTAACATTTTTATTCAGCAAGGAAGCATTTAATTGGTAAAAAGAGACAGTAAAGATATTAAGTTGTGTTCAATTATGTTAAAGATTTCTATTTCAAATAAATGCTTTTTTACTTTTTACTCATCAAAAAATCCTGAAAAAAAAAAGATCACAGTTTCTACAAAAATATTAAGCAGAATAATTGTTTTATTGATTTTGCATTAAATTCTGTGATAGCAGAATCACAAAATCCAGTAAGGACTGATAATAAGAAAAGTTTCTTGAGCACCATATCAGTATATTAGAATGATTTCTGAAGGATCATGTGAAACTGAAGACTGGAGTAATGATGCTGAAAATACAGCTTTGCCATCACAGAAATAAATTACATTTTAAAACATATTCAAATAGAAAACAAGTATTTTAAATTATAATAACATTTCATAATATTACTGATTTTACTGTATTTTTCATCAAATAAATGCAGCCATGTTGGGCATAAGAGAGTTTTCAAAACATTTTAAAAAATCTTACCAACCCCAAACATTTGAACGATAGTGTACATTAAATATCAGAGCAATTTTTTGCATGCCTCCCATGTCTTTTCATTGCGATTTATTTCATCGTATGTTTGCATTTAGAGCTCCGAATCTTAAAAGGAAAAACATTTTTGGAACCGTTCAGAATCTTAAACAATGAACTTGACATCCCTTGATGAGTTCATCCTGAACAACACTCCCCACACTCTCCACTTCCCACATAATTCTGAGGTTATGGTTTCCTAGAACAGTAGCAATAAGACAGACATCAAAGCTCTTGCAAGAGGAGACAGCCGCTGAAACTCACTGTCACACAGCCTGGAGCAGAGACCCGAGACAGAGAGAGGGATGGGCAGAAAGAGCCAGAAGGGATGAAACAAGCATAAAGAGAGATGAAGGACACTAACAGAGCTGCAGAACAACATAAGGAGTAGATGATAAAAGAAAGCGCCATACTACTAATACAACTTCAAAGTGTCTGTTTATTCTAGTACCTGTTCATGTGCCATCAAAGTGTGGCACAGTATCAAGGGATTGTGTCTCACAACATACGGTCCAGAGCACTCACTTCCACTGGCACTGAATGTTGAGTGGCAAAAGCATGTAATATCCTCCCATTTGACCATGGCTTAAGGAAAAACACTAACTTATCTGTAAGTAGACCAAGCAAACGATCACAGAAGCTCATAGCAACATAGATTATACTATGGGGTCATTTTACTTATTCTCTCTCTCTCTCTCTCTCTCTCTCTCTCTCTCTCTCTCTCTCTCTCTCTCTCTCTCTCACACACACACACACACACACACACACACACACATGTTCGTTTTGCTATCAAAGTGAGGACATTCCATAGGCGTAATGATTTTTATACTGTACAAACTGTACATTCTGCCCCCCCCACCCCACGCCTAAACTTAACCCTCACTGAAAACATTCTGCATTTTTACATTTTTAATAAAACCTTGTTTAGTATGTTTTTAAAGCTGTTTGAAAAGTGGGGACATATGAAATATCCTCATATTTCACATTGAATTTTTAATACCAGTGTCATACCCATGTCATTATACATATTTGTGTCCTGATATGTCACAAAAACGCGCACACATGCACTTTGTTGTTTTTCATTCACACACAAACACACACACACACACGTTGTGTTTTTGTGTTTTGTGGTGACTTTCCATAGGCGTAATGGTTTTATACAAGTACACACACACACACACACACACGCACTTTGTTGTTTTTCATTCCCAAGACTGCATATAACAGTGTGTATAATACATATTTGTGTGAGTGTGTGCATCTCAATTGCCAAGGGGACGTATCTTCACAGTGACACCCTAACACTTGTTTGACCAGTTTTTCACAGTCTTTCTGTCCCTGTTATCCATTGTCTGAGGCATTGACAAAGACAACTGCTGGAATGTCCTGCAGTTTTTGTATTTGAGCATCTTAATAATAATAATAATAATAATATGAAAGTTCTTTTTGATATTTTATGTACTACTGCTTTCATAACCCCTGATTGAAGATTGGTGGAAGCGAATCCTCGCAAAAATTGATGTCCAAAAAAAAAGAAAAACAACATAAGTTTATTACAGGTCAAAAAGATTCATTTTTCCAATGTGATGAGATTTCATGAAATTGAGAAGTCTGAAATTGGAACCAAATGATTTTTTGACATGTTTAGAATTGCTGGAGGCTGAACAGCAGACACGTCTAAGCGGGATGATACCATGCTTTTTTTCTTTTCAGGGAACTCTGAATCAATGTTATTATATGATATTTGCACTCACACCAGTCAGATGAAATAATTAATGCCTTTACAAATTTGTTTTTAATATTTATAGATTTTATCAGTGGTACTTGCCTAGGCTGTATATGGATTATATGCTACACACATACAGTGGGGAGAACAAGTATTTGATACACTGCTGATTTTGCAGGTTTGCCCACTTACAAAGCATGTAGAAGTCTGTAATTTTTATCATAGGTACTCTGAGTGACGGAATCTAAAACAAAAGTCCAGAAAATCACATTGTATGATTTTTAAGTGATTAATTTGTATTTTATTGCATGACATAAGTATTTAATACCTCAGAAAAGCAGAACTTAATATTTGGTACAGAAACCTTTGTTTGCAATTACAGAGATCATATGTTTCCTGTAGTTCTTGACCAGGTTTGCACACACTGCAGCAGGGATTTTGGCCCACTCCTCCATACAGACCTTCTCCAGATCCTTCAAGTTTCAAGCTGTCGCTGGGCAATACAGACTTTCAGCTCCCTCCAAAGATTTTTTATTGGATTCAGGTCTGAAGACTGGCTAGGCCACTCCAGGACCTTGAGATGCTTTTTACGGAGCCACTCCTTAGTTGCCCTGGCTGTGTGTTTCGGGTCGTTGTCATGCTGGTAGACCCAGCCACTACCCATCTTCAATGCTCTTACAGCAGGGGGACCTTGCGTGCGCTGCAGGATTTTAATCCATGATGGCGTAGTGTGTTACTAATGGTTTTCTTTGAGACTGTGGTCCCAGCTCTCTTCAGGTCATTGACCAGGTCCTGCCGTGTAGTTCTGGGCTGATCCCTCACTTTCCTCATGATCATTGATGCCCCACGAGGTGAGATCTTCCATTCTGCCCCAGACCGAGGGAGATTGACCATCATCTTGAACTTTTCTAATAATTGCACCAACAGTTGTTGCCTTTCAAGCCGCTTGCCTATTGTCCTGTAGCCCATCCCAGTCTTGTGCAGGTCTACAGTTTTATCCCTGATGTCCTTACACAGTTCTCTGGTCTTGGCCATTGTGGAGAGTTTGGAGTCTGTTTGATTGAGTGTCTGGACAGGTGTCTTTTATACAGGTAAAGAGTTCAAACAGGCGGATTTAATACAGGTAATGAGTGGAGAACAGGAGGGCTTCTTAAAGAAAAACTAACAGGTCTGTGAAAGCTGGAATTCTTACTGGTTGGTAGGTGATCAAATACTTATGTCATGCAATAAAATGCAAATTAATTATTTAAAAATCATACAGTGTGATTTTCTGGACTTTTGGTTTAGATTCTGTCACTCACAGGTGAAGAGTACCTATGATAAAAATTACAAACTTCTACATACTTTGTAAGTGGGCAAACTTGCAAAATCGGCAGTGTATCAAATACTTGTTCTCTCCACTGTCAATGACACCTCGAATTATGCTTCTTTTTTAGGAAAGGTGTGCTATTTTTTTTTTAAGTTTATGCTTCTAATTAGTATATTTTGTTTGAATATGTAAAAATATGTAAGTATGTTGGTTTCATATATTTTGCAGCAGTCATGAAATATAAGTTCAAAGGAGTTGAATCAAAGGAGCTGATTCTGTAAATTTCATCTTTCATAATTTAAATTATTGAAAATTTCTCATGAATATTGAAAAAAACGTCTTACATCAAAAGGGTTTTTCTGTAGTTAATGTAATTCCTTAGTTTTTTAATAAAAATGTAGTTTAAAATTGACAATAACATTGTACCATCCAACGCTTTTTTGCACTCATTAATGAGATGTTCGTCAGATACAATGTGGTTTTAGCTGAAAATTTATGATGGTTTCATAAGCTCACGTTCTACTGGGTCAAACTTAATTTAAAAGGTATCGGCAGTGTTTAATTATTTATGAAAAGTGACTTTGTTGATCATACCCCCTCTGCTTATAAGACAGGTATGAAGAGGGAACAGGCAAGAGAGAGTTGGGGTTTGGCTCTTTACCCTCATTCTTAATCTAGAGTCCTGATATTCCTCAGTACTGTACTCTAAACACTGGAGCGATAAAGTTCACAAGAATAATGTATCTTTCTCTGTGTTGAAATGAGTTGGAATGAATGCGAGGGACAAAAATGAGAATGTACAAGCTAAATGACTGAGGAACAGTGAAACAGACTTAAAGAGCAAGATGCTCAGTGATGTAAAGGTCAAGCAAGCAAAGCATTAAAAGTTCACCCCAGTAGCCATTAAAAATACAGAATTAGCTGTCACATAAATCATCTCACAGCATCACTGTCACATTTTATTCCTGTAGGAATCCTACAATCTCATAAGAGATATGAGCTAAGGGGAAGAATTTCTATGATTCTGGTACTCCTCTTTAATCAGTCCATGATATCCCACAACCCCTTTCTCATCTCCCGCAAGTCTCAAAAGTACATGCTTTTGAAGAAGGGCCAGATCATTAGTCTATGGGCTTATCCAGCACATTTTGAATGCTCTGCCACTGGCGCTTGTGGGCTTGTGGACACAATGACACTGTCAAATATAATTCGCTTGCTAATCTCAGTGGCACGGCAACAATTGCACAGGAGTAGCTAAATAGCTCACTAAAGAAAGAAAGGTTGGCAGTGGTACGCTCTCAAACTAACAGCCTTTACTCTCATTATAAAAATGTATTGTTAAATGGCATGTGGTCTGTTTTCTTTTCTCTTGCTTTCGAATTCAGTCGTTTCTGTGTATAAAACCTGTGAGAGTTAGTTGATCATTTTGACATATAGCTTTTTACATTTGAAATTGTTAAACCGTGGTTTCACACTGTTCATACTTAATACTGGGTATTCAGGTTTCAAGATTTCTTACTGTTTACCTTTAAATCCTGGTTTAACGTTCTTGTTTTCATTTATGAGACCAGTTTACAATGTTCAATTAATGTAATTGACCTCATAATATGCAAATGAGAATGTAGGTTGTGACTGGCCTGCAACCGCAAAAGCTTTAAGGTATTCATAACCCAGTGTTAAAAGCAGTGCAATTCATCAACATTATAAGTGTTGAACTGTTGATTTACTCACAGTTAAAAGTGGCCTTAGTCCTGAGTTGAAAAAAAGAAAAAAAGCCAGGGTTGTGAGCAGTGTGAGAAAACATTTGTGTCTTTTTCTCTTTTTTTACTCCTGCTTTTACATGTTGCTTTGATATGTTGTGATTGAGCTGAAAATGCATTTTTTTTCTCTCTTTCCCAGGGGCTCATTGGAGAGAAGTACGGCAGCATTCGGGTCCCAGGAGAGGTGGAGTCAGCCGAGTTTGAGATGATCTTGGATGCAGCGGTGGAGGCGGGACTAGACACACGGATCTTGGAGGAGTGGTACTGTCGTGATGAGAACTCGGTCCCGCCTGCCTACTACTTAAAACCGAAAGCTGAGATGCTGAAGAACTACCAGAACTCTGTAAGTAGAGCAGGAAGGTATAAAGAAAAGAGAGAATGTATTTGAAGAATTCTCTGTGATCTCTTAGGATTTCAGCTTTTAGAAACTATGAAATTCTTTCATTATAATTAAAGTATATCGGATCCCTGTTGGTGCTAAGAAAAGAACAAAGAAAGGAAATCAATCCTTTTAAAGCGCTAGCACGATAAAAATATAGAGAAAATTTTGATTGATTATTTTTTTCTTACATTGTCTTGGTTAACAGAGTTGAATGAATGAAAAAAAAATGAAACTTCTTCCTCTGCATCACATCGTTCAATCGTCTGTAAGCTTTTTAAATGTTTTTGAAGGAAGTCTCTTATGCTCACTAAGGCTGCATTTATTTTATTTGATCATTTGATTTATTTTAAAATGTAATTTATTCCTGTAATAGCTAAGTTGAATTTTCAGCAGCTGTTACTCCAGTCTTCAGTGTCACATGATCCTTCAGATAACATTCAAATATTTATCATTACAGTTGAAAAAGGTTGTGCTGCTTCATATGTTTTTGTTTCCATTTGTGGAAGAGTAGAAAATTCAGAAAGAACAGCGTTTATTTAAGCGATTATTTTTTTGATTAAACGATCTAAAAATATTTTACATGTTGAATTGAATATCAGCTTAACAAATTTAATTGTTGAATACAGTTCAGAGGATGTCACGACCTCTGAGGCGAGACAGGCTAAAGTATTATTTGCTTTTTAATTGTCTCGTGTTAAACTGCACTGTACAAGAGGATAACATGCAATTGTTTCATTAAAGAGCTATTTCTACCTGATCTTACCATTAAATTTAGTTTTGTTAGACGTGAGTACACACAATTTTTCAATTTCAAGTTCACCAACATTAATCTACTAACTCCCCTGACTGCTTTGTCAGACAAAATGGCGGATTCTGGGTTATGATTGGTCAGATCGCCTGTCAATCAAACTGCCTGCGAAGGGTAAATTGTGTAAACAACAAATGCAATGGAACATGAATTTAAATTAGACTAATAACACCCAAAACAAGATAGGGGACTTTACCGCCTCATTTCAGAAGTCTAGCACACACCACTGCTTCTGAGGTACATGAGAGGGCAGTTGCTACATACGGCTTCCAGCTGACCTGACTCAGTGCCTGACCGGTGCTGTTTCGGTTTTATATGTAGAGCTGTAGAAATGGCAGGCCAGAGAGAGAACACCTTTCAACGCCTATAGAGTTTATTAGCTTCATAAATTCAGTTTGCCTTTCAGTCAACCTTACTGGGGCTTTCTCTTCCTTTCTTATACACACACAAACTCGGTCACGTTGGTTGCAGCAAGCAGAGTTGAGAGGCAGGATCTAATTCAGCAGTCTCTTTAGTTAACAATACAAACAAAATAACAGTAATGCATCAACACTGGATAAACGGTGGAGAACAAGACACATGCCACCAACTTAAACAGAAAATTGGGGCGATATATACACTGAGTGAGCTAATTAACTGGAGCAGAAACAGGTGCGAATCAGAATCAGAAAGCATGGAAACAAACAAGCAAAGGGAACACAGGCAAAGGGGAACAGAACAGAACCAGAACACAATGAACCAAACATACTCCTGACAGTTTCACTCTCTGTCACACACAGACACACACACACGCACGCACACACACAGAGAGAGAGAGAGAGAGAGAGAGAGAGAGAGAGAGATCATATAGTGTGTGTATAAATCAGGTTGTAACGCAGAGTGGCTGCAAATTGAGAAAGCATCTATGAAGCTGAGGGTCTCTGTTGGAATAAAATGAGAAAAGCAGCAGGGACTGAGTTTCTACCTGCACTCAGCAAAAACACCCACTGAGCTCTCTCTCTCTCTCTCTCTCTCTCTCTCTCTCTCTCTCTCTCTCTCTCTCTCGCTCTCGCTCTCTCGCTCTCTCTCTCTCTCTTTCTGTCCTCTATCTCTCTGGTAGGTGACTGGGTTCATGACAACATTTCCTAAAATATTACTTCAGTAACACAGTGTGTCTGCTTTCACTTTCTCTGTTCAGGCAGACAGAGCAATTTGTATTGTTAGGTAAACTGGTAAATTGGAACACTTTTGACATCCTCCTACATTACATCGGGTCCCTGTGGTCACAGAAATATTAGGAACTTTAAAAATGTTGATTTCTAAACCAAAATTTCATGGAAATGTATTTTTTTTTCTTGTTACACTGTACTTGACTATGAAATATTTATAAAACATCTGACCATAGTTTTTGGCAAGTGCGTTATAAAATGATAAAATCAAAAACTGATCTAAATCTAACTCAACTGCATCTTTCAATGCGAAGGTAAGTTAATTCCTATATAGCTGCTATAGGTAAATAACTAGAAGAATAACAATGTCCAGTAAACTTTGTGCTACAAACCAGTGTGTTTGAGTATGAACTATAAATACAACAAATGACAACTTTGCAGTATCAAGCAGCATGACAAACTGCTTTAGTCCAGCTAAAATAAGTGACTGATACAGGAAACCAGAATTAATTTAGTAAAGTTATTCATGAAGTACAAAACTAAAATAATGTAGAAGCTGTGGCACAGCAGTTTCAGGGTTTATTAACTATATTAATATTTATTTGTATATAAATAGGCTATACATAATTAATAGTCATGTTCTTGGCACATAATGTTTAATTGATTTGACTTGGTATAGAGCAGTGCAAATATTATATTAGTGACTATTAAGGTGCGGCCACGTTAGTGAAATTTGTAGACAAAAAAATCCATTGTCTTTTGTCAATAGTGTAACGATTTATGAAGCACAGCTCACAGAGAAGTCACTTTCAATCAAGCAACAGGATATGATGTTGGTTTTCTTTTTCTTTTTTGCTTTTTTATAGGATGAAATGGACAATATCCAAACAATAGAACCTTAAATAATTCGATGACTCCATATGTTCTTTTACCCCACAGATGGAGTCAAGCAGCGTAGCAAAATCAAAGAACGACAAGGCATGGAGGGCAGTCTCAGAGGAAATCAAGAGGATCTTCAGAACCTCTGTTTTACAGCTGCAGGAGAAGGGGACCATGAAGAGCGATCAAGCCAAGAAATTTCTCTGCTCGGGTAAACTTATAGTTACAGTTATGACTGAGTTCACAGCTAATGTTATTTTACATTCAAGGCTTTAAATGCCTGAGTGGGTTTGGAATGTGTTTTGCTGTACATTGCAACTTCTATTAGTGTGAACATTGACAGTATATGCAAACATATATATATATATATATATATATATAGATATAGATATATACACAAAGTATTCAAATTTAAATCACATTTTCACTGAGATGAAAGTCCACAGACTAATGATTATACTACAACTTGATACTCCATATTATTCTTTTCTTAATAACCTCCATTTTCTATGAGTAGTTTTACTCACAATGTGTTTTGATTCATCTTAATGTTACCACTCTTAACAATCGCCACCTTCTTGCTGATTTAGTGCTTCTGTTGGGGAGAAGAACAAATGCATACTTGTTTATCAGTCATCTTTACTGTCACTGTCAACACTGACTGTTTGAAACAGGCCATTGTCATAGCTCTTCCGACATTTACTGTTTTGCTAACAGCACTCTGAAAAACAATTAGCTACCTGAGATATGTCAATGTCAGTATACGTTAGAATCGAGAGTGTTGTCATAGGGATGTCATTACACTGCTCTGACTGGGTACAGTAGTTTAAAAAGCTGTTCACATAAAGCTTTTATACACATATGCTTTTACAATCACTTATAAGGCCTGTTCAATCTTTTCATAATATTTAATGTCAAATCCAGTTTTTTACAATTGCTAGGACACATTTCTCAATACTTACACCACTTTTTATTCACACAGTGAGCACAACAGCTGTCTGAGAGCTAATCTGTGCATCATTTATAATTACTTTTGAACAAAATGCATTCAATAACTACATCTTTTAAAAGACATCAGTTCTTTTCTCACTTAGACACAACCACCGCCAAAACTATATGTACCTACAGGCCAATTTGCAAGTTTACCTACTCTTTCAAAACTGTTAAACTTAAATTCAAAAGCTTACGTTATACAAAAATTAATAAGTTAGCAATTTGTCACATTTCTACAGTAATGCCATATGGAAATATACATAATTTGAAAACATTGACCATGTAACAAACTAAATTCTAAACAGTAGAGAATATCATTCTTGATTTGTAAAGAAATTCTACATTAGAAAACGTTTTGTAATGCTACCTGTCGTTAATGTTTATAGGTCATTTTTTCACAAATTGTGTTTGTTTGGTGACAACTTTTGCTCGTGTTGATATAAGAAGAAGTTGTTTTGAGAATATAAGTGTTTTAGTAGTCGTAGTACATTCTGAATTTGAAATTAAATGCTGTGCCAAACCGAATATTGGTTTGTGGCAAGCAGGGTGAGGCCGAGGGCCGGTGCCGTGAGTGTTAATGAGTGTCATCTGCGTGCCACACCGGTCTCGAGTCCCTCACGGACGCCACATACACAAAAACAAAACATAACGTAAAATAGTTCAGGCCTGGTCCTCTTTCATCCTTCACTGTCGTTGCTCCTCCATTAATGCTACCAGAATTCCTCTGCGAGAAACTCGCCCCGTTCCCACAGCCCTTGGCCTCGTCCTGCTTGCCACATAGTTATTAGGACTGTGTGAAGAGTTTGTGTGTTTGTGTGCGCATGTTTTTGTGATTTATGAGGACACAAATTTGTGTAATGACATGGGTATTATACTGGTATTACAACGTAAACAGGAAATATGAGGACATTTCATGAGTCCTCATATTTAAAATAGCTTTAAAAACATACTAAACAATGTTTTATTAAAAATTTAAAAATGACGAATGTTTTCTGTGATGGGTAGGTTTAGGGGTAGGGGTAGTGTAGGGGGATAAAATTGTACAGTTTGTACAGTATAAAAACCATTATGCCTATGGAATGTCCTCACTTTGATAGCAAAACCTGTGTGTGTGTGTGATTTGTGTACAACACAATTTGTGAAGCAATTTCCAAGCAGCAGCCAGCCACATCAAGGAAATCAGACAGTCTTAGAAGGCGCAATTTAGCTCTAAACGCTTCAGTGGTGCTTGATGCTTAACATTTAGGTTGTTTGTCTATAGAATTACATGTAAAATTAAAAAGGCTGAATCATGCAACAGTGTCATAGTTCATAGATTTATGGTTTCAGGCAGAGGTTGCATTCAAAGCTCATAATGAATGTAAATGTTATTTTTATCCCGCTCTTGAAAGTCATTGTGACTAAATTAAAATTCGGCTGCATAAGCCAGCATAAGAGGAGATCTAATCAGGCTAACTTAATTCTTCCAGGTTAATCCAATATTCAGTGATACAGTTAAGTCTCATCACCATACCCCACATTAGAGACAGTGGGTCGGCACCGGAGAAAGAACAGATTTACTGCTCGCTCTTTTATGTCATTCTGGGAGCACGGGCTTATAATTCAATCACTGATACAGTTAAGTCTTCATCTCAACATGCAGTAGATATGAAACAACCACATTCAGAGGCTCCCCGAAGAGAGGCATTTCTTTCTAATGCGAAGAGTAATTTGCTCTTAGAGGTTCCTTTCATTAAAACTGAGGTCTTCTGTCTGACTTCAGAGCATCAGTGAGTCTTTCCCTGAACTGCTTGTGTGCCCTCTCTGATGTCTGACGAATGTGGCATCACTGGAAATAGGTATTGCATTGCAGGTTGCAAACATCTCCCACTGTATTCATCAAAAAAAAAATGCAAGTGATCTCTGAGAACAAAAATAAATCAGATCAGATTGCCTCTGTCTCCTCTTGATGTTTTTATTTTGTAACACTAGACATCACATGTATTGACAAAAGATCAAGTTTGATCTAGTATGTATTAAATTTATTACATTAAATGTATAAATTATAACATATTTTAAAAAGAAGTTTTTAACTAACCATTGAATGACTGCAAGGATTGTATTTGAGATAAGAAAAATAAATAAAAAATAAAAAAGCCCAAATGAAAAGACCCACAAAAACACTGTTTAGTATTGGAGGAAAATTCAGAACTGTAACAACATTATTTTCCATAAATGAGGGGAAAGAACTTGTGCAGAGTGGATTCGCATTGACTGCTCCAATTACTATGGAGATTCAATAGTGAAGTATGCATGCACTAACATTATAGCTTCAGGAAATACACCACATTCTACAAAATGATAATCGTATAAAATATTGAGTTCAGTGGTTATGAAAAGCCAGAAGTGATACAATTGGTGCACGTTGCTTTAGTGCTTATTTTGAATATGTAATGTACTTGAATGGTACTAATATATTTTTATATCTATACATTTGTCATATATTTTGGGACCGGAAAAAGAAAATCAGTCCCACTTTATATTAGGTGTCTTTAACTACGACATTCTAACATTAATAATTTGATACAATGCACTTCCTGTGTACATGCATGTTGTACTTATATTTTAAAAATACCTGCATGTAAATACAGCTGTAATTAATTTCTGTAATTACATCTATAATTGCACTGTTGACTCTTCCCTTACACCTTAACCCACCCTAAAACCTATCCATCTCACCAAACCTGTCCCTGAACATACCCATATCCCATCTCAATAGAATACAACATGAACTCAATAAGTACATTGTACCTATTGTTGATGTAAGTACATAGTAGTTAAAGACACCTAATATAAAGTGTGACCAAAAAATCCTCAATGAGTTGAACCCTATTGGGTTTTTTTTAACATGTTTTCTATTTTGATTACTAATATCAGAGTGTGAGGGAAACGCATATGATATTTAAATGAGTAAACTCCTTTCCTGGGGGATTTACTACAGCCGTTTACTTGCCGTCTTTGCATCCCTCTCTCTTCTCATTTACAAAACAAGCTGCAAGTATGCGATACTAAGCTGACGAGGTTGGCAGGCTATCGCTGGAATGCTGCCTTTTGAGGTCTTTGATAAAACCAGGCAAGGCTGGATTAAGAGATCATATCACTGTTTTTCTTAAAGGCGGCTCAGAGAGATGGATCTAATCATTTGCTAAAGACTGGCAAATGTGGGGGAAGCGCTAACCTCATGACATCAAATTAAGTGTGTTTTCTGAAAGTGCCACTGAAGTGTTTTGGGAGTAAATAGTGGCAGAGATGAAAACCATGAATGAAGCTAAAACATTCTGTCATGCAGAACTGGATAATTATTATGCTCTCTCTGTTTTCTCCTGTCTTTTAGCATTAGAGGATGAACTGGATTTCGCATTAGGCAAGCAGACCCCTGCCTTCCTCAAGAAATGTGTATGCTACATCCGGAAGATATCCAACTTTGACCGTTTCGCTAAACTCCCCGAGATGGCACGCTATATGGACATCGTTGTGAGCGCTGACCGTGTCATGAGAAACCAGGAAGCCTATGAGCGTCTTCTGAAGGTCAGAGACGAGTTCATTCCGACGGTGGTGGCAGCGTCCAATCTTCGAGTCTACTCCTCGGTCACTCACTGTGACATGAAACTCGGCTACTCGCAGGAAGTAGAGAGCCACTACGTCGAAGGTCTGTGTAAACAGTTTTATGAAGACATGGTGGATATCATCCAGGCCACAGTCCAACAGAACTTTGACACAGAGACAGATACACTCTATGACGAAATCATACAGCATCTGTCACTGTGCAAGACGTTTTCATCTTTTTACGTGTACAAGAGTGAAGCTTTGGACATAGTCCAGGAGTACCTGTACCCCTCTAAAGGTGGTCGAATAACTCCCCTAGTGGTGTATGGAGGACCCTGCACTGGAAAGACCTTGTTACTTGCTGAAGTGGCAAAACAGGTGAAAAGCATGTATAGTATGAATATATGTGTGTGTGTGTGTGTGTGTGTGTGTGTGTGTGTGTGTGTGTGTGCGGGGGTGTAGAAAGCAAGTGTGAACATACTGACCTGCTTTTTAAGGCCATCTGGATGCCAGCACATGTTAGATTAATGCTGCAGGATGCCTGTATTTTGCCTAAAGCTGTTCTTTGCTTCCTCTGACTTAATATCTGATGTCATGGCATGAGATTTAAATTAACATTAAGGTATTTTGGGCTACTGTTACATGAACTTGTCAACCATAAAAGGATTTTTTGTATTCCCATGAGTATCTGGAGGCACATAGTAATCCAAAAACAGATCATTGCATTTATAAGCTTAAAAAATCGCTGATATAATTTAATTGATAATAATAATTAGATATATCTTTCAGCTTAAGCCAATATTTAGCGCTTTTGGAAATCAGCGGTGTATGCGTGTGTCATGCGTTGACGGTCAGAGTCGACTGTGTTGATAAGTTTGGGGGCGAGGAACAAAGGAGGAAGGGTAGTGTTGACATTTCCCATCACCCATGGCAACCCATCATAGACCTCAGCCTGTAATGTTAGTTCACAGATGATGAGCCTGGGGACCTTGACTAAATCCCTCGTCCTTGCTTATGTTCTCTCTCTCTCGCTGTCCTTCTATGTAACATACACACTACAGAGACACTCTAAAATATTTGTATATGAAATGTAATTTACATGGCCACACACTGTGTGCATGTTTTATAATCAATTACTTACTCCTAGCAAGATCTCATGTTTGGTATTTGCTAGCATGTTTTACACTGCCCATGTCAGTGTAGTACTGTACTAAGAATCATGCAGCCAGTATGAGCACAGTGATGCATTCAAGCAGCAATCTGAACACACACACACTCCCCTTGGCTAATCACACAAATGCAGAGTCCTCTTGAAAATGGTGGCTTCGGAAAAGCATTTTATCATTAATTGTCAGCCTCTCCAGACAGAGATAAATAATATTTCATGTTTCACTGAATCACAGCTGGGGGCACCTTTTAACCACATCCAAGAAAGTGGTATTGTGCTAAGGATGAGGGAACAATTCAAACTGATTTAGAAAATCCTTGGCACAAGAAATCCAGTGCTGACTCAATTGCTGTTGAGCACATTTGATTATTTGGTTTACAGTCATTCATCTTGGTTTTCCATCCTCACACTCTGAGTTGTTAAGGTTAGTGTACATTGGATCTACTAAATAATGGATGGACTCGAGTCACTCATGTTTTGTTTGCCAAAGTCATACTTATAGGTCACAGCAGTTCCAGTGTTTTTACAAGAACAGGACACAGGATCCTGTTAAACACTAAATAATAATGTGAACAGTTGCATTTTGTGAGGATCATATCTATTTTCAAACAACCAAGTTACTCAAATTAAAATGATCAGTTTTATACAAAATAACATCTTAAGCTTGTCCTAATTGTATATATCCTAATTGTAAATATTATACTTAACATACTGGAGAACATTCAGTAAACTGTACATGAATGCTGTATTTCTGAGCTTCTGTTTCATTTTCATTTGTTTAGGCCTATTCGTGGCTACAGAAAGAGATGGGACCAGAAACAGACCCAGTGGTCATTGTAAGATTCATCGGCTCCACTGACTTCTCTGCTGACCTCCGCACCCTGCTACAAAGCATCTGTGAGCAGATTGCCATCAACTATCGGTGCCTGATCCATTTCTTGCCAAACAAGATCCAGGAGATGAGGGAACTGCTGGTGAATTTGCTTGGGGAGTCATCATTCCACCGACCTCTTGTCATCATTCTGGATGCCTTGGAGCAGTTGTCAGATGTTGATGAGGCCCGAAAGCTGTGGTGGCTGCCTGTCCACCTACCACGTACAGTCCGAATTGTAGTGTCCACCCTGCCCAACAAGCATGGGATACTGCAGAAACTACGTTGCCTGATACATGACGAGGATGGCTATGTTGAATTGATGCAAAGAGATCGTAAAGCTTGCAGTCAGACACTTAAACAGCAGCTTCTCGGTGTCAAAAGGAAGGTGACATCTGGCCAACAGATATATGTGAATGAGGCAATGGCTAAATGTACACTGCCCATGTTTGTCAATCTCATCTACCGAGAGGTAGTTCACTGGCGGTCACACAAGGATGTGGATGACAAATCGTTGTGTTCCACAGTGCACGAAAGCATTGAGCAGCTTTTCTACTCTATTGAAAACAAGCTTGGCTCACGCTTTGTCATTCGGGCACTGGGCTACATCACGATGGCACGGGCAGGCCTGACAGAGCTGGAGCTAGAGGATATTTTATCTCTGGACAACAGTGTCCTTGGGGACATCATGGTGAGCTCTAATCTTAAAAGCCCGTTACGTATTTCTTATGATTTCATAGCCCGGCTAAAAGAAGAACTTGAAGGTTATTTAGTGGAGCGTCAAGTCCGTAATGTAACACTAATGGTGTGGGCAAATCGCCATCTTCATCTCATAGCACAGAAGCTATACCTCAGTAATGAAGAAGATGTGCATCAAATGCATAGCCTCTTGGCTGAATACTTCCTTGGGGCATGGGCAGGTGGTAGAAAGAAGATATTCCACTGTGACAATAATCATTTTGCTTCACTGAATATCTCCCAGCATCGAAACCCTCATCAGCAGCAGAGCCTTCATGGCCATGACAAAGCTTCTGCTGACAAGCACTCTTATGACAGGCAAACACCCGAACAACCCTGGGTGTTCCAGTGTAACTTGCTGGAGCCGGACATCTTCTTTGTCAACCACCGAAAGATGACAGAGCTCACATACCACCTGACAAGGAGCGGCCGAACAGATGATCTCATGTATGGTGTCATCATGAACTTTAGCTGGCTCTACACTATGATAAAGATAGGGCAGTTTGACAAGGCCCTGTCAGATATTGACCTAGCTTACAGCTACACACAAGAAAAAGAGCTAAAGTTTCTCGCAACCACGCTCCGCAGTATAAAGCTCAAAGTGACAAAGAATCCTGCATCTCTTTCTGCTGAGCTACAGCAAAGGCTCCTTCCGGTTGTCACATCCCTTCCCAAGCTCAGACACCTACTTCTTGAGTGTGACAAGGACGGTCCAAAATACTGCTCCATTGTGCCACTGCATTCTTCCATGGATGTCACTTACAGTCCTGAGAGATTACCACTCTCTTCTAGCTATATGCAAATTGTGGAGATTCTGCCTACATTAGCTCCAAACATAGTCATTGCAGCCCTCGAGGATGGATCCGTCAGCACGTGGGATGTTGAGAGTAGACAGCTGCTAAGACAGATAGACACAGCAAGGTCAGTTGTTCTTGGCATCAGATTAACCACAGATGAGAAGTATCTGGTAGTGGCCACTACAAAAAATACACTGCTCATTTACGATAACCACAAGTCCTGTTTGTTGTCTGAGGTCGAGGTAAAAGGGTCCAAGCACTGTGGCATCACTGGCGGGGTGGCGTTCATCAATGGATTCACCTTGTCCAGCCACCATGCCTTAGCTTGGTTGGAGGCAAGCAAAGACGTCAATGTAATTGATTTGCTCTATGGCTGGCCGTTGTATCAGTTCCATTGCTGGTATGAGGTAACCTGTGTCCAGTGTTCCCCAGATGGATTGTATGCTTTCTGCGGACAGTATCTCAACACGACCACCATATTCCACCTTGGTAGTGGGGACAAGCTTGCTACAATGACTTCTGAATTCTCCGGTGGTTTTGTTAAGTCAATCCTGATTCTAGACACAATCAATCAAATGGTGATGATCGACAATGAGGGCAGTCTCTCTGTGTGGAACACCAAAGATATCCTAAATCCCAAGCTAATGGAGGATTATGACTGCAGAGGAGATGAGAGTGAGGTAGTGGGCATAGAGCTCTCAGAGGATCAGCGATCCATCCTCATCTGCAAAGCAAGAAGCATTGAGGTGCTGGACACCAAGATTTGGAAGATGGCAGAGAAGTTTAAGGCCAAGCGAACCGAAAAGTTTGTGGCGGCTGTTCTCTCCAAGAATAGCCAAAGTATTATAGCCTCCATGGAGAATACATCATCCATATTTGTGTGGAGGAGAGACAGTGGGCAGTGCATGGCCAGCTTGATAGAGATATCCGGAGCCATTGTAAAGCTGATCAAATCAACACACCATAACTTGCTGCTGTCTGTGGCCAGCAGTGGCGTGCTTTCTGTGTGGGACATCGACATTATAACAGCCATGTCGAACATTGATAAAACTGGAAAACCTATCCAAACCCTGCAGCTCTCTGGCCGGGAGGATTTTGTATACACCACGGATGGGTCGGAGGTCATTCACAAGTGGAACTATAGCACAGGTTTCATTGAGATGGTGTTCAAGCACGAGGGACTCGTTGAGAACTGCGTCCTGACGACATCAGGTGACCTTATGGTGACATCTGATGATAAAAGTAGTCAGTACATCTGGCATACGACCACAGGGGAGAATATATTCCGTATCAATGGCCAGAGGATCTCGCAGCTTCTCATCACGCACAATGATCAGTTTGTTGTGTCCCTCTGCGAGCAGAACGCCTCTCGTGTTTGGAGGCTCGCCACTGGTCACAAGGTGTGCAACATTCTGGTAACACTCCAGCATGCCCTCATTACCACAGCAAACACATTCCTTGTGGGCGCCAACAAGAATAAGCTGTTGGCTGTTAGCTTGTGGTCAGGCAGTGTTTCCAAAAAATTCATCTGTGACGATGGGATCACAATTGTTAACTTCAAGTTAATCCCTGACAGTCCAGATTATGTTGTCTTCATCACCTCCACCGAAACGGTTTTCATCTGGAGTGTCGCTGATGAGTCCGTGTGTAGGCGGGTGCAGCTGCCCAGCAACTTCTTAAAGAACCTGGAAGATTTCCAAATATCACCAAATGGAAAGTTGGGCATTGTGTCGAAAGGTGATGAGAACATCAATGTCCTAGACCTGCACAGTGGTAAACTACGTCTGGTCCATGCTGCTGGCATAATATGGCGGCAAAAGCTGTCACGGGATGGACGCTACTTAGTGTACATCTGTTTCCGGAGTTGTGATGAAGATGATGATGCAGGTGTGGTTTCAAGTTTGATTGTCATGAGACTGGCAGATGGTAAGAGCATCGGGACCTGTTCCCTCTACAAAACGCCAACCTATCTGTGCCTATCACAGCGAGCTCTTAACATCATTGTGGGATTCGAGGATGGCAGCATTGGCACCTACACAGTTGTAGACCGTGTGGATGCTGCTCTGAAAATCAAAATCGCCACCTCAAACAGTCGGCAAATCGTTAACAATGCCTCACAGAAAGTACGACCCAAGTGTAGCACCAATGCCTTCAAGACCATTGCTGACTGTGTGTGGAGAGAATCCACTGAGGTTTTCTCTCGGGACAGTCCTATCAATGTGTCTGACAGTGGGGAGCCAGAGACCACAACACCCACAAAGAAAACTGAACTGCTGCAATGAGAGCGCCCTCTGTAGGACATTATGGGCATAAAGGAACAAGGCCAGGTTTGGATACAGGTGATTATTGTTTACAGCAACTTTGATTCAGCTGCACAGATCAGTTCTCTGGGTAACAACAGCAACTGGCCAATTGCTATTAAGCTGCACTTAAGCTGCAATCAATCACCTTGATTTGTCTTATCCATCATCAACTTACTGTCATGCTGAATTCAATATCATATTAAGGTACAAATTAAATCGAATCAAATGCCATTCATTTCAAAAGCCAGTTCAATCGGCTTTATGATATGTTCTTCCTTCTCATGTGTATGCCAATGTGGCCATATAGTTCAGATTTTGTATGAGTTTAGTCAAATCAAGCCATAATGTCACTTTACACAGAAGCATAGAGAAATGTAATACATTTGTAGCCATATAAGTGTTGCTGCCTTTTTTTTTCTTCTTCTTCTTTTTTTGAAAATGTTAATTTGTGTCTGTTTATTAACGTCCTCTGGTACTGTACTAAAATGGAAACTTATGTACATACGTGTACATATCTATTTTGGCTGCTGCAGTTTGTGCAACTACTTAAAAATGTTACGTTGTGCTAAATGCAATCAAAGTGAGTGCCTGGATTTTAACTTTTTCTTTGTTACAGAAACTGATAAAGAAAAAATTGCAGGGAATTTATAAACAAAAATGGTACAAATATTCATCATTACGATAAACATTCAGCATACAATGAATGCAAATTTGGTTAATCTGGACTTGCAGCATCTAAATGAGGATCATTTGAAAGTATATTTCAGTATTAAGAGTATAGTCTGGAGTCATTATGAGCTTCTTAGTAAATTCAGAATGCATTCTAGACTTTTTCTGACCGGAGTGCCATGGAAGTCCATGTGTGGCAGTTGCTCTAAATGACAGACAGTAAATCCAAGATATTAACACTCTTCATGGCATTACTTTTAAAGAATGTGTAACTCATTGTATCAAATGACGGTACAACCGTACCAAGCTACAAATGTCGAGTTTTGATTTGAGGACTGAACCACTATTGAATAGTCACGTGTAGCATCTCACCAAGAGTATCTACGCCTTAACAGTTATACAAATGTGTATTTGTAATTGTTAGCTCATGTTCTTTGTGAGGTAAAGGTTGAATGTGTGCTTGAAAAAAAATAATACTTTGTACTTTCATGTTATAGGTGACTTAGAGATATTTACGAATAGACTATTATCATAAACAAAGTTTATTTATAAATGGTGTTTGCCAAGACAGTGTTTGGTGGTTGCACTTTATTTTAAACGGGTCGTTCACCGAGGTTGACTTCTAATAGGCGTGTCACGAATGCTAACCGTACGATTTTTGCCTTCAGTTCTCTGGCATGTCACAAAAGAAAGTAGTTTCAACAAAACGATCAGCCATGCCCCATTCAAACTCTTTTCCCCATAACTCAAGGGCTATTCCGTCAAATTGTATGTTTACCTCTGGAAATACTGACACATTGGCCCATTCACAACCCACAACCTGTAGCAGTATTCAGGTGTGATTACCCTCTCCCACTGAAGTGTTTATAACCTATAGATATCATACAATATTTGCCAAAGTCTTACTTATTAGTTATTTAATTATAATTATTATTTGTTTTCAGAATGTTAAATGGTGTTGTGACCTACTCGTTACTTTTCTGGACTTTTCTGGCTTTGTTGTGTTTTCTAGCATAACTAGGAAAAAGAACATACATTATCTTTGCTAAGATATTGACAAAGTCCATCTCTATTATATTGGAATGCCAGTTTTAGAGTATATTTGAATGTGTCGATATGAGAGCAGTTGAACAGTATATTATATGTTATGTAACTTGAATGACTTTTAATTACATACGTTTGCAAAACATAGTTCACATACTGGTATTGAATGTGTTTATTGTATTATTTGTATTGTCAAGATTGAAGATCCCTGTTTAGAGATATATATTTTCATAAATGTTGTACTTACATTTTGTTACAAAGTTGTTGAAGTATTCTGGGGGAAAATATATAGAAAAAAATGTGTCTGAAAGCAATATGACTTAGTGTGTATGCATTGTTTGTATGGAGCATTTTAATGTAATAAAATGGTTTTCTTTCTGCCTCTAAAATGTCATTACTTTTAATTGGATCTTATTTTGGAAAGAAAATGTTGTTTCTTTGAGAGGTCAGAGTGGTTTATGTAAAAGTAGCCTACTTCGTTTTTTTTCAAAAAAGCTATTACACCTTTTGTTGTCACGCTGAAACTAATCTTTCTTGATTTAACTTTTTTTTATCACACTGATCCCTCATGAGGTATATTGTTTACACGAGAAACACTTTGTTAAAAAGATTCCCTACATGGCACGATCAGAAGCTGAGACGTTGAATGATTTGGATTTTACTCCCCTGTGCAGTGCGCAAACTTAGTGTGTTAAACGTTTTGCAAACTGTGGGCAGGTGCTATACCATATCAATATTTCAATTACTGCTTGCACACACCTGGATTCTCTCGCACACGTGTGCAGCAGTGCAGGCTCCGACACAAACACCGCCGTAAACAAATTGTAGATCAGGCTAGGAATGCTGGTGTGTGGTCTCTATGGAAACTGAACCCTCGGTGGCATCTGCCCCCTGTCGTGATGACTATGGAACTGGCATATCAACATAGTGCATGAGCGAAAAACAAATGCATTCCCTTTTTTACATAAACTCATCACAGCATAGACACTCTTAGTCATCTCTCCCCAGGAAGTCACTGTGCTGTAACTGAACAATTGTCATCAAATAGTCAATATTTGCACTGCTAAATATAGCCTACCAAGTTTATTCTGATCATCCTCCCGTTTCTGCTTGCATTTCCTGGTTCGACTACTTTCCTAGTATGAGTGCAATCTTAAGTCTTCATTTTGATCCATATATGTGCAAATTTACTCTTAGGAGTTGTAAATAAAACATACTTTTGATATGTATATTAGCAAAAAATTGGATGCAAGAGAGATTTGTGTTGGATTTGGACAAAACTAGGAGTTTGGTCATTTAGATTGTAGCAATATGACTAATATACAACTGTCAGAAAAATCCAGCCAGCCCTTTGAGGGTATCTTGGATTCTATTTTATTGGATTCTATCTGATGGTTATTTGGGGGAAAATATTCAGCAACAACATTCATATTTCATTTACCATTGCCATTAAAAGATCTGAACTCTTTTATTAATCTGGGCGTCTCCATTCACATCACTTTTCCTCATTGGGGTCAGGATGTGACACTAAATTAAAAATTCCAAAATAAATTTATGTCATGTCAAACAGATGACGTTTTACATTTACAAACCTTTTTATTCATTCCAAAGGGTTGGCAAATATTTTTCTAAATTGCAAATATTGTCTCTCTGACTACATTGAAATATGATTCAAAACTCATTACAAAATTTATTATCGTGATAAGAACCTTTGAACAATGAGGTTGGAAAAGGTGTGGGGCGTTTACCAATGGCGTAAACCCAAGCACATTCATGTTGTGTTAATGATAAATTATTATAGAGTACAGCTCAATGGATCAGATTGTATCTTGCAGCTGTGATCTCCTGCAGAATTAAATATGAAAGATCATGACCTTATGAAAAAGAAAAAACAAACAAAAAAAGTGTGTGTGTAAAAAAATGTAACTTGATCTGCTAAGTAAATAAATGGAAAAATTGACAGACCTGTGCAGACTAGTAAACACGCCCATGTAAGAGAGCGAAAACGTGTCCTGTTGTCATCCTGACTGTGCACTGTGGTCACATGGACATTATTTTTAGTTTTGATGTATTATTTACAACACAACCAGAAGAGAACACATGAACACATCTTTTCTCCTCTAGATAATACAGACACTAGCCTTCGAAAATACAGTATACATTAAGCTTTAAAAAAAATCAGAGAAAAGAGCACAGAGAACAAAAACAAACGTATGTTTGTTTTTCTACTATAGTGAGGACTTTTCCATTGATTTTGTTGTTTTATATTCAGATGACAATATTTTCTATTTCCTAAATCTGAAATTAACCCTCTCACAAATCTGTTGAGATGCGAAATATGATTTAGCTGATTTATGGGCAACTCAAACAGTCAGGACCATTTGAAATTGTTACGTTCTTGTGGGTAATGAGGAGTACCACGACAAAAAGACATTTAATAATAATCCACAGGAGAAATGACGAGGGGCTCAACATCCACACAAGACATCCAAACAATATACAGCTGACACGACTGAACGAATAATGAGATCAAATCAAGAACCAATGAAATGAATGAAGACAAGGGAAATGACAATACACAGAGTCACAAGACATTTTTTTGGCCATCATCCACTATTTGTGGGGACATTTTCAAACTTTTGGCCCTTACAAGTCTCTCCCTTTCTCTCTCTCTCTCTCTCTCTCTCTCTCTCTCTCTCTCTCTCTCACACACACACACACACACACAAATGGGGACATTCCATATTAATTGTATTTTAATATTTTACAGTCAGTCACCAAACAGAAACCAATTCACAAATGAGGACATCCCAAAGGAGGTTTTGTCAGATTTAGCTTAGTTATTGGTACACACACACACACACACTATGGCAAGCCGTTTTGACTTTTATTCATTTTCAGGATATTAACTTGTGATATCAACAATTGCATTTCACTGGTTAAAATGTTAATTCTTGATATCAGGAATTAGATTTCCACTAGTAACAACGGCAATTTTTGATATCAAGAATTACATTTCCACTAGTAACAACGTTAATTCTTGATATCAACAATTCAATTTCCACTAGTAAAAACTATAATTGTTGATATCAAGAACTGTATTTTTACTAGTAAAATCTCGCCATAGGCTACCATTCAAATTCAATTGTTGATGTCAAGAATTAATTTCTTACTAGTTGAAATTCCAGTTTCACATATCAGGAATGCAATTCTTACTAGTAAAAATGCAAATGTCTGATATCAACAATTACATTGTTACTAGTGCAAATGTCTATTCTTGATATCAACAATTGAATTGCTACTAGTAAAAATGTTAATTTCTGATATCATGAATGTGGTTGTTACTAGTAAGTAAGCCGTTTTCGATATCAGAAATTATATTGATATCAGGAATTCATTTTCAGATATCAGAAATGAATATTTTTACAAGTAGCAATTCAATTGTTGATATCAAGAATAGACATTTGCACTAATAACAATGTAATTGTTGATATAAAAAATAATGATTTTTACTAGTAAGAATTATATTTCTGATATGTGAAACTGGAATTTCAACTAGTAAGTAATCAATTCTTGATATCAACAATTGAATTTGAATGGCAGCCTATGGCGAGATTTCACTAGTGAAAATACAATTACAGATATCAACAATTATAGTTTTTACTAGTGGAAATGTGATTCCTGATATCCAGAATTAGCATTTTAACTAGTGAAAAGACATTTGTTGATATCAAGAATGCATATCCTGAGAATGAATAAAAGTCAAAATGGCTTGCCATACACACACACACTCCCACATGTAAAGCACCAGTAGAGAAGCCACAGCAAGAATGTTTTGACTTGATATTAATACTCAGAAATGAACTTGAGACTCATTTACATAAGATTCTGTTCACAGTTACACAAGATCTCACAAAAGTGAGAATGATCATTTATCACAAAAATTCAGACTAATTCAAATTATTACTTAACCCATGGCATCACATATTCTCTACTCCTGACTACTGATTAATGTTGAGCAAATAGTGTGACCAATAGTCTGGATTATCCAGATAAAGCCAGTAGGCTAGTATTTGCTCCATAGCATGTGAAATGAAACAACGTTCAGTAGGTCACACTGATATGACCAAGTATGAGTATTCATGCCATATGGATGAGTATTTAAATAGTCTTACTGTGAAAGCCACTCAAGTTCACTTTTCTACAATACATTTTACTGTAATAATGGCCTATTAGACCTATATTCAAAATACTTCCCCTTTTATTGACTTATTTTGTTCAAATTTACATGAATGCACCTGTTCAACCTGTCTAACACATGCCTACTCCACTACACGACGGTCATTTGTGCTGTAATTATTTCCCCGCGTGCCAATGCTTTAATCGACGTTCAGTTCGCTGCGTTTTCCTGATCCCTCGTCACATGGTTTGTCATTAACGTGCCAGGCCCTTCCTTGGATTCAGACTGCCATCTGAAATTTAAATGGACGTGTGCTGGAGGCACGGCAGAACGGAGTCACGGGGGACCTTCCTCTACTCGGAAGCAGAAACACAAGAGGAAAATAAACATAAAGAAGGAGGAGGAAACGGCTGCGATGTGCGCGCGACGTCTTCTGGTCATGGAAGAAGTTTTTGGGACACTTCGCTTCTCGAGACCGCTTCTGTTTTAGTACATTATGAGATACGAATTGGGGAAATAAATGTACGCCGGAGATATCTGTGAAATTGTCGCCACTCTGGCAAACAACTGCCACACCTTCATCATCAGTGTAACAGGTAAAGGTTTTCTCATATAGCAGCTTCAGGTTTTCCTCTCACCTGTTGCGCAGAGCTCAGTTATACACACGTTTGGATGAAGAAGATACATCTTTAAAATATAAACAGTAAATAAAGTGTACTTTATTAGAGCTAGAAAATACCTTTTTGTATAGCATCATCGCTTTTTAGGGGAATATGAGCGAGTTGAACAACAAAATAAGTTCGTGAGATCGATTGACGTGTTTGGTAATGTTTATTTTTCATGTTGTTGAAGCCTGTGATCCTACTGTGCCTGTATTTGAACGGCAGGAGAAACACGGGTTTACCTTGACATGGAGGTGTTGTAGTTTGTGTAGTTTCTGTTAAAGAGATAGTTCACTCCAAAATAAAAAAAATCTTTCATCTACTCGCTCTCATGTCAAGCCCATGACTTTTTCTATGGAACACGAATGGAGAAGGTTGGGAGTCTGTGCTAAGCAACGTTTCCCCTGCAATTACAATTTACAACAGCAAAGGAAGTTGTCCATGTGACTTGTTTGCTGACTTTTGCGGCTATATGAAAGCTTTGTGTGAAGAACAGACTGAAATATATGTTGTTATTCACTGAAAATCTCCCTATTCATTGAGGTTTCAAAAGCTGAATACCTGAATTGATTGGTGACTTCCCTTTTGAGTCACCATCTATTGCCATTACTTTTGTTGTAAACCGATGGCAGTGGTTAAAGTCTTGTACCTTTTTATAGGTAAAGGTGTAGATTTCTGAATGATCATGTGACACCGAAGACTGTAGTAATGACTGCTGGATATTCAACTTTGATTTCACGGGAAAAAATAACATTTACAAAATATAATGAAATAGAAAATTCGGGGTAACACTTTATTTTACAGTGTCATTGTTACATATGTTACATGCATTTACTGTAGTAATAACTAGAAATTATGCATAATTACATGCAATTACCCCTAAACCAAACCCTCATCCTAACCCTAACCCTATAGCAAGTATACATGTAATTACTTGTCATTACTCAGTACTTACATGTATAATTACAGTGTAATACTGACACCTTAAAATAAAGTGTATCCAAAAATTCTAGTTAGTTTGTACTAAATTTTGATCAAATAATAAATGCCGCTTTGGTTATCATAAGACTTTTTAAAAAATCCTACCAACCACAAACTTTTGAACGGTAGTGAATTAAATGGCATCATATTAAACATGTTTGACGCTTAAAGCTCAACCAAAAATTCACGTTTTGTGATTTCGATATACTTTTCAAATTGTAAAGTATAATCTAGCCTTTTTCAGGTAGTCGGTCTCTATTGGCTTGTGTTAATGTTTACAGTAGCTGTGAGGGGGGACTGAGCAGGTTTATGCAGTTTGTCTAGGTGTTTACAGTCAGACTCATTGTTTACTTTTGAGCAAGGTCTGCTGTACTGAGTAAGGTGTGGTCTGAGGTGCCAAACAAAGGGCCACTGGGCCTTGTGCTCCATCAGGCTCCGGCATTTTACCTTGACATTTACACTGCTAATGTGTACACAGACTAGCCTACATTGTACATCTGAGCGTGACGTTGCGCAACACAAAGCAGCACCGTTTTCCGTGGTTCACTATTCACAGTTTTAATCTCTCCATCTCTTTCCCTTTAGCCTTTTCCCACTTTGTAAGCACAGCTCTGTTTGAAGGGCAGCACGTTTAATGGTGATAAGGACTTTTTAGAAAAGAAAAGAATGTTGTGATGCGCAAACCACCCAGGGCTTGTGTGTTAACGCGTCTTCCATCTTGTGTGATCGCATGACTGTGGATCTCAGATCATGAGCACTGGTGTTGCGTAGACTTCAAGTAGTCCATATAATAACACAGATGTACTGGTTTTGCTGCTCCGGAGCAAATGAGTGAAGTCTGAGCGTCATCATGGGATGAGCCTTTAGAGAAATAAAGCAGGCATCCACCATTTATTGTTTTTTGAATTTCAGCCTGTTCTTATTTTTTGGTACAAAAAAAGCACACTTTTTTTAAAGGCTGTATTGTTCTTTCATTGTAGCTTCATGTGGTAACTGGTTTTATTCAAGTTAAAATATTACTTAAGCATAAATCTACATTTGGTTACAACAAGAAGAGTATTTTTCAAGGGTCAGATGAGGTAGAAATCTTAAGGTAACAACCTCACAATTTCACTTTTTATAGCACTAGATCGTTAACTCGATTTATGAACATGATTACGATATTAAGACAATAAGCGTTTGTGTTCAAGGAGGCGGCATTTGAGGACTAAATGTTGGAATTTTAGTGCTACAAGCAACTAATTACAAAAGAATGACTCTCTTTTGTCACTATGACTTTTTTATTAAACATAAAAAAACCCATCATAAACTGAAAAAGCTGAATAATAGCTAACAGTGTGTCTGTTTGGAGATGCCTCACACAGGACGTAAGTTGGATCCTTGTTTTGTATATTTAGCACGGTATTAATTGATGATATAGGCATTCTCAAGAGGGCTGATTCTGTACGCACCAGTCTTCTGGTAATGAGGCCATGGCAACAGTGTCCAAAGCAACACACCCATCTTTGGTCAAGACATATTTAAAAGGAGCTTTGAACGCATTTATATTTTACTCACGTGATGTTTAGCTGGACCAAAGATCTGGAGAAATGTGTGAGATGTTTGCCGTTGGATAGTCGGTTTTATTTAGATCCAACCAGATAAATAAACACACCATACAGACTGGGGAATATTAACTGAAATTACACTTTTAAATGTTTCCAGCTTTGTGATGGATTCTTCATGTTTCTTCGATTGTTAATGACCCTTGTCAATTCCATGCCATCTGTGTGTTTCCATATGGCATGACTAAAAATGAACGGGAGCATAACACATGCTGAGGGAAAGAGAAATGCTAAACCAGTTTTCCCACTTGTCTAAACCACACCTTCATGAATCTGATCCCTCTATGTAGTAACCCTCCACCTGTATAAGACAGACACATCATCCAATACTCAGTTACACACACACAGACACACACACACACACACCATACTGGTTGATATCCTTTACCATCTCTCCTCTCTCTGTTTGTGTATTAGTCATTGCACTTAGTGAAACATTGGCCCTGTCGTTAAGGTCAAAAATAGTGTTTAAGAGTAAGCCATTACCCCAGAGGCTTATATCTTAATGTAAGTCCTTGTAAATGACCCAGAACTGAGTGTGCATTTGATTTGTAGAAATGTAAATTAGTTTCTTTCCTGTGTTCGGATGAACAGGGTTGTGTAATGTTTTGACTGATAACATAAACCAGTATTTTAGACTAGACTAAAGTGAGGTTCTGCCACAACAGAGATCAGCTTCCTGTTCACTCGTACATTAAATAGATGCATTGAACGCAACAACTAGTGTGGATGTAATGTAAAGAAGCTGAGTGTTTCTTCAGCTATAGACACTGACGCACTGCAAGCAGAGAGAATGAATATAGAATTTCTGCTCGCCTTCCCGCGCCCTTTAGAACATTTGCAGTGCATTCACGGCAGATGGACGCAAGTGTCATTATGTGCTGACAAAACCAAAAGGTTCAAAAACCAAAATATAAAAGTGAAGTCAATCCATCTCAGGTTCGAAACAGGCAATCAAACCAAATGTGAAAGCACCAGCGCTATGTTACAACCAATTCGTTCGTATTTTATGAGGTGGCTTATTCGTACGAATCTGTACGACCTCACTACAATTTGTCTAAATCCCAGTGACGGGTAGGTTTAGGGGCGAGGTTAGGGGTAGGTCATTTGTACGAATTCATACAAAATTGGCAACTAGTAAAATACGTACGATTTAGCAAAAAAAAGTAGGAATTAGCCACCTCAAAAAATACATATGAATTGCCGTGAGATCGGAAAGTTCTTGCAATTCCTTTATCATTCCTACTTTTCAAACGCCTTTTATAAATAGATTTTATTATTTTTTCCAGAGCCAGACATTCATTCTTAAATAATACACATAAAATATTCTTATTTAATAGAAAAAAACTAATTATACAACACAAAATTAGGTAACACTTTATTTTACAGTGCCCTTACATGTAGTTACTATATAGTAATAAATATAATATACTAGTAATATACTACTATATACTATAAAACTATAAAAAATATGCAACTAACCTTACAACAAACCTAATCCTAACCCTATAGTAAGTACATGTAGTTAATTAATATTACTCACCACTTAAATGTATAAATATAATGTAAATAACCTAAAATTATAATGATTTTAACTAAAAGTGAAAATAATAGACCATTTCAAAACGAACTGTATAAACGTTTAATTTTTTAATAAATTGTCACCTCGGTGCCATTTCCATCAGGATCAACAACTGCCCTGAATAAAGTTTTATAAATAGATAATGTACTAGGTTACCAAAATGCCAACAGTGTCAGTGAAATATGAGACATGACGCGTGTTTAAAAATGTGATGTGGAGGAAATGTTAGTCTTTTACAAAAAAAAATGACATAATTCTTTGTTGAAACATGCGTATACACTGTTGAAAAGTGTTAGTAGACAAATTAAACAAAACTAGTGAGAGTGTGAAAAGGTCAAACACCCAATTATGTGCTGATTTCTACGAAGCTATAATAAAAAGGAAACAGGAAATGCGGCAGCGTCTTACAGGTGTCTGTGCGAGGAGCTGTAGAAGTGAAATCAGCTGGTCATTAATAGCTCTAATTAACTCTTCATACTAGTTTATCTGGCTGTTTGCTTCACATTGTCCTCAACAAATTGAAAGGAAATGAACCGTTAGTGGCTTGTGTGTTTGTTTATCTTGGCTGTGGAAGGCCAGTGCATGTGTGTAGGTTTGTGCTGGCACACACCGCAGCTGAACCAGTTCGAGGGATTTGAACGTTTGAGTAATGCTCAGAGCAGAGCATCTCCTAAAGTGTTTGTGTGCGTGTGTGTGTCGATCAGTAATACTGTGTGTCTGCCTTTGAGCTTAAACACGTAAGTCTGTGATTTAATGTCATCGCTGTGTGTGTGGGTGCCTACCTGTTTGTGTGCCTTATAGGTTAAGGGCTGAGGAATGGAAAAGCCCCCTCATTTTGTTGCAGGAGATTAAGCATTTGTCACTTTCAAGGTGCAGGCCAGAAAGCTGAGCTGGAGGGCACACATTCTACAGTGATGAGAAATTCCCTTCTCCAATTTATTCCAATGGAGAAATGTCTGCCAACGGCATATAGCTCAGATTTCAATCTGCCTCGGTTTCAGCCCGCAATCTGTAGTAATCTCGCGGGAATTTCAGTTCAGGATATAGAGCCCTGAGTATGCCATTCATCATAACTTCATATCAAATTCTCTTGCAAGCTGTTAATCTTCTGGTCATCTTTGATAGGAGATCCTGTAATGTGTTTCTTAAAGAGCATGGTTAGGATGGGAAGTTTGCTGATTTTCAACCATCTTTGCGTTGTTGCATTGTCAGTACTAGTATATGTAAATGAGCAATGTCTGTGTTACCTTCATATCCATATCCATATTTGTCTTTTTTTAAAAACTACAAATCAAACTTCAGCATTTTTGTATTTCTGCCCATTTACAGTCAAATTGACGGAGGGGTGGCACCAAAATCAGAAGTGCATTATGGGTGTTAAGGTTTTTGGTAAAAGTCCCTCTTTCTCTGTTTACTCTTCTCATTTCACTAGTTCACACTTACAAATAATCAGACATAGTAAAAGAGTATGCATATATGGTGTGCTGTCCAAGGGGAGGGCTCCGAGCTCGGGATTTGGCCCGAATCCGGAGTATTTCCCTCGCATCCCTGGCTGGGATGGGAACCAGCCAATAGTGAGGAGTCTGGGTGATGAAGAGGCCTCCTCCTCATGCTGATTGGACAGATAATTTGAAAGTGTTCCTGCCGAATTTTGTTAATAAAACACCATGTAGCACAAAATGTATTTATTTTCACGTTTCCACTACATAGCCAAGTTTTATTTAAAGCCCATTTGTTGTACGTCACACTACAGAAGAAATGATCTGTCACTACTATTTGTTTCATTGCGACTTTAATGTCTTTCATTCTGATAATAAGTATTACCCATACATGAAACTTTCATCAATGTATTGATGGTGTCAGAGATCGGTCGGGCTCTGTCATCGCCCATTCACATCATCTCATCACCACCACAGTATAAGAGCACACACTTCACTCTGGCACTTTGTGTGGTCTCAACTATGAGAGAAGGACTCACTTACCCGCTTGACTTACCTGTTCCCATGTTCCTGCTTAGTCGTCTTACCTTTGCCTCTGTGTCTCGATCGTCTCCACATTCGTCTGTGTCTCCTGCGATCTCCATTCTCCGATACCAACTCTGTCACCGAAGTGTGTGCTTCATTACCTGTTTGTTCCGATCCTGGTGTGTTAAATAAACTCATTCGTTCATTCTCCATCTCTGTGAGTCTGTGTTCCATAACAGATGGAAGGGATGGTGTGCTATGTTGACTGCTGTAAAATGCAATAATCTATAGAAGCTGACAAAGAGGTTGCCAGGTGCCCGTGTTATGCTCCTGCTGTCAAACAGGTGTCTGCTGTGTACCACATCTGTCTGCTAATCGCCTCGCAAAGCTTTAGCCAGGTTCTTGTGACCATGAGAGCTGAAAGTGTGGGTTTTATGTTTTAGGATAATTTGAACCATATTGTAAAGTGTTACCTTGATTTTTCACATACAGACATCACATTGACTCAGTTCGCTGTAGAGTATTCTACTCTAATAGCACTGTGTTTTGAATTTTTCCACTTGTTAAACCATTTGCCTTTCTGTCACAGCGACTGGTTTGTCAGTAAACCTGCCCAACAAATATTTCCTAACTTGATGTACCTGTTAAATTTGGACTTGTGTGTCTTTGTTTCAGTCACATGTGATGCAACGAGTGAATGACTTAAGTAATTGTTGCTTCCTTAATACTAAACTATCAACATTCCGTTTAATTCAGTTCTGGTTCAAATTAATGCGTTTACACTTGATTGTGGCAAAATTAAATGAAAATGTTATGTAAATCAATGCTGTTAACTAAAATTAAGACTATTAAAATGTTTAGTGAAATAAAATACAATTATTTGATACAAAAAGAATAACAGAAAAAAAAAAAAACTGCTGATAATTTACTCTCCTCCATGTCATCCAAGATGTTAATGTTTTTCTTTCTTCGGTTGAAAAGAAATTAAGTTTTTTCAGGAAAACATTCCAGGATTTTTCTCTATATAGTGGACTTCAACATGGTTCAACTGGTTAAAGGTCCAAATTGCAGTTACATTGCAGCTTCAAAGGGCTCTATACGATCCCCTCTCTATACGAAGGATCTTATCTAGCGAAATGATCAGACATTTTCTAAAAAAAAAAAAAAAAAACGATGCCGGACGCAGGAGAAAAAGAGATTTTTCGCCGTACCGTGGTACTTCTGCCTACGTCACGTGTGACCTTTCCAACGTGATTACATAATGCGCAGAGCTAGTGCAAGACTAGCATTTCTGGTTAAAATGTATGTGAATTTTTATTTTTATTTTTTTAGAAAATGACTGACTGTTTCACTAGATCAGACCCTTATTCCTCGTCTGGGATCATGTAGAGCCCTTTGAAACTGCATTGAATCTTCAATTTGGACCTTCTAACCGTTGGTAATCATTTAAGTCCACTATATGGAGAAAAATCTTGGAATGTTTACCTCAAAAACCTTAATTTCTTTTCGACTGAAGAAAGAAAGACGTGAACATCTTCGATGACATGGGGGTGAGTAAATTATCAGGAAATATTAATTCTGAATTGAACCAATCCTTAAAGTTGAAATACTAAAATGACTAAAACTAAAAGTGAAATAAAAATTAAAATAGAAATATTTTGAAAAAAAAAAAGCCTAATAAAAATGACTAACACATACAATTACTAAAATGAAATAATATACTGATATAAATGGTATTCACAATGTGATTATATTGGTCTCTTCCACATTGCTCTCTTGGCTTTTAATGTTTGTTGGTCTCTAACATATAGAACACGTGAGGTGACATTTCCATGCTGCTGTCTCTCTCTGGAGAAAGAGAGGGAGTCTGGGAGTGTCTTTGTCCTATTAGATGGATTTTTTTCCCCAGACTGAACCATCAATTATTTACAAGGCAACGTGCGCATAAAGAGCACAAGAAATGCCAAAGCCTGAAATGGCACGACGGGCCGTGGAAAGGTCAAACCATCTGTGTTGCTCTTCACAAAATGTGGAGGTATTAATAACATTTTATTTGACCGACCACTGTGAGGAGTAATCCAGAATGTCACAAACACATATACTGTCCTTCCTTGTGTCCTGAAGCCACACACCTGACAATATCATGTCAAGTTGACTTCATTTGTCATGTCACTATTAAACAAAATGAAATGTCCCTATACGGCCGGGCAGATATTACTGAAATGGTTGTTCTGAGAGATCCCAGCTGTCTCTGTGTAAATAGCACACCAGAATCTGAACACGTTAGCCAATCAGAGCACTTCTCTGCCTGTCAATCATTTTGCATATTTAGGTTTGCTGACATTAGTGCTGCATCCCAATTCGCCTACTTATACTATGCCCTAAAAGTATGTACTTTTTCTTTTGAATGTGTAGCGGAAGAAGAGACTAGCTTTGGGACATGCTATTAAGTCATAAAATTGCATCTTTAACGGACGTTCTGTTGCATAGTTATGTGCATCCTGTCACCGTAAACTGGCCTGTCAATCATCTTATCACAGTTAACATCCTCCATATTTAATTTAATTTAATTTCCTACTGTATTGGAGAGAAAAGTAGCACGTTGATCTGACAGATGTGGGTCTTTCATGCAGAAAACTCTCCTCATATTTTTGCATAATGATGCATTCAAAAGATAATGGAGAAACAGATCTTTATAAAAGTCTCATTGTTGTTGCAGATGAAATATAACACAGATAGCATTATATAAATATTTTGATCAGGTTGAATGTTGATTTATTAGTCACTCACACCCCTTCATCTAAACCTCTCTACTTAACCTTTGGTCACGTATGTCCGCCATGTTTGTATTTTCTTTTTTAACACTTTTTATCCGTGTTTGTAGTGCAATGGTTTGTGGGCAATATTAGTATTTACAGTCTGCACGGATCCACACTTTAAAAATCTACTGGAAATAGTAAACCATCCAGGGACTTTTGGAATACACTTTTCAACACACTATGCTTTGGGACAAACTTATTATAATCTCACATACTATTTAGAATGGACAGTATGCACATTGGGACGCAGGGTAGGTGATTTTTGGAGGGTGGAGTTTGAAAAAAGGAACGGGGCATTTGGCGCAGACCCATGTTTTTGTTCATGTGGTTGGTGTACACAAACAAAATGTACCTGAGACCACTTGTGAAGATGGTCTGCTATGGTTCGCAGTTGTTGGCAACTTTACGTTTATTCTTGACCGGTTCCGATTTCTGTCAGCAGTCTCTTTTCACTGATATAACCGTGATCACGTCCACATGTTTCAATAGCTGAGGTGAAGAATTAGCACAGTTACTGAATAGCCCTTTGTTGAAATCATGTTCACTCTCCTAAGCACTGATTCAGCAGCCTAGCTCTGGCACAACACTTCATTCTTCAAATACCTTTTTAATAAATGCAACTTGTGCATTTCAATCCACATAATAGTCTACAAATACACTGTAAAAAATGTCCTGTTAAATTTGTGATGATAAATTCCAATGTATCTTAATTTACCATTAAAAAAATGGTAACAGTGTTTTAGGTATTACAAGATGGGATATTGGTCCGTGAATATTTTACAACTTATATTTCAGAATGATATATTGTTAGTAAACCAGTACTTAAACTACCAAAATAGTTCCAAAAATGAAAATTCTGTCATCATTTATTCACCCTCAAGTTGTTCCAAACCTGTTATGCTGAACACAAAAGATAATATTTTGAAGAATGTCAGTAACCAAACAGTTGATATATATGGAAGTTAACCGTTTATATAATATTATAATATTTATTTCCATTTATTTCTGAGATTATTCAAAATATCTTTTTTTGTGTTCAGCAAAAGAAAGAATTCATACTGTATAGGTTTGGAACAATTTGAGGGTGAGTGAATAATGACACAATTTTCATTTTGGGTGCCTTTTAATATATATATTGATAACCACTACCTAGAAAGCCACATGATGAATGAGAGATCATCATAACTGACATGTTCATAAAACATGTCCAATATATAGACTGTGCACAGGGTCATACACAAGACACCATCAGGATAACACACACACAGCACAACAATAACGCTATAAACAAGCAACATAAAACAAAATTATGATAAAATTATTATAATCTAAAATGTAATCATTTCTGGGAATTTCATTGTATATTTTATTGTAATTCATTATTTTTACTTGCAAAAATTTTACAGTATTCTACAATAAAAGCATATGTGGTAAGGTAAGTTGAGTTCATGTACAATGTTATTCGACACGCACAAACAGTGACCCCTTTTTGTCTCTCCACAGGTTCTCTACACAACTGTCCAGATGGGTTGCAGTTGCTGTAGGATGATAAAAAGGTAAGACAGACCGTATAAATCATAGAGATTCTTTATTTTCAAATATTCTGTCCTGAAGATCCTGATATTTCTCATTTATCTACTGCTATTCAAATTGTAGTCTCTTAAAAGCTGACCTGAGATCAGTTTTTGGTTGAAACTGTCTGTCAGTGGACGTATTCTTTTGGTTTATATTTTATCCTTCAAAATATATGTGGGTTGTTTTGATGCAAAGAGTTCACAGTAATTCACAGTAAATACACCCAGATATTCACACTCTCAAACTGCCCTTTAATTGCTCAGAATGTCACATTTCTTGGCTTAGCTTGAGCTGCAAGAATTGCATCATGCACATACTACAAATACATGCTTTCTTATGGCATTTAACATGTAGTCTGATTGGCTTTGTGTCAAATCTGCTGAAAAACACCCACACATTTAACTCCATTTAATATGAAATTAATATATACAATTCTAAGTGTTTAGCAAGATAGTATCAGGATGTGCTATTACATAAAATTGTATTTTGATACCACAGGCCAATTTTCACATAACTGCTCCTGCAAGGCCACCTTTCTGCAGAATTCAGCTCTAACCCTAATTTTAAACACATGAACCATGTAATCAAGGTCTTCAGGATCTCAAAAAATAACAAGTGGAGTTAATATCTGCAGAAAAGAGGCTCTCGATCCCAGGAGCAGAATTAGAAATCTCTGACTTACTGTTTGCATCTGCATGTATGACTACATTCAGACTGTAAGTCCAAATCCAATTTTTGCATATCCGATTGAAATCAGATTTAGGAAGTGTGAATGACAAAAAAATCACTGAAATGCGATTTTTACAAATTTGTTTCGGTCTGTTCTTATCGGATTTTGTGCAGTTCTCACGCCATGTAAACCATAAAGAAACAAGGTTGTGTTGTTGCAAAGTTGCAAAGCCTATAACTGATTGTTTTTGGTGTATACCTACCAACGCATCATTGCCATGGAAACAAATACAGATATTCTGGAAAACAATAGAGCAGCATGGACACACAAATCGGATCTGAATAGTTGCGATACATAATGTGGACAGTTTTTTCTACATCAGTCAATCAATCAATCAATCGGATTTGGACGGACAATGTGAACGTAGCCTAAGTTTTAGGCTGTGTCTAAAATCATCCCTATACCCTCATTCACCATTCCCTGCATTACTCCACTAATATAGTTTGCTTGAGGGAGTGAATGAAAATGACTGAGCGAATTTGGACTGCTATTTTTGCATAATTGTGCTTGGTGTTTAATAATCATTTGCAACTTGGCAAACTGGCAGTTCCAGTAGTAATGAAAACATTTATCTTGAACTCTGTCATTGAAACTAGCATGTTTGCTAGCGGGTTGTGCTCATGTTCAAGACATTTAAGTGCAGTAGTCTTATGAGGAGCCAGGTTCGAGTCCATCTGTGACCTCATCCCACTGCAGCGCTCTCGTGCATGTTACAGGTAACATGCAAAAATCCCCAAAAATGTATTATTTCATACATTGTTCATGTATTTAAAATGGCAGTGACCACTTTTCTTCAACTTAAAGTCAAATCTTTAAACAAGACAAAATCACCCTCTTACATTGCACAAGGGGTTGTGTGAAAAGATGCAGATTTTCGAAAATCCACTGGGAAATGTATGCAGTCTGGGAACTGTTTAGTGTGGATAGAATGTGAAGAGTTAACAGCCTTTCCTAGAATTGTCACATCCTGCTGCTGATAAACATTAGCGTTCTCCTCTGTTGCAACTTTTACCAGGCTTAAAACAGTTCGCATTGCTAGGCAGTGTTATTTTATGGGGGTAATGTTTACAAAGGGTAAAACTTCTTATCCTATCAGGTAGAGTGGAAAATTCCATGTTATCCACCCTGAAACTGTTAATCTGAAATGGATTTCAGCAGAGATGGGTGCTCAAACATATGGAGAATTTATAATGAAGCTGTATAATGAAAAGGGTCTCATGTAATACATTGCATCAAATACACTAAACGTATGGAATTTGACAGCAGAGATGGACAGACAGACAGATACATGAACATCTTTTGAGTTTGACATTGGCTGAATAACCTGCCTCTCTTTTTCCTCGTTGGTTCTCGGCGGGCAAAGAGTGTGAAAAACAGAAGGATCTCAGCAGGAAGCGTCTGACACAAATACACCAGGCACACACTAGTTTTTGATACATGTCTCTCATTCTCTTGTTGTTTTCACAATTGTTGTTCTCTGCCTCTTTACGGTGTAATTTGGTGTAAAGATAGAAATGGAAATATTGTTATGGTATAAGGTGGAAAAACAAATCCCTAAACGAGGAAATAGAACATCATACAATGTTATCACTCACAGACCTGTTTTTATAAATGTCGTTTCGCTACACTGACTGTGTTTTCGTCAGTAAGGCCGTTTGCCTGTGCTATGCAAATTATGAGTGCACTGAAATGCCCTGCGCATATCAGGTTACGTCCCCAGAAAAAGAAAAAAAAGAAAAAGGCACCACATTTTGTACATAATGACGAAATTGACGAGCATTTTTGTTTTGATTTTATATAGATTAATATTTGGAATGACAGTCGAAGTACGAAGATTGTACGAAGGATAAATGCATTACAATTGGGTTTGTTTGTGAGCAGACTTTTGAATATTATTGCAGCTTCTAACCACATGTTTTACATGTCATTTAGGAGCAAACAACTCGGATCTGAAATCAATCATACTACAAAAATAAGCTGCCATGGAAAAACTCAAATTATTCAAAATGTAAATTTTTAAATAATGCTGTCCCAGTCTGCATAAACAGACATATAGAAAACATCAAGGAAATTATTGGAAATTTAACTGAATTACTGATTATTTCACAGTCAGTCTGTCTCTGAAAGTGAATTTACAATAGTATAAATATAGCACAGGGATGTCCAATCCTGCTCCTGGAGGACCTTCCAGCTTCCTGCTCCTACACACCTGTCTGGACGTTTCTAATGATCCTAATGGTCTTGACTAGCTGGTTCAGATGTGCTTAATAGACTGTTGCAGGAATGAATCCTAAAACCCAGAAAGCAGTTAACATTTTTGAACTTCCATCGTCCTGAAGTCAGTGGGTTTTTAGTTAATTGCTGAAACAATGGTTACCACAAGTTCAAGATATTTTGACATTTTATTCTCTGACATAAAATACATCAGTAATACCCCACTCGTGATTTTTAAGCCTTTACATGTATGTGTCTTGAAAAAGGCAGTTGCTAACAAGTGGCAAAATTCATAATGTTGTGTTCATTTGTGAAGACTCTCTTGAACAAAATAGGGCTTTTCACACTTGAAATAGTTAACCCTGGGTCATTGTAAACCCCGGGTAAAAAGAATCCCGGGTTTTCTTGCTTCACGTTTTACATTGCTCATAATTTACCCGGGGTTAACAATTAATCTGGAGTGTTCGTAAACTGACGTACATTCCTAAACCCTGGGTTAACGTTCTTATTTGCATAATTGCCGTGTCAGTGTCATTGAATGGATGAACTCGGTTCACGTATTGCCGACTGTACTGTCTGGATTATACTGAATGGACATTTCGGACTGTAAAGGTAAGAATGAAACGGTCTCTTCACTCAAATTGTTGCGTTTTCAGTCAGCATTTGACACTTCTCCACTCAAACACTCAATTTACTGTTTAAATTCAATGCACAGTGTTTCTGTGACTGTCTAAACCGCGTGAATATGAGGCACACTATTGGTTATCCGTTGCTAAGCATCTAGTCGTAACATTCTAACACCTCACTGTTTCATACTGTACAAGTTTGACATCACAATACGGGGTTAACACCGGGTAAAAAGTGGTGCTATCCCCGCTTCTAAACTGTGAAACGTTCCTTTACTTGGGGTTAAAAGCAGGGTTTGGAATGATGATAACCCAGGGTTAAGTGCAGTGTGAAAAGCCCTAATGTGTATCAACATATAATCCGATATTAGATTTAGATTTTATTTCAGCATTTTAAAAGAAATTGTCTGCTCAAAAAAAATAAAGGCCACTAAAAGTCATTTCATTAAACCCTTTCCTCAACTCTCCTCTCTGTTTTAGTTACATCTATGACCCCTCAGTCCCTGTAGATGTTCCTGGTCGGAAGCGGGACCCCACCAGCAGCTCTCTGTATCAGTCTCACAGATTCCCAGAGGAGGCGGACCAAATCCACAAGAAGCAGGGCTTCCACAATCTGGGATACAGCACCCACCCCAGCTCAACCAAACTTGACATAGACAACAATCACATCAACCGGCTCCACGCAAATGTTCCAAGCGAGCCGATCCGATCGAGCCCAGCGGAGGGTGACCCGAGCTTATACATCCTCCAGCCCGAGAGCGAGGGGACACCCATAAAAGCCGCCCCAAAGCCGCGTGGCAACCAACCCATACAGAACGAGACGATGTTGGGAACAGAACCGGGTAAGCGAGAGGAGAGATTCAGAGACTCTGGCCTGGGTGGCGGGGGGATAACAGACGGGACAGAGGGATCGGACGGTTATCCCTATGGGCAAGAAGAAGAAGACGAGGACAGGAAGAGCAGACTGGCCAGTACTCCGGACACAGCCGATGAGGAAAGCGTGCTCTCTGTGGACATGCACACCAGCAGTACAAGCCTCTCCTCGGCAGACACAAAGCCCATGATAGAGGAGAGAGAAGAGAAAGAGCCCTCGATTGTGTTGGGAGAGCAAGAGAGAGAGAAAGAGATCGATTGTGTGAGCATCACTGAATCAATGGTGGCCGAGGCCTTGGCCGCCCTGGACGCAGCGACTGCGGGAGAGGATTCTGAGTGACGGTAAGGTGAGAGATGAGAGATTTCCATACTCACTCTCTCACTCCATCTCCACATTTGAATACAGCCAAATCATAAAATGAAGCTTTCCTACAGTCTGGTTGTTGGTACTTTTATTTTGAATGGAAAAAAATCAAACGAAGACTTGATGACAGGAACTGCTGCTTGTTTACACAACAAAAATCGACTATTTATGAGACGTACTTGAGCAAATGAAGGTCATCTGTGCGATTCAGAGGACATGGACAAACTCCATTCTCGGACTAAACAGAACAGACTGTTGCATGATTTTCCTCAGTGCTGTTGTGTACACAGCCTTATTATGAAGTAAACTCTTATGGTCAAATATTATTTCTGATCCACAACATGATGAAAGTTCTCTCCTTCTGTAGCTTCTGTGTGGAGGACGGGCTAAATCAAAGCACTACATAATTATTTTCATACATTTTCTATACAAAGAAGTGGTGAAAAGCAAATAAGCCACTCTCCTGGTGTGGGGTTACTTCTGCGCTTATTGTACTTTTTAGAGATGTCATGTAATTATCAAACTGCTTAATACAGTGAAATTAAGCTCTTTCAACTTAGACTCAAAAGATCAATATGCTATTTCTCGCTTGTTACACTGTGAATATATCATGTGCTTTATTTGTACACATAAATGGACAGCAAGAAATGTAAGGAGATTGTGGGTGAATCTCATGAAAACCTGAAATTATATTTTGCATAAATGCATATTTATTCTCTTTTGTTTAATGACGGGTTTAAGTGGAATATTTTAATATTAAACTATACTATCATGACATATAAATACTTTATAATATAAATAATATATTTTGAGACTTTTTGACAGTGCAGTTAGGAAATTTTTTTAGGGTGAAATACTTGACAAAATGTGACAAAGAATCTTAATGGTACAAAAAAAAAACTTTATTTATGCAAAATATAATTTTATGTTGTTTATATTTTGAAATATGATCTATTCATGATCGATTTTTTGAGATTCACCCTTGTATATTTATGTTCACGATGCACTGTGGACTATTAGGGTTTGGAAAGGCAGCGTGTAGAGCAGAATCAGGCCAGTGATGGTAGTTGATGCTCTTCTCAGGGGTCTCCAAACTAGTCCTGGTTAACTATCAGAGGCCTGATGAAAACAACATGATCATTAATACAACTCTTAACTCATGCAGACATTCCTATACATTAGATTTTGTAAAAACAAAACGAATGTAGCCCCATATACAAGATATATACTTCTTTTTCTTTTGCACAACTTTTGCATATGAAGGTCCTAGTTTTTATTTTATGAAGGTCATTAAGTATTTCCGAATGTTTTACCAAGTATGCATTGGTTGAACTTTATGTATTGGTCAAAATCATTTGTTTTAAACCTGTTAATGAGTAAATGTTATTGACAGGAAGTGATTTTCTAATGACATGCCGCTATGACTGAATGATTTGAATCTATTGCACATTCACAGTGAATCCACTGTTTATATGCCATTCTTTCTGCCTTTACCACAGGACTAAATTGTCACATGAACCAGGGGAAAATAAAAACAATGTGCTTGATCATAAGACTTGCGATGCAATCTGTTGACGTTTCTGTCTTGTGGATAATGACGCCATAGGGCCTCTTATATAATCTAATCATATCTCCCTCCAGCCGTCACTGGACAGTAAGATGTGTCCTGAAGTATGTGTATGACTGCTATATTGTGCTTAAACCCAAAGAGACCACATATTGAGAATTGTGAGGTTTGTACCATTCTGCAAAGGCCTGATGATAAAATATTAAAACATGATTAAGATACAGATGTTATGAAACATTTTATTTTCTGACGTGCAAGGGTGAAAATAAGCCATGCTTGATATTATAAAATGGCTTGTATTGTAAATTTGCAGTCCTGGATTTCTGGGAGATAAGAGTCGGTTTCAAATCCATCTCTCTTTTTCACATTGTCAATGTGTCGTACAGCAAAAACCTTATTTAATGACTTCCTTTTTTTATTTAATTGATGCTTTCAAGTTATTCTTTTAACAGTACAAGAGGCCATACTACGACATCAGTGTTGAGGATAAAAGAGAACTCACGTAATTGTATATGGTTTGATAGACGAGCAAGAGCGAGTCGAAGCATTTGTGTGTCTTTGGAGTTTAGAGAGCCCTCATTTATGTTGCTCAGCCCTAGACCTTTTGTCAAAAATTGGCCAAAAAGATGAAAAGAAAGAGTTTTTATATGGTTTTTATATCTTATAATATATCTTTTGTAATATTACTGAATTTCACTAATATACCAATGCTATACGTATCTAAGTCTTTAAATCTTTAAATTTCTGTCTCTACCACTTTGACGCTGCAAAGAGATCGTAAAACTAATCCATATGAATTGAGTGGTTTAGTCCAAATTTTTTGAAGAGACTTGATCGTTTTATATGATGAATAGGCTTTAATTCACATATAAACATTGATCAGCGAACATAAAAGCTCAACCGAACCTGCTTGCGGAAGCTCAAACGTGCTGTGAAACACACGAGAATGAACCTCATTGGTTCTCGCACATCAAGCAAACATGCTTGCAATGTTTATACGTGAATAAAAGCCTAAATTCAATCTGTTCTGAGTATAAAGCGATCGTCTCTTTAGAAAATTTGGATTAATCCACTTAATTCGCATGGATTAGTTTTATGGACTTACTGAAAGTCAAAGTGTCAGTTGCGTAGCTGTCTATGGAGGTCCAGAAAGCGCTCGGATTTCATCAAAAAGATCTTCATTTGTCCGAAGATGAACAAAAGTCTTACTGGTTTGGAATGACATGAGGGTGAGTAAATGATGACAGATTTTTCATTGTTTGGGTAAATTAACACTTTAAGGTAAAAACTGATTCTGAATGCCAATGAAAACTTTATTAAAATTCCAAAAAAATGATGGTTTAACATTTTTCTAGAAGTTTCTGCTCCATGTTATGTGTCTCAAATGGAATAAATAAATACTTAAAATAAATATACAATACTGTTCAGAAAGTTGGGGTTGGTAAGATATTTTTAATTCTTTAGAGAGAATTCTGTCTGCATTCATTTGTTCAAATACAGTAAAACAGGAATATTGTGAAATATTTAAAAACTTTTTGGTAACCGTTTACATTAAGGTTCATTTGTTAAACATTACTAAATGTATGAACCATGAGAAATACATTGTTACTGTATTTACTAATCTTCGTTAATGTTAGTTAATGAAAATGTTCATTGTTTGTTCATGTTAGTTCTCAGTGCATTAACTAATGTTAACAAGATTTTAATAATGTATTAGTATAATTAGTTAATAAATGCTGTATATGCAAAGATTATTATTAGTTCATGTTAACTAATGCAGTTAACTAATATTAACTAATGAACATTATTGTAAAGTGCTGTCAACTTTTTAATTTATTTTAAAAATTTAATTCCTGTGATGGCAAGCGATTCGTCAGAAATCATTCTAATATTCTGATTTGGTGCTCAAAAAACATTTCTTTGTTTTTTGTTTTTTTATATAAAAATGCTGCTAATATTTTTGTGGAAACCATGATACATTTTTAACAATCTTTAAATAGAAAACTCAAAAGAACAGCATTTATTTGAAACAAATCTTTTGTAACATTATAAATGTCTTTACTGTCACTTTTGATCAATTTACAACACAATTACTGAATGAACAATTCTTTAAGACAAAATTCCACTGATCTCAAATTTTTGATAATGTATAAATTATAGCCAGTATAGAAAATAGAAAAGATTCCAAGTATTATAAGTTGAATACACCATTTGTACAATAACTAAAAACCTGAATTCAGTTTCCTTTAAAGCCAAACACAAAAGGTCCAGCTGTTTGTACATACAGCACAGACAACATAAAAGTACCCGAATAAATCTGCTGCTAAGTGTACACGTCTCTTTAAAGTCTGTGTGGGCTTGAGTTAATGATTCACGAATCCCAAAACATATCCAGACTAATAATACTCAACAGCAGGTTAACCATTTATATGCTCCAGACTCACACTGTTACTGCATTCTTGTTGCTTAATGATTCTGTTCTTAGAAATACCCTGATGCATAATGTACAAAAATAGTCCTCGACTCACAAAAACAATGCATATAATGCTCAAGGTTGCATACTTTCCAACAGGTCATGGGTAAGTAGGCAGCAGTCATGGAGAGACGGGAATGAAAAGCCTTCAGCGTGTGAGTTTTGGAAGAGCTACAAGGTCATTAGTGCTGCACCAGTCACCTATTAACAGACCCTTACTGATCTTTAACCCCAGTCCAGCTCGAGAAAGCCTACAACGGAGCCAAGGACATCTCAGGTCTCACTATAGATGAAGGCTTTGAGAGTTTGTTGTGCTGAGAAAGTTGGAAGGACATAAAGAAGTTAAAGTTTCCAAGAATCCTCAGAGCCATTACCTTTGAGCCACGCCAAGTGTAGCAAAAGTACAATCAGTGTGGGAAAATGTGTTCTGTCTTGTGCTCAGCGTGGAGATGACATGGTTTTTGTGTAAAGAAACAGCCAAAAAAAAAAAAAAAAAACAGTCCAATGTATGTTTAATCTTTTTAATGTATAAATTCTGGGTACAAAACTTTCAGTGAAATATAACAGCACATTCTCACTCGTTTTCTTTGAAGAACTCGGAAAGGTTTTTCAAACTTTTGCTTACACATTCTCTAAATTTCTGGAATTCTTGTCGGTTTTAGAAGTAACGGTACATGAAGTGACAATTTCTGTACACGTTAAGATTTAAGGTTAATGTAATTTCTTCAACTAAAATTTGATCGGGAAGGCTACGGGCAAAGCAAAACCTAATCATTGGCACAATATCAAAAAGAAAATATTAATAAGGCAAAATATACTTTAAAACATCATATTTATTGAAAATTAGTTTTGGTTAAAATGCTCAGAACTATTATAAGTCCTTTATTTTGTCCTTTTTTGCCTATGGTTGGCACTAATGCAAGGACACTTCTCTCTTTTTTTTTGAGGTACCACACAGTTGTTTGTTTTTTTAACAATAATAAATGTTAAGTATAGTGAAGGACACGGTCTTATCTATTGCATGTGTCCGGCATTATATTAATTTCTGAACTACAGACTTGAGACGGCATCTGAATGATGTGGACACATGCAAGCTATACCAAATTATGAAACTAAGAATGTTTAACATTTCTAAAGCGTTGAATGTTCGTCAGACACAGTGCTCTAAACCCAGACATCACCAAGCAAACTTCCAGTCAGTTAAGGTGCGCTAGGTTGATAAATTAATCTATTAAACATGCAATTTTATTGATTTACAGAAAAATCGTTTTAACTCGTTAAAAAAAAAAAAAAAAAAGATGATGATGAAAAGGTGTATTTGGTGAAGAGATGGAAGCCCAGTCCATTTAAGACGATGACAGGTTAAGAACAAAGTTTGGTCTGGATTGTAACCAGCGAGACATTTCATGGCTCGGTTTTTCCATGTTTATCACAGCTTGCAAGAAAAAAAAAAAAAAAAAAATTTTTCAAACAAAACTTCCCACTTCCTGAAAGTAGCCCAGAGAGGCATATAGTGAAGATCTCTCTCCACGGCGCCAGGTTGGATTAACCATTGACACGCTCATAGCCATTAACAAGCACAAATTATGTCATCCACCACTGATAATGACGTAAAGATATTTGAGAAAGGTGGGTTGACAAGGTGACAGGTTAACGTATATAAAACATCGTCTGCCGTCTTTCCACAATTGACGCGTCACATGACGGATAGGAGGGTTTGCATTCATCATCCTGTTTTCCTCCTGCATTATCACAACGATCATCATCAGTTTGAGGCGTTTTTCCTCTCTAAATTCCTCTTTCGAAGTGTGACTTCTAGATTAAAATCTTTTTAAAATGTCGCCTGACAAGCAGCTGGAACCAAACAGATGTCACTTTGCACTGTCTCCTTTGTCCTAAAGACAAACAACACACAAAACAAGGATAAAAATATCACTTGATATAAACTATGGAGAGTTTGCATAATGTGCATTAAGGTGCCGTCACATTAGCGAAATTTCTGCAACATTTCGTAGGCAAAAAGGTCCATTGTCAAAAATGTGGTGATGTATCAATCACAGCTTTCAAACCGAGCAGCTTTTTGTTCGTGAACGTGGCAGATACGCATGACAAGTTTGAACCCGCTGCAGTATCTGAGAGGGGAAATCATTCACCCTCATGCGAAACACCCAACCTCGTGGATTCCTAATGAAGTAACTTGATTTTGCCTAAGAAAATTTGCAATGTGACTGCAACTTTAGGCCGTGCGTCCATCAAAATGTTTTTAGCCAGCACTTGAGAAGCTTTGGAGGTACAGTGTTTAGCTGCTTACCTGGAAGATGGCAGTAAACTAAAACATTCCTCCAAGGATTATTTTTCATATTAATATTGTGGTAATGTAGGGATGTGGCAAAGAAAGCAGCAATATTACGTTTTGTTAATTAGTTGTTGCGAAAGTAGGATATGACTGTTGGTCAGTTTGGTATTTGTTCCGCCCCTCCTTACAGTTATTGGATGACTTGGTAAAACATGACTGTGACAAGTGCTGCGTTTTATGCAGCTCGTCACTCTGATAAATATATAGCGCTCTCTTTGGAGACAATTAAAAAAAAAAAAAAAAAAAAAAAATATATATATATATATATATATATATATATATATATATATATATATAAATATATATATATATATATATATATATATATATATATATATATATATATATATATATATATATATATATCCTGGCTTTAGGAAAAAGCTTTTTGGAGGACACACGGCCTTAATGAGGAAAAGTATTTCTTCAACAATAAAGGCTCTCACCTGTGACTGTGGTGCTGTGCTGCGGTCAGGGGGGTCAGCGGTAGCAGGTGAAGCAGGAACACTACCATTTGGCTCAGTAATCAGCAACGTCCGTCTATCCCTGGCCGATTTGGGGTCACACTTTGTCACCCGGAATCTAGAGAAAGAAAGGAGGATGCAATGAGAGCATTCTCCGCACATAGCCCAGACCTGAAAACCATTAAGCACATTTGGGACAGAAGCAGTAAGCCAGGGCCAGTCCAGTTCTACCAGACTCAAGAGTTCCTCTGAAACCCTCCACCTCCCCCACCTCCCCCACCTCCACCTGTCTAGACCTACAATGGTATTTTTATGCATGTCTATTCATGCAGCAGCAGATCTTACATGCTCACAGCAACATTACTGAGCATCTATTGACAGTAGCAACGTCACACTTGCTATGCAGCAGCGCAATGTCAAGACCAAATACATTAACATTGTCATAACTATTAACTTGCTAAAACAGTTTAGCTGTAATGACTGAAATATTTACAATAAATAAATATCTACAATATCAATAAATACCTGTTATTTCTTTGAGTCACTAAAACTGACTCATGCCTTGTATATTATATATATATATATATATATATATATATATATATATATATATATATATATATATATATATATATATATATATATATATATATATATATAAAGTGTGTTTCTGTATGTAAAACACACCTGCCCACAGACAGCACGGTGACCTCTAGGTGACTGCGTCTGTCCAGTTTCTTGCTGGACGAGCGTCTCATCAGAGGCCATTTTTTCTGGTTACAGCGGTTGCAGATGTTCTTATGTCCTCCAACTCCTCCAATAGTGTGCAGGTGGTTGCAGGTATGTTTGGTTGTGCTGGGCGGCAACACTGGTAGTGCAGGGCTCACTGGGCTGGGGGGGGTGTTTGGAGAGGTTGGCGTCATAGGATCACTGTAGAAAATTGATTAGAAAAATATCAGCTTAACTTCATGAAATACCCAAGACGACCAAGTTACATTCACCAAAATTTAGTATGTACAACAGAAAACACTGTTGGGTAATGTGGCCCACAATGTGCTTGACTTGACCTTCTTCCAGTACACCAATATTTGAAATATTTATCATAGCATAATGCACACTTTCACACACTATTTAAACAAAATAACTATTCATGCTATTGTTCAGACACACAGATAGTATAGGTTGAATCAAAGAGTTATTAAATAATTATTGAAAAGTATTAATATTATTAAATATTTTTATAGCATCTGTTTAAAATTTCAGTAAAAGCAGCATCACAATGGGTTCAAGTTTAATTCACTATTAAAATATTTTAAAATTAAATTTATTTTGATGATGGCCGACTTATTATATTTATTGTTATATTTATATTTTATCCTTCAGAAATCATTCTAATATGAATAAAACATTCAAAAGAAAAGCATTTATTTGAAAGAGAATTTTTTTTTTAACTAGTAATTTTTTGTAACAATGTTATGGATTTAAGGCTTCCTTGCAGAATAAAAGTATTCATTTTTTTAAAACAAAAAATACTGCTAGTGTAGTTAAAATCTCACAATGTTATGTTTTTTTACTATAAAAATGTTCAAATAAATGCAACCTTAAGACTTTCAAACATTTTATAAAAATCTGTAGAGTAAAATTTTAAACACCACCACATATAGTTTAATGTTTATTATATATACATGCACATGATATTTGTATGTTACGGCTATATTTAAGATATATTAAAAATATTTTAGCTATCTAGTGTAATTTATATATATTCAGCTCTACCACACAATGAAGCAGGATAAAAGAACGCATTTACCACCGAAAAAAGCTTCACCTTTCACAGATATTATATTTTAGCTGAAATGCAGTATAACTGGAGCAGTTACTTTAGACAGGCCGACTCTCTCTCCTGCTGCTTTATCTGTATTTACTTCTCTCCTTCTGCCTCAATTTATTTTGTCCTTCCACTCTGCCAACTTAAAAAAAAAAAAAAAAAGGAAAATGTAGTGGTTTTCCCTTATCTGTCTTCATTACAATGCGGGATGTTGTTGAATGTGTGAATATGTGCGTGTGCCTCACTCGAGAGGCAAAGGAAGAGCAGGACATAGAGACTTCAATTGCCACCTGCAAATGGGGCCATGAGGAACATAAAGCAGAAAACGATACACATGCAAACACACACTATCCCAGAACTATTTTCAGCGAGTTTGGCAATGGAGAGCCAACACTAAACCGTGAGAGATCAGTTTGACCATTTATAAACATTAATGGTCCTTAATGCAGTCATGGGGGGGGTTAAGGTTCTGCTGGTTGCTATGGTCCCGTTAGCCCCTGCTGGTATATGTTGTAACTACATCTAGCTGCCACTGCTGGGGAGTAGTTGCAACGTTAATAGCTTAACTGCATTTTCAGTAGCTTGACAGTAGTGATGCTACTCTTAAAGTAGTGTAGTATTTTCAGTCACAAGCTTTTTTTTTTCTCAATCAAGTAGCCTGTAGTGAAATGAAACACTACGTCACTCTATTAAGATGCTCGACTGACAAATGATGTACTCTATTAAGTCTGTTCTTTTCAATGTGTCAAATGGTAAGCAGAACAATCCAAATCAGTTTGAGATTCAGTCTGAATCATTCGATCTGTTTACTCAAGCACTGAAACACTTGGTGTGGTAAAACAGTACAGAGATATATTGATAAGGAAGAGAAGAAAAAGAGCGCTGGTCTGAATGAAGTGGAATATTTACCGACAATCCACTGAGAACAATCCTTGAATATCCAGCTTATAAATAACTGTACCGCAGGTAAAGACGTTGCAAGAAAACACCTTGTTTTTGGACGTGTACCTTCAAATTAATGCTGTTAAACTGAATAAATGAAGCAAACAGTTTGTCGTTTGTTGACTTTTGTACTGACATAATTCCAAACGTTTCCAACAATGTTTAAATCCAGAGAAATACGCAATTTTAAACAGTCTAACATCCTGTGTCATTGACTTCATATCCGTGTTACCCTCAATTTCCGGATAGAATCCATGGAACGCTTTAATATTTTGTTTTATACTAGACAGGTGAGCAACTGCTTGGATACTTTTATCAACAGAAAACTAATCAATGTTATACATTATATAACATTATAAACATTATAACAACTTTCAACACAATCAAATGTACTTTTAGTATTATAGCTGTAAAAAAGTTCAAGTTCAGGGAAGGAGGAGACAATCGTTAAACATAACTTTAATCGTAAAATAAAAGACAAAATGCAAGAAGAGGCTGCCGCATTTAAGCAAAATAAAACGGCAACATAAAAGAGCCATATTTCTGCCCGAGTCCTTATCGATTGCTTTCCATCGGCTGTGGAGTTTTAGACAACAATTCCCATGATTCCATTCACATTCACGACGTCATCAAGGTATGCCTTTGTTATAGTTTCAAATAAGCGACCTCTAGTGGCAAAACTTACATACTGTGCCTTTAACAACAACACTGAAATAGGAGTGCATGCTTTATCTTTTTGCGTTCCTTACTATAGCACAGTACAGTAGGGTTCTGAACATTTTCTTTTTGAATCGCATTAGTCAAATTAATTTTAATATTAAAATAAAGTGATGTAGCATCATTAAAGACTCACATATAACCATGGGCAAGAAAAATGTGATCGCTCCTTTCTCTCTTTCTCCCCTTTACAGTTTTTTTTTTTTTTTTAAATAAAAAAGCGCATACGGAGGGATTTTTGTTTCTATTCTTTCCGAGTATGTGTGAAATTGTGTTTCTCCATGTGGAACAGAGAGAACAATCCTGAACAGTGTACAATGATTCAAAAATGCACTTTAAATTTATTTTCATATTAATTTCATAACAAAAGCATAATACATAAACGATCCTTTATATTCACACATTGTTATTTGTAGATTGATAACTGTAATCAAATATTGCATATAAAATATTGTTCCTTTAAGTAGATTCAGAGTAATGTACTTTTTCTAGTAATGTATCAAACTACTTTGAGAGGGGTAACTTGTCTGTAGTTGAACTACTCTAAATCGACAGTTTTAAAATGGCTTCCCCAACACTGCAAGCGGCTAAATCATCTTTCCCCAATGATGACTATTTATGTGTACTACAGCTGTGTATTCAGACAAAATAAACACCACACAATCACACTTCATTCAGAGCAGCACTTCTTATTTTTCCTTTTACATGGCTCTACAACTTTCACCTTCCCTATCCTCTGCTCCTCTTTATATCAGTCTAAATCTTGACTGGAGGAAGCAAATTCACTCAGCTGCTTATATGGCGTGTGAGACTCGAGCAGAGTGACCTCATTGTTCAATCCAAATCTGATATTCACATGAATGCTCAGACCAACTAAAACACCACACTAAAAATACACCACACACACACACACAACATTAGAGGAGGGCATTTGGGATTTCCCAAAAATGAGAATTCAGTCATCATTTAATCACATCCCTTTTCAAAACAAAAAGCCATAGCCTGTCCTTCTCCAAACCCCATATGACTTTCTTTGTTCCATGAAACACAGCAGACATTTTGAAGAATATTCTGGTTGAGCTTGTCAATGTAATCACAATGAATGGAATTTTAAGCCTCGGGAAAGATAATTATATATTAATTATAGTAGTGTAGCATTTTTAATGAATTGGTTATCGGAATTATTTCATGAATAGGCTAAAAGAACTTATCGAAATTATTAATTCCAGTTCTCTCACTGGTCTGGTTACAGCAGCTTTCTTGTGTTAAAAGCTCACTGGAGGGGAAGATTATCAGAGAATAAGAGCTATCATATAGAAACAGAAGTTTTAAAGTACACATTTACTGTCATTTTGAACTGTAGTTGAAGTTTGAAAGCAACCAGTACTTTTATTTCCTTTTTCCCCCCACTGCTTAAATAAAACCACACAGGTTTGGTATGACAGGAGAGTGACTGATAACAGAACATTCATTTTTTCATGAGTGAACAATCCCTTTAATCTAGGGACTGATAAGAATGTGAATTACATGAAATACAATGACAACAGAGTTAAAATATAACATTTCAGGATGAATAATTCAATGTAATTTGAAATGTTTCACGGATATGATGTATTATACCTCAGGTATCTTCCCGTGATAAGATTAATGATACCAAGTAAAAGAATGGTCACTATCTATAAACTGATGTCATGATGCTGGTAAAACAGAGCATGATAAAACTGATTTCTTTTATATATGTATCAGGGCGGAGACCATTGCTCCATCCAGACTCCTATTCCATGACTCCTCTGTATATGATGTTTTGAAAGTCTTCCTGGAACTTATTCTGGCTTGCAACACTGTCAGTAAGCACATGTTGTTTTTTTTTGCTTCATGGTGATTTTCCCCACTATGTGTCCTATGAGACAGACAGAACCACCTCAAACCCTCAACGCGGATCTGTTCTGTTGTGCTGCTGCCGATATACGAGAAGTGACAGCACCATCTTTTGGAGGGATGAGGTTTTACAAAAGATGCGGTTCACTTCAAATTCATTAGCAAAACATTCATGCTTGTTTTACAAGTATGCTACTGTGCTTTTAAAAAATTGATTATTTACATAAAATGAGGTCCAAAAATCTGAGACCGCTAGTGAAAATACTTGAAATACATGTTGAATTAAATTACCAGAATAAAAAAACTGAGTGATAAGTATAATTAAATAATTTAAATGCATTTTATTTGTCCTTTATACTTAATTTTTATGTCATGAAAAAAACTTTAAAGGTTTAAATCAGGGTTATTATCGTTAACTAAGACTAAAACCATTATAAACATCTCTGTTAAAAGAAATAAATCTTAAATGAAATAAAAAAATATATATATTTGTTGAAAACCTAAATGAAAATGAGAAATAATTAACTGGAAATAAAAACTAAAACAAAAAACTAATAAAATGACAAAAGCACATTATGAAATTACTAAATATAATTACTATAAATTAACATTAAAACTAAAAATATAAAAATAATAGCTAATTCAAAATAATAAAACTATTACTTTTTATTTCTTAATGCCACTGGCATGTGTGTGTACCTGTTTAACTTTACTTGTTAGGTCCGAATGTCCATTTATATAGGTGAAATATTATGAGAACCGACTAGTGAGGTCATTTTACTGGTCCTGGCTAGTTGAAAAGGCTTATAAATTGGCCAAAACTTCTTTTTATTTAAATCTCGTGTTTAGGGGTTGGGTGAGGCGATATATCCTTTATATACCATTAACATAAAATCAATGGAAGTCTAAGCAATGTCCTCACTAATATAGTAATGTATATTGTTCATAATGTAGTTCAGAACATGATAACAGAAGACACAAATAGCAAGTATATGAAAGGCATAAAGGAGGACTTACCCTTCTGATTCTATACTGTCCTGAACCATGGCTTTGAGTGCATCGGTGTTGGCTGGTGAAAGACAGTGAGAGAGTTTATTAAATAACTTTCCTAAATTAGCACAAGTAAGAGTCTGCAGCCTCAGATGCAGAACCATTTGCTTGACTGGAGTCTTTTGACTAATGAAAGCAGCTGACTGCCTTCAGATGCAACTGCAGCACATTATCATAGTGGACACAGGGTAGCTTCATGACACCAAAACACACATTTCAAATAGACTCGCATTATTGAACTTACAAACAACAGTTATTGTTAGATCACAGCAGAATTAGGGTTAACCCCAGATCAGTACAAATATTTTATATATGCAAAAGAAGACAACATGGAGATGCCATCCTAAATGTCTTCAAAAAGGCACTCAACTTCAAAAGGTTAATACTTTCATAAGGTGGCACTTGAATTGTGTGTAATGTATTGACACTGTGTCAGTGTTTCTTTAAGTGTCATAAGATGATATGTTGATCGATGCGATAATAGCGGGTGTCAGAGAAAAGTGCGTCTGAGAGACTTAGACAAAGGGGAAGATTTGACGCAACCAAAAGCAATTGAAATCGCCCAACAGTTTGAACCGTCACAGAAGCAAATTAAAATATTCAGAGAAGAGGTATCTCAAGTGCAAGCAGTAAAGGTGCAAACAAAACATCAAACTGCAAACAAGAAAACCAAACAACAGAAAACAGAAAAAAATAAAAAATAAAACAAAATTTGTGCAGAAAGAAATGCATGTAAACCGACAAAAAAAACTGTTCAAGTTGCGGTAAGTACCCACAACATAGGTGGAATCAAGGAAAATGTCCAGCAAAAGGCTCTGTATGCTCATACTGTCATAAACCAAACCACTGGGTGGCAGTATGCCGCAAAAGATCAGTAAATGCAGTCAGTGTGCAGCTGCAATCAGAATCCAAAGATGAGGAAATGCTGAGCATAAATGTCACACAAACAAATGACCACAGTCATGACAAATGGACAGCAGACATTGAAATAGTCTCAGAAGGTGCCATTCAGAATTGATACTGGTGCAAAACGTAACACATTGACTTTAAGCAGTTATCAGGCACTCCTGTACACCTGGTGAGATAAAATGCTCTAATCGAGTGCTGAAGTCCTACTCTAACCACAAGCTGAAGCCTATAGCTGCAGTTGACATTCTGACCAAATACAAGGATGCTGAGGTATTGACAGAATTTGAGATTGTGGACATTTTTCAAGAAAATGTGCTCGGTGGTGCAACATTGGAGGCCCAATGCATGCCCAATGCGGCTTGATGCATTGCAGCCTACTAAGAAAGAAAATAATAAGACACATTCTGGTCACACAAGAACAAAACAAAATGTGCCAGCTGGGGTAGATGATTATCCAGAGCTAACTCGCACTACTGGATCTTTACCAGGCAAATACACAATTAAATTGGATCCTGATGCAAAAGGTGTAGTCCATCCTGTCCGCTGTCAACCAGCTGCACTGAAAAAGAAAATAATAGAGAAACTACATGAGATGATTAAAGATGGATACATCACAAAAGTCAGCCAACCCACATAGTGGATGAGTTCAAATGATAGCAGCCGTCCGTAATGGAAAGACAAGGATCCGCATTGACCAGAGCGACTTGAAGAAGGTCATAAAGAGGGAACATTACCCAATGCGTACCATCGAAGAGGTAGTCTCCACAATGCCTGGTGCTAAAGTCTTCTCAGTCTTGGATGCAAAACTTGGCTTTGTGCAAATAGAACTAGATGAAGCATCATCCTTTTTGACAACCTTTAACATGCCCATTGGTAGATTTAGGTGGCTTAGGCTTCCTTTTGGCCTGAAATGTGCACCAGAAATCTTCCAGCATATCATGGATGAGATGCTTGAGGGCATCAGCGGAGCAATAAGTGTCATGGATGACATTCTCATCGCAGCACCCTCAGTAAAGGAACATGATGAGACCCTCCGCAAAGTAATTCAGAGAGCAACAAGCTACAATCCGAGTCTCAATTTCGACAAATGCCACATCAAGCAATCGTCTGTGCCCTACGTTGGGCACCTGATAACATCAGATGGTCTGAAGGCAGACCCAGCGAAAATAGAGGCTGTCAAGTCCATGCAAACACCAACAGACAAAGATGTCGCTTCCTAGGTTGTCACCTATTTGTCAAAATTCCTGCCAAATCTCAGTGAAGTCGACACGTCTCTAAGACAGCTCCTGAAAGCAGATGTTGAATTTGCATGGCAACCAGCACAACAACAAGCCTTTGTCAAACTCAAGGATTTATGCACAAATTCCCCAGTGCTACAATTCTTTGATTCGTCCAAGCCTGTAGAGATCTTCTGTGATGCCAGCAGCAATGGCCTTGGTGCTGTTTTACTACAGGACAGTCATCCAGTTGCTTTCTCATCCAGGTCACTGACAGATACGGAAACACACTATGCGCAAATTGAGAAAAAGATGCTCTCAATCACACGTGTCAAGTTCCACAGTTACATTTTTGGAAACCATGTCACAGTGTACAATGACCACAAGCCTCTGGAAGATATTTTCAGAAAGCCGCTGCTTTCTACCCCATGCGCATACAAAGAATCCATCTCCGCCTGCAGTGGTATGATCTGACTGTTAAGTGCAGACAAGGAAAGGATATGGAACTGCCTGACACACTATCTAGAGCTCATATACCGGAAAACAAGCCAGAGATGGAAGGCTTCGAGTGTGTCTCTATGCTCAACTTTGTTTCAGTCAGTGAGCAGAAATATTCAGAGCTCCAGGACTGCACAAACAAGGAGCTCAGCTGTCTTCAGGAAATAGTCCAACAAGGCTGGCCAGACCACAGGCGTGATGTGCCTAATGCAGTACAGCCATTTTGGGACCAACGAAGCCAACTTGTCGTTGCAGATGGTGTTGTCTATAAAGGCCTCCGTATAGTTGTACCCCCTTCCATGCGAGAACATATGCTGAAGCTTATACATCAGTCTCACTTAGGAATAGTGAAGAGCAAGCAGAGAGCTCGCAAAGTCCTATACTGGCCAGGCATGAATTCACCATCGAGCAAATGGTGAAGAGCTGTAGCAAGTGTGCAGACTTTCAAAACAGGTTACCGAGACAACCACTCAAACCAACAGAAACACCCGATCTTCCATTCGAAAAAGTAGCTTCTGACCTGTTTGAGTTTGAAGGAAACCATTATGTTCTACTAGTGGATTACTTTTCAAAATTCATTGAAGTGGATAAGCGAAAGGGCTTACATCGTCGTGCTGTCATAGAAAAGCTCACGGACAGACAATGTTTCACAATATTCAGCGGATGAGTTTAAGGATTTCTGTCAAAGGTATGGAATCATTCACAAAACATCATCCCCACATACGCCACACTCCAACGGTGAGGCAGAGCGCGCAGTCCAGACCGTTAAGAAACTTTGGTGTAAACACCTTGCACTGCTTGACTAAAGAACGACGTCATTGGAGACACTAGGCCTTTCAGCAGCTCAGCGTTCAGAAGTTCTACTACGACCGAAAGACCGAAAGAGGGCAAGCGGCCCTCGTGTTGAGCTGAAGCCTGGAGATGAAGTAAGGATGCAACCACATCCTGGCAGTCAGAAATGGTCTCCTGGAGTCGTTATGAGAACACACTGTGCCCCAAGATCTTATGTTGTTGACTGTGGAAGTAGAGAGTACCGGTCGCAACATTCAGCATCTTCGCAAGAGCACTGCAGCTGCCAACGAGTCCCGAGACGATGAGTGGTGAGGAGCCAAAGTCTGTGGATCATCCTAGTTCATCCCAAGCATCGCCTACAGCAGCGGTCCCCAACCTTTTTTGCGCCACGGACCGGTTTAATATCAGACAATATTTTCACAGACCGGCCTTTAAGGTGTGGCAGATAAAACAACAAAATAAAATGGGGTATTTTTAAAATATTATAATAAACGTGAATCCAATGTGTGGGCTTACTCGCAACTTTATTAGCAGCGTCCTCGTAACATCGCGCCAACAACATAACATGAGTAACATCCTCTCTGCCCCCTAACGCTCTCTGGCGGGCTTGGTGCGTGTAAATCACCTGCTGCGATAAATCCATATTTCAAGTAGGACTCCTGGTATTGTCTGTTAAATGCAGCTTTCTTTTTCTTGGAAATCGTAGGCTCTTCTTCTGTCTCCTCACTGGGTCGCTTTCCAGAGACGTTTGTTTTTTTACTCATTTTGCTAGCTAGTGTGTTTATTTTTAGCGGTAACGTATCACGTGACCTAAACAAGCGTTGCTATGCGCCAAGAGTGAGTCATAGACGGATGTAACAGAGAGAATTTGAAGTTGAGATGCTGACTCGCGATCTTCGCAGTAGTGAACGCGCCAGAGAGAAATGCACATTTCATACTGATTACATAAGTCATTTTTTTTTTTTTTATATATACAGTACTGTGCAAAAGTTTTAGGCAGGTGTGAAAAAATGCTGTAAAGTAAGAATGCTTTCAAAAATAGACATGTTAATAGTTTATATTTATCAATTAACAAAATGCAAAGTGAGTGAACAGAAGAAAAATCTACATCAAATCAATATTTGGTGTGACCACCCTTTGCCTTCAAAACAGCATCAATTCTTCTAGGTACACTTGCACACAGTTTTTGAAGGAACTCGGCAGGTAGGTTGGCCCAAACATCTTGGAGAACTAACCACAGTTCCTCTGTGGATTTAGGCAGCCTCAGTTGCTTCTCTCTCTTCATGTAATCCCAGACAGACTCGATGATGTTGAGATCAGGGCTCTGTGGGGGCCATACCATCACTTCCAGGACTCCTTGTTCTTCTTTACACTGAAGATAGTTCTTAATGACTTTCGCTGTATGTTTGGGGTCGTTGTCATGCTGCAGAATAAATTTGGGGCCAATCAGATGCCTCCCTGATGGTATTGCATGATGGATAAGTATCTGCCTGTACTTCTCAGCATTGAGGATACCATTAATTCTGACCAAATCCCCAACTCCATTTGCAGAAATGCAGCCCCAAACTTGCAAGGAACCTCCACCATGCTTCACTGTTGCGTGCAGACACTCATTCGTGTACCGCTCTCCAGCCCTTCGGCGAACAAACTGCCTTCTGCTACAGCCAAATATTTCAAATTTTGACTCATCAGTCCAGAGCACCTGCTGCCATTTTTCTGCACCCCAGTTCCTGTGTTTTCGTGCATAGTTGAGTCGCTTGGCCTTGTTTCCACGTCGGAGGTATGGCTTTTTGGCCGCAAGTCTTCCATGAAGGCCACTTCTGACCAGACTTCTCCGGACAGTAGATGGGTGTACCAGGGTCCCACTGTTTTCTGCCAATTCTGAGCTGAGCATGATGTGTCTTTCATCTGCTGCAGTAAGTTTCCTTGGCCGACCACTGCGTCTACGGTCCTCAACGTTGCCTGTTTCTTTGTGCTTCTTCAAAAGAGCTTGGACAGCACATCTGGAAACCCCTGTCTGCCTTGAAATTTCTGCCTGGGAGAGACCTTGCTGATGCAGTATAACTACCTTGTGTCTTGTTGCTGTGCTCAGTCTTGCCATGGTGTATGACTTTTGACAGTAAACTGTCTTCAGCAACCTCACCTTGTTAGCTGAGTTTGGCTGTTCCTCACCCAGTTTTATTCCTCCTACACAGCTGTTTCTGTTTCAGTTAATGATTGTGTTTCAACCTACATATTGAATTGATGATCATTAGCACCTGTTTGGTATAATTGTTTAATCATACACCTAACTATATGCCTACAAAATCCCTGACTTTGTGCAAGTTTACCTTGAAGAATTGATGCTGTTTTGAAGGTAAAGGGTGGTCACACCAAATATGGATTTGATTTAGATTTTTCTTCTGTTCACTCACTTTGCATTTTGTTAATTGATAAATATAATCTATTACCAAGTTTATTTTTGAAAGCATTCTTACTTTACAGCATTTTTTCACACCTGCCTAAAACTTTTGCACAGTACTGTATATATATAAGTTATTTATTCTTTCTGTGTGGCCCGGTACCAAATGACCCACGGACCGGTACCGGTCCGCGGCCCGGGGGTTGGGGACCTCTGGCCTACAGAACTCGAGACTGCTAAGCAGACGTTGTCAACTAGGCAGTACACTACCAGACGAGGCAGAGTTGTGAAGCCTCCTAACAGGCTCTGCTTGTAGTCAGGGAAAGGCGTGGTAAAGACGCCTTGTGGAAGTGATGTGCTAGCAACCTCTCCTTCATAGTTACACATGTTTATGTTCATCAGTTCATTGTTGCCAAAGACTGTGTAATTGACTAAATTACATTCAATGTGTGCTAATATCTCTTCAATGTTTGGATATGCATATTGTGCGCAAATAACAGAGTCTCAGGTCAAAAGCAGTAATGTTTAATTCTTGTAATAACAGTGTATGTATACCAAGTGATCATCGTGGGATTGTTTCATGTTTAGGAGGAGAGATGTAATGTATTGACACTGTGTCAGTGTTTCTTTAAGTGTCACTCCGGCCTCCGTAGTCGTTGCTGTGACTCCGACTTTTCTATACACACTGTTATTCTCAGTAATCTCAGCATGGCTTGTTACTAAACCTCTGAGTCATTCTCATTACTTTATATTGTGCAAGTGCCTTGCATTTGACAAAACTTTCAGTTCCTTCTGTTTACACAGAAGAGCCCCTTATCCATTTTAAGAAGTTAAATGAAAGGTGTTCTAGATGTTTCTGAAAGGTTAATGTGCTGCTAGTCATGCATCGTTATCAAGCTGTGGAGATGAAATATGAAAGAGAAACACAGAAACACAAAAGATCAGAAGCATTCATACCACTTCCTGTCCACATGTCACACTCGGGAAAGAAACATTTTGAAATGCTGGTGATCAGAGTAACCATGGAATGACTACTAATGTTTTTCAAAACAGGTCTAAATAGACTACGCCAACTAAAACTACAGTTCTGCTATTTTTCATTCTCAGATCAGTGTTTCCATTTCAATTACAATTGAAATTTACTTGTATCCTTCAAAGTTGTAAAGATGCAATGTTAAAAACACATTTTGGCCTTTATGCTATCAAGGGGCCTGTTTACACCTGGTATTAACATGCGTTTTGGTCGATCAAGTAGACGAGGGAAACCCGTTCCCGTTTACATCTGGTGTTTTAATCCGTCTCTTTTGTCCACCACTTCTGAGGGGAGGGTGTATGGGTTGGTAAATGTATAGGCTTTTCCAGATCTTGCATTCTAATGGACAAAATAAGCTACACAATTTGCATGTGAACACACCGAAAACGACGGAAACACGCGAAGAGATTTAGATTTCTGCTCTGATAGACGCAAGACCACGACGAATTCAGTGAATACATGTTAGAAATCAGGAATGGTGAGAGAACATTATGCTTTTTTCGTACATTTTTCGTCTTCAAAACCAAACTTGGGTCTTTAGCCGACAAAGTTTAAATGTATTCAAAATGTATTCATTCAAATAAATGTAATCTTCTGCACAATTTTATCTCTGTGTCTGAACTGAAGCGGGCAGAATGCTACATCTATCGAGCTGTAACTGACGAAAATAACCATCATTTTTGCTCTTCCGGTGCAACAGCTTTAAGTTTTCAATGTTGGCAAATGACAACAAGTGCAAGTGCGCATTAAATTATTTGCATGCACTTCGAGAAGGCAAAATGCACTTTGCCTTTATGGTGTGCATTAAAACCGTTTAATGCACAACTAGCAATGCATTATCCCTTACTTATTTCTTATCTCTAACTTTTCATTTTCCAAAATTCTAAAGTATTCTACTTATTATTAAGTAGATTGTGCTGTCAGTTGAAACATCTGAAGGTATTTGAATCAGCCTGGAGGCACACTCAATGCAGCTGATATGAGAACATGTTGTCTGGTGTGACCTTGTTGATTCACTGCTCGGAAGTCAGCTGAGGATTTTTTTATGCTCCGTCACAATCAATGCTGCATAACAATCAATGTGACTGACTGGTTAACACGCCTCATATTTTCCTCCGTGCATACAAACCCACAAAGACATGTTATCAGCTCTGACAGGCCTTGCGTCCTGGTTTAATCTTTACCAGGGTTTGTCAAACTGGACATGTGACCATTATTAGAAAGTAGTGTGATATCTAAACGTCTTTATCCTCACATTCATTCACCTTACCTTCATTTTTCATGATGTAGTGAACGATTTGGCCCACCGTGTCAGCGTTGGAATCACTGAAGGTGTCATTCAGATCTGAGAGAGAGAGATGAATTGCGTTTAAAAAAAAAAAAATAGAACAACAATTCATTTCATTGAATAGTCAACTTGAATTAATAAAAATGAAATAAAGTGATAAAGTAAAAGTAGTGTGGATTTTTGAAAACAACACAAAAAAAAATTCCCAGCTTGTTTAGGGTTAAGCAGAACCAAAACAAACAAAAAATGCAACTACTGAAGTGACACAAAACATCAGAGAAAGTGTGCTGGTTTAACAGCCTGTCTCAAACCGTCATCACAAACCAACTGTCATTAGTTTTTGTTATTTCATGACACTCAATATGCAGGTGGTATGAAACATCATTTTTGCTGACACAGTATTACTAAAAAGGACTTGCTTATGATAGCAGAAAACACTAACATTTACAATACTAACAATAAATATGGTCTGTTGACTTGTGAAAGGTTTCATAAAGGCATCTGGAGATGGAAGAGTATTTCGGCAAAACTACTGCTCAGAGGGTTCCGCTTACAGAAAAGACACACCACCCATGTCCTTCCTGAAGTCATGGACCCCCTGCTCAAAAAGGACAGACTTCCTGAGTTGCATTTGTTCTCGCAGCTGGGGATCAGACGGAGAAATATGTAGCTCTGGAGTCATATAAAGTTTATGACTACTAATCTGCTTTCTGCTTTTGTTAGTTTTTGATTTGAATGAACTACTCTACAGCCAAATAATTTCCATAAACAAATGCAAAATACTTTTGTTTACTAACAGTAAAAAGCCAAAATTACACCCACAATGTTTACCTCAAAGCCGCATTTCAGTTTCTCTCTAATCAGAGCCATGGTTAGAGTAAATGCATCCATAAATCAAATCACTCTGCCCAAAGATCTCATGGGAAAACAGTGAGTGGCTTTAATTACTCTCAATATCTTTAAACAAACATATTCTGTAAAAAAAACATTCAAGAGGAAATGTACTGGGAAAAAAATTAACTGATGTAAAAAGATTCTAGACATAAAGCAGAGATGGCTAATATTTCCAGCACTTCACTCATTGTTATCATTAACCAAAACTAAAACGGCAACACTTAACAGTAAGGTCTTATTAGATAACATTAGTTAGTACATTAACTTACATAAACTAAAAATGAGCAATACATATTTTAAAGCATTTATTAATCTTTTTAAATATTAGTTAATAAAAAATATTCATGTTCATGTTAGGTCACAGTGCATGATAGTTCACCCTAAAATGAAAACTTAATTTACACACACATTTTTGTTAGTCTTGATTTCTCACAACTGTCACACGAACGAGCACATCTCATAGCCATGCACTAAAGACCAACGGCCAAGGTCAGGATTTTGGTTAAATAATACATTAAATTTCATATTGTACATGTTTGCTATTTGCCATTTTATGCTGGTTGCTATTCACAGCCACAGAGCGAACAGGACATTTTTTTTTTTTAAATTCCCCTTTTGCTTAAAGAAAGAAAGAAAGACACACTCATTAAAACACCAGGGTGAGTAAATGAAAACTTAATTTTCATTTTAGGGGGAACCATCCCTTTAACGGATATGTTTTTGGATTTTAAATAATGTATTAGTAAATTGTGAGATTAACATTAAGATTAAATGATGTAGATGTATTTTTCATTGTTAGTTCATGTTAACTAGTAGTTAACTGATGTTAAAAGAAAACTTTATTGTAAAGTCTTTGTTTTTGGTAATTGAAATTATATATATTATATTATTATATATAAATGTATTGTCATTTTAAATTACTCTACATACACCTGTGACTGCACTACAACAATATTACTGTGCTACTGTGTCTGTACAGTGCAGCGGTTCCATATATTGTGTATTTCAGGGAAAGTTGTTTATCATTTATAAACGCTTGGTTCCAGTCCTTGATTCTGATAAAACACGGGAATGAACGGTTGTGTATCACTGCACAACACCTGCACTCAGATTTAGCATTTTCGTTCAGGTCAGTCCTATGTTCATAATAAAAAATCTGTTTGAAAGTACACTGCGATCTTATCTGTGTTCACAACAAGTTTCAATATAAGTGTCTTTGAAACTCTCTCATAAAAGACAATCTATGCCACCATCTATTGGTGTAATAAATGTAACGTAACGTCTGTTGCTGTTCATGGTCAGGGACTATTTCAGTCGAAGGAAGGCTTTTAGTGATTTTACTTCAAAGTTGCACTGATACATATGTTTTGGCTTTAATATTTGTATTGTGTGGTAGCTGTTTTATAAAAGAAATAAGCCCCGTGAAGTTGTGGTTTACAGTGAATTTATTACAGCTAAGCGTCGTGCCTAACAATGCCCCCCCCTTAGCTGTTATAAATTCACTGTAAACCACAGCTTCTTCTGGCTTACTGCTTTAATCTAGTGCTCAATGACATGCAATGGGATATGTGTAGATCCAAAGATTTGAAGACAAACAAAGAGAGGGAAAGAGGGTTGAGTCAGGTTAAACAAGTCTAAACACTTTTATGTGTACTAGAATTCAGACAATGCCACGTGAACATTCCTAGAAAACCAAGCAAACCATATTGACCTGCATTTTAAAATAAATTCATTTAAAAACCATATACAGTGGGTACGGAAAGTATTCAGACCCCCTTAAATTTTTCACTCTTTGTTTTATTGCAGCCATTTGCTAAAATCATTTAAGTTCATTTTTTTCTCATTAATGTACACACAGCACCACATATTGACAGAAAAACACAATTCTTGACATTTTTGCAGATTTATTAAAAAAGAAAAACTGAAATATCACACAGTCCTAAGTATTCAGACCCTTTGCTGTGACACTCATATAATTTAACTCAGATGCTGTCCATTTCTTCTGATCATCCTTGAGATGGTTATACACCTTCATTTGAGTGCAGCTGTGTTTGATTATACTGATTGGACTTGATTAGTAAAGCCACACACCTGTCTATATAAGACCTTACAGCTCACAGTGCATGTCAGAGCAAATGAGAATCATGAGGTCAAAGGAACTGCCTGAAGAGCTCAGAGACAATTGTGGCAAGGCACAGATCTGGCCAAGGTTACAAAAAAAATTATGCTGCACTTAAAGTTCCTAAGAGCACAGCGGCCTCCATAATCCTTAAATGGAAGACGTTTGGGATGACCAGAACCCTTCCTAGAGCTGACCGTCCGGCCAAACTGAGCTATCGGGGGAGAAGAGCCTTGGTGAGAGAGGTAATGAACCCAAAGATCACTGTGGCTGAGCTAAAATAACGAAGGAGCGGCTTCACAACAACTCTGTGACTGTTCTTGAATGGCCGAGCCAGAGCCCTGACTTAAACCAAATTGAGCATCTCTGTAGAGACCTAAAAATGGCTGTCCACCAACGTTTACCATCCAACCTGACAGAACTAGAGAGGATCTGCAAGGAGGAATGGCAGAGGATCCCCAAATCCAGGCTCAGGTGGAGGACGAGAAGACGGAAGGCGGATAGGACAACAGGCAGACAACGTGGCAGACGACAGGAGGAACCAGGGAGGAGTAGATGGTGGGAGGAGCCACCGCAGTTAAGTCCACCAAACATGGTGGAGCCGCTGGAGGAAGCAGCCATGGCAGGATGCAGCAGGAAGGGCTGGCGACACCAGGGCGGCGACTGACTGCAGCAGAGCAGGTGGCAGGGGAGACCAGGGCATAGCTGGAACGCTGACGAGCCAGGGCGATGCAGAGGATCTGGTGGGACGCGGCGACGCTGGCGGCTCTAGCGACCGAGGCACAGGTGGGGATCCTGAAGACCGTGGTGGAGCCGGAGTGACAGAAGACCAAGGTGACATCGGAGGGAGTGAGGAAGCCAACGGAGCCAGAGGGACGGAGGGACGAGGCGCAGCCAGAGGAGTGCAGTCCAGCGGCGAGGGCAGGTCGACGAACGACCAAGGCGGAGCCGGAGGGATGAGGGAGCCCGGCATAGCTGGTGGACGAGGGAGGTTGGAGCCAATGAGGAGCTTGCGGAGTGACGGGCCGAGGAGGAGTCCTAGTCGAGGTGGGAGGCGAAGACCGGGGATCCACTGGCCCCGATGGAGCTGCAGACTGGCAGGCTCACTGCACGCCACAGATGGTGGGCTGAGGGTGAGCAGAGGGGCTGGCAGGATGCAGCAGAGATGGTGGTAGATGGATGAGAGGAGGTGGGAGAGGGAAATCCTCACGTGGACCCTCTCCGGACAACTGCGCTCTGCATGTGGCATTCAAGCTCACTTGGTAGAACGTGCAGAGGCAGTTGTCCGGGTAGTGTGTTAAATATGCAATGTCTAGGAAGGTCCGCGTGTGGTCCTCCAATGTTTGTTCCCCCTGCTCCAACAACAGGAGATGAAAACCGGGGAAATCCATGAAAGACGGGGAAAACACAACAAACAAAAACGAAACTAACAAACGGAGAACACGCTGCTATAATATCACAATTTGTGGGTCGGTTCTTCTGTCACGCTGCAGTGTAGATAAATTCACGAAACACGAATACTTCCAATAGATAGTTTTAATTCCACGGACAGGATAAACAGGAGACAGGCAGGTAATACGCAGCATTCAATGACGAGAACCGACAGAGACAGAACAAACACAAGGAGAATATATAGGGGAGATAATGAGGATAATGTAATCAGGGTGAACAGAAACAGGTGCGGGTAATTAACTAGGCAGGTAAACACACAGAGGGCAAATGAACAGAGAATGACATCACTAGACAGGACTAAACTAAACATGACAGTTCATGGGTGTGACAGTTTTGCTGTTAATAATAACTTCAATGATTTTAGCAAATGGCTGCAATATAACAAAGAGAAAAATTTAAGGGGGTCTGAATACTTTCCGTACCCACGGTCTAATTTGAAAAATAACATGACTGATCCTTTAGCTTAAATGTGGATAAGTTGACAAGAAGAGAATGTGGGCTAGTTTTCTGGAGCTAAAACACCTCCTAGACCCCATCATAGCAGCACTGTACATAAACAAACATACGATTTTAAACAACGCAAAAGGCAAAAACTGGTTACAAACAGTAAAAATAAAGATGAACACAGAGAACAGTACAATAGAATCTGCATTACTGTGGCCAACCCAGTTCTTAACGGCAAGGTTTTCAAGTGCTCTTCCAGTAATTGTTAAAATAACTTTGTTCTCTAGGATGTATGATGCGTCTCTGAAAGGACCATATACACTGTATAGCATTAGTGCACTTGTTTGTGCTATGAACATGAATCATGCCTCAAATTGAGCATCTTGTTGTTGAATAAAAGTGTGCTTGTTGTAAGTAATCATAATTTCCATCTGATGGTGGACAATCAATCTAGCATAAACAATCTCAGCCACTGAAGTGAACCAAGACATATTTAGGAATCAGATACATGAGATGGACTCCTTTGGCCCAATAATTAACAACCTTACGTCACAGTCACACAGAACACATTAAAGAGTTAGTTCACCTAAAAATGAAATTTCCGACATTAAGTACTCAACCTCATGTCATTCCAAACAGGCAACAACATCGAAGCACTTTTCAAGGTCCAAAAAGGTAGCAAAGACATTGTTAAAATAGTCAACGTGACTACACTGGTTCAACCTCAATGTTATGAAGTGACGAGAATACTTTTTGTGTGCAAAACCAGAACAAAAATAATGACTTTTTTCAACAATTTCTTCTCTTCCCTGTCATTCTCCTACGCTGTTTACGTTGTAAATACAGTGCAGAGCATCTGGGTTCTACGTCAGAACACCGACTCAGTATTGGTTGACGTTGTAAATGTGAGCAGCATGACGTATGCGTGTGATCCCGACACAGGAGCCGGCCAATAATGAGTCTTGGAAAAGTAGAAATTGTTGAATAAAAGGCGTTACTTTTGTTTTGTTTTTGCACACAAAAAGTATTCTCGTCACTTCATAACACTGAAGTTAAACCACTGCAGCCACATGGACTATTTTAAAAATGTCTTTACTATCTTTCTGGGTCTTGAAAAATGCAATGACTTGCTGCTTATGTGTGGTTCTCTCGGATTTCATCAAAAATATCTTAATTTGTTTTCTGAAGAACAAATGTTTTACAGATTTGTAATGGCATGAGGGTGAGTACTTAATGACAGAAATTTCATTTTTAGATAAACTACCCCTATAACCATATAGCAATATCATGGCTGTTACTCACATTTCTTAGGAAAATGAAGCTAGTTTGTTTTAAGATAGTGTGTCAAAGAAGCTTTAGAAAATAAGGACTAAATACCATCAGTGAGACAAGTGTTGGCCTGTGGCAAGGAAAAACTCCCTAAGATGAGGAAGAAACACGATGGAGTGGAGCATTAAGCATTGGCTATTGTCCAATTTAAAATTGACAGTGCTAATAACTGTAACCACCGGTATAATGCATTATTATACTGATCTATTTATGATTGAACACCTTTATAATGCATTAAAACATAACCAATTTCAGAATCCTCAAATAATTCAACATTTTAACCTTGGTTACAATTATTTATGAAAAGATGTAATGAACATTGTAAACATCTGCATTATACATATTATATAATATTTTTGTGCACATACTTTTATATGCTTATGTGCCTCTTAAATTAACCAAATTAACTTTTAGCTGCTTTTACATTCTCTCTCTCTTCTATGGAAAACTGGACCAAAAATAATGATGACTTATCTTGCACTCAGGGGTGTATACAATTTTTTTTTTGTCCAATGGCATGCTGGCAAGAATAAGAACGTCCCTCCACCTTATAGCATATAGGTGTGTTCGACTTTGGATGGATTTAATCGCTTTGCAGCCAAGGGAGGAGTTAAAAACTGCCCACTCATTTTTTTCACAGCCTCGCTTCCAGAGGTATATATCTATATATTTTTAAAAATCTGGCAAAATATGCCTATACATACACAAACTGACTCATTTTTAGATAAACTACCCCTATAACCATATAGCAATATCATGGCTGTTACTCACATTTCTTAGGAAAATGAAGCTAGTTTGTTTTAAGATAGTGTGTCAAAGAAGCTTTAGAAAATAAGGACTAAATACCATCAGTGAGACAAGTGTTGGCCTGTGGCAAGGAAAAACTCCCTAAGATGAGGAAGAAACATGATGGAGTGGAGCATTAAGCATTGGCTATTGTCCAATTTAAAATTGACAGTGCTAAAACTGATTACTGTGAATATTTATGATACCATCACAAACATGTCAAAATAATGAGAAGATGAATATTTTTTGAGACAAAATAAGACGAGAATGAGTTAGAAGAGGATTAACAGAAGGGGCTACATTTCAGAGAGTTTTCTTTTAATGACATTTTGTTATCTCTCTTCTTAAGCAAAGAATGTCTGAAAACGAGAAAAACAAATTTGATTTCTAGTGGGCTGAATATAAACCTCTGCTTAAATCCACCATCCCACAAGCACTTGAAACACCAAAACACCATGGCATGAGGTCACGTATCCACTTTAAATGGTCCTTCAACTGATTGCTAAGAGGAAAGTAGTTTAAAAATATTTACTTCTTAAGTCTTCAATTTCATTTCAATCCACTGCTTCTATACCATACAGCCTTCAGACCATTTCAGTACACAAACCCTCGGACTTCAGCAAGCAATGAGGAGTCAATTAATAGAAAGAAATCAATAGCTTATTCGCCAATGTACATTTTAAGACCTTTGATTGCACAAAGTCCTTCCTGCAACTTCACTGCCCATAACAAAATCACAAGAACTGAATGATGAGGTGCCATTTGTTTTGGAGGAAGTTTAACCTCCTTCAGCCATTTCAAGAAACATGGTCAATATATCCGTAATATGAAATAATTTCAACAAAATATTCACCTCCTTTTTCTAGATCTTTATCTTCTTCATCCTCCTCTTTCTCAAGCTCTTCATCTTCCTCTGACTCAGTTGTACAACGGTAGCCCTTCCTCTTCAGGATGTGGCAGATGAGGACTCCCAGAAGCCCCAGGACAAAGAAGAAAGGCACCAGAATAAAGGCAATATACTCTGGGTTACCATCATTCTTGGCAGCTGAAGAAAAGAAACAATCAATTAAAAAAAAGTTCAGTAACACTTTACTTAAAGCCTTAATGTATATATAATATATATACTGGGAGAAAGTTATATATAATATAAATATATACCTATACTGCATCCTATAATGCATTGTATGATTTCATGAATAACTGTAACCACCGTTATAATGCATTATTATACTGATCTATTTATGATTGAACACCTTTATAATGCATTAAAACATAACCAATTTCAGAATCCTCAAATAATTCAACACATTTTAACCTTGGTTACAATTATTTATGAAAAGATGTAATGAACATTGTAAACATCTGCATTATACATATTATATAATATTTTTGTGCACATACTTTTATATGCTTATGTGCCTCTTAAATTAACTTTTAGCTGCTTTTACATTCTCTCTCTTCTATGGAAAACTGGACCAAAAATAATGATGACTTATCTTGCACTCAGGGGTGTATACAATTTTTTTTTTGTCCAATGGCATGCTGGCAAGAATAAGAACGTCCCTCCACCTTATAGCATATAGGTGTGTTCGACTTTGGATGGATTTAACCGCTTTGCAGCCAAGGGAGGAGTTAAAAACTGCCCACTCATTTTTTTCCACAGCCTCGCTTCCAGAGGTATATATCTATATATTTTTAAAAATCTGGCAAAATATGCCTATACATACACAAACTGACTCATACATCACTCACAGTGTGGGAGTGGTGGGCACTACAAAGTTCTTTTGGCAAGATTGGATAGTTTCGACCTCACTAATTTGACAATTTAGTCGATATGCTCATAAATTAAATCATAACTTCATTCAGTTACTATACTCTGAAACTTCTGCCATAGAGGAGAGCTAATAGCAGAGTTAGCACAGCTTATTCCTTAAGTGCAGAGAGCTAGTGTCTGCACAGACAGAAAACCACATTACACAGCTCAAAATGAGACAGGCCAAGTGTTTGGTCAGTCAAATACATAAAGAATGACAGAAAGGGCAAGAATGAGTGAAAGCAAAGGCTGCAGAGGGAAAGAATGACCTCGGAGAACAGCACAGAGGACAGACACTGGCATGGTACCCTGCAGCGAGTGACTCAGGGGACACAGTAATCCCGGTAAATTTCCATTGTACCGTTACACTCTCTTCTACATCTCGTAACCCTTTATGCACTGCAGCAGTAATATCACAGTACTCTGATATATTTCATGAACAGGCCAGGAATTTACATTTAACTCCAGTGGGATTGAAAAAAAAAAAGTCACAAAATTACCAAGCAACCATGTGCTAAAAACCAGACAGTAGCTATCTGGCCACCACAAACAACATCATTTCAATCAAATTTCTTTCTGAAAATTCCTGTCATTCTTTCATAAGTCACAATCATAACAGGTTTTGAAACTTGCGGACATGTAGACTTCAATAATCACAAGTGTGTCAGGAAAAGTGTTTGCTCCTAGTATTTGTCAGTAGTTCTTGAGAGGAATATCGGTAGTTGACTTTAGCCTTTAGTCTCCATTGATCCCATTCAAAATTAAATTTACCTTCTCAAAACAACTCCCTCAGTTTCTGAGCATCCACGAACTGGTTTGCTCTCTCTTTCCCTTCATAAATTCATAAAAGCAGAAAGCAAAATAATCAATGTGCACACCAACAACTGTCTTTCACTCAACACTCTCTGTAAAACCTGTAAAATCGAACGCTAAATAAAGATCATTTTATTTAAAAATGTCTTGAACACCAGAGGTCAAAGGGTTATATAAACTGTATACATTCCTGCTCAATTTCTGGGACTGAACTCTGACCGCCAAGCACACATGCAGACAAAGAGACAATTGTGATGTCCGTTACTGCATGTCTGCATATCACATGCGCTGATGCTGGTTTTGCTACATTTACAGAACGCAAAGGCTGTGTGTACTGATCAATGTTTATATGGATAAAAGCCTGATAATCAAAAAGTGATTGTGTCTCTTCAGAAGATTTTGATTTAACTGCTAAATTCATATTGGATGCGTTTTATGTCTTTATGAAGTTTTTAAAAGGGTCGAAATATTTGGTTGTGGACTTTTAAAGGGACAGATCACCCAAAAATGAAATTGTTGTCATCGCTTACCCTGTAAGTTGTTCCAAACCTGTATGAGATTCTTTCTTCTGTTGAACACCAACAGAATGTTGGTAATCAAACAGTTGACAATAGCCACTGCCTTCCATAGTATGAAAAAAAAAATAGTATGGAAGTCAATGGCTACTGTCAGCTGTCTGGTTACCAACATTTTCATTTTTAGGTGAACTATCTCTTTAATGGAGAGAGTAAAACCCTCTTATGTTAAGGCTAATTAAAAAAATATATCTTCACTTATGTTTCGAAAATGAACGAAAGTCTTGCAGCTTTGGAACATAAGGGTGATTAAATGATGACAATTTTCATTTTTGGGTGAACTATCCATTTAACTCACATTTTTATTTTCAAGTAATTAATAACCCCCTTTCTTACAGTATAAATTACTCAAGATGCCCATCCCTATACCAAGGTCTAGTAAGACTACACGGAAGATAATACAACGAGTTTGTGTGCGTAGGAAGTGACCATTCATCTTATTCAACTGGCTCAACGCCAGAGCAGTTCTGAATAGGGTTGGGTATCGTTTGTTTTTTTTTCGATAGCGGTGCCAAATCGATACTTTTAAAAAAAAAAAAACACAAATGGTGGATGACTCAGTCAAGAATACCTTTTTACTGGACAAAAAAAGTTCTTTAAATTGAACAATATATTAAAAGTTTAAAGTATACATGAATATATAAGTAAATACAAAACACAACAACAGTAAAACCTAAGCCAACTAGCTCAACTACAATAATTTAACAGCTTCAAATTTCAGCGATTTTTTTGCAGAAATATCCATATTTGCCTTCTCTGGCAAAATACGACACCTCTCCTGACTTATTGCATGTGAAAACTCTCTCAGATGGTGTCGATGAGGCCTGTTTGAAAGTGCAGACAATATGGGAAGACTGTCCCGCTTACTGGGGCTGGGGTCGTCCACACTGATAGTGCCAGCTGATGTCCGCGAGCTGTCAAACGGTGCATATTCCATGTGCCCTCAAATGTTTCATTAGGTTTGACGAGTTTCCCCCTTTACACGCAACTGTTGTAAAACATTTGCTGCATGTCGCGGTGTCGGAATCCTTTCAGGTGAAATATAGCCACACTTTGGAGCGTTTAGTTTTAGGCATTTTAATTTAAGCGCGTTTAATTTAGCTAGTTAAGTTAACGGTAGACCACCTGCAGCACTGCAGTCAGGCGCTCACGCGCTTCACGGATGGTCTCACTTCCCGACGATCTGTGATTTTTACTTCGAAATGTGAAAACAAAATGGACAGTAACATTACTACAAAGATGTATTGGGTTTGTAGGCTATCATCAAAGCTTTCCAACGTTCACGTGAGTTTTCTCATTCAGGAAATAATTTTTCCGAGCATTCTGACACCCCATGAACGCAGTATTTATAGCGATCAGGCGTGTTGATGAATCTGATGCTTCTTACGTCCGTGTCATAGCACCAGAGACAAATATTTCTATCACTTCAGGCATTTAAGTGGCACCGAAATGAGGCACCGACATTCGCATTCTGATTCGATCCGGTACATACCGGTTAAATAGGTACCGGTGCCATATTGGCACCGGGTTTCGGTACCCAACCCTAGTTCTGAAAAGAGAATGACTAGGAAGACTGACATCTGACGTGACTCACATACGCTTGAACAATAAACATTTCAAGCTACGCATTACAGTTACAGCCTACTTCACAACCAGGCTTTACAACCCAATGGAAGAGAATCTCAGTTATCTATGGTTACAAAAAGCGCAGTCATAAAAATATACTTGATTCACTCAGAGGAAGTGAATGACAGTGCAAGCTACAAATGGACGTTGTGCAGTTATGAGTAAGTTGTGGAAAGGCATTCCAACTAAACAATCCTCCTTTTTCCTTCTGCTTGCTTAACTGAGCACTAAAAATGGTCAGTTAAAGACATGGTGTCAAAGTCGCTCCAATCAAACAACAAAATGACATTCAGGCAGAGTAGTTTATGAAAGACAGATTTCAGATTGGTAGTTTCCAATTAGCCATCCAAACATGTGACTGCGGTATATCTATTATGTAATAATCTAGGGACGCTGTCCTTTTAGACAACAGCTGCCACTTGTGACTCTGCAGACAGAAATAGGTGTGGTGGGAAATTTGATATGGTTTCTATTGTATTCGATCCAAATTCCAAACAGATCTGTGCCTATAGAAGAACTGGGGAAAAAAACTGCAGTGCATACCTCACTCCTGACTATTGAATTATGTACTTAGATTAGCAATCAGAATGGCAAGTTAGAACAATGTTGACAATGTTGTGTGTTGAACCAGGCTAAAGTTTTATCATCTGAAAGACCTCTTCAAAATCTCATTTTTTTCACCAGATAGATAAAATAGAAGCTTCCACTTAAGTCTCATGCTTCTTTGATTTTTCTCCAGAAAAACTGTAATGTAAAAATGAAATCTCTTGTTAACTGCACAAGCAAAGTATACTTTGGGTTTTCAATGGGGATTCTCTATAGAGAGTCATTCCTTATCTCCATAGGAGGAATTGATTTTTAAGGATTACTTACAAACCTTCTGAGACAGACCTTGAGCTACAAGAAAGATGGAATATGCTTTCGTTAAAGGGATAGTTCACCCAAATCTTCTTTTTAAGAGACTTTTTAATAATTTCTATGGAAATAAATAAATGTAACAAAACTTACGGAACAAAGGTCGCTAAAATTACTTCCCTACTATGTAGAATGCGAAAAACAACCTACCAAAGATGTCCAAATATGAAGTATTTGAAAACTACCGCCGAGTTCTGAAGTGGCAATTCGATGGACACTTTACTATCCCATGGGGCCAGGGGAGATGATTTATTAATGACAGTGGCTGCATCCGAAACCTGGAAAATGGTGCCTTCGGAGGCATCAAGGCACGTCCGAATCCAATGTAAGCTTCACTTCCTGTTTCCAGAGATACCTTAAACTGATCGATTTTTGTAGGCAGCATAGATCCTTCACTACCTTTGATATCCCACAATCCTGTGAGATCCATTCTGTGACAGTTGAGCTAGAAAAATAAAGATGGCTTCGGAAAGTTGCGTTTGCTGGTCAGTTTGTGTGCACATGTATGTTTTTGACCAACATTTTTTCACTTTTAATGTCATTTCTAGCGAGAAATTACTACTGTAGTAATTAAATATCTTAGTTCTCACCTAAGCTCGAAATATTTTGCTGTAGATCCGTTACACTACCTCAGAAGTCTGTCCGAAATCAGTTTCGTAAGGTACTTTATGCACAAATGCTAACTTACAAGTCACTGCCTGATAAGGCAGCAAGGCAACAAGTCAGCGGCCTAGGTTTTGAAGCGACGTGACATTGATCACGTGACAGTAACAACATGGCAAATGTAGTATATCCGAATTTCATCCATACATATGAATGTAGTTCGAAACGGATTTCTATGTTTTAGCCGTTCAGATTTGCTCAATCTGATCAGATTTCAATCGGACATACACAAAAATTTGGACTGACAGTCTAAAAGTAGCCTTTGATTCGACTCGGCTCGACTCCACTCATATTCTCTTCCAGTCCAGCTTTTTTTGTTGACACAAAAAGTTTGAGGTTTTGGCTTCCTATAGACTTATTTTATTAGCAAAGAAGACTTATTAACTGCATAGAACTTCTGTTTTAATGAATATCAACGCCGTTTCATTTACGCAAATTCAAGTGTTTAATTTATCAAAACCCATTCCTTTAAACCAATTTTTACGAGTTCATAGTTAAATGGAACATAATTGAGAATTAATTGAGAAATAACAGAGCAGTAAAATTCATAACTAATCACCAAGCAATCTAATGAGCTTCACTGATGAGAGTTACAGAGGAATGGTAATGTAGAAGTCAACACATCTGTTCGCACGACCATGAACTAAAACTAATCTCAAATATCGATCCTCGGACATGCAGCATCAGCTCGGGCTGGGTCACGAGCATCCCAGGTCATCCACTTTATGATAAGACAACTGCACCTTGCGTTAAAGGACCCCCATCATTCACCCAAGTGCGCCACAAACATACTGGTACGATATGGATGCGCGATTCTCTCCGGAGAAGGTCAGAATCGATCTGCCAAGCGCAAGTTTTACGCGGGCGGGTACTTACGTGGCTCGGTAGGGAACGGCGAGTCTGCCATCGGCCCACCCGTGTGACCGACGCTCTGTCGTCCACAGATGAACTCGGACACGGACTGGAGTGTCCAGAGACTCGAGAGCTTTGAGCTGTTCCTACATTCACGACTGCTGGTGTTTCCTCATTCTTATCACTGCTGCGAGGAACATCCCACTCTTAAAGTTGTAACCCGGTACCGCACTCAAAGCGGTGACCCACGCGGTCCGGTGGACTTACTCGGATTCAAAAGTAGAAAAATCCCTAGGACAAAAGTGTTTGTTCAGAATCAGATACTTGTATGCAACACAATTGTCTCGTCTACGCGTATGGTGTTAGTGTGCAAGCATTGCGATAGTGCCAGTCCTGCAGGGGGCAGTGTGATCGTAGAATCACATGCACCAGCAGCAGCAGAGGAAGAACAAACCCGGATAAAAGTCCGGACAGCATCTGCGCCTAAACTATTCTGCATGGCAAATACATATAATTTATAGCGTATTCCAAAATATAATCGCTGCAAGAATCCTTAATTGTCATTATGAAAACACAAAAACAATTATTTTAATATTTTTGGAATAGTTTCAACCGTTTGTTTGAAACGTTCGTCGATTCAAATGGGTGAAACGACACATATAGTATAGTATGTATGTGTAGTACATACTACATACATATAGTATAGTGTGTATGTATAAAACATACTACATACGTATAGTATGTTATTGTATAATTAACTCTTGATTATTATTATTTTTTTTAATAAAAGTAGTTAATGTTGCTCATGCTTGCCATCTCATTCTCTCTTTACTTGAAAGAGATCTGTGAAAAGGCTTTCAAGTCACTTTGATTGCGAAATTCTTTGAAAAGCAAATATGCTGAATTCAGAACAGCATACTATGCTATATACTATAGCATATGCGGTTCCGAATTGACCATATGCGTGGAACTGTGGAAAATATAATATAACTTGTTCTCAGGAATTGTATATGACTTTGATGAAAGCTGGTTTGGTTCAGCTAATTAAAGGTGTGTTGTGTTATTTACCTGTGATAGCAAGATTAGGTAATCTAATCATCTCTGGTGTTAATTTCACAGAGCCGAGCTGTAAAAATAAGGTTTTAAGAACATTAGTAAGTTCACAGATTTTTCCTTCTACGGTAGAGAAGAGACCTCTTGTTTTTGCTTTTCCTTAAGATAAAGTAATTCGAATTGGAACAAGATTTCTTTCTTTTCCACTTCTACCGAAGTTAAAAGAAGTTTAAAATTATTAATGATATTTATCCCTGCAATGAGTTCCTCAGACTCAGATTTAACTTGTTTTGTAATGAGTGCACCTTTTGTGAAGCAGACATAGAGTCATTGGAACATTTGTTTTATTTATGCAAATTCTCTAAAACGTTTTGGGATGACCTCTATGTTCGGTTAAATTTGAAGTATGTAATACCTGACTTTGATTTTAAAACTGTAAAACATTTGTCTTTTTTCGAAATAGTGATGTTGAATACTTGGTTAATGATATTGTGATTTTGGCCAATTACTTCATTCATAAATGCAGATTCTTTAATAATCTTTTGTACTCTTCCAGAAAGATTTAATGGTCTTCTTTAAATCCTTAAAACTCATGCGTCACAAAAAAGCCCTTATATTATGTCATCTTTTGAAGGTATTTTTTGACGAATAAGCCCCTTGTAATTCTTATTTGTTTTTGTTGTGGTTGTAGTGTTTGTTTATTTAGTTTACATATATTTTTGTTATGCTGCTATTTGGAAATTCTGTAATTGTATTAAGAGTTAGGTATTTTGTATATACTTGCAAGCAATAAAAAAAAATTTATTAACAACTTCCGCAATAATATTGGCCAGCTGTGAAACTTCTGGTGAAATGTCACCTGTTGGTGTGGCCGTATCTTAAATATCCTGAGGTAGCTTTAATACTTAGTTTATGATCAGAATATAGTCACTTAAATAATCAGGCCTAGCATTAATTTAGTTATTCAAACAAGTGTCAAAGTGTTCCTCCTCAGCAAAATTCAATTCGACCATCAGTTTTCACACTTGCGAGTGAAAAAAGCATCAACACACTGCAAATTAAAGATTGTGCACTTTAATTAGATTCATTGAATAAAATGTGAGTTGTCACAAGTGACAGCTCTGCTCACTTTCTTTGTAATTCACTTGCAAAAAAAAAGTTATTGATTTTCATGAAATCAATCCAACTTCGCCTTGACAAAATGTATTTTTAAACCTAGTGATTTTATAATGTTTGATATTTATTAAAAAGCGAAACTGAGTGAAAAAATTTTCTATTACAGGAAATGACTAATATGAGCCAAATGCCGCCATCTGCTGGTTATATGGCAATTAATGTCTTAATTTTTAAGTAAGTGTTTTCTATCAAATATTGGATTTTCTACATCTTGAAACAAAGAAGAGTGAATTATGTTTTTCTGTCACAGTAACAAAGTATTTTTTTTACTTCGTACTTAAGTAAATTGTTCAAGTATCTGAACTTTACTGGAGTATTTTTTTTATTTTGAGCAACTTTTACTTTACTACATTCTAAAGCATGAGATCGTATATTAAATATATAATATAAAAAAGTGGCCTACATAAATCAGAAGTAATTTTTTACTAAAGTACATTAAAAATCAAGCACTTTTGTACTTTCACTAAAGGAAAATTGAAAAGGAGCACGAAATACTTATACGTATCTGTACTTTTACTCAAGTACTTGATTTGTGTACTTTGTCCACCACTGCATTCAAAGTAACATTGGAAGTGCTGGAAAAATGCATGTGCGTCTCTAATTACAGACATCGTATTTCTTATTCAAACGTTCCCATCAGCTTCTTTATTGCCAATAAATAAAACTTTTTTTTTTTGTACAGCAAATACAGACTGCAAGCTAACAGCTCACCAGACGTGCCCAAGCTGGCTTAACGAAAGCCAAGAAGTAACCATGCATGTGGTCAATTCAGCCATAGACCATTATATAACACTATGCTGTCAAATTGCTTAAGTTCACGCACACGGTTTTATCTGCAAAGACTGTTTAAAAAAACAATTTATTTCTTTTAAAAAAATAAATAAAAAAATACACATACACCTCTACAAAATATCTTCCACATACAACAACACCAATTTTTGTTTTTTTCTTGTAGCAAAGGTAAAACGCAAAGTTTCTCGTGACATGGAGGGAGACCTATAGAGGGCTGCCATGTTGAGATCACATGACCTGTTAAATAATGCTGGGTTTATTTTAGTAACCCCTGCCAGATTGAATAGCACCTTTAAACTACCCATGATGCATTTTAAAAGAAAATTAAAAAACAATTGCACATCACACTGATGTTATCTTTATTAAGTGACGCTCAACTGTTCTATCATTTACAAAATACAAGCATTTCAACCTGTGTTATTTTTCTTATCACACGCCTCATGATGTTCATGTGTGGCTCAGCTAATTTAGGACAGCTGCGAGGACACGTGTCTTTATGACGGCAGAGCTCCATCCACTCAGAGTCAAATCGGCTCTGTGGCAGCTTCAGGTGAATTGAAATCATGGCCGGAGAGAATTCAGGTCAGCTTTTGTTTTAAAAAAAAAAGTGCACAGAGACACAATTCATTCATACATTCACCCGGCAGTCCTTCATTCCATCTCAAGTATCTCTCTAATCTTCTTCCTTTCCTCCAGTTCTGCTCAGCTATAGAAAAAAAAGATAAGATACATGGAAAAGTATTATAAGCATGGACTAAAATAAATCTCTTGTGCTCACCAAGGCTGCATTTATTTGAACAAAAATGCAGTAAAAACAGTAATATTGTAAAATAGAACAATTATAAATAGAACAGAATCATGCCATGTAATTCATTGAATATATTTCAATATGTAATCTATTCCTGTGATGATAAATCTGTATTTTCAGCATTATTTCTCCAGTCTTCAGTGTCACATGATCCTTCAGAAATCATTCTGATATGCTGCTCAAGAAACATTTCTAATTATTATAAATGTTTAAAACAGTAGTGCTGCTTAATATTTATGGAAACTGTGATGCACATTTTCAGAAATCTTTAATAAATATAAAAGTTCAAAATAGCATTTTATTTGAAATATAGAAAATAAATATTTCTAAAATTATTAATGTCTTTACTGCAACTTCAATTGAATGTGTCCTTGCTTAAGAAAAGTATTAATTCAAACTTTTGAACAGTAGTGTATGCTTTTCTGTGAAATTTTTGCACAGTTTTTCTTTTTAAAAAAAACATCATTTGGGTTGGTATTTGTTACCTAATGTCAGTTTGTATTAAGTATGACCTTAAGTGTGTAAATAGTGTGTAAATACGTCTTGGGGCCACTGTATATTATATCTTAAAAATATAAATTACTTACATGCTGTTTGGTGGTGGAAAACGTGGCAACATATGGATGAGATCGCCATACAAAAAGAGAAAAAAGACAGACATTATAACAGACATAGTCTCTAAAGGTTTAAAATCCCTGATACATTAAAAGCAAAATCACAGAATGAACTGATCTTCTCTGGTTCATTACTTAAAATTTCAGTAGTCAGTACCAATGCCAGTAAGAGCGTGCGGTTCTCCGTAGCAGAGCATAAACTGTTGAAATAAGAAATTTGGCCATCTTTTGTTTCATTCATTGGTAGTAAAATGTAAATCATCCAGTTTCCGATTGTTCTGACTGTTAGTCCAGAAACTTTACAGTGTACTTAGTAGTAGCATGAAAGAATCAACTTGATTGTGAACAAAAAGCAAGAGAAGCAAGCCTTTCTGTTTATAATCTCTGAAAGTGCAAGCTCACTGAATTCCGGACTCTCCCATAAACTTACATTATGTTAAAAAAAAAAAAAGTTGTAATTGTACATTGAAACTCTTATTTACACTGTGTTTACACTTTGTTGTTATAAAGAAAGGATCTGGAAGTGTGCGGCTCGCATAAAAAAAAAAAACCTCTCAAAGGCCATTGTGTTCACACGCTCAACAGATATGTTTGTGATTGGCTACAATACTTAACGCTTGTAAAAACAGAAATAGAAACCTTTGACGCTCAGAGCGCTGAAACAAACACGAACGAGAGTTCATACTGAGAGTAACATACTGGTGAACCGCATTGCAATAGAAATTGAAGTTGTAATTCTAATTAAAGGAGACACTGACAGTCTTTTTTATGTTTAATACAGTAGAGCTGTTTGCTTTTAAGCAATCTACTTTATAAAATGCTATATAAATAAACATAACTTTGAAAGAGCGCCGAATTGCAGAGATCATGCAACCGCTATGCTTTCTTAACTGTCGTTTTCTTCAGCGATGTCATTTTTGTTGATTATTTTGTTATTGAGAGAAAAGTTTGCAGCACATATTAACATATTCGTCTAAATGCACTTTCAGCAGTTCAGCTAAACGAAACTTCACCATCAGGGGCTTTAAAACACTGCTTTGAAGCTTTACACAAATCATTTGTTTCGAATCAGTGGTTCAAATGGAGTATCAAACTGGCAAAGTCATATGAACTATTGAAATTGAGAAACACTTACGTCGTAACGAAGCCTCCCTTACTGAAATCACGTGACTTTGCTGCTTCGAAACATTGATTCGAAACAAAAGATTTGTTAAGCTTCGAAGCAAGTGTTTTGAAATGGGCCATCACTAGATATTGTTGAAAAGTCGTTATTTTGACGCACAAAAAGTATTCTCGCCGCTTTATAATATTAAGGTTGAACCACTGTACTCACATGAACGGTTTTAAATAGATTTTAATAGCTTACTGAGTAGTGAAAGTGTTACATTGCTGGCAGTGGAGGCTCACTGAGCCATCGGATTTTATGAAAAATATCTTAATTTGTGTGCTGAAGATGAACAAAGGTCTTACGGGTGTAGAACGACATGAGGGTGAGTAATATATGACTTAATTTTCATTTTTGGATGAACTAACCCTTTAAAAGGATAGGTCACCCCAAAATGAAAATTCTGTCATCATTTACTCAGCCTCAGGTTGTTCTAAACCTGCATAAAGTTCTTTCTTCTGTTGAACATAAAGGAAGATATTTTGAAGAATTTTGGTAAAATAAAAAAATAAAAAACTACTATGGAAATCAATGTGGCCCAGAAACTCTTTGTTCTTCAACATTCTTCAAAATATCTTATTTTGTGTTCAGCACAAGAAAGACAGGTTTGGAACAACTTGAGAGCGAGTAAATGATGACCGAATTTTCATTTTTGGGTGAACTATCCCTTTAAGAATGTGCACTTTATTTAAAGCATCAAATGGCATTTTTAGTAAATCATTCTATTTTAACTTACCTTAATAACATCTACCCAGTTCCAACCTCTTGGTAGTTCACCCTTATTATCTGTTCATTGCAAAGAGCAGTTTCACATCAATGTACATTCAAACAACAAAACCAATCTTTCATTTTTTCTGTTGCCAACGATACTAACCTGTTCTTCCAATTAGTTTCCTCTTCTGTGCTTTGGTTAGTTGCTCTTTCTTCTCCTTCTTCTTCTTACTGACAGAGGTGGAATTATTCATGACATCACTGCTGGATATCAAGGTCTGAGAAACAATAGAGCTGTTATATATATTTTTTTTTTTTACAGGAGCTGAGACAAAGTCATTCTTAATCTGAATGCAGTGCAGCAGTTTCCATAGCTACAAGAAACCTTTACCAGTTACAGTGATAAGCTGCTGTATACTTTTGAGGTGAAGTGATTGTTTAAAGATATAAAGTCAAATATAATCGAAAGCACTTGTTCATAGATTGCACAATATATTCAGAGAGCCCAACGCTTCAAAGATACTGACCACAGCGGATGTCATGGGCTGGTGGTTTTCCATGAGTGTTTCCTGGTTCTCTTTGGCCCACTCAAAAAGCGTATACATCATGGCAGTGCCAAGGTTGGCTTCCACCTGTTCACTCATCTTCGAGAGAATGTACTGCTTTGTCTCCAGCGATCTAAAATTAGATGTTAAATTTGATTCTGTTAAATCCAATAACCTACTTGCACTGTGAAATATGATATTCAATATAAATCTAATAGAATGGAAACTACCATTCACAAGTTTGGGGTCAGTAAGATTTGTTTTTGTTTTTTTTGGAATAAATTAATACTTTTATTCAGCAAAAGATGCATTAAATTGACCAAAAATGGCAGTGAAGACTTTTACGTTGTTACAAAACATTATGCAGCACAACTGTTTTCAACATTGAATGATAATAATAAACAATAATAAGGTTTCTTGAGCATTAAATCAGCATATTACAATGATTTCTGAAGGATCATGTGACACTGAAGACTGGAGTAATGATGCTGAAAATTCAGCTTCACCAGCTTTTGAATAATTTAAAATACATTCAAATAGATAGTTATTTAAAATGTCAGTAATATTTAACAATATTACTGTTTTTCCTGTATTTCTGATCAAGTGCAGCCTTGGAGAGCATAAGAGACGTCTTGCAAAAACATTAAAAAAAAAAAATCTTACCAACCCCAAACTTTTGAACACGTGTGCATATTAAAAATATAAACATACCCAGTGCCAACAATCTGACATATCTAGGTCAAGCACAATATATGAACCTAGGTTAGAAAATTTTAGCCACGATTAAAAAAACATAAAACAATTAGGCCTATACTGTGAACAACTTACATTCTGTTGTTGAAAAAAGCATCTAACGACATGAGCGGAGCAGTTTCAGGATAGTTCTCTGGCCAAGACACTTCCAGCAGGAAGGATTTCGTGTCCTCAAGATCTCCTACCTACAAAACATCACACAATTCAGACACAAAAAGTACCATGGCGTTACCACAAACTTCTGGACATGGTACAATAGTAGTGCTATGTTTTTGCAAAAATATGAATGCAATATCAACCAAACCTATAATAGTTAAATCCATATGTAATAGAGTATCATCTAATTTCATCACCAAAGTGCTTTTGTAAGAGTGTTATTACAGTAAAGAATAGATATAAACCAAGGTAATTATTTATTTACCCAAAAAATATCTCCATTATGCATTTCTCTTCTTGTTTACTAAACCTGGTTAATTACACTATACACAGTTTGCTATATAGTCGCTTTGGATAAAAGTGTCTACTGTCAGGCACTAATAAATCATCACTGTAAGTCAAAGTAAACAGCATTTGGTGTATATATGACCTTTTCACACCACGGAACTGAAGTATTTGTGTCGAATAGCAGTTCTTACCCTGTACTGGAAAGAAACAGAGCTGAGCTCTTTAAAGCATTCATCTCCTTCATAGATTGAGCGCAGAGCCTCCAACTCCATCTGCACAAACACTTCAGATAGTCAATAACACAACACGACCATGTTTTGGACATGTACCGGCCTGTATATTGAAATTCCACATAAAAATGGAAACGCCACACAGTAATATCATCACTGTACCACCACTGTGCTTTTTGTATAGTGTTGAATATTACATTTTAGAAGGAAATGTGGGTATAAACAACATGTTTGTGATTAGTTTTGAATACATAGCCTTAATAAAACCTCCACATTGTAGTTAATGAGCATCTTTAAGCTCATGTGAGTTAGCTTTAGCTGTATCTGTCTCACCTCCTGGTCTTCATTGGCAGTCATGTTTTTCGCCAATTTAACACTTTAAACCAGTCATAAACGGCGCTAGAGTATCAGCGGACCGTGGTCAAAATAACGTTTAAAAACTATTGAAGATCAACATGCTTTAAGAATACTAACTGTAACTCAGAATATAGTGAGCACCGTCTACTCAACAGAGAAAAGTGTCAGCGCAGATGATATCATTAGTGCCCCCTGCAGGCCTGGAGAATAAAATGCTCTGGCGCTGCACCGCCTCTTAACATACCCTAGATGCCGACAAAATACTATATCTCTTGTTTATGTATGGCATTGCGCACTGTGGCATATTTCAAGTATCAAAATTCAATAGTGGGTAAACGCAAATGAGTGTACATAACAAATATGAAAGGAAGTAAAAGAAATAAATCCTAAGAAAATAAGCATCTACCTTCAAAAAGTTGTATTGTGTAGTTAAAAAGCATTACATTGTCGAAGAAACAGGCCTTATTTAGGATTTGTTTATTTTTATGTTTCATAGTTTTAGAGATATGTATTTCACTAACTAAGGTTTTTTACAATATGTTGTTTGTGACTCCAGTCCAAAAATTCTATATTTAATCATATCTTGTAACAGATATTGGATAAATAAGAAAATAAAATAATACTGAAAACGAAGACAGTCAATTTCATATTAAGATTGAATTGTGTGCACATTTTTCATAGATTTCAGGTTGGGGAAGTTGTCATAAATGTTTAAAATGTTATGCATTCATACAATACAATATTTATGTGTAAATGTGTATTTCATCAATATTATTTCACTGTTTAAATGCTGAAAAGTCCAAAATAAAGACACAGTTCTTCCAAAACTGACTCTCTTTTGTCTGTCGAATATAAAAGAAATTTTTTTGCTTTTGTCATACAGAAGTCAATGGTTAATGAAAACTGTTAGGCTACAAACATTCTTCGAAATATCTTCTTTTGGGTTCCACAGAAGAAAGCTATGTTTGGAATGACAATAAAAGCTGTTGACAGAATTTACATTTTTAGGTGAATTATCCTAATAGCATGCAGGTATCATTGTGACAACTGAAAGCTGAAGTAATCTAACTATTAACTAAGTATAAAACTCAAATCAAATTTTTTTCAAAAAGTTTTCATTATGCATTAAACAAAGCTCATCATTCCTATCTGCATTTTAATTAACGAGGCTTCACTTATATAATCTAATCAGAACAAAACAATATAATTTTACACCTTTTGCTTAATAGTTCACATTTACATAGCAATCAGGAACCAGCACGGCTCATTTAGGCTTTCTGTTCAAGGACATTCACAGCGACATGTTGATTATTTGCGCTCATTTACATGTGGAACTCCTCTGGTTTACGGGTCAACAAGACGTCCTCATTGAGTCATGATTAAAGCCCTCTCTGATTATTGAGCAAACCCACCTGCCTTTTAAGACCGAACTGAGGTGCACCAGAGAGTCGGAGGCAGACGATTATATCCCAGCTCACTTCTGACAGACAGATTTACTGTTCTAATTTCAGATCTCTTTCACCAGACCTCCACAAGCTCTTCCATAAAAAAGCCATCCAAAAATAAGTTTATAAAAGACACAAGAAGGGTCAAGAATAAATCATTTATCATCTGTCTGCAAATGCAATATTTAGCTTCGTTGGGCTTAGGTATCTTTTATCATGTATGGTGGCATGATGGGTTTTCACTCTTCTGAGTCAAACCCACTTATGTGTATATATATATATATATATATATATATATATATATATATATATATATATTAGACTTTGTGATGTGGGGAAGCAAGAAGATACCACGCTCCACAAACATTCTGTTATGTGCATTCATTTTGGGCATTCTAACCGTTTGAATCAGTTCTACGTCTTGTTTTGTTCTGCCAAAGCTTACGTGGCAGAGCATATGGTACCGTGGAGCCAAAAGTATATATTACACCATTGTATGTTTCTTTAGGCAAAGAACTGCAGGCAGCTGGCCAAAGCTTTAACTCCCACAGTCTGAATTACATGACTGGTTGGCTCTACACAATCTCTTTTACGACAAAGTTGCAAGAGGACTATTGTGTGTGTGTTGTAAACCATTTGTATGCTTGCTTTGATGGTATTGTGTTTAAAAACCGAATGGCTGAGTAATGATAGTCACAGAAACTACATACTGCACATGATCCGTTTAGAGATCCATTGTTTCATTGTGGGGCTATTAATTGCATTAGTATTACAGTAAGTGTTCCTTGAAATGTTTACAAATTTATTAGGCATTTAACTATTAACTCTTAATGAGCGATTAACAAGGCCTTTAGTACTGGTTTAAACTACTTTACATCATATATATGGTTAATAAATTGTTAATGAAGCATAAAATCAAACTATTTTTTATGATTTTTATTTAATAATAATTCTGTTAATTACAGTGACAATGAATGAAGAACTCACTATTTGTATATAGCCTTAATATATTAACAATGTAGAGACTACAATAAATGAACTGTGAATAAACTATAAACAAATGGTTTGTTGATGATTTGTAAGTATGCCTACTTTTATTACTGTATAAAGTGCTACCAGTACTTTTAACAGAAAAAAAGGCAAAACATTACATTTACATTTTTTAATTAATGTATACGAATTATCTGTATCTATGCAATATTATGCTTTTAAAAAGACCATTTCCAGAATTCCATGCAAGAACAATCAAATTATGTAAGCTCATTTCCATGTAAAAGCCCATTTTCACCAAGCTTTGGTAAATCACAATTGACCCTTCGCAAAGTCCCGCCCCCTTTAGTTACTGTTGCTATGTCCGACAAGCCATGCCGCTCTCAAACAGTGAAAAATACATCACTGAGGACACCGACAACACATCGACACACAAGACAGAGCAGGTTACTTTTGATATGAAAGTTTCATATTTAAAATATTGTAATTTTTTTAAAGAAGTTTAAACAGTAAATACAGTATAGTGTCTCTTTAATGTGTCATGACAGATCGCTGTAGCTCCTTCAAGCGGCTCGTGAACCGATCATCTCTTCATACTAGTTCATTTATAGCATCAAATAAACATGAATGAACATCAGAAGGAATGTTGTTTCAGACGTGAGTACACACAATTTTTCAAGTTCAAGTTCACCAACGTTAATCTGCTAATTCCCCTGACTGCTTTGTCAGACAAAATGGCGGATTCGGTGTTATGATTAGATAGATCGCCTGTCAATCAAACTGCTGCCGAAGGGTCAATCGTGAGATTTAAAAAAAAAAACCCTCGAAATTATGACAAAAAAGTTATAATTATGAGACAAAAGGTCTTAATTCTAAATTCTAAATTGTGAGATAAAAAGTCAACATAATGACATATTAACTCATATAATGAGATTAAAAAGTCCAAATTGTATCCAAAAATCGGATCTCTCAAAATGATGCCATTTTATGTTAAATTTCAAGACTTTTAACTCGCTTTTTATCTCATATTTTCTACTTTTTATGTGATCATTTGGACTTTTATCACATAATTTGTTTTTTTTTATGTCATACAAATTATTTAGGCCTACCAAGGAAAATTTGTTATATATGTGGCTGAAATTAGCTTCCATACAGTAGTCATATAACCCAACCATCTAAAAACCATTACAGATCAGCAAAGCATCTCAATGTTTTTTCTCCGCGGGGTCTGAATACAGTGATCAATGAGTCGGAGCAAAGCCCTGGCGCGAGCTTTACGATTCTCATGCTTTCTTGGTTGTGTTCTTGGCTCTTAGTTTAGGAGCATATAATGCTCACGCAAATCGAGAGGGCAGAGCTTAGCTGACTCAATTGCATCTATTTCTTCTAGTTTCCTCTCACGCTGGCGAGTGAATACAGCGCGAGGCGCGACGGAGAACAGTACCGACCGCCACAGGGATGTATACCAAACACAGACAGAAAAACGGACACATTTCATCGACACGATATGTGATTGTAATGCTATCGTTTTTGCTGTTTAACGGCTTACTGGAAATTGTAGGCGGAAATCCTCGGGAGGAAGGTAAGACAGCTCTTTATTACCCAGAAACCGACTTGGAAAGTTGTTCTTCTTTATCAACCAGTTGCGCGCGTCCATGAAGAAGTTTTTTTGTTGGGAAAACGCATTCGAAAAGTGTAGCTTTGATGCATAACTGCATTGTTTGCTCAGGTTACTGTGTGAACAAAAGCTTTTAAGCAATAATTCATCAGTGATTCCCCTTCCATATAAGGATGGGGATGTTGCCCTTGTTGACTAACGCAAGAAGACTCTATTCTCAGCTGTTTTCTGTAGTATTGCTAATACAAACGTCTGGACGTAATCATATGTGACTGCACCAGACTGACCTCAACTACAAATGCAAAGCGAGGGGGAAAATGTGATAAGCTCGTCTAACATTCTGTTTGTTCAGTATAACACAGTTAAAGCGGAACATAGGCTAGAGCTAGACATTTAAAAGTAGGGTTAGTGACCGAGAACCAGTACTTTCCACATCTATTTTTTTTAGGTTCAGTGCATTACTATCCTAACGTTAGTTGAGCGTTGATACTAAATCTAATCTTCTCTAACGAATTATTCTCATCAGTAGATTCTTTTAAGTGAATAAAAACATCAAGCGCGATCAGTGAAGTCAGATTCCCAAACGAGTGAGTTTTGTTGAGCCATTTGTTGTGTCGGATCCTGACGAATTATTTCCCCCTCCCCAAATTCCCAGTATAGGTAGGTTTAGGATTAGGTGTGGGGGCGGGGTTCGGATTAGGCAATCAGGTAGGGGGGTAATAATTTGACAGGGAGACAAAATTAGGCACCGGTTCTTGTTGTGAATTAGAACCAGTGTAATTTCGAAGTAATGACTCCCATGATTCGGTTCTTTTTATTTAATCAAAAACATTCAATGCGAATTTTTAGTGAATCAAATGCATAGCGAATGATATTGCGATTGCCGAGTGAATGATTCTTATCCTATTTGCAGTGATTACTTAATCTGAACTGTATTGCAAGTTACTTTGGCCATTTCAGAAATAAACGAGAATTTAAGGAATACGAGACTGCCCATGAATATTCTTTACAGTGATATTTTCCGGGGTAGGTTGCCAGGTCTTTCCCTAACATTACATGGCCTGATTTGGGGTCACTCACATTCACACCTACAAACCTTTTAGCATCTCCGATTGACCCCTCACAAAGACCCGTCCCCTTTAGTTACTGTTGCTTTGTCCGACAAGCCATGCGTTCTCACGCCACACATCATATTCTCACGCAGCGAAAAATTCATTGCGGAGCAAAGAGGACACTGACAACACGTCAACAGACATATGAAACACTTTCAAATTTAATATATCTTAATTTTTTAAGGAAGTTTAAGCAATAAATACCGTATAGTGTCTCTTTAATGTGTCGTGACAGATCGCTGTAGCTCCTTCAAGCGGCTCGTGAACCAACCATCTCTTCATTCTAGTTCATTTATAGCATCAAATAAACATGAATGAACATCAGAAGGAATGTTGTTTCAAGCGCAGAAAGACGTGAGAACACACAATTTTTCAAGTTCAAGTTCACCAACGTTAATCTATTAACTCCCCTGACTGCTTTGTTGGATAAAATGGCAGATTTGGGGTTATGATTGGTCAGATCGCCTGTCAATCAACCTGTTTGCGAAGGGTCAGTTCACCTGTACTGCATGTTTTTGGATTGTGGGGGGAAAACAGAGTGCCGAGCGCTACCCACTGAGCCGCTGTGACGCCAATTATAGGTTTATTCAAAAAAGTGATTAGCCATTATAATGTAGGTCAGGGGTTTCAACTCTAGCCCTCAAAGTCCACTTTCCTGCAGAGATTAGGTGTGTTCAACTTGAAGTGGCGCTGTGCAGACTGATCGGTGTATGACATCAAAGTACCACAACACTGTAAAAAATCAAAAGTTGAAAAACTTTCAAGGAGATTTTTAATTTTTCTCAACTTGTTTTAAATTGAGCTTGTTATGCAACAAGAAGTTGAGAAAACTCCAAAATCTCCTGAAGCTGGTTGCCTTAAACTTTTAAGTTTTCTCAACATTATTATTTATTTTTTTTACAGTGAAGAGTGATTCAAAATCATATGGTGCCATCTGCTCTTTAATCGCTCACACAGTACTTTGATGTCACACTGATCAGTCTGTGCAGCACCACTTCAAGTTGAACACACCTTTTAGCTCTAAACTTAATCAACTTAATCAACATACTACATTTCTATACTGTAGGTGAAAAACATATATGACAAGAGTGGTATGGCCTAATTTACAGTGCTCATTAAAGAGTAGGCACAAAGTACCCGGATGACCTACTTCTTTCTGTGAGATTCTGAAGTGTACATATGATGGATATTTTACCATCCCATGAGAGGCCACGGGAGAGGATTTGTGAATGGCAGCGAAGCGATGCAACTGACACTGGTCGGTCACATGATAATGACAACATGGAGAATGTAGTATGCCCGGATTACATTCTCAGTGGTCAGTAAGTAATTACTTATTCAAAATAAGTACCTACTCAAGAGAGTATGCAATTTTGCACTCAGCCAAGGTCTTTAGGATTACTACAAAGTCACCGGCTGGTAAGTTTGATCGAGGTTGGGGATAAACTCTTGCAGGAAAGTGGATCTCAAGGGCCAGTTGAGAACCCCTGATATGCATACATTTTGAAAGAATTGTATTAAATATATTTCTGATTTGTTATGTGAAATCTTTTGAAATCTTTGCCCCTGAGTTGATCTTGATCAAAGATACTGAAAGAATCATTATGGAGCCAATTCATTTACATGACCACAAATCCCTATTTTAAAGCGACACATTTCAGTCCAATCACAAAACGGCACACAAGGAATCGATTTGATCTTTAGATATTGGTCAGTCTTTTGGATGTGTAAAACAGTAATGTGTTGTGAGTCTCGATGACAGTTTCCATTAACACAAGACTATTATTGATGCTTCAAATCCTTAACTGTCAATATCATAAACCACAACAAGATTCAGATTACTTTACCCAGCATTCAAGAAGTTCACATTATCAACACCCCAGATTCTCACTGAGCAACACAAATGAAAAATATAAAGGAAGGCATTTTTTTTTTTTTCACTAGAACATTTCACAGACATCGCTTCTCTGTCATTTAAACACTGTGTGTTTTAAAGAAACTCAAACAGGCTGTTGGTCTCAGGATATCGAGTTCACAGTCCTGTTCCAACATACACTACACAAGCTCTCTGCGTCTCCTGCGTGTTTGGAGAAGTTTCTACATCTCTCTGAAATTTGACCGGGGACTCTGGGACCTGCGCTGAGCTTCAGTCTCTATATTGCTTGACAGAACTTTAATGCATTTATAACAAGTCTAGTGATATTATCTATGACAGGCAAGAGCTATTAGCAAGCGCAAATATTCTGCTGAGCTGAGAAGCTGATGTTAAAATATACTTATGGCTTGTTTATATACATGTGGATTTATCAAGAATGCACATATAGCCTATAAGCCTATTGTTACTTTCTACTAGAAGACATACTGGTAACATACTGTAATAATAAAACCTATATACAGTATATTTGCATTTCCTAAAGGAAATATCACTGCTAGTATGCAGCTTGGGTTCTGTGCTTCAGATGCATATACAATGAGGCAAAGACCAATGCAAATTTCAAATGCAAGTAAATTCAAGAAATGAGATCCTGATTTAGAAAGCAAATATTAAAATGACATAACTGTCTATTCAGTTTTCAGTTGCAAAAATTCTTGAATGCTGAAGAACTAAAGAACTGTTTGTTTTTTGACACAGCTTTCTGAAATACTTCATTCCAGTCAGGTATTTTTGTGTAATGACTGTTGTCCAGTGCAACTATAACTGACTGCTCATCTGGGCAATCGATTTCCTACGAAACACTGTCTCAGGTGTCTCTGTGGTCTCTCTCTCTCTCTCTCTCTCTCTCTCTTTCTTTCTTTCTTTCTCTTTTCATACAATGCAAGTTGTTAATTAATGCCATCTTTCACCTCAAAACAGATATCGACCACAGTAAAGCTGGTCTTGGAGGACTTCAGGATTACTTATATTATGAACATAAAACTTTATTTTCATCTTTGGGTGCAATCTCCTGCTCATTCTATTAAAGTCCCTGTTTACACCTGGTTTTAAGATATACGTTTTCGTCAATCCCATTTTAACTAGTGGACAACGCTAAATACAAGCGTAAATGGGGTCTAAACGTTTTGAGCTTGTCCACTTTCACCCACTTCCAGAGGTAAAATGCATTTACTCACCCATAGACCCCTCCCCTCAAAGACAAGATCGAAAGTGAACAAAAGAGACTGAATAAAACACGGTAGCACGTTCAAGCTCAAAACGGTTTCCGGATTGAATGATTTAAGATATTAAAAATTTAAGATATTAGAAGACATGTTTGTTGTAAGAGTTTTATAGTAAAAATATAGCATATCAACACGAAGATGTAGTTGTTTATATTTTTAGCTTCAATGCAAGGCAAGTTTATTTATATACCAAATTTCATACATGATGGTAATTAAGTGCTTTACACAAAAATGAGACAGAAAATACAAGGTTATTAAAAAAGTAAGAACTAGAAATAAATAATTAAAATTAGAATTGATTACCAGGAGATAAAAAAGATAATTAAATGGGAGGCAAATGTTGGATCACAATAATTAGGAACCTCAGTTTCCTCAAATCCCTTCCCTTGGGATCTTCTCTTTTATTCTGGATGGCAAGGGCAGTGACTGTAACATCGAGTGTATTTTGCAGCATTAAACTCATATTTATACCGATTTCATCAGGCTCTGAAAATCCTTCAAAAAGAACACAAAGAATGGCCTTCTCAGCCGCCATAGTTGCAACTCTTGCGTAATCAGAACAGGGTGTTCAACGCATCACCGTTTCTGTTTAAAAAGCATTTTGCAACATTTTTTTCAGGGCTGAATGCAGCCCAGGTGTAAACGGGAATGTCTCCTTGTCAAATTAATCAGATTGACAAAATCGCATCTCAATATCAGGTGTAAACAAGGCCAAAATGTGCTTTTCCTTGCCTGTCACTCAGATACATAAACAGTAATACATTGAGCATTCACTTAATAAATGTGTGACAAAATAATCATATTTTGTACATCACACGTGTGTTATTTGGTGGAGGCATTTTTTTCTGATGTTTTTCTGATAGGACCTACTATCATGCTTGTGACAGAAAATATACAAAAAGTTCAATTACTTAAAATTGTTTACAAAAAACTCGCCAGAGTCAGTGTGACCTTGTTCAACCTATAGCAGGTGAAATACTCAAATATAGTTTGAAAGAGGTCTGTACTTTAAGCAGTTCATGCTGAATTGATTGCAAAAAATTGTTGAGAAAAAGAATGAGAAGAGGAATTTCAATAGCGTTAGTTTGTGAGCACAGGAAAAAGTCTTCTGTACTATTCAGTGCCCTTATTTTGGGATCTCGATTGAGGTCCAGCTTCAGTATTTTCTGTACTGTTTGTTGAAAAATGATTTGAAAGCTTAAAAAAATTGAGAATAAGACGAACACTGCAAGAGAATAATGATCACGTCAAATCAAATACAAACTATGTTACAGTACAAAATAGGAAAGAACTCTTCTCTTCGAGGATCATGCATTGTAGACTTATTTTAAATATGTACATAATAGCACAGGAGGTATAAATAAGGCAGACTTTTTTCTGTGGTCTACTCACAGCGCTTTGTGCTCGCCACAGCTGCATGAGTTAGTTATATCACCATTATTCATTTATACGCCTTATGTTTATGCGATGAGAAGAAAGATGGATGACTTTGGGTTTCATCAGTATGTCTAAAAAGCCCCTTTGTTCCTGGAATTTTCCATTAGTCCCTGGACTACAGTTTCTCTATCAAGATAATGACTTTCATAAATAGATAATGGTTGTTTTTCCTTGTGAAAGCGACTTTTGTGGCATGGAGTATTATTATAATGCCATCTTCTTTTCTCAAGCAGTAGGCCTAGTGTACGTCATTATAAATCCTCTCTGTCTTCTTAAATACTGCATATATTTCAAATTTTGTCCGGTCTTTTGAAAAAGAAATGTACTTAAAGTGCACTTGCAGATAATATAATATTAATGAAATAAAAGGCCACTTAAGTGTACTTAAAGAGAGTAAACTTTCATGAATATTTATCAAAACATTTAAGAACACTTTTAAAAAGTCTACTTTGGTGTTAATATAAAATACAATTTAAATCATTGTTTTCATTTTTTTATGGTTTAAAGAAGTACACTTATTTTGTTGTGTTGACTAAAATACTAATGCCTGAATAGGCAGTTATAGTGTATTGTAGTTGATACTACATTTAAAGTTAACATGTTTTAAATGTACTTAACCGCAACTTTATCATAACATATGTGTTATTACAAATGTATTTAAATACATGGCATTCAAGTTTTAGCGGAAATGACAATTAAGTATATTTTAATTTACCATAAATGCTTTTCAGTACATTCAACAGTACACAACAGTAACAATATTTCCAAGACAATAAAAGTAATTCAATTTCTTATAAAGATATACTTCTTACTTGCATCAAAAAAGTAAACTTATCGATTTTCATTTAATTGCAATTAATATGTGCTAATAACATCCAATTAAGTGTCCACAAACATCACATTAATTTTGCACTTAAAGGAATAGTTCACCCAAAAATGACAATTCTGTTTTACTCACCCTCAAGTTGTTTCAAACCTATATGAATTTCTGTCTTCTGCTGAATACAAAAGATGATATTGTGAAGAATATTGGTAGCCAAACAGTTGATGGGCCCCATATTCTTCAAAATATATTCTTTGTGTTCAGCAGAAGATAGAAATTCATACAGGTTTGAAACAACTTGAGGGAATGAATGATGACAGAATTTTCATTTTGGGTGAACTATGCATTTAAGTATATTCATTTGAAGTATAGTATGTACTTCTCTTTTTTAAAGTATGCTAAAGTGTACAGTGCATCCAGAAAGTATTTAATTTTTCCGCATTTTGTTTTGTTACAGCCTTATTCCAAAAGGGATTAAATGTAATTTTTCTCAAAATTCTACAAACAATACCCCATAATGACAATGTGAAAGACGTTTGTTTGAAATCTTTGCAAATTCATTTAAAAAAAAAAAAAAAAAAAAAAAAAAAAACACATGTACAGAAGTATTCACAGCCTTTGCTAAATGCTTTGTTGGAGCATCGGTGCAAAGCCATTTTCAGATCTCTCCAGAGATGTTCAATCGGGTTCAAGTCTGGGCTCTGGCTGGCCCACTGGACATTCACAGTTGTCCTGTAGCCACACCTTTGTTATCTTGGCAGTGTGCTTGGGGTCGTTGTCCTGTTGGAAGATTAAACTTCACCCCAGTCTGAGGTCCAGAGCGCTCTGGAGCAGGTTTATCAAAGATGTCTCTGTACATTGCTGCATTCATCTTTCCCTCGATCCTGATTAGTCTCCCAGTTCCTGAAGCTGAATAACATTCCCACAGCATGATTCTACTACCACCATGCTTCACTGTATGGATGGCATTGGACAGGTGATGCTAGAAATGACGCTTGCTATTCAGGCCAAAATAGTTCAATCTTTGTTTCATCAGACCAGAGAATTTTGTTTCTCATGGTCTGGGAGTCCTCTAGGCCACTCTTCCATACAGGCCTGATTGGTGGAGCTGCAGAGATGGTTGTTCTTCTGGAAGCCTTGGTCGCCTCCCTGACTAAGACCCTTCTCCCCCAATTACTCAGACTCCATTTATAGATGATGGAGGCCACTGTGTTCATTGAGACCTTCAATGCTGCAGAAATTTTTCTGTACCCTTCCCCAGATCTGTGTCTTGATACAATCCTGTCTCGGAGGTCTACAGACAATCCTTGGACTTCATGGCTTGGTTTGTGCTCTGACATGCACTGTTAACTGTGGGACCTTATATAGAGAGGTGTGCAAATCATGCAAATCATGTCCAATCAACTAAATTGACCACAGGTGGACTCCAATCAAGTTGTAGAAACATCTCAAGGAGGAACAGTGGAAACAGGATGCACCTGAGCTCAATTTTGAGTGTCAATACTTCTGAACATGTGATTTTTTTTTTTCATTTTTTTTTTTAATAAATTTGCAAAGATTTCAAACAAACTTCTTTCATGTTGTCATTATAGGGTATTGTCTGTAGAATTGTGAGGAAAATAATGAATTTAATCTCTTTTGGAATAAGGCTGTAGCATAACAACATGTGGAAAAAGTGAAGCGCTGTGAATATTTTCTGGATGCACTGTACTTCTTATTCACAATGGTGTATATGTTGTTTGCACAGTCATACTTTGTGTGTCCATTGTGCATTGACTAGTCATAAACCTTTCCTGCTTTGATAAAGACTTACGTACATCAGTGTATCTGAGAACAGTTGGAAATGCAAGGGGACTTTAGTGTACTCCCACACAACCAGTGCTTGTGGCATTTGAACAAAAAATATGGAAGGCTGTATGAGTCAGATTGCATTATAAATTGACATTCTTATATGCTTTATAATGAGCGAGAGAGAAAGAGAGAGAGAGGGAGAGAGAGAGATAAGAAGAGAGACAAAGAGACAAAGGTAATCAGAGAGTGAATCAGAGAGGCAAAAAAGCTAAAGACAGAGATGGGAAGCAAGGCAGAGCTTTTAGTTGGAAGGTTAGGGAGGAGTTTGCCTCTGTTGTTTAGTGCTGTCACTGAAGACGCCCGGTCCCTGCAGCGCTTTGTGATTGTATTTGGTTTAAAACGGCACCCTGGAAACAGTGATAGAAACAGTTCCATTCAAACCGCTCTATCGCTCTTTCTTTCTGTATCCTCTCTCTCACACACACACCAGGCACAATTCAGAGAAGAGATCCCCCACACAGAAGCAACATTCAATCTTGTGCCAGCTTATCTCATACACACACACACATGCACAATCGTAGTCCGCCAACTGCACCATGCTGCATGTGTTCGAGTGTTTTGGACTTACTAAATTGCAGATGCTTCCTGTCAATCTGATATTGACATGTTTTTTTAGTCCCCGTCTCTCAGCGATAGTCTATAAATTGGTCAATCACACAGATGATGGCTGTAGTATCTGTAGAAATCCTCACACAGACAGACAGCTGCTGTGATAGACTGATATATTGGCCAGGCCGGTTAATCAGCTGATTTCTTACAATTTTAACCCATAAAGGGCATGAACGTAATGTTTTATGTCCATAAGGCAAGTTTATCCCCCCTATTGCTTTTAGCCTATTGATTTTATTTTCCATTTTACAATTCATATATCCCATGAAAACAACATTCAACATTGACAGTGGTCTTCTCGCAACACACTGCTATTTTAATGTTACTTTGAGTTAAAGATTCTTCTGGTTTATACAAGTTTTTACACTGTTTACACAGAATTGTACACTGTCCTTCAGCCCAACTTCTTGTCCGTGATGCCCAGGATACAGACCCTATTTAAGGGTTAAAATTATCTGCATCAGCCAAACAGAAACAAGAGTGTTGTTTTCACTGTCAATAAACAATTTTGACAATTTATTGTAAGTGAAGTTGAAGTGAATAGTTTCTGTCTCATTTCAGAAGTCACCAAACGGAACGGTTGGTCTCAACCCAAATATAGTTCTGCTAATGTTTGTGTCAAGCTGGCTTTTTTTTTTTTTTTCGGACCAGAATACTACAGTGTTTACACTTTTTGAAAAAGTCAATCTACAAAAACAACATATTTATAGAATAATAGGCTGAAATAGCAAAATAGTTTAAAATGTGCACTTCAGCTCTAGTCTTTTGTTTTTTTGAGCAAATATTATGCAAAATATATTTTCACTGCATTTCTGTGTTTCATTTAAAGGATTAGTTCACTTTAAAATGTAAATTACCCCGTGATTTATACACTCTCAAGCCATTTTAGGTGTATATGACTTTCATATTTCTGATGAACACGATCAGAGTTATATTAATAAACACCCTGACGCTATCGAGCTTTATAATGCAGTGAATGGGGGTCAGGAGTTTGACGCTTAAATAAGTGGGGTTAATAAAGTCCTTCTGAAGTGAAGCGATGTGTTTGTATTAGAAAAATATCCATATTTAACATGTTATAAAGTAAAATAAATGGCCATATGGATTCTACTTGCATCTAAAGCGTAACTTACAAGGCGCCATGACGTTCTATGACGTCCCACGAGGTTACACTTTAGACGTAAGTGGAATCCATTTGGCCGGAAGCTAGATATTTTACTTAATAACTTAAATAAATATGGATATTTTTCGTGCACAAAATGCATTGCTTCACTTCAGAATGCCTTTATTAACCCCCTGGAGCTATGTGGAGTACGTTTATGATGAATGGATGCACTTATTTGAGCTTCAAACTCCTGACCCCTGTTCACTGCCATTATAAAGCTTGATAGCATCAGAGTGTTTATTAATATAACTCTGATTGTGTTCCTCTGAAAGAAGATATACACCTAGGATGGCTTGAGGGTGAGTAAATCATGGGAAGCTTTTCATTTTAAAGTGAACTAATCCTTTAAGCAATTTTGTATTTCATTTGCAGTTATTAAATTGCATTTGGTCGGCTAACCATATTGGTTGCTAAATACCCCTTTCACCTGCTTCTCACTTTCTATCTCTCTCAGTTGTGACAGGAAATCATCTCATCTGTTTTTCTCTATTTGCATCCTGTCCTCTGAGTGATCGATACGGAATCCTAACAGCAATGTTTATGTGCCTTCTTACATATGTGTTGGATGTCTGGATACAACCATTAAGCCTCTTATGACACAGTACGGTTATAAACTGCTTTTGTAACATCTGGTACAATATTTCAGTTCTGACATTTAAAAGCTGACATCCGGTCAAATCTGTCAGTTACTCTCAACCTATCCCATCCTCAGGCCTGACCCCAATATTGTTCATTGCCGTAATGAGGCGTGAGAATCAGGAAATCGAAGATTTTACACACATTCCTTTGTGGAGGTGTTAAAATATGAGGAAATCACTGTTTTTTTTTTCAAAGGAAATCACCTTTTTTAGCTGTACATAATTTGAGCAAAACTGTAAGATAATATTTGGATTAAATATAAAATAATTGATTTAATATTTTTCTTTGGACTAATGAGACTCCAAGGGAAAGCAAGAGAGGAAAGTGAACAGAAAGCAAAAAGAGGAAGAATACTAATCCTCTTCTCCTTTAGACCTCCACTTTTCTCCTGAGGTCTGTTCCTAAAAAGCTTGGCAAGAGAGGAAGTGAAAAAGTAAGGCTCTGTGGGACCCCCGTGGCAGTTGAATGACTTGACGGGCAGATAATTGTCAACCAGAGGAAGGTCAATTTCACTGTGTTTGAAGAGCAACTGCCCTCAAGCCAGCTCTGGCCTTCTTAGATCATTCTTCGGGAACAATGTCTTAGGCTGGCTTGCAGCTAATGCCTTCTCTAAACCTATTAGTTTTGGAAAATGGTTTTCTCTAGAGGGCCATAGTCTGCGTTGATGGATTCTCTGGATTTATGTTGTGCAGGCGACAGGCTGATTATTTTACGTCCCAGAACTCAAACTTGGCCTTTGATGATGTTTATTGTGGGAAAGAACCACGGTTACAAACAGAATAGACTTTGCGATACATTTTGATTGACAAGCCGCAGTGATTTAGATCACGCCGACTTTAGACGAGTCTGATATTTTAGCATTAGAAGAGATGAGACCATTAAAATTTGGAAATAGAAAAGAAAATTGGAAAAAGGATGGTCTATGAAGAGCATGCCGACACACTCCCCTCCCGATCAATTCTATTGCTTCCTTTTACCGCGTGTCATATTTTATAAACTCCAGCCATAAATGGATAAGGCGAGGTCAGTAATGATCTTATTTTTCCACATTTGTGTGCTTGACAGCTCTGCGTGAGACCACAAATTCTGAGATCAAGCTGAGAGGGGATGCTTATTTGTTTCTTTTTGTAAAAAAAAGTACTGTCATTGAGGAAAAGAGAGGGAGGTAAGAAAAAAATCCTCACAACTTTCATTACCTCGTCTCTCTTGTTACTTTATCAGGGAGAATGAATAGCCAGTTTCGCTGTGCTGATAATCAACTTGTAAAAGCTTGTAATTTTAGTGTCTAATTTTGGATCCCACAAGAGGTTTAAATCAAGTGCATGAAAGCTGAGACGTACAAAATGATTTATGAGGATGATTATTCCTCTTAATCATGAGTGATTGAGGGAGATTAATAGTCTGACCTACTGCCCACTTTCAGCTGCCTCACTAGAGTTGATTAACTTAATACAAGGCTTGGATTGCCAAACTATATTGTACTGTCATAAGTGGCACGTCCATGTTCAACCTTTATAAGGTTTCAGGCTTGATAACAGCACAAATATGGTTAGTAGTCTGGGACACCTGCAGGATTTAATCTCAGGGCACGCACAGAAACCTGACCATGCCCCATGAATTCAATCAATCTCACAGAATACCAGATCCTTTTTGCTTTTTTCACATGACAAGGTCAGAAAAAAAGTCATATGGCACAACCACTTTATTGAAATGAATTATAGATGAAATAATAATTTATGATATTTGTAAAAAAAAAAAAAAAAAATAAGACAGAGCTCAAGAAATACACTACCATCCAAAAGATTGGGGTCAATAAGATTTTACAGTTTTTATTTTTTGAAAACGTTCACCAAGACTGCATTTATTTGATCAAAAATACCATAAAATCAATAATATTGTGAACTAATATTACAATTTAATATACCAGTTTTCTATTTGATTATATATTAAAATGTATTTTATTATTGTAATGGCAAAGCTGAAATTTCAGCAGCCATTACTCTAGCCTTCAGCCACATGATCTTTCAGAAATCATTCTGATTGCTGATTTGCTGCTCAAGAAACATTTCATATCAGTATTGTACTGAATTCATATTGTACTGCTTAACATTTTTGTGATTTTTTTTCTTTGATGCATATAGTAAATTCAAACAAACAGCATATATTTGAAATTAAAATCTAACATTGTTAAACAATGTCTTTACTGTCATTTTTGTACTCTTCTTTATCATGGACATTATATGCCATTATATGCCTTAGATGCCATTGACCCTAAAAGTGAGGCTGAAGTGTCAGTAAATATTTTTTTCCTTCCCATGATCTGTGTATCTCTTTCTTTTCAGTGGAAGACAGGGGACAGAGAGTGACAGCACACTGGATCTCTCACGGCACAGCACAGCAAAAGACTGAAACTGCATTTAAGGTATGGTAACGACAATAAAAAAATATGTTTAAATATTCAACACAGAGATATTCATCAATTTTATTTATGCATAATGTCAGGACATTTCTCGCAATGGTGACATTTAGTTAGTGTACTAAAGACATATCGTACACTGCTGTCTTGGTCGTTACATTTCCAAGTGCATGTGGAAAGTACTGTGCACTGTGGCAAGGATTTTTAGTGGTGCCTTGCACCATAGCGAGTTTTCTCTTCACGAAAATAGTCATGTTTTCAATCAAGTCATATGTTTTACAATCAAGTCCATTGGGTACTTTGGAGGATGTAGTTGTTCCCTCTTGAAGCAGCTCCTGATAAGCACCCAAGGGTTTTGGTTCTTGTTATCTAATAGAGCTGGGCGATATGGCCAAAAAATCATATCTCTGTATTTTTTGGCTGAATGGCGATATACGGTATATATTTTCTACAATTTTCTATTTTGAAAAACAAAAAAACATTTGTATTTATGTTCACATTGAAGGCTATGAAAACAAATATAGTGAATGCAACCGTCTATGCTATATGTGCAAAAAAGGGTCAAATCACATTACATTCTAAGATTGTAACATCGCAATCTAAAAATGAAAATAATGTTTTTTAAAGCAGTTAAAGTTAAATTCCCTAAACAAATGAAAATGAAAATTACTTTAGTAAAAATCCCTTTAGTTAGTGCTATCATAAAAATACACTTGTAGGTTTTTTTAAATTCTACATATGGCATATTTATTTCTCAACAACAAATATTTCAGCAAAATGTATATATTAGTCAGAATTATATATTAAATATATTCTATTGCACTCCGTCTGTTTGGGGCTCGTTCACTGAAGTTTGAAGTTTAGCGGAAACTCGCTCGCATGTAAGGGTCATCCACTCCTGACAGCAAAATGTAAATATTTGAATTTTTTTCCAACATTTACAGATGGAGAAATATACCTGTGAAATATAAGTTATGCACTGAGGAAAACGCTACATCACAAACACATTAATCAGAGCAAGTATCTGTCAGCACATGTCTGTCAGAGCATCCGCTTTAAACTATGTTAATTATATCCTGTGAGTTATTTTAAAGCTTTTAATATTAAGCATGTCTAATGTTTAGGACAAATTGTATTATGCATTTTCCCCGCAGCAGCTGACTCAGCGCGCTAAGCACTCAGCCTAAGTTATTTTTCAGATGCGCTCGTATCAAACTACTGTATTTCGATATAAACCGTATTGCCTCATTCCATATCATATATAAAAATATATCGATATATCGTACAAACTCGTTATACCGCCCAGCCCTATTATCTAAGTTATAAAAGCATGTAGACGAACTGTGTTGGTGTGTATTCTTCCATTATGAGGAAGGCCTAGAATCCAGACAGATCCTTGTTTTTGGCCACTGCAGGTGTTCTAACATTCAGAGTTTCTAACCAGCAACTAAAAAGGTTTCCCTTCATGTTCTCTTGGAAGAGTTTGATGATTCTGTGCAGCCTAGGAGACTGTGTCCCTTCTGAAGGATCTAAAAGAGGCCCTTTTTGTTCAAATCAATGACAACAATGTTGTGGGATTTCAGGCACCTGCTCTCATGTTTCTTGATTCCGTGTCCAGTTGTCGCATGATAGCTTGAAATATTATTCTACCCATTTATTGCTTACCCATATATCCACCCTCTAGATATTAATATTATAAACCATCGACCACCCACTCTACAGTATTGGCCATTGAAAACTCCATATAAATATATTTATAACTAATAAATAATCCATAATGTTCACTATTGAATTAGTTTGACCTGCCCAGAGAAATCCATCCCCATTGGCTGATTTAAATTCCAGCTCTCTCTAATAAATTTTTCCACTATAACGGACTTTTCCTATCCTTGAATAGTATTGGTGGATTTCATGTGCTGTAATACACAGCCACACACATGTGAATGTACACGCATCCTTCTGCACTCTTCTGACACATCCACTCAGTCTTATTTCTCTGCCCTCTGCTCAGTTGTATTGACATCTGTGTTCGGTCTCAAACTCAATGCCCTTCGGATGCATCTAAACTACTTGGCTTGTTGTGAAACCCTGAGACAGCCTGCAAATGTCAAGCTAAATGCCTCAAACAAACCCAGTCCAGCTGAACCTATATTAGAGCAATGATGAACATACAATAATAAGCACTACATATTTTACCTATATAGGTCCCACTTTATATTAGGTGGCCTTAACAACTTAGTATCTACATCAAAAAACACGTACTTAAATGATAAATTCATATTGTATTGCAAAACACTTTTGCTGCTATTGAGGTGGGATACGGGTAAGGTTAGTGGCAGGTTTGGTGGTATGGGTAGGTTTAAGGGTGGGTTAGGGTGTAAGGCAAGGGTCAACAGTGTGATTATAAATGTAATTACAGAAATTAATTACAGATGTAATTACATGCAGATATGTCTTAAATATAATGTAAAAACATGTATGTACACAATAAGTGCATTGTATGAGTGTTACATGTATTCCCGTTTTGGACTTTGTTTTTGTCTTATGTCTTCCTTGGTTTGGTTTTCTTATGGTTTCTGATTTGATTTTTTAATTGTTTCATTCATGTCAGGTGTGTGTCGTTGATTAGTATTGTTTGCTCCTCTGTTCTCTGTTTATTTAAACCCTGAGTTTCTGTTCAGTCATTGTCCTGTGTTGATGTTAGTTTGGTGGTGTTGTGTATTATCTCTCAGTTATTCTCCGTGTACTTATTAAACTCTATACAAAGATTCCTTTTGCTGTGCGCTTCTTCCTGGACACCGCACACATAACACAGAGATCCTGTAAGTTTGTTGTTTGAGGACATCTATGGACATCTGATCCTATGTGTGTGGTTTTTAGTGGTCATTTTGTCATTCTTCGGTATTTGTATTTGGTTCAGTGTCTGTCTTTATTATGGCCTTACTATCACGCCATGGCATAACTCAGCAGAGCCATCATAAACCGTGTTTGTTTTTTTTATTTTTTTGAGGGGGCACTAGTGCTAGGCAAGACAAGACATAACAAAAAACATACAAAAAATAAACAAATATTTGAACTATTTAGCAGCTCTTTATAAATGTAAGATGGGATATTCTAGTGGTAAAGTTTAGTGTCTAGCCCAACCTAATTGTATATACAGTATATATTGTTGTTATTATTAACAAACCAAGCAAAATTGCAACTTAACTTGTGATCGTCATATATTTCCAATGCATAAAAAAGACCAGTTTAAACGCTTTGATGCATTGGGGGGAAATTCATTCAAGTTTTCAGCATTAGTTTTCAGTTTTAAGCAAAAGATGCAACTTGATTTGACAAGCCAAATTTAGTGATATGAATGGGTGATTATTTTTATTTATTTACACATTTATTTATTTAAAATTCTCTATTAGAAAAATCCACAGAAATTAGAAGGGAAGCATGTGCTCAGTTTTGTATCTGGAATATCCGCAGCCAAACAGATTCTGTCAGCTGTTGTTTTGCTACTGGTGCTGACTGTTGATGTGGCGGCAACTCCTTGACATTTAGGTCCAGCCTGCGAATATGTCACCTTCTGTAGAGAGGAGTAACCAATCATATTGCCAGATTTCATGGTAAGATTAGTCAATTTACTGGGACATGAATTACTTTACACGGCTCAACAAAATGATCGGTTATCATTCAATTTCTATTAGAGTTGACGATTTCCTGCAACACCGGCTACAATGAATGTTGCCAAATGCAGCAACTATATCAACTATATGCAGATGAAGACAAAAGCGACAACTACCAGTGGGAGTGAGGAGATTCCTACTAGAAACCAACAGCTTCATAAGCTCTACAATCTCAAACGATTTAATATCTGTCACTTGTTCACTTAATAGTTGGCACAAATAGACAGAAAAACATGTTATGTGTGCTCACTCACATGACATGAGCATCTGAACATATGATTGAACTTCTGGCTCTTCTGGTGATGATGTAATGAGTCACTGGGCTGTTTGGAGCTTGGCTGAATGCATGTCAGGCGGATGTAATTTTATACGCTGAAACAAAGACACACACAGACACTCTTCCCTAAGGATGGGGGCAGGGGAACAGGCCGCCTGCCAGAACACTGAGCGTATGAAGGAAAAATGTTAGCTACTTATAGCAAAAGAAAATCACTCTCTGGTTCTTTGTGCCTCGCCAAGCATTGAGCATATGGTCTAGGTTTTCCATTTTTTCTGGTCTCAAACACTTATTTGTTGAATTTACATCGTTCGCAAAAAGTATTTGAAGACCTGTGTATATGTAAGATGTTGTTAATGTCTGAAAGTAATTGCAGATAATGGCTCAAAAGTGAAGTTAGTTATCCCACTTTAAGAAAATTTATTCGAATGGCAAAAATGGGCATTTTAAGTTTGACTTCAGTGACCAAAAAGGTTTTTGTCCAAATACAGTGCCCAAATACTTATAACTTTATCTGGTAATGACGCAGAGATGGCATAAATCGAATAATTTTTTACTAAGATGTTCAAAATATATATATTTTTTTCAGACACTATGCGAGCTATTTATAATGAGCACACCAACATGAGCCAAGGCTAATGAGTTGTCTAATGCTAATGTGATGTTTGATATCTGAGAAAATTGTCAGGTTTGTTCAGGCTAATCCTTGGCATTTACCGCATTCATGAAGAGTGCAATATATATATAACTGATTTTGTCTTTTCTCTTGAGTTATACACAACTAATTTCAGAATACAAACCTTTTTTATTCAAGTTTATGGTTTTGCTTTTTGTCATGGTACTGCTTGAAAATATTCTCATGGACCTGCCAGTTTGGCTTCAGCCATACTGCCCTCGGTGACAAATTTTCCTGTCCTTCTTGCTGAAAAGCAACTCAGAGCATGATGGTGCTACCAGCATACATGACAGCAGGAATGATATTCCTGAGTGTTGAGCCGTATTTGATCTTTGACAAAATTCCCCAATGGCTGTTCCAAAGAGACTGAAAATGTGAGACTGATATGATTTGCCACTTTTATTAAGACCTCTTAAAGTCAATGATATTTATTGTGAAATTAAGCAATTGCACAGCTGAAATTTTAGTTTTTGGAGGAGGGGGGGGGGGGTATTATATTTTCATATTCATTTACAGAATATCACAATCAATAATAATATAATATGGACAGTACATATGACAGTATATATGCTTATAAAGGTACAGCTGCTTAAATCTTTCTAGATCTCTGATCTGAAAACTAAACGTTATCCCTTGGAAAAGTAGATGATGAATAAACAAAGGAAAGAATGAAGGACTAAAGGATTACTATGAAGAGATTGAGCTTCAATAAACAGTTGTGCATTGCAAATTACATACAAAACATATTTTGTTTGTGTTTGTGCTTTTATGTTATTTGCATAACTCTTTATTTTATTTAATTTTAATTCCACCTGATAGCATGTGATGATTGATATTCAGAACACTAGACTCGAGGTAAAATGTGAAGTTGATTTTTACACCAAATTGTTGGTGCTTGACATTCTATATAATATAATTTAGTAGAAAGGAGAACATTAAGAAAGAAAATACCTTCAGAATTCATTCAGAGAACAAGAAACGAAAGAACAAAAGTAAGAATTTACTTGGGAGGGTTTCCATGAAACAAAAATAAGCACGTTTGACATCAGCAATCCTGCAAGGAATTAGATTTGTTTTCCCCCACCTTACGTTCCTCTCTCATCTCTCCTTTATCTTTCTTTCTGGCTTTCACTCTCAATCATTCTCTCCTCCCTTTCATTCGCCACTCCATCACAGCCACTCTCCGTATGGCTCTATCTTTTTTTATTTTATCCCTCTAACTCCCTCTCCCCCTGTCCTTTCTCTACCTCCAAAGGCATTTTTCTATCATCCTCTTCTTTCCAGTTTTGCACTGAAAGTGTTTCACTTTTTTGACCTCCAGAAGTAAAGCCAACACTGGAATTGAATTGATTTGATTCTGAAGTCCCACTTTTCGAAGTGAAGTAGTTGAATTTGCAGCTGAATTTGCAGCTATGAAAGAATAGACTCATTTGTCTCAGGCCATATAGGTCCCTGACATGAACCCACCTGCCATTCGGGTCATTCTCACAAGTAGGTTAATACATGTTCCTCTTATAAAGAATACATAATTACAAACTTTTATGAACTGGTTTAATAGGCTTTTTATGTGAGTGTGCGATTGTGTGGTAGTCTGAAGGTAGGTAGGTGTGTTAAAGAATTGATAAGCCACATAATAACAGTCTGGCACAGTCCACATGCTCCAACTGAATGTCGCCTTTTGTAAGGTTCAGCAAATCTTATATAAAACGATGTAGGGAGTTTAGAAAAGCAGCAGACATACACACACACACAAACATTGGCTCACAAAGCAGCATACAAATACTAGCTGAGACATCGCCAATTTTATTATTTAATAATGTTTCTTCATTCAGTGTTGTTTTGTTGGACAGATGACTCACTTTTGGTGAGAGATGGATGTGCATGAACAACTAACCAAAAATATATTCATTATAATGGTTCTTTTGTAGAACATCAAGGTTTTTTTCCCCCCAAGTATGTTGTGAGTCATATTTTCATTCCAATACTGTCTGGACATATGTTCAAAAAGGTAGAATTTGCAGGTCTTTGTGAGGGGAATGTGAAGAATGTGTGTAAATAAGAAGTCGTAGTATGCATCCAACTATGTGTGCCAAGGTTAGATTTAAAGGGTTAGTTCACCCAAAAAGGAAATTTCTGTCATTAATTACTCACCTTCATGCCGTTACAAACCCGCAAGACCTTAATTCATCTTCATAACACAGATTAAGATTCAAGGTCCAGAGAAGTAGTATTAAAATAGTCAACGTGACTACAGTGGTTCAACCAAGAATACTTTTTGTGTGCAAAAACAAAACAAAAATAGCTACTTTATTCAACAATTTTTCCTCTTCCCTATATCCTACGTAGTTGACGTAGTGAATGCAGCGCAGAGCTTCCATGTTTACATTCGAAAATGTCAACTCAATATTGGCCGATGCTGTTCACGTGAGCACCACGACGCATGTCAGACAATTTCAGAACACGTAAGTGCTGCATTGCATTCACTGCGTCAACTGCATAGCACACTGACAGGGAAAAGGAAAAATGGTTGAATAAAGTCATTATTTTTTTGTTTTTGCACACAAAAAGGATTTTCGTCACTTTATAACATTAAGGTTGAATTACAGTAGTCACATTTACAATTTTAACGATGTCTTTACTACTTCTCTGGACCTTAAATGTAATTCCGTTGCTTTTTATGGGAGATGAAAAACCTCTCTAATTTCATCAAAAACATCTTAATTTGTGTTCTGAAGATGAACGATGGTCTTACGGGTTTGGAACAACATGAGGGCAAGTAATTAATGACAGAAATTTTATTTTTGGGTGAACTAACCCTTTAATTGAGTGTGTGAATACGTGATTGTTTGTGTGTCCTCCCTATAATGTACTTCTGTACATTGAACCCCCGTGATCTGAATTGTACAGTAAGTGTATGAATTGGGGCTGTGCAGTATTGACAAAAATATACTTTCACGACTTTTTGATCAATATTGCGATTTTGATTTTATCGAAATTTTCAGGGTTTTGAAGCAATATACTTGTCTAATGGACAATATTTGCAGGCACCGTATCTTTGCATAAATGAGACGTGACGGCATTGGTTATTTCTTTAAGTCTTTTTGAACTCTATTCATATGTTGTGCAGTTATACCTGTATTATCAATTTTTGTTCACCTGGTTCATAATGAGCAATTATTTTTCTGTTTTAACGTGCTAGACGGACATCTTTGCAGCATCTAATGCATGACACGGCGTTTCCACGCAGTGCTCAAGGTAAAAGAAGTTAAAGGTTTAAAAATCACGTCTCTAGAATCTTGTGTTTGCAACCAGAAAAACACATTCTGTGTGAATGTTTTGCCACAACGATAGTTTGACAGTTTTTGCAAATTACCCGGCTCTATAGGGGCTTTTGCACCGGAGGAAAGTTTTCATAGTTCCTAAAGTTTTTGGCAGAAGTACCCGCTTTTTGGCGCATTTGCACTACAGGAGCTGGGAATGATTTTAGTTATAAGGGGCCTTCATACCTGGCAGTTAAAGAACGCAATAGTAGGAACTAGCCATCAGGGCCTTCCCCCAAGAACTAAAAAAAAAGGAAAATGCCAGTAAAACATTTAGTTCTCTTGAAACCGCCCTGATGGCTGGTTCCTATAATCTTTTTATAAAGTTCCTATGCCTCAACTTCCTGATACATGATCTCTCCTGCATCCAAAATATTCCCAAACCATGTATATTGATTTTTGGGGGGCAAGTCCTTATCCTGCCCTGAATTCACCATTCCTGTTTCTGTGCTTTCTTCCATGTCTTAACAATAAACCCACTCTGTTCTGTTCTCGTGGTAGATTTAGGTGTGCTGCTTTCAGATTGCACAATGAGAGAGCTGATGTAAAAATCATGCATTCTGCGGTTTAGAAATCATGCATGCTTACTTCGCGATTTTATTATGATTTTGATTAATCGAGCAGCCCTACTATGAAATACATTTTTTTTAATGAAGGTAAAAACAACTGTGTCAGGTGAAGATGCCCCACTTCCGAGAAATTTTTGATTTTCCTGATCTACACGTGCATTTTTAGGTGAAACAAAAACATGGATATCAGTAGCTTTAAAACCATGTCAGTATGCAGTGGTTCAGTGGCATACATTTTTTGTCAAGCAGATAATAGATTCTTAAACAGAATCAATTTAAATGTTGCAATGAACACTACAAAATGGAAATGCAGAATGTTTATGCTTGGTGCTGACAATACACAACCACACATTCCAAACTAAAATGGCCTTAAATGAGAAATGTTTCAAGGATTATTTTGCATAGATGTTACATTTCAGTCAAATGCCAATGCAATTCTTCTGTGTCCAGAGGAATATGAGCAATTTATATGAGCAACAAAGATCAGTTTCAGAAACTTCTTTCCGGAATTAATCAATGTTTTGGACTAATCTGTACAATTAGATGGTTCAATATTCGAATACATTCGAGTTATACAAATATAAAACCTATATTTATACAATAATAATGTCTATCTATTTAATAGGTGCTTGTGTTGTAAAAATTGAGCTTATAGTTTCCACTGTAATTAGCAAAGAACATACAGTACTAAATTGTGTTAACTAGGAATCCATTGTAATAATGTTAATCTCATCCCGGGAGCAGTTTGCAATACCTGCTCTTCTTCTGGCACCGCTGCGATCACTTAAATTTTTCCTCAGCTGTGGAAATTGAAACTGTTATTTAAGGTCATACAGATAAGAGAACATCATTCAAAATGGTAAAGTGTCTATTTTATATATGTGTACATTAAAAATGACCACAAAATGCCATGCCTTTGATAAATAAAGATAACAGCAGGATGCGCTTTCTGCCGTCTCCTTGAACATCTTTCTGGCGCACATGCACAAAATGAACCAAAACACAGTGCATACTTGACGCTCAGACACGAGAAATATAGAAATTGCCCATGCTTTTTTTTTGAATATTTCACGTTAAATGCATTATACAAGCCACTTTGGAATAAACAGCATGCATGCTTCAGATGATAAAGACTATGCGACTTATAGTCTGGAAAAAACGTTAGGCTGAAACAAATTATTTAGCAGACCGCACTTTGAGAACAGCTGCCGTAGGCCATTCACAACTGACCAAATCAAAATTAGGAACCTTTAAAGAGCTCCTATTATGGATGGATGAAAAAAAGATCTTAAACTAGATGGAACTGGATTAAATATTTTGACTGTTGCGACTCCAATCGGACTTATGACCCGTAACTCTGCCTGAGTATCGGGCAAGTGTTCACTGTTGGCCAGAGGAGAACTGGCCCCCCTTATAAGCCTGGTTTCTCCCAAGGTTTTTTTCTCCATTTTGTTGGAGTTTTGGTTCCTTGCCGCTGTTGCCTTTGGCTTGCTTAAGTTGGGGACACTTGCTTGATATTCAGCAGTGTTTTTGATATGCCTGCATTGGCGCCGTTGTATGCGAACTGAGCTGGACGATTACATCACTGTTTAACTAGACTAATAACTATTGATCTTTGCAACGGAATGAATCAATAATATATAGAATAAGCTGGACAATGACACCATTTTCTTTGGGAGCTGCTGTGCAGCCAAAGATTATTTGCCAATTATTAATGTAAAGCTGCTTTGCCACAATTTGCATTGTAAAAAGCGCTATATAAATAAAGCTGACTTGACTTGACTTGACTTTTGAAAATGATCTTTCATGTAGTGTGTAACATAGCTCTAGGTGAATGAAAACTTCCTACAAAGTTTTAAATCTGAAAGTGCACCGTATATAAAGTTATTGTCTCTCAAAAATAAGCGTAGACTCTGTGTCAATTAAACAAGTCGTTTGTAAAACGAATCCCAAACCGTTTCGTTGTGACATCAAGACGAAACATTAGCATATTGTCCGCCTACTTATTGCGCATACAGGCACCAGGGAAAACTTAAACTTGAAATTTCATCTTTACAACGATACCACAGCAGAATAGCCCGACCCTTGTGCTGTGTTCCCACCATTTTACTGACGACTGCTTCTTAACTTCAACCTAAATGCATTCAACGAGGGATTCGCAATCCAGTTGTTATTGAAGGATTGGTCAGTACCAAGTTTATTTGGACCAGCTTCTTCCTCCTCCAAATCACAACCTGTAAGTATGATTAATAATTGGTGCTGTTATGTTCTCTGTAGCATGCACAATACGTATTTAGTTGTTTGTGTTGTGTACGCTCCATGCAGTTTGTAGGTCTCTGGCTAACCAGTTAACAGCAATATGTGTTCGCTCGCAATTGTCTAGAAATGTGTCAAATGTTTGTCATTGTTATTACTTGGAGTTATGGTAAAGAATAGAGCTATATGTTGGTGTACAACTGCACTGCTTTATCAATACGTTTCTGTGTTGGGTTACCACATATACCATGACTGTTTGGGTGTTTACCACCGAACTGTGGGCTAAGGAAAAATGAATCGTCGAGCGAATTGTTTGGGAGTCGTTGAGCAAATATGGTCAAAATAAATGCGTATTATAAGACACTGAAAGTGTTTTGTGAGCTTGCGCGCATGTAAACCTGTTGTTGGGGACTCGCAAAACAAAAATTAGGAACCTTTTAAAGTGCCATAATACGGGTACTTTAGAATAGCATATTCTTTAAGATTTTTTTCTAGAATTGCACTTAGGAACATTCTTACAAACTTTTTAAAATTTTTTCCTTGGAAATTTTTGTGTCTGTCCCCAGCTTCCTCTTCCAGTAATCTGATTGTCTGTTCTAACGTAAACGTGGGAGTCAGGAGACTTGGGTCTGTCTCAAAATCAAGTGGTGTTTTCTATATATACATGGAAAAACTAATTTCTGGATTTGCTATAAATTTGCCAGATTAGTGGCATCAAGTTGACTAGATATCCACAAGTAGAACTATTGCATGGATGTCTTAAATAATCAATAAATATTATCTTAAGATGGAAAGAAATTCTGATTATAAAATCTACACAAAATTTCCAATAAACCTGCCTCAGCATATAAAACGAAAACAAATTGTGAGTCAGTCAGTCAGTCAGTCAGTCAGACAGACAGTCTCCTCCTGTCTAAGCAAGTTCTTGGCCAGAATAAACTGAACTGAGACTGAGGTCTTAGATAAATATAGAAGAGTAACCTCTATCAAAATCCTATATTTGATAGCCAGGAGCCATTGGTTTGAACCATCGAGATGTGGCTAGCTGACTTTAGCCCCAGTTAATTTCCCACAAATCTTCTCTTGTGACTCGTCTTTGACATAGACACACACGAAGAATGAGTGATGATGAGCCCTTCAGGATAGAATGTCATGAGGAGACTGTAGTAAATTTGATCTGGTGCACACAGCTCCCTTAATGGCAGACAGGTTATATTAAAAAGATTGTCCTCATAGCTGATTCCACATCTCTTAAAGCCGTCTGTCTACAAAAGCTGATAACTGCGCTATAAAAGGTCTCATATGTGTAGCGCCGGGAAGCTCAATAATTTCTTACCTCCATTAGTCAAAATGTGTCCAGTAAGTTCAAAGGAAAATGTATGCATGCAAAACTGAGAATTAGCTTCCATACCAAGTAAATATGAAACAATTTGTCACACTGAAAAGCGAAAAGATTTAACGTGAAATCGCATTTCCTTTGATTCCCTCAGCTGATGTAAACACACTTTCATGAAGTTCCTCTGTGGTCCCAGCTTGCTATTTTGTACTATCATGCTCTCATCTCTGAAAAAGGATGTCATTTTTGTAAACTTATCAGAATATTAACCAAAGCCAAGCGCAAGTTGGCGTTCTGTGAAACAGGCTTTGTGAAAAAGAGAGTGTGAAAACACTTCAAATTTGAATGCATCTATATACTCTCAATGTTTTCAAAACACTTCACTCGGCAATGCGTTATTTTTGACCCCTCCAGCTCTCATTGCCAGAATTAATTATTTCAAAGTGGGATTGCCTAGCCTAAAATACATTGATACAGATTATTACATCATTTGGAAGAGTAAACACGAGGAGGGTGCTTTTAAAAGTCAGCACTCTTTCATTTTTAAAGGAATATAATTCACCAATTTGACTTTCTTTCTTCAATAAAACACAAAACAATGAAGATTAAAATGTCATTGTTTTAATACTATTTATATGTTCATAATCAAATGTATATTGCGTTTGAGAAAGTATAAGCTTCATGAGCCAAGTCTGTATGAACATGTAGTGTCATATGGCATGCACAGGCAAGGGGAGATAATTTTGGCTTCACAGGAATGTATGTGTGTACATGTATTCTGAAAGGCTGCACGTAGCACATGTTTCAGCTGATGCAGTCGCTCCATGATGTAAACACCTATCGATGTACAGTATTCCCTACAAGGAGGGTAGGATGTGTATGTATGAAGTATACGTTCTATTTTAAAGAAACCAACTTGTTTTTCTGCACCTTGTAAGGAATTGTAAGATCCCTAGTCATGGTATATAAGCTTGATGAAACACCCTGCTCCTCAGAGAAGCACATGAAGGTGGCCTGAAGACATTAGAACAAACTTCTCTCCTGACACACAATAAAAGATTTCCTTGGCAAGGCAACTTGGTATCCGGTCCTGTGATTCAACTATACGGGGACAAAAGCTGTAATTTCAGATCAACAATAAGTAGTTTAGAAAAATGTTCCTGGTGCTCCTTTTCAAACAATGAAAGTGTATTGCAAAACATCTGACTCTTATTTAGAACCACGTACAGAAATGGCTCAAATCAGAATCAAAAAGATCAGATTCCAAGTGGTGTGTGTTGGTTACATTGTTGAAAAACATACACGAGTTATATACAGTACCTCTCAAAAGTTTGGTAGCTAATCTTGAGTAGCCAATCAGCATATTAGAATTATTTCTGAAGGATCATGTGACACTGTAATGATGCTGAAAATTCAGCTGTCATTACAAGAATAAATTAACATTTTAAAGGTATTAAATTTAATAAAAATTTTCCACAATATTAGTGTTTTAACTGTATTTTTTGATTAAATAAATGCAAAATTGGTCAGCATAAGAGACTTCTTTCAGAAACATTTAAAAAATAACTTTTGAAAGGTACTGTATGAGCAAAAGTATTACATTTGGGCCACTTTTGCCTACACTCTGAACGTTATCCAGTTATTATTAAGCTTAAGAAGATTTGAAATTCCACTTTTGTGTTTTTGAAATTCTGAAAGTCTCCTTTTGTGTCCTATTTAAAAAAAACAAAAAAAAAAACTAAATTATTACAGGTTAAGAAACATGAAGGTGAGTAGCTATTCCTTTAAATGTTTCTTTTTGATATGTTTTATTATGTATGAAAATGTTCAGCTGAAATGCATGCCTTGGCACAAATGTAAAGCCCCAGTATGGTGCAGTCTTTCAAAAGACTACAAGCTTGCAGCCCAGCATGAGCTCTGGGACTGCGGATACCACGCGCCTCAATGCCCACCTCCCTGGCTTTGTGTTGCTCTTTCATTCATCATTCAGATGTAATCATGTCAACAGCGGAACAACTGATTCCCTTCATATAAATATTTAAACTGAGGTGATGAAGAGTCTAGAGAGGTGTCCGAAAGGGTTTGCTTAATCTAAACTTTTTTTAAAGCAATATATCGTCATTAGAAGATGGTGTCTGGGGAAATAAGTACATTTTATTTCTACCTACTATTCAGAAGATGTATTTTTTAGTCCAAAGTGACCTAAACTATATTGGCTGTGCCTGTGACATAGAGTGCAAATAAAACTAACACAAATCAAGCATTTGACAAGAATGAAATGTTAAACGATAACAGATTTTGGGTGTGCCGACATGTTTTGACTGCTAAGTCTGGGGATCTGAATTCCAACAGCCTTACGTAAGGGACTTCACACAGAACATTATGGCAACTTCTGTCATCTACACTTCTGTACAATCATTTCAAGCAGTCTTGTCTTTGTGTCTTCATCTTTCATCTTTCTAGCTCCCCTTTTTTAACATCCATTTCTCCCGCTATCCTGACATCTTCTCTCGTCCCTTCACTTGTCTCTTTGTCAGCGCCATGCGGGGCCAGTTTACCTCATTGTGACATAGGCAAAAGACATTTTTGGGCCTCCCCAATACTGTATTGTCAAAGTTGATATTGTGGATTTATATAAGATCATATACTTGCATGTGTCATTATATTATTAACCCCTTAGCATTCCTATAAAATTAGTCTAAAACCCCTAAAAGAGGCATATCCAAATTAAATTGCATGCTGTTCTTGAACAATTTGGAGTATATGCATGGTTTTGGTCTCTTTTGAAAGGTACCACGGGCAGTACAGTGGAATGCTGACAGGTTAACAAAGTCAAGCTCAAATGAAGTTACAAAATATTTGTTTAGCAAATGTCTGTTTTGTCCGTCATTAGAACAGCCGCATCTGAGGCAGTAAATACATCGCATTACGTTTTCATCAACTTACAGGTTATGAAGTTTATTGTAGCTGTAGCTATGTGTGCACTCCGTTTTTTTTTTTCCATCATTTGGCCAAAATCTCTTATTAAAAAAAGATGAAGTGCTACGCGCAGGTTATTTGAGAAAATATTGCCATTTGAGTGCAACAATGCCTGCCCCATTTTTCTGGAAGAATCTTTTCAATAATTTTTCCCATAGGGATTTTAAATTAGTTTTCATAGGCCATGAACCAAGCCAATCAGCTACAAGGTGAGTCACACCACTGCAAACTTTGATTTGAAGCACAAAAAGTTTATGAAAATTGGACAAACTGGCACACCAGGTACAACTGGTACAAGACTGTGTACTTAACGGTTTTAGTGAGGGAAAGAACTGCAAGCCCATGAACCATTGCAAACAGCATAATAAAAAAATACTCATTTAAAAATGTTGATTATATGTATAAAAACAATATGTTTTAAGCTTATTACAAAATATGCATATAAATACAAACATTTCAGTATTTTGAAAGTAGGTCACTCTAGTGACCCTTAGCCGGCAGTTTGATTGACAGGTGATCTGACCAATCATAATCCTGAATCCGCCATTTTGTCCGACAAAACAGTCAGGGGAGTTAGTAGATTAACTTTGGGGAACTTTAAAATTGTGTGTTCTCACGTCTTTCCACGTTTGAAACAACATTCCTTCTGATGTCCATTCATGTTTATTTGATGCTATAAATGAACTAATATGAAGAGATGATCGGTTCTCTAGCCGCTTGAAGGAGCTACAGCGATCTGTCACGACACATTAAAGAGACAATTACTTAAAAAATTATAATATTTTAAATATGAAACTGTTTCATATCAAAAGTAACCTGCTCTGTCTTGTCTGTCGATGCATTCTCAGTGTCCTCTTTGCTCCGATATGTATTTTTCACTGCGTGAGAACATATGATGTTTAGCGTGAGAGCGCATGGCTTGTTGGACATAGCAATTGTAACTAAAGGCGGATCTTTGCGAAGGGTCAATTACGTCATTCGCATTGATTCTTCAGAGTGGGCGGAGCCAAAGAGCTATGTAAGTGTGATGTAGTTTTTCACTTGGAATTCCACAGTCAAACACAATTATTATAAAAAAATAAGATGAAATAATGCAGGCTGACAGCTTCAGCAGAAGCAAATATCAATTAACAACCTTATCTTTTAAAGGTTTATAAGTTATCATTCAAAATCAATTTCCTTATGGAGAAAATGAATGGTTTTTGCGGAAGCTGTTGCACTTGCGGAAGCTGTTGCTCTCTATGATGGCTCATCGACGACAGCAAGACTAAGACACTCTTCTCCGCTCCTCAAATACATAAAAGATTAGCCTTTATATATATTTTTCTTGAGTAAAGAAGTGCTGTTCTTATTCAAACAACCAGTACTTCATATACCTTTACATTGAAAGCAAACATTGGCGGTCAAAATTGCGTGCAGCACTTCATTCAAGATTCAAGAAGTGAGTGGAGATATGAGGTTTTTAATTCGTATGAGTTCCTGTTTTTAATACTTTTCATTGGTTAAATATTTGGAAAACCACATACAGAGGTAAAGGGTGACCAATAGTTATGATTTAGGGGAAAAAAAGAAAGAAAAAAAAATAGATACAAGAGGTCTATGCCCGACAGTATGATATTGTAAATGTTAATTCATAAAGTAATTGTCTTAAAGAGTTTTAGCATTAGAATGAAATAATAAAAATTATTACTATTGCGAGCACATGCTTAGAATGCCTTTCCATAAATCCAGCCTTGGCGGCATGAAGCTCTTGGGGTCGGCAAGTGATTGCATGTTCAGGAAAAGTGACCCCCTCCGCAACTCCTCATTTCTTCCGTCTCAACCTTTCCCCGTTTGATTGTGAGATGTGAACTTGTCTCAAAACCCCTCGTCTTCCTTTATCCCATGGAGCGAAACTCCCCCTCAGGATAGAACATTCTGACAGATGTCTGTACGTGTAGTCTTGTGGTTTCTAATGCATTTCCTGTCTTCACATAGAAAACATGTCTTTATTTTTCAATAATTCCTCCACAGTTGCATTAGAAACCAGTAGGGTGTTGATATGTGGTTGCTAAAGGTGTTCCTATGTGATGGTTACATTTTATAAAGATTTTAGGAGTGGTTCTTGCCCATGCACAGATTGTGGGTGGATCCCAGGTTGTTGATATGTGGTTGCTACCTTTTCTAAAGAAAATATGAGTGGTGGTTTGACTGTGCAAAAGTTACTAGGCTGTTGTGGTTAGTTTCCATTTTTATGTGGTTTCTAGGGTGTTCTGGTCCCTCCTGTACCTAGATATAACTATACTCCCTCCTTCATTGTAAGTCTAATTGATTTTTTGTTTTTTTGCCAGTTTTATCACATTCCATCTTACTATATGAGCAATAGCAGGCAGAATAGTAATAATTCACGAACGCCGCCACCATCAAATTACTTTTTCAGAATGTGCTAGCAGCAAGATGTTTCATATTTGGAATCATCCCTTTTCACCGCTGCTCCAGTCATTTCATGTGTGGTCCCTATAGGGGGACTGTTTATACAACATTCTCCCCAAGGTCTGTTGAACATCTTACTGACTTTGGTTGCCGCTGGACTAAGAGATTTTCCATTTGTATCGCAGGACTTTAGATAGCTTGAGGGAGGAGTTCATGTCTACTGATGTCTGACTTCTTGGAAAGGGTTTACATGGAGGATCAAAGTCGTCAGCCTCCTACCCATTTTATCTGCTAGTACAGCTAACCACAAGCAGGGCATGCAGAGCAAACACATGCTCAACACTATCTGGCCCGATGGTTTCAACACAATGCCTTTCCTTATTGGCAGTCTTTAAGTGTGCAAAAAAAATCTAATTTTCTTTTCAAAAAGACTAGTTGTTTTGGGTGACAAGGTTGAATTTCATGAGTTCTTTACTGAGGATTTGACTTCCATATAATTGAAGCTTTAAAAAACACTGCCAATATCTCCAAATCATAATGCTTACAGGGTTTGAAGTCAGCATTCCATAGAAATGTTGTATAATTATTTAAATTTACACTAACAGTCCCGCTGAATTAATTTGATCAAAAATACAGTAAATTAATGTAATTACAGTTAATATTATTGAATTTTCAGCAGTCATTACTGCTGTCTTTAGTGTCACATGATCCTTCAGACATCATTCTAATATGCTGATTTTATGCTCAAGAAACATTAATTCTTATTATTAATGTTGAAAATAAATTGTGCTGTAAGATTAGTAAGATTTACTGATCTGAATATGTAAAAAAGTAAAAAAAAGATTTTCTGACCTGAATCTGTAATTTTCTTCTCATCAGGACCGGTTCCCAGAGAGGGGGGAGATTTTGGTGTCAGCCCAGGACTTGAAATTGGTTCTACAAGTTGAACGGAATCAGTAAGTAACCTCTTAAAATGACTAACTCACAAAATTGCTCATAATTGAAGAAAAATATGTATCTGATTGCAAGGCACTGACAGTCCCATCACACCATCTTTGAAATGACTTCTATTATTTCTTTCACACTTCTCACTGACTAACTGGAAGATTTCATAGTTCCCATCTCAGCGGTCATTTGTGAACTACTTTTAGTAAAGAAAAGGCCTTCATTAAAGATTTGACCCTGAGCAGATTCGATTATGCAAGAGAAACATTCAATATCTTAATATACTGCTGACAGATTTTTATTGCAAACAGTTTTTCGAATTGCTATGCTGAATACATATCCCATAAAATATATGGCCAAAAAAACTGCATCTAGATCTAGCTAATAATGTGAAGATATGGGAGTGGTGCTGAATTTATCTGCAAATGGTAAAATGGCTCCAGGAAGTGTGCAGGAAGTGAATTCAGACAGTTGAATAATGACTTGAGCCACAGATCTTCCGAGAAAAGGGAACAGGTATCTCTATCACCCTCTGATTGTTCTGCCAAATGCCGAGATGAACCAATGCCATGGAGTCATAGTCTGAGTCTGACTGTACTGGAAACCTTTGGGGATAGATTGCCTTTTCCTCCTCAGAAATTGCAGGACCACGTTAATGTTACTTGGCAGAGTTAATGTTTATTTTAACCACATATGAACCTTGCATTCCCAGTCTGGTTTTCCAAATGTAGGTCAGAAGAAAGGACACACACACTGACACACATAAACACCAAGCAGCCTGACTTCCTGAGTATTGTCGAGGCCCGAAGGAACCCTCAAAGCGGTCCCACAGTCTTTTTTGGAGCTTTTACAAGACAAAGTACTCTCCAAGCAGGTCGAAGTGAAGAAAATGAGGAAAGTCAGGGCATAGAGGACTGGCATAGAATCTAGATCACAGCCGCATTGTAATGGATCCAGGAAATGGAGGATAGCTTGAGGACTTTTTAATGAATACACTCAATCTATAGTCTAAGGTTTTCTTGAAATAGATAAAGAAAGGTGCATTACTTGAGTTTATATGCCATTTGTCTAATTGCTTCTTTATATTGCATCTCTTGCAGTCAAGTGCTTTCAACACACAACACGAAGCAGAGCATACAGAAACTGAAAAACTATTCTCAAAGAGTAGGGCAGGGGGTGTCGGTTTTGTACAAAGGGCCATTTCCAAAGAAGCACACCTGTTTTTCTATACACTATAGGGCAGAACGATTATAGAATTTATATATTTTTAAAAAAACGTATGTTATGTATGGCAACTGAATGTCATAGCAAGCTGAGATCAGTGTCTTTGAATTATGTTTTTGCTGGTTATGTAAGCAACCTCACATTGACGTAACCAGCTTGAATTCATTGCAAAATCTATGCTGGGAAATCTTTCGCCCTCTTTCCAGATTACAATTCCAGATTCCGTGGTTTCCAGCAATGATGCAAACAATAAGGAAGTAAAAGAATGACAAATGTCTGCATGTTAAATTGTTGTTTTTGCAACAAAAAAACTGAAATATTTGTGAATTTCATCTCCCAAATATGCAAGCCCTGGAGGTACAATGTATTAACCCTTTTAAACTGGGTGTATCATTGAAAATAATTAGAATAATTCAAATTGTTCCTAACAGTAGACATCATGTGCTTTTCGGCAATATACAGCTTATTGCGGTAATTCCATGTTTTCCATCAGAAAATGATAGCGTGTTGACAGGGAAGGTTAGAGTGTTTTGAACTGCATAAAATAACAAAAGAAACGAACAAAAATATGGCGCTTAAAGGATTACACAGCAGAATAGGCGATTGGGATGATTTTTGGGAGGTGGCTGAGCCGGACTCTTTCACGTATCTTAGCATGTGGTGTGTGCATGTATATATCAGGGTTGGGACATCGCAATTCTCTCTCGAATTGATTCTCTCACGAAGAAGAGCGCCGAAGCACGTTTGTGAATGTACTTGCACTTCAGAATGCTTTTATGACGCAAGATTAATGGAAAGAGCCCACTGTAAACACCCTTGTAATTCGCTTCAACCTTTTCGAACTTTATGCATGATTATTTTACAAAAGGTTCAAGTGGTGTGTGTGTGAAATAAGCAAAGGAAGGCTGTTTCTAAAGCACGCAGTGTCATCTGTTAAAAACAGCTCAGAATCGTTTTGAGAGAGAATCGCGATGCATTTGGAAAATCTCAGAATCGATCCAGAATCATTTTTCGATTTTTTTGTCCCAGCCCTAGTATATATGTGTGCATGCATTTGTGAATGAAAAAAGGCTCCTGAGTGAAAACTATGCAATCCAGTGTCACAAAATCTCATCTCAATCTCATCACACAGAGTAATGTTCAATAAGTGTAATTTATTGAAAGCCATTTGTTTCCTGGAAAAAAAAGACTCCTTGCACTTGAAGATTGTGTTAGAATTTTACAGTCAACAAAATGTAGTATGTGAGAACTAGCTATTTTAGCTTCAGGTTCTAAAGTGTTAAAATGCCAGCACTGTTAATGCAATGCTTTTTCAAGCAATTCAAGATGCTTTTTTATTTTGTTTTGACATTTGATGTTATTTTACTTCCATAGACCACAACTTTACATGTCTACATTACGAGAGAGTGCAATCTCAATAGCAAACCAGAAAATAATTACTAAACAGTGCTTTCTGTTTCGAAGCTTCTTTTGCCGTCAAATAGTGTTTCTGCAGCACTCATTTTTACCACAGCAAATGGATGTGTAACACAATGGTTTTAATCTGGATGAAAATGTTGTAATTACTGGTACTGGTATTGCACAGCTCTAATACACCAACCACTTGAAAAAGAAGTTGAATAAACAGAATGAAAAAATTGACATAGACAATGTTGGTAGTTTAACCCGGAACTCATTTTAAAACATCAGTAAAGATCGTTGTTTAACTCTAGACTGGCACCCTGACCTCTGACAGCTGGGGTTAAGGGTCACTTGTCTTTTGGCTGTGTTGCATTATGCGTGATCCATAACATGACCCTAAAAACCTCTAGAAAACCTCCAGGCATATTTTTTTCTTTTATGGAAGTACTTGAATAGCACCACTGCGTATTCCATACAGTGAGTCTGTCTATCCCACATCTTCTTATTCCATGAGAATTACAAAGAGGCTCTCGTTCTGCAAATGACAATAGGAAATAGATACAATGTTGTGTGTGTGCATGCAGGGATTATCACTATTATCACTATATATAAATATAAAGCAGAAATTGATTATTAAATTATTATATTATCAATTGCTTAACATACAGACTATGTTTGAATTTTGTAATTCAATAATTTAAATAGAAATGAAAGAAATGTAAACATATTAAGAAATGTTAGCACTCTCATTGTAATATTTGCTTACTAAAGTGTGTCAGGTTTTCTTCATTTGCATGCTGAAATGTGATGTACACTGTTACACTCCAAAGACTGTTGTGTGTATTCACATGCTCAGTGTCATGACAACAGTAAAGTGCTTCTGATGCAGTATTTCATTTGCACAGATCCAAAGCCTACAACTTGAACCTTAACACTCTTCTTTTGCTGCATTACAAGCATTAATATTTTCTTCTGGTAGTGGTGGTGATGTTTCATTCAACAGACTAATTTTGTTAATAATTATATAAAAAAACAATCTGTATATGCAATTTGGCCTAACAGAAATTATTATTGGACCAATTCAGGCTTGAAATACCACCTGAAACAAAGCTTCTGCAGTCATTCACAAACAGGAACACAACAGAATCTAAAAAATGTTTTGTTAAAGGAATAGTATGCAACTTTTTTTTTGTTCAAACCAGCTGAGACAGAGACAGATGTGCTTGTCATATATCACAACTATTCAGTGTTTTCAACTACATAATGTTTATTTAAGGTTTCAGACATTTAAACACACATTATAGTTTGTATATACACGCTGATGTCTATGGAAGCGGCAATAACAATCCTTTCAATTATAAATTGATGACATGTTTTATTCTTATCAGATACACATAGTGCATTTCACTATATAGTTTACTCTATTCTTCTCCCACTTCACCGGCCTTTTACTTTCATGTATTTCGGGATAAGTAGATGAATTTACGTGTTGTAAATCTGACAGATACGATTCTCTAAATTGCAGTTCAAACTAACATGGCGGCGATTAGTTACATGATCATTATAAAGGTTTTTAAATGACAAAACACATTTAACGTATTTGAGAATTGGAATATCGGGTAGTTGATGACATAGCTAACAAGTTTGTGACTATTTGGAATAAAAAAAGGAAACACTAAACTTGCATGCAAAATGGTTTAATAATGAGTCATTACAGCATCAATCCTTCTTCCAAAACGTGTTTTTTGTCTGAACCGGATTCACTATGGTAAGCCTATTATAAGTGTTTATATTTTAGTTCTAGCGGTACTTTTCCGCGGGAAATTGCTTACCTACATCACTTCCCTGTGCATGTCTCGTCATATCCATTAATAGAGAAGATTATCCCGCTAGTTTGATGCATATGTGATGTGGAAGTGACATATGGTAGTTGTCACAAGGAGCGAGAAAGGTTGATTTATGGAGCCGCTAAATCTCAAACCTCCTGGGAATCACCTGTTTTTAAAAACAGTGGAGAACAGAGGGGAGTTTGCTGGCAAAAAGAGAATGTGACAGAGCTTGTAATAAAACGAGAATCAACAGATTAACATAACCATTACACTCTACGGGTGAGTAAGGTATTTTATTGAACAGATAAACAGATAAAGTTCATTGTAAAGCATTATCTACTGAGAAGTGCCATTTCATTATGGGTTGTTGTAGCGCTGTGCTGGAATTCATTAATGGATATAGCTGCAGTAACGACTTTAGCTAGACAGCTTGAAATCCTTGCCATCAAAACTGGGTATACCTCTAAAAGGGATAGTTCACCCAAAAGTGAAATTTCTGTCATTAAGATATTTTGGATTAAATCCAAGGGTATCTGTTCCACACACAGGCAGCAACATCATTGTATCATTGCAATATGTTGATCGCATTTAATCTAATCAAAAAATATTGTAATGTGTGTTCCGAAGGCAAAGGTCTTACGGGTTTGGGACGACATGAGCATGAGTATTTAATGACAGAAATTTCATTTTTGGGTGAACTAACCTTTTAAACCTGGTAGTGAATGTTTTATGAGCAGTAGGATAATATTCATACATAGTCATGCAGAGCCAAAGCACATCCAAAACAATGTTCTTCTGCAAAATCCATACAGTTTTGTTTTGTTTTTTAGGTAGAAGTCCTTTTACACTATGTTGAAGTTTTTTTGTGTTATCTTAAAATTGAAGCACTTCTGTGAAAATGGTGAAATATGACACAACGGCCAAAATGTGCATGACAGGTTAGAAAAAAAGAGCAGATAGATTGCTGTGGACTGTGGGCCAGTGATGGGTTTATGTTTAATGTTATGAAAATAAAACAATCAATATATTGACTTTATAATATATGCAACCAATGCCTTAAATAATATGCATTTGGAGGATTTCACAACTAATAATATATGCAATTCATTTGATTAATTAATAAGCAAAGAGTATCATGTTACTAATTAGATGAAAAATTTCATTCGATCGACAGCCCTAATTATCAGTGATACCATGAATCCTCTGGCAAGGTTTTAGAAGTTCATGAGTTATGACTGTGTTGAATTATACAGACAGCTGTTGGCTTAATCCTGAACATGTGCTTCAATTCCATATTTTTTTTTTTTTAAATATCATACCCTCTGGGAGGAATACATTAAAATATTCATAATAAAATATGTAGGTCAATCACTTCAGCTCTGATGGGAAATGAGGTTCAGATTTTGTGAGTTCAACTGCCAATGGAGCTAAACCACAACCACCTGTTAGAACTCTTCATTTCATCCTCCTCTCGTGTTCTTTTCAGAACCTCTATCATCTGTCTCCTTATCACCGCTCTCCATGCCCTAAACCCCTCTCGTCCTCCATGCTCCTTTATCCCTTCTCCTTCACACCATCAGTTTATACTTTTCAAATACATTCCCGCACTCTCAGACGCCCTCCAATCGTATTCTTTCTTTCCAGTTTCTCTCTCTCTCATATTAAGCAATATAAACTCTATTAATCTCTTTCACCCTCCATACACCACGATCTCCTCCCGTGTCTCTCTAAAACGCAACCTTTTCACAAACCACTTGACCTTAAAAGAAACCCACAGACTGCTTCACAATACCATCGCTAGAAATGAGATGGCTAATACAATCACTGTAGTACCTTAAAATACCAAATGTTAAAGGACAAACTTCTGCATAATTTAGTTTAAAAATTTAATTAAAATGTGTGGTTAGATCCTCCCAAAAAGAGATTAAAACTCATCCCTCCAGGTTATAAACACTGCCTAAAGCATCTACCTGTAGTCACTCATTCAATCTCTTTAAACTTTACAATTAAATACCAGCTCAGATGCAAACACTCACAAACATGCTCATTTACATCACAAATAACTTGCTATAAATAAAATGGCAAAACCTTGGATTTCACAAACACACACACACACACACACACACACACACACACACACACACACACACACATATCTATATCTATATCTATCTATCTATCTATCTATCTATCTATCTATATATATATATATGTATATATTTTGTTCTGTTAAATATTGACCGGTAGGTCATAGCATAAATGTAAAAGTCAATCTGGCAGGTTTCTTAAGTTGGGGTTGCCATTTGTGAATTGATTTATGGTCAAGTACAGGCTCCAAGGGTTAGTGTTTAACCTTCTGCAAGTTTACTGGGGTACAAGTCTCTAGAAAAATAAGTCTAATCTTTCACAGATTTTTTCAAGGATGTCGCAGCTTCTGTTTGCATAGGTGCTAACCAGAACTGCATTTAGCAGTGCAGTTTCGTAGAAAAACAACTTCTCACAAGAGCCAAACATTCTTTCGCAATTAGACACAGAGCTAAATTGTGCATGATGCGATTATGCATTTATGAATGCCATCTGCAGCAGCGAGAACGGTCGCATGCTGCCTAACACAACTCTGATTCACCCTGATGCATTTCTCAGACTCTCTGCCCTGCAGTCCCATCTGCAGAAAGCTTGTTTTGTTCTCTTCCTGACAAGCAGCCAGTGTTTGTGTAATCTGCTCTCTCATGCATCCCCAAGATTAAGTAAGCCTTCCCTCTTCAGTCTTCACTGAAAATATCACTGAGAGTGATGATTCCATATTTGCATTTAGTTCAGAGATAAGTACTCCTAATGCTCACTGATTATAGTGGAAATTATTGTCGTTATTGCCGTATTTAATGTGGCTGTGACATGCAGCAGGAACAAGCTGGTGGAAATAGCAGTTTGATATTGAGAGCGACTCAGATGTTGAAACGGAATGAGATGGAGGGATGTCAACTCTACACAGCTGTGTTGGACTAAAGATGTTTTCCTGACTATATTTTGTCCCATGATAATAATGTCAGAATGTATAGTGATTCCAAACTCATGGAGGTCTTGTTGAACTTTCCGGACAAATTAAAGATGCTTTTTGTCGATATGTGAGAAAAGGACCGGTATTTAAGAAGTGGTAATTAACTGAAGACTGATTTTTTTAGGGTGTCCCAGAGGAGATATGTATTGGCTAAGCATTCCTATTTGCATTTCCATATGTGTATGAGTGTTTTTCTGACCTAAATACCATCAGCACCAGTTACCGAAGCTTCTCTTCCTGAAACTTGGTTCATCTTTGGCAGATGTTGTGTGAGAATTGTCAGCAGTGCTGTGTTGAAGTACAGTCCTTATAGGGGAACACCGAGTATGTTTGTGTTACCAAGAAGCCAATACGTACAGTTGAGGGTCTGTCATTTATTGTAAGCACTGAAATATTTATAGCCTCCAACTTCCCCCAAATATCTTGCCATTTCTTGAGTCACCAAATACCAGATAAATTCACACAGCGCAGGATTTTTTTTTTTCTCTTCCCTCTTTCTCTCTCGCTTGCATGTTCTCAGATGATCTTTGTTGCCTCCTCTTTGCTCCCATCCCCCCATTTCCTTTGTTTTCATGCTCTTGTTCTCTCTCTCGCTCTTTGTCTAGTGTACAGTACTGCTGGTTTGAACGAGGTGATTGGTAACAGATGGTGCCGCTTTAAAAGGGCAAGGAATTTTGTGCCCTCAGTAGGTCACTGGGCCACGGTCTCTCTCTCTCTCTGGCTATTGTCCACACACACAGCTGACTTATAAAGCCTTTAAACAAGAGTAAAGTTTTAACATCAAAGAATAAATATAAGGGCCATCACATGCTAGGTATCAATGTGCATGTCAGCAATACTTATTGTAAATTTTCAAGTATAACTGTTACATTATTTCAGTAACACTTTACAATAATGTCTCTTTAGTTAAAGCTTGTTAATGCAACATTAACTAACAATGAGCAATAAATCTAAAAAAAAAGTTACAGTATTTATTAATCTTTTTAAGTTAATTAGTTAGTTAATGCATTAACTAATGTTTACTATTGGGACCATTAAATAATATTAACAGATACAACTTTTGATTTTAAGGTTACACTTTATTTTAAGGTGTCATTGTTACAGTGTAATTATATATTTAAGTACTGAGTAATATTAATTAACAACATGTACTTACTATAAGGTTAGGGTAGGATTAGGATTTAGTTGAGGGTTAGTTGCATGTAATTATGCATAATTTGCTGTTATTACTGTAGTAAGTACATGTAACATATGTAACAAGGACACTGTAAAATAAAGTGTTACCGATTTTAATTGTATATTAGTAAATGTTGAAATTATTTTCACTGTTAGTTCATGTTAGCTAATGTAGTTGAACCTTACTGTAAAATGTTAATGTTATTTCTGATGGGTACATAATTCTGTACTTCATAATTAATCAACTTAATGGAAATCCATTAGTATTGAAGTTTCATTGTCATGGGCCATTTTAGAGGAGAAAAACACATTTACACATTACAATTGCCTGCATAAAGATATATATATAAAAAAGATGATTTAAATGATAAAATAAGACATTTAAAAATAATTTTAAAATATAAAATTATTATATTTTTAAGGAAATAAAACATTTAACATTTTTATTCAGAGGAAAATTAAGTGGCTTAGCAAGCAACTCCATTGATTATAATTGGAGTGATTTAGTTTTGTCGAGTTGCAACATGCTGCTTACTTCAGTATAGACATGGTGCCAGAGGTTGTCCGTTGTCATGACAATCAGTGAGTCTCTTGTTTTCTGTCTGCAGTAAAATGTTTATTTTTAATTATATTAATTTATGACAAATGATTTGGACCACAGCCCTCTCATTTTTAACTCCTGCTAGACTGCTCACTGCCTGATTAGCTTCACATAGTTTGTAAAAGTCTCTCATTTGAACAATACAACACAATGCATTCATCTCCCCAGTGCTGTGTGAGCTCAGCTTTTCTTTCTGTCACACTTTGAGTTCAGCAGTTTTAAAACTGTTTACACCTTCAGTTTTACAGGAAGAACATAATAAGGGTAGCAGACTGCAATGCATACCGTTGAGATACGATATGTGGCACCATATTTACCTTCAGCAAAACTATGGTGTGATTTGATAGTCTGGCACTATCCGATGGTAGTTGGGAATCTCTTAGACAATTTACAGCCATTTGGATCATAAGGACCAGAAGGAAATGTGATTTTGTGATACAGCATTTGTGAACAGCTGTTATGAGAGATGCTGGTGGTTAATCTTTTGTGCTCCGAATGGGGGGGGGGGGGCTGCTATTTATGAGCAGCTCTTTGAGTGTTTAAAATATTAAACAGAAGCTTGCCACATGTTCCTGTCTTAAAATTGTTCTGTAAAAAAAGTCTGCCTCTTCTGGTTTTGAAAGTAAAATAAGCTGAGCTATAGCTGTTGTCAGTCTTTCACAATCTGAGTAACCTTGAAAACTCTGAACTACTACTGAAAGTAAACTAGTTTTTTTTTGCCTGATGGCATTTAGTGCGTGGTTGCCAGGCCGTTGCACTGTGATGCCGATGATTCCAACTGCTCGTTGCTTTGTGGCTGTTAAGGGATGTTAGGGTGTTGTCTGGGGGTTTATATGGTGTTCTGGTCAAATGAGCCCAACCTAGTTCTTTATGACTTTCAGAAAAAGTCCCACCTACTGTATAAGTCCTAACTGTATAAACCCTAATCAACACGACACACATTTTAAGCTATCATTCATATTTGTTGGACAGATTGTTTGGGATTAGCTGCATGTTTAACACTTACAAAGAAGGTTTTGTTGTACCCTAAATACTCTACATTTGAGTAATGATAGCAGTGATGCTGCCTGAACATTTTACCACCAAATCACACCAAGTTGGTTACACATGCTGGATTGTGGTGGATGTTCAGTGGCAGATATGGTTTCATATTCTGCTAGCCGAGTTATTCATCAAACAAACATCCTGCACTCAACTGTTTTCATTCTTTGAAACCAAGCAAAAAAAAATAAGGTGTGCTTTGAAAAAGGCAGGAAATGAGTAAATGTCAGTTATAGACACGTGCATTAAATGTAATAAAATGGCAGTAATTTTAAACTGTCACAAAAGATTTCGGTTTTAAATCAATGCTAAAATGCTGTTCTATTCTGCTTTCTATTCATCAAAGAATCTCAGTGTTTTATACAATAAACTGAAGTGTGATAGAAAATTTATTCCGATACAGTGTGTGAACAGAACAAGATGGAAATGGTGTGTTTTTTCACTAAGTAATGTGTTTTGGACAGATGTTGTCAAAAGCTGGCTTTTGCTCATGAGATGGACTCTTTTTTGAGCTTGTTCAAGTAAGCCTTTCAACTAAGAGCTATGAGTAATTTCTTTCTACTGCTGATTGCTGAATTGCACCTGTTTTCCCTCAGAGAAACACACACACACACACACACAGACACACACACACACACACACACACACACACACACACACACACACACACACACACACAGACAAGTCCAATTCTTTTTGTTCCTCCAACCCAGCTGTGCATAAAACAAGCACATTAATCTAAGGCGAAGTCTGCTGGACAGTTATTCCAGACTCTGGTGGATGAAAATAGAAGTGTAATAAGACACACACTCACACTCACTTATCTCTGCCTGTGCTCAGAGCCTCCTTCACCGCAAACCCTCACAGTTGTTCTTTTATAAGTAGCTGTAGTGAGCGTTTCCTCTCTTTGTCATGTCCAGAAGAAGAATTGGACCAGCACAGCTTGCTTTGACTTTTTCTCTTTAATTCATTTTCTATAAGATTGAGCAATCAACATCATTATCATTAAAGGCAGGAAAAAGACAAGAGGACACATCCACTACAATACAGGCGCTCATCACGCTTGGATGTTTACATATATAAAAAAAAGCCCTGGATTGTAGTCAGTCAACAATGCTCTTTTTATACACGGTAGATTTTATTTATTGAATCAGTGTTTGGAATGAATAAATTGAGTGATTGATTCAGTAATTCTAGTTCTAGTTCTGGCTTCCCACTGAAGCTAAGCAGGGCTGAGCCTGGTTAGACCTCCTGGGAAAACTAGGTTGCTGCTGGAAGAGGTGTTAGTGAGGCCAGCAGGGGGTGCTCACCCTGTGGTCTGTGTGGGTCCTAACGCCCCAGTATAGTGATGGGGACACTATGCTGTCAAAAAAGCACCGTACTCCGGATGAGACGTTAAACTGAGGTCCTGACTCTCTGTGGTCATTAAAAATCCCAGTATGTCCTTCGAAAAGAGTAGGGGTATAACCCCGACATCCTGGCCAAATTTGCCCACTGGCCTCTGTCCATCATGGCCTCCTAATCATCTCCATACACTGATTGGCTTCATCACTCTGTCTCCTCTCCACCAATACGCTGGTGTGTGGTGGGCGTTCTGGTGCAATATGGCTGCCGTCGCATCATCCAGGTGGATGCTGCACATTGGTGGTGGATGAGGAGATTCCTCCTTCCATATGTAAAGCGCTTTGAGTACCCAGAAAAGTGCTATATAAATGTATTGAATTATTATTATTATTATTATTATAGTAATTCACTCATAAGATATGTCTCATTTGGAAGACTGTGCCGGAGGTCATATTTGTTGGCCATGTATGTATCTATGCTGAGCCTGTCATTTCAACATATTCTAAAATAGTAACTTTACTGAAATGAAACACCCTCAATAATACTACTGCTACTGACAAATGTTACCTTCTGGTGCAATCTTCAATATGAGACAAAGCCATATAGACAGTCACTTGTTTTTTCCTAAATGAATCAGGGTTTTTGAATGAATCGGTTGAGTGAACGATTCATACTAGCATACTGCTCTTACTATTTTTACCATATCTTCCAATGGAAGAAAAAGTGTGCTAGTGTGTGATTATGAAATTAGCAACAGTCACGTCAATCCTGACTTATTCAATCCTGGAAGTGGTTGAATGAATGAATAAATGATTAAATGACTTATAAAGACAGTCATTTGTTGCTATCTACTGGTATAATGATGTAACCTGCAGAAAGAGTCACTAAATAATCCCCAACACTAAAATTAGCTATATTTCAAACCAAACTTGCAAATTTAACACATGCACAAAACTGGAAAATTGCAAAAAACATTTACGAATAAAGCACAGTTTGCTTCCTGCTTGTTCAAAATAGCAAAATCATCCCTTTCTGGGATATTGGCACAAAATGTCTTTAATAAAAATGGAAGTTGCTGCAATTTGGGAAGCCACTGTGGATCTTTTTTCATAGATCATAAATGACTTTCATCTCAGAAGAAACGTGATAAACACTGTCATGTTATCTTGTATTTGGAGGCTGATGCTTAATGTTTGACACAGACAAATTGAGTGATACAGTGCTGTTGGACTGTATATCAGGACTTTTGGAAATCCACTTCCAGTTCTTTCCCAGTCTAACACTGTTGGTTAAGCCAGAAGTTGATACACTGTTTACACTCTTCAGGAAGTCAACCTACGAACGGCTTATGTTGTTGCCTCTGCATATTAAGCTGGGATAGGAGAAAGTATTTGAACATTAAAAAAAATCACACACTTCATCTTTAAAAGGAACTGCATAATTTTAGCAACGCTTGATTCCTAAACAGTCTTACATTTTCTCATGCCAGCTATTCATTCAGTCAGATAACTGTTGGAGGGTGTTACATCACTGGGAGCAAAAGGATGGATGTGCTACATTAGTTGGAGGAAGCAGATGGATGTGCACTTGCTTACATTTGGCAGCCAACCTTTGCACAGTAATGTAGAAGCTGGTACTCAGATTGCATGTGCAGAAACATGAATATGTAGTTAATTTAAATGCTTGAATTTAGAATCTGAGCACATTTTAGCAATTTCATTCATTCTGAGCATGTCGGATATAGTGGATGTATTTATTGTTCACTGTGAAGAAGGTTAAAGCTGTTTTTTCTGTCTTAACTATGAAAAGAGAACTGATGTTGATTGGCTGTTTGCTGCAATGCTTGGAACTCCAGCAACTCTAGCCTGTGCACCTTTTATAACCATCACAACTCCTGCCGGGAAGCCGTCTGTCTCAAATCATGCATGCGTCCTCCCCCCTATCTTTTGCCTACTGGGACTCCACCTTAGAAATGAACTGCCATTCAACTTTTGCTTGATTGAGCAGCACAGACCAGTTTACCTGCTCAAAACTACTAACGGGTGATTTAGCTTCCATTCTGAGAAAAGGAATAAGTGGTTTTAGTTCAGTGGTTCTGTGACCACAGGGACCTTGTGAAATTAATTAAAAGAAAGTTAATAATTTTTATTTTAGTGTCCACAATTGTAAAGGTGTTTCTTCAGGATAAAATAATTTAATTTCCCCTCTCCACCCTTTCAAAAATTCTTTGCCTTGGTTAAACAAGTACAATAAATTTGCTACCAAATGTGTTATGCCTATTTTCTGAAGCCATTTCAAAGTTTTATGTTACTCTTGTTGATTTCTGTATTAATCCTGCAAATCAAACATCTAAAGAAATGTGTTCTTATTATGAAACTATACTGTAATTTTTAGAATTCAAACCTTCATTCCCAGCCCACAAAGATTTTTTATTGAAACTAAGCTGCAAAAACTCTCAGGTGACTATAACCATGGCTCCCTGCTATGGGAATACTTATGTGTGGTTGCTTTTTGAAGCACGTGTGTAATCAATCCAATGTTGTTTCGGAATGTTACAGCATAGTGTGTGACATCATGACCAGGACGCTCTAATAATAGTGCCTGGACCAAACAATGCCAGCTTCTGATTAGCCAAAGCAAGTCGATCACAGGCATGCTGGAAGTATAACAGGGTGATGCGGTGTCTCATTCCCTTTTCAGGGAACCATGGTTACAGTCATAACCTGAGACATTTCCCTTTCAAGGGAACTCATTCTGCGTCGGAGATAGCGATGCTATGGGAACGATAATAGCCACTCCACAGGGCAAGTGCCTGTCTAATGTGAATCATGGCAAGCACAACTAAGGCATACAGTAAGCACCTGTGATCCTGCTGTGGAATCTAAGTCTAGTTTGTAGAACCTCACAAATCTGTGTGAAGAGGACCAGCCTGCCGCATCACACACATCTTGTAGGGATACCCCAGAAAAACAACTTTTAAAGCCATCATATTCCTAGTCGAATGATCTCTGACTGTAAAGGCGAAGGCTGTCCAGACTCTTCATACTTACTTGCTCATTCTCTGCTTGGATAGGTGACCCAAAGCACACAAACAATTGATCAGTCTTACGACACAGGGCAGCTCTGTGAACATTAGCATTCAGTGCCCTAACTGGACAACCCAAAGTTGTGTGGTAAGTAGTGATGGCTGCCACGTAAACATAAAAGCTTTGAGGATAACCCTGCAGAGAAGTGATCCTGCAGGAACTTCAGCACTGTACCAACCGGGCAGTTAATTGGGTCCAGCTGGTGATTTCAGCACAATGAAGTGAAGAATGCCCACTTTAAGGCATTTAGTTGCACATGGAGGGAGCTCTGGAGTGAATTATGGTCTCAACAGCCTTGACTCTAGGATTTGGGCCCCCTCAGAGGCCAAACCTACATATTTCCACAATCCAAGGCAGGAGTGAAAGATTGAGCCCTCTGCAAGAGACAGAAGGTCCCTCCTGCCGGAATCTCCCACAGATAGCCCTTGAGAAGGGACACCAGGTCCAAGAACCATTCTTGTGCTAGCCACACTACCAACAGATGGACCCCGTCACAGTGGACTCTCTCCAGAACACCTGGGAGCAGAGCGATCGGGGGAGAGACGTACAGACGCAGCTTCGGCCAGGTCTGCACCATGGCATCCAACTGAGGGAAAACCAAAGCGGACAGTGTGACGTTTCTTGAGACTAGGTCCACTTACCCCTGGCTGTACTCCCTCCAGATTGATTCTACCACCTTGGGGCCTAAGCCCCTGCCTCGACAGGATGCCTGATTTTGGTGCCCAGGGATATACACTGCTCTCAGGGAGACCAGCTTTCCCTGAACTCACAGGAGGATCTGGTGTGCCAGTTTGTGAAGTGGGTGTTTAATACACTAAAGAAGGCTGTACTTTAACATCTACCTCAGCGAGGACTAAATGCCGCTAGGTGGAATAAATTGTAATTTGCACTACTGTCTGTTCAAAATAAATGAAAAGAAACATAGTATTATTCTTATTCTGCATGGCCTTATTCTACATCCCTTAATCCTACCCAATACCTAAACTTAACTTAAATAAACTTAATAAGCAGTGGGGTTTAAATAGGGGTTTATTGAGGCAGAAGTTAATAGTTAGTTAATAGTGAGAATTGTGATTCCAAACTGTGAACACCAAAACCGAGGTACATACCGAAGCGTGATGTACCTTTGATGAATATTTTTTGCTGAAAAATACTTCACTATAATTTTAAGTGGTCCTCAGGGGTTAAAAAATTAAATGGTTACAAAATATGACCATTTAACAAGTTCTTCTCACAGAATAAATTAACTGAATCCCACTAGTATTGTCTCTTTCTCAGCCATTACTAAGAATTTTAGCCACAGTTTGGCCACTCAGATGTCTGCTTGCTTTGTTTTTATGCAACATCTTACAGGCAAGTAAGCAGAGTACAAGTTTTCATGAGATTTCTGAGAGCTGTGGATACATATTGCCCACAATGCTCCCAAATTAAGATCAGGAATGTACATAACTGAAGATGACTTGTATGTAGGTTGTATGAACGGCTTAAAAAATTAAAGCTACTTTAGGTTCCACAACCACACTGATTAAATATGTTTCTAAGAGAAATATGGATTCTAAGTGCAGCACTTCAGTTAGGTCATAGTTACTATAAGTAAAACATTGATTATGAATAATCATGGGATCATATTATTTGAAGACCGTTGCAATCACATAAGTCTGGAGTCATTGTTTGCAAAAACTCATGAACGTTTTTCCGACGTTTATCAGAATCCCTGACATTTAACTATGTCATACCAATTTAATCGTGCATGTATTTTATTACCGAAGGTCCTTTGCAACTTTGTTGAAATTCAAAGCGATTCAAATTGACTTGTTGGTTATCTCTACATTTCTGAATAAATAAATAAATATAATAAGACCAATACATTATTATGCACATCGTTCCTCACATTCTAATGGGATCTCTGAGATGGGACAAACAGCGCTGTTGAAACTTATTGCCTAATAACACTCCAGTGGTTGAACCTTAACCTTGTATATATCATGCAGTATCATTATGCACATTGCTTGACTGCAAGCTATTCCTTTGAAATAGCTTCTTTTTTTATGCTAAAATCACAGAATACATGGTCACTATATAAAATACACCCTGTTTTAAAAGCCACAAAACATTGTTATCAGCACGTTTAAACAAGATTTACTTAATGACTTTGTATGAAATATGACAACTTGATCTACTGTAACTGCACTGTTAAGCAGTGTTTACCTGTAGTAAAGATTTATGTTGTAAATGTGTACCAAGAAGTTCAACCACCTAGAAAAGCATTCTAACTTCAAGAAATAATCAAACAACTTTATATTTAAAAATAATAATAAATAATAAACAGGTTTTTACTTAATTTATGTAAGTGGAAAAACACAGACTTTACATTTAAACTGAGAGGCAAATTGTTTTCTTTGGTACCCAATATTATGCCAACAGTGCTATTGACAGAGCTTAACTTTGAGCCCGGAACATTCCTTTAACTCACATATACAAACATTACAGACCATTGCCTCTCATGCTAAACTGATTACGCGTCTGGCAAACACAGCTATTGCTGTTTATTGCCTATAATTCTCTGAGTAACAAAGTTTACCTGTCTAAAAACAACCACATAATTTTGTACTGGGGATTTTAAACCTCAAAGAAAGTGATAGTTATCTGGACACAAATGCTCAAAAAAAACACTGAAGTATTGGTCTGCAATGCCTAAGTGAGTAGTTTATGTCACAGAGCTTTAGCCTGCAGGTTCTTTTAACAGTTAACAGCATTTGGCCAGTTAAAATAGGTGTTAGATCAACACGTATGTTGTAGTTCCCAACATAAAGTAAAACAATGTGACTCATGCTTTGTCGATCGCATTAACTTTGTGTTTTTTTTCCCCCACAACCTTCAAATGTTTGTCACTGTGTCAGTGTGGCTGAGCATGGACGAGGTAATGAGTGTGTAGCTCAGAGCAGTGATTTGCTTGAGTGGTTAGTGTTTGTGTGTGGATGTGAGATTTGCTAATAGGCAGGTTTGTTTTGCCTGTTGACTGTAATACAGAAAGAGAGTGCATTTCTCACTATGCTGTAAAATGTGTTTACCTTTTAAATGGTGGTAATTCAAAGTACAGGGTGACTGACCAAAGGAGAAGTTCACTACACTGAGGGTTTGTGGCATTTATGAAGCACTATTCAATCCTTGTAGAGTTATTATGGCTGAAGTTTGGGGAATTGGGGACTCGTAAAGTGTGAAAATCATTGAGGTAATTTATGAATGCGCAGATAATGGTGCTCTCTCAGTAATAATACACAAATCAAACTGCCAGCTGTGTTCTCTCATTGAAATGTTATGGACACACGCACACACAACAATCTCCTCCATCTCAGCGGCGGTCTCCACACCAACTTTAGATTGAAAATGTGCCATCATTTCATTCTTGTCAGATGCGAAAGGTCAACACTCTGATTCGCTGCATGTTTCAAGATTTTTTCATTTCCTAGCCCATTCCTCACTCCTCAGCAGCTCTTCCCAAAATGGTTGTCCTTATGACTCACCTCTACTGTTTTGGTGGTATTGCCATGTTAGAGCTTCACCTCTTTTAAAAGCACGAAAACCAAGAAGCAAAATAATTCGATATCGAATTCAGATCTGCTGAGAATAAAAGAATGTCTCACACAGATGTTTCTCAAGGTTAGTCTGTGTCCTCTTCACTATAGTTTCTATAGGTTGCCTGACATGTAAGTGGCCTGCAAATTATTGCCTGAATATATAATCAGTTCAATAATTCAAAAGAGAAAAAGGGGAGGCCATTAAACACTGTACTTGTTTAGTCTCTGAAGTGTGTTCTTAGTGTTGAAGTGCATATTCATTTCAGTATTCAGATACTTTCTTTAATCTCAGTTTATGCTAAGATAATTTAATGTACTATTTATTTGTCCAATTCAACCCATTCATGTGTAACTACCTTGCACTATGATGCTTTTAAAATATTGTTCAGTTTGAGAAATTTGATTTGTCTTCTTATGGCTCAATAATGATGTGGGTTTGGAACCGTTGGGATGTTTGGCTGTTTGTCCGGACAGATTGGGTGGAGAAGATTGGTGGTAGGAGGTTATTTTTGTTTATTCATTTATTTTATGTATTTTGTGATGCTAGTGGTATATGCAAAAGATCTGAAGTTGACAAAACTCAAAAACTTGAGTATACTCAACTTGTGGGAAAAAAGTTGCATCAACTTAATAATTAAAGTTGGACCATGCGTTCATCAAACATAATATAATACAATCTATGAACTTTTTGGGTTTTTTTTTACTCGTGAATCCAAGTTCACTAAGCTTGCATTTTCAATTATGGTGAGCATTAGCATTACATAGAGGCTCTGAAATTACACACTTCACCTTTATATCTCATTGTTTGATTGGGGAAATGCTGCATGTGTTGACTGCAGTCATGCTCTATCATCAGAGAGCTAGTGGCACACAAAAAATGTAACAACTTGACTTTATGGTTATAAATTTTGTAGTGTCCCTGCATGCCCTGATGGATAGGCAAGATTAAAGAGTCAGTCCTCACATCCTGCGCACCCCCCACTCTAATCACAGCCTCCCTTTCTGACGAGATCACGGCTGTGACCACCCACCCTTTCCAAAGCCACACAATAACACTCCAGCTGAAGCCTAACCTCTTATCAGCCTGATATTGTGATGAAGAAAGATTCACTTCTGGAAGGAATGAAGGGATAGATCAGGATTGATGGCTGAGATGTTTTTTCTCTCTCTCATTGAGCCAGTACTTTGAAGCATGTGAGGCTTTTATGGGAAAACGACATCTGCAGTCTGAGTGGTTCAGAGAGACTGTTATAAGAATGTTCACATGAACATACATATGTATCAGGTTTATCAGGATTAAAAAAATATTGTTATCAGTATACATTTATATGTAATTTTTAGTGAGTTGTACAGTAGGTATTGGCTTGAAAGTTTAATATCGGGGCATCACTATTAACTAGTTGAAACAGACATTGCATTGACTAGTGGCAAAACTAAGTTTGTTCAACCCCATAACATGAATACAAACATCTTTTGGCTGTATCTAAACGTTTAAAGCATCGCTTAAGAAGACGTATTGCTGTGGAAATGGCAAAAACATCCACCAAATGTGTATGCGTGTGCAGCGACATCACAGTGACAGCTTGTTTTTTCATTTTGTCTCTCTTAGGGAGCTCCTGGGTCACGACTTCACTGAAACTCACTATGAGAATGGCCTCCCCGTCACCCAAACCAACAATCACACTGTAAGCAGTACTGAGACCTCTGTATGTGTGTGTCTTTTTATCTCTGTGTCTCTGTTCCTCTCTCTGTCTCTGTTTTTCTCAGTTACCAGACATTGGTTTCAGTGTGTTTTATTTATGACATATAAAGCTTCATTTTTATTGTAAAAACAGTGCAGTATTTACCCTAAATGTTATATTAGTGGCATCAATTAAACACATTAATGTATTCTGATTAATTATATTTAAAAAGAAACAAAAATTACCTCAGGCAAACTAGATTGCAAAATAGATGACTGTGGCCTTTTGTCCAGTAGTGAGTTTATATTCAATGATATGGATATAAAACTAACATTGTATTGAATTCTAAAGATCCATTCGATGTCCATTTTCCATTCAATGTTTTAATCTCCTGCAAAAATTTAATGTCTTAGAATTATCTTCATTTGGCACTCAAATATTGCAGTCTGATTGTTTGCATTAACTTGGATTATTTAATTAGCATATCATGCAATGAGCCATGTATGTTTTAATGAGCAGTCAAATAAAAAAATGATTGATAGGCCGAATTTATAAATAATTTGTTTAGAAGTATATCTCACAAAAACAAATCTGTCATATTTTTTCCCAAAGTAAAACATTTTTTACATGAAGCTTTTTTTCGCATTGTGACATTATTGTCATGACATTGTATATTTTCAATACTTTAATGCTTTTACTTTTAATGTGATGCAAAAACATTTTTTATTGTTGCTGTGCTCAGTGTTGGGGAGTAACACATTACAAGTAACTACATTTCCTGCCAGTGCAGAGACTCAAACCTGAGACTCAACTCTCTAAAAAGCAAGCTCAGCCTAGATGAGGAAAAGTAATGCAAAAGTAATGTATCGTATTACTTTCCATAAAAAGTACCTAAGGCCATTCGTTACTTTTTAGGGAGTAATGCAATATTATAATGCATTACTTTTAAAAGTAACTTACACTGGTTGTGCTCACTGATTTTATTATATTTTACTTCATAACATACTGTAATATAATGACTTTAGGAAATTTTTATTAGTAAAACTCTCTCGGTCTTTCTCACATGTGATATTAAATGATCAGGCCTGTAAAAACATACTTGAACGCTCAAATCACAAGTAAACAGCCTTATACAATGTAGCTAGTAAACAGTCTAAAGCTGCCAGTAGGGATATTTTTTGTTATGAATAATTCTTTCCTTATTTTTGATTCCTGCAAAACATTCAGTTAACGGGCAAAAAAGACTCTGGAGATTCCATTACGGTATATTTTAGCTGCAGAAGGCAAATTTCATACGGATAATTTATTGCTAACTCTTGCAGAAAGTTGTGAAAACTTGTCACTTATGTTCTTCCATTGAATGTGGTTGAGGTGTGAAGTGCCGGGTTCAATCAACGCAGAGAGCGACTTGATATCAAAAAGTGTGACTCGGAATATAAGACAAAATTGCTCGATTTTTCACACTGTCTGTTCATTGCAAAACAGTCTTGTTTTGCTGCTCACATCTCTAAAATCCGACATATTGATCAGCCAGAAAAGGACACAAAACCACAAGTGAATTTTTTCAAGCTGTTATGAAGGATCCCAAATCCACTTGCTGTCCCTGCTCAAGCTCTGAGCTTTATAATTGCGTTTCCATCACTTGACAAGGGTTGATGGGAGTGGAGTCACACCCCTGATTATTTTTGAGCCCTTTTAACAGCTTCCAGCTGCCCCCTCCAGTGAGCAGCACAGGATGGGCGTACAGCTCACCACTGGGCGCTAACACAAAGAGCTTTTCAAGGGAATGAGCAGTTCGCTTTAGTTACCGCAGAGATCACAGCACCACACTCACTCCCTGTTGTTATAGATGGGGTAATTCAATCTACACAGAGAATCACAGAGGATTTCTTTTGCTTTCTGACTTTCTTTCGACTATCAGTGTCTGAAAAGCAAAATATGACAGAGGGGACTGATACCTAAGTGCTGATTAACCATGCATTACAATCAGGTTGAAATTGTTTCTCTTTAGTAAGTACACACACTCACACACACACAGAGGTTTAATTAGCAATGTATTTATAACTTCATAAAAAAAGTCATTAAGCAAACCTTAGTCCTATCAAATCAAAGAAAATCAAATATTCATGAGTCCTACAGCGGGAAGATTAAACTGTCAGTGTGCAGGCTTCACATTATGGCAAATCAGTTTTATGTCTTAGTTCCAGTTATTGGAAATGAAAATATTTCCTATGATGGCATGAAATGATGACATGGAATGGATCTGTGAATAAATGGTGCGCAATTTTGATCTACTGACAACAGAGACAAAGAGGAAGCGCTGACAGGAAGAAGAGGAAATGCTGCTGTTGATTTCACAGCACACACACACACACACACAATGAAAGACATACATGCACACATTAATATATATATATATATATATATATATATATATATATATATATATATATATATATATATATAAAACATTTCATCTATCACCTATACTGAAATACTTGCATTTTACTATGAAATCAATGAAGAGTAGAACAAAAAAAAAAAATGAAAAGAATTCCCACACTGCACTGTGGTCTAATAGTGCTCAATCTATGGTGTCAATAATAATGTTAGATAAAACAAAATAAATAAAAGTTATAAAAGAAAACAAACAAACAAAAAAATACTGAAATGACCAAAAATAGTACAAACTGCATAATTAATTGTATAAAAATACTGAAAATCTTTGTAAAAAATATTGTGAAGAATTAGATGCTGAACAGGTAAGATTTGATGAGGAACAAACTGTGCACTGTTTGTTCTATATAGTATGAATGTGTGTAGTATGAATGAAATTTAGATGTACTACATCTGCCATATTGTCATTGTCATGTGACTTACTGCGATCAGTTGCATCACTTAGCTGACCTTCACAAATCCTGATGCGCACTTCGGAACCTCGCCAGAGGTACTAGGTCATCTGGGTATTTTTTTGCCTATTTCTTTATGAATATTATAAATTCAGACATACTACTCATACTATGAAGTAAGAAAGTATATTCGGACTCAGGGATTGTCAAACGTCATCTTAAGAGACTGTTGATTTGTGTATCTGTCGTGCTTAGCCATCCCACTTTTGCTTCCTGTCTGTTCAAATAAATTAACTAATTTCACGGTCTGACCGTTCATATAAGCCTTTTGAATGGCTGAAAGAATATCACTTATACATAGTTTGGATCAATTTCAGTACAGTTAAATGGAGCGATTCTTTTCCAAATGTTAGCTGCAAACTCCTGAGGGAAGTTTTTCGGTGCTGCAATCGAATAGAGGCAGGCTAATTAAGTCCAATAAACCTGAAAGCCAAAAATGTAACAAATGTAATTGTGATTTACAGATGTAGTCTTTTTACTACTAATTAGATAGATGTTCCATTTACTTGGTTTTGCCCATTTTATGGACAACATTAACTCCGCAGCCTGTCTGTTGAGGAAACTGCTGCCTTTTATATTGGGGTTTCTCTGTCCTCTCTCCAGTAATCTCTTTCTCTCCTTCCATCTCCAGGATCATTGCTTCTATCACGGGAGGGTCAGGGGTCATGCCGACTCTTGGGTTGCTCTGACCACATGTTTGGGGATGAGGTATGTCATGTCTTGCATAATTGGATTCTCTTGGTGCACCACAAACACAATACATTCAATTCATTGGGTCACATGTCTCAGGAAGGCTAAAATGCCACAAGGCTTAGTGTGATAAGCATGCACACTGCTTGACTAGACAAGCATACTCTGAGCATTATATTGTATAACTTTTTTTTTTTTCCAATTAGTAGTGTGAATGAGATTGTGAGCAAATGTTTATGTTTTTGGATTTGCATGGGAATATAAAAGTACAACTTATTTCATAGAGAGCAAGGAAATCTAGTTAACCTTCATTCGTGCTTGCAAGAAGTTGGTCATCTTTAATTTAGCATGTGCAGGACATTTCTAAGTGTTTCATTTGTGAAGAGAGGAAATGTTTTGGCCAGGTTATTGAATATAATAAGCACTGTTGACTAATGCTGTGGCCCTACCAGAATGTCAATAGTTTGTTGTGCTCAGTCCTCATTCAGGACTAAAAGCTTCCTCTCTATGTATAAATAACATTCACAAATAGCCTTGAATCCACATCTGCCCCGGTTCCAGTTCAATTTTAACCTAATGTTTAGAGATACAAACCCAACCTCTTTGAAAGATACACAAGCGACTGTTTTAAAAGTTTCACAAACCAGGTGCCAAGGTTTTGTCGTGGTACTAAATAAAGGGTTATTTTCATTTTACTATACACATTTTTTGCACTGGTGGGCTTTGACACAGAGAGCATGAAGGTCATGTGTAACATGAAGATTTTACAAACGATTTAAATCATTTGAAATAGCAAAGATATTTTTGGCTACATGCTTGGTTGAATGTGGCTAGATGAAAAATGAAGCTGTAGTTTACTGTGTGAAATGAGAGAGCGGTAGTCAAGATAGTTGTGGGATGAATCAGCATTCCCTAAAGTGTGTTTGCTTTCATTCCTGATCATTGAGTGCACAGACTCTATGAGAGCAGTCACTCCTCTGATACACAGAGAGATTGTTGTAATATATATTTAGTCAATGAGCCAGTTACAGTATATAAAAAAAACATCAACAGTGTTATTAAGAGCAAAGCCCTGGAGAGTCTATCTCTAGATATTGCCAAAGGTCTTGAATTTCTTATGAAGAAAGATCAAGTCATCGAACAGCTGTTGCAAGATTTTGCAAGAGCAAACGTAATTATCACTGCATGTTTTGTCAATGCGACTCTTGCGGGGGGTTTTTTCCCCTCAGATCATTGGAGGTCATGTGCTGATGTGTGTCTGTTTTAAAATTTGACAGTGATGTAATCGTTTTATTTTTTTTATTAAATATTTATTTTATTATTTATTATTTCATGAATATCATTACGTTCATGCCAAGGCAAATCAAATCACTGCCAAATTTGCCTACAGTTTTGGTGTCAGGAACCATTATAAAGCCATACCCGGAGTCATTTCTGCTTGCCTGTTGTCATCTAGGGGAAAATGACGATCCTCATTTTGAAGATAATAGTTGGATACCCTGGGGCGTAAACAAATGGTTTTGCAACTAAATGGATTTGGACCAGTTGTGAACAATTTCAATACAAAACACATTTCCAATAACCATAAATCTCATTTGTAAACAAGAATAAAACAAATTAATAATATAGTAACTGAAAACAAATTCAACACTGGAATTACTAGGGAACAGTAGTTTATTTTATCTATATACATTGAGTAAAACTTCTGAAAATCCTGTTTATATTAGCATACAATAGTATTCCCAGTGATGCATTGCTGGTGATAAAAGCTGTTGTTTAATTGGCAAATACATTACCGTTAAAAAATGTTGGGGTTTTTGAAAGAAATCTCTTCTGCTCTCCGAGGCTGAATTTATTTGATCATATTAATGCAAATAGCTGTTTTCTATTTTAATATATTTTAAAATGGAGTTCATCCCTGCGACGGCAAAGCTGAATTTTAATTTTTTTAATTTTTTACTGATTTGGTGCTCAAGTAGCATTTCTTATCATCTCAACGTGTTGTTAAAAATGTTGTGCTGAAATAAAATCTTTTCTAACATTATAAATGTCTTTATACTGTTACGTTTGATCACTTTAATGCATCCTTGCTGAATAGTATTAATTTCACTGAAAGCTTACTTGGGTCACTAGCGACCCTATTCACTTTTTACAAAAAATAAATTTAGAAAGCAGACATTCTTTTTTCTCTGGTCAATAAAAATCTGAGCTATACGTTTAAGAGTTTAAAAAAAACCCGTAATGACCCCAAACTTGTCCTAAATTCAACCTTGCAGAGACTGTTGAATAGTAGCTAATCCACTGTGGAGCTCATATCAGTGCAGACTTGACAAAAATGCATATTGAGGACACATAGTAGGCACTCAATGACATCCTGCAAGTTTTAGTTTTAATATTTTTCAAAAGTACCAGTCATTTCTTTAGAGGTAAAACTTTTTACAGAAATCAAATTTAGAGCAGCGTTTCAGCAGCTCCTCTGATTAGTTTCTGCCGTTAACTGTACTGAGGCCAGAAGGAGGATCAATTAAAATTCCACTCTGTGTGTCTATATATGTTTGTTAGAAAAAGAGAAAGATCAAATGGTAATTAACTCATTGGTATTCATTGTTTCTGGCATTTTTATATGGTATTGATAAAGGCAAAACCTTACAGGGTTACTGGGTTACTTCATCCAAAAATGAAAATTCTCTCATCATTTACTCTCCATCATCTTATTCCAGACCTGTATGACTTTCTGTATTCTGTGGAATAAAAAAATATTTTTGACCAATATAATGAAAGTTCCACAATGAAATAAAGGTTATCATAGAGGTTTGGAACCACATTAGGGTGAGTAAATGATGACAGGACTTTTGGTGTGAAATATACATTTTAAAGCTGTTGTATTACAGAGATCTCATCTCTCATTGTTTTTGATGCAAATTCAACAAGAGAACATTTGAACTGAAATCGTTCCACTTTCCTTCTGCAGAGGCCTGATTGTGTTGAACTCAAATGATACATACTACTTGGAGCCAATCAGAGGCCAGGAGTTTCTCCATCACACCTTCTATCGCACTGAAGACCTGCCAATCAAATCCGGCACATGTGGACACAGCCATCTAACTGGACACCTGAGCATGTTCAGTGGTCATCTTAAACCTTTGCATCAAAGGGTCAGTCAGAAATGAAATCATTTTGATCTCTGAGTATGTCTGCCTTGTCATCATATTATATATGTAAATGTTGATATTTACAGAGCATATTTCATTATAACAGATGTCATGCAAAAAAGTCTATTTAATCAATCCTTTCCCCAGGTGACAAAAGTCTCATTTTGTAAAGCAGCTCTCGCTAGCATTATGGTCATTAGGGAAATAATAACAGAGTTATTACCGTCATTATTCAGATTGTAAAGTTTCTATTTATGATCTCATGAGTGGATTGTGACCAATGTCAGAGACAATTTCTCTTTCACAAAAGCAACAATTTTCTGTTCCCTCCATTCTATAATGACCGGATAACTATTAAATGAAGGCCACTCACGGGAGAGAACATTGTGGACTGACGCAAAGCTGTTGTGATGCATTGTGGGTCTGCAATTTCACCCATTTTCAGTACATGCATTTGTTCCCAAAATGTGCTGTGGAGAAAAAAAGTGTTTTGGCTCATTACAGTACAGAAATAAAGCCATCTTAAGCCCAGGTTAAGTGATCAGACTGATGAAGTGCATAATGTGGGCTTATTATAAAACTCTTGAGGTTCATTAGCAGGAGTTGGGAGCCCTCCTACTGCTATTGTTCTGCTTGCAATTGCTTTCTCATTAAAGCCGAGCAGTGAAAACTTCTAACTGGCCTGCTGTTTACAAATGAGAATTAGAGGGTCCATAAATTAATAAACAGTGTGAATTATTGTGCTCGCTCCTCAATGATGATGTATCCCTGGTACTATTGTATTACAAAGTTCCTGAACTTTGAGGTTCATGTATACTGTAGTATGTCCCTGTTTGGCTTTTAGTCTTTAAATGTCACAGATTCCATGTGTAGAGTCTCATATTGACACTATTTTTCCTTGGAATCTGACTTCTAGTACAAATGACAGTGGACCACTTGGATGCTCTTTGTAGTTTGCAATGTTTTCTCCAAACTAAAAGCAATTTAATATCTGAGCTCATGACATAATAATCTCAACTTACATAATAAAAACATTCAAAGTTACATCAACATACAGCATTTGTACATAAGGAGGACCCTGCCAAAATCTGTGTTGACAGTCACTGTGCATTTTTGTATTATTATTATTATTATTATTAATAATAATAAATCGTTATTTTCTGTAATATTTTTGTCGGAGCTCAAAATTACTAAATAAATCTGGACTGGAATTAAATTCCTTACGATTTCCATTAATAGGCATACAAACGAATTCCTGACGAGACTCAATTTTTATTGCTTGTGAACATTTATTAACGCTTTTATTTTCCTTAAGGAAGAAGACTTTTATGCGCGTTCTGTTCTTCTCCTTATTTGACTATTTCTCTCGCATTTTATTTACTGCTTGGTTACTGTAGTGCTAGCTGTCACTTTGAGAAGACTGAACACTTTCGTGATTACTATGCCAAAGCAGTGTTGAGTGAATTAGACCCATCAATTAAAATGCAAATAAAAATGAACATGAAGAACAGCAGTGACAGCAAGCAGTGAAAAATTGCTACAGTATTGTTGCATGCAGTTCTTTTATAGGTATGAATGACAACTATTATTTAAATTAATACTTATTTTATGTGATTTAATACAATTCCTCACTTGTCAAATTGATTCAGACATTTATTTTATGCGTTAAAAAAAACAAGCAGCAAGAGACTAGAGAAACAAATCCATAAATCCTGTCCTCAAGCAATTAATGTTTCTTTCTACTTGTCGTTTGTTTGTTTCTGTATTTATCCCCACTCCTAGGTTCGACGAAATGCCTGGGGTACTACAAAGTACATGGAACTGTATATAGTAGCTGACAACACACTGGTAAGCTGATGATGCCTGTGTCACGCTCACTACTGCTAATTAGACACTTCCACATAGCAAAGTTCACCACAGGAATTAAGGCTTCAGAGCTTCAAATAGGCAGAGTTATATAAACTCTGCTTTAGACCCGGTGCTTTAAACCTAGAGTTATTTTCTCATTCAAATGTGGTCACTGAGCAATTGTTTCTTAAATATAGAGTTTCGGAAGAGTCTTTTCGCTCTCTTGCACTCACTCTCTTTCCTTTCACTGCTTTTGCTGATATCTTATATGTATAAGAAGTTATCAAGAAGTTATCAGTGAATTTAATAGTTTAATTTTCAGCCCTTATTTTCATGAGCGGCATGCAGACAATCTTTCAATGCTACATTCTGTTGAGTTTTCTGATTGAGTTTTTTTCATACATTTACATCGAATCTGTATAATATCCACCCAAAGCCAAAAGAGATGGGAGGTTATGTAAGATTTCATTACAGCTGGATTTAGTTGATCAAATTTCTCTGTAACAGGTTTTTGCATTTTCTCATGCATTTCTATGTTCGTCTCGATCAATTTTGCCGGTTCTTCTTGTCTCTACAGTACAGAAAGCAAAACAAGGACCTTGAAAAAACTAAACTGAGGATAATGGAAATTGCTAATTATGTAGATAAGGTATGTCAAGCCTGGTGCATTTCTTTGGTTCAGCAGTTTTGTTGACTGTTTAGACTGCATGCTTGTTTTCTGAATGCAAAATTCAAAGATGTCTGTATTATAATTACATTTAACTGAATAAATCCTTTTACTGTGCCCCTAATTGTTTGTTTTGGTCTGATCAGTTCTACAGAGACTTGAACATTCGTGTACCTTTGATTGGTCTAGAGGTTTGGACAGAACATGACCAGTGCATTATCAACGAGGAACCAAATTCGACTCTTTGGTCCTTCCTTCAGTGGAGACAGAAACTCAAATCCCGCAAGAAACACGACAATGCCCAGCTACTCACGTTAGTCACAATACACACCAACCTTATGCGCACATTTAAAACTAGAGTGTGCTGTAACTTTTTCTTAATGAAGTTTTTAAAAATATATTTAGTCACAAGTTTGCTTGATATTATTGTACATTATACATTATTAAAGAGCTAGCTCACCCAAAAATTAAAATTCTGTTATTTATAATTAACTGTTATAATAATTAACTCACCCTGTTGTCATTCCAAACCTATATGACTTTCTTTCTTCCGTGGAACAAGAAAGATATGTCTATGTATTATTAATATTATTATTATTATTTTTATTTTAATTTACAATGGAAATCAATGGTCAACAAAAGTGTTTGGTTTCCAACATTCTTCAAAATATCTGCTTTTGTGTTCTGCTAAAGAAAGTAAATCATTTTTTTTCCCTTTAAGGTTTTACGTGTGTGTGTGTGTGTGGCTAATGTTCAAAGAATATCTCAAACATTTTTATTGATATTATGGCTGAAATTATGTATTATTCCCTGCAGTGGTGTGGTTTTCAAGGGCACCACCATTGGCATGGCTCCGCTGGAGGGCATGTGCAGTCACGAGAACTCGGGCGGCATCAATGTGGTAAGAAAGCTTGCATCTGGAAAAGGCTGTAAACAGTGTGTGTATAGATTGTGTTTTTGTAGATGGTTCATGCGGGGATCTGATAAAATGATCAATAGCTCCCACACACCTGATTAGCCCCTTATTGGCTCTATTACTTTGTGTGGCAGGAGAGAAGCACTTTGCAGAATACTAATGTGGGGTGAAGCGTTTCTTCTGGATATTACACACGGTCGTTCTAAATTACATCAAATATAGCCTGCTTAGTCCTACTGAGCTCAATGTGGTACACCAAAACCTTTTCTTACTTTTTTGGTTGCATATTACATTTTAAGAATCTGGAGCATTAAGGGCTGACCTACTATGTTCACGCAAAAGGATAGTTTCCATAGTGATATTCTATAATATAGTTTCTATAAGTAACTATGTGATGATTTTTGACTACATGCGGTATTGAGAGGATGAAAGCAGTGCAAATGCCAAACAGTAAAAATGAAATGTCACATTGTCAAAAAGGCTCATTACAAATATTGAAATTTAATGTCTCTATCTGTCACTGTTTTTAACGGCATTACTAGTGTTAGAGAAATGGATGGGCTTTGTTCACATGTTCATTAAGTAAAATTTTGTAAAATATAATATCCAATGAAAAATTAGGATAAAAACAGCAGCTGTGGATGCCAGAAATTCACTGTAAAAATATGGTCACTATGTTTTATTTATTACAGGATGTTGTATTGGTGCCTGAATATTTTATTTTATTATTATTTTTTTTTAACTTATCCACCTATTCCATCTATTATTCCATCCTGTATCCATCTATTTTGAAGTGTTGTGTAATGACGTAACATGTGGGTGAGAATGAATATATGAGAAATATGTAAAGAAAATGTAAAAAGAAGATGGAGAAAGTCCGCTACTTCTGTTTCGTGTGTTTGTTTGCTTATTAACTCCTGGTAGACACTACAAATTGGTGACAAGGATTAGGCATTTTTTCACTATCATTGGTCCCAAAAGTTTTTTTCTACCTTGCCCTGGTGAGCCTGCTATGCCATTCAGCACATGGCTGCGTATTTTTGAAAATTACCTACTAGTTATTGATGCAACAGGGGATGCTTGGCCGGATGAAAGATGGAGACCTGTACTGCTTCACTGCCTCAGTACAGAGGGACAATGAATTTTCTACTCATTGCCTAACACAGGTATGAAGTATAATGATGCAGAGGATGCATTGAAAGCATACTATGTTAGCCAAAAGAACATAGTAGCTGAATTTGGCCTCCTTCACCCAAGGGCCTGGACATTGTGTTGTTCCCATACTATAAACTGTCTGTGACTGGAGCTGTGTGTTTAGTACAACTCTGACTTCCGAGGCTCACAGCAGATTGCACCTTCTTCTCTTCAATCTGTGCTGATCTCCATAGTGCATGAAGAACATCACAGAGATGTGAGAACCAAACAACACCTTCATGGTCTCTTTTGGTGGCCAGGGATGGATGCAGGTTCATGTGCGTCAGCTCAGTGACAAAACTGGCAAGTCACATCCTGCTTCTCTCCAGCCGGTGCCACTGCCAGATGGACCATGGCAAAGTGTCTGTGGATTTAGTCAGGCCATTTCACACTGCTGCATCCGACTGCAGGTTTGCTATAACATTAACTGACTATCACAGCAAATGGACTAAGGTCTCCTTTACTCACACTGTCATGGATTTTGTGGTTTATTTTCTGTCATCAGTCTTCACCTGCCATGGAAATCCATTGAGTATGGTTCAGTTTACATCTGTTACTTTCGCTGCTTTTCTGGAAGGAAGGAATATTGGTCACCCTCGTTCCTATCTCTACTATTTATACATTTTTTTTACATTTTACTTTTTATTCATTTGGCAGACGCTTTTATCCAAAGCGACTTACAAGTGAGAAGTTTCCCTTGGTGGGGAGCAATTAGGGGTTAGGTGCCTTGCTCAAGGGCACCTTAGTCATGGTATCGAAGGTGGAGAGAGTGCTGTTTGTTCACAATCCCCACCTCCAATTCCTGCCGGCGTGGGAATCGAACCAGCAACCTTCAGGTTACAAGCCCGACTCCCTCACCATTACCCGGCAGCTAATGGTGCTGTCGAAAGGGTTCAACTGTGTGCTCAAACACACTATCCAAATGGCCATCCAGTAACATAACCCACAGAAACCTGTGGTAACTGACTTCTTGCAGGTGCCTCCTCATGCTGGTACTTCACCCTTTCAGCTCCTCTATGGCAAGCAAATGCACACAAGGCTGTCTTCTTTGCCATCTTCTCCTGTGCACCCATCAACTGTTTTAAATGTTCGCCAAAGGGTTACACGGCTGCAACACAAATAGAAAAAGTACACTGATGCTAAGCAGGGTGCATGCACTCCTTGTTTCCAGGAGGGGGATAAAGTGAGGGTATGGAATCCCTGGCATGTTACAGCGAAACTATTTGCACTATATTGAAGCATTTTCACTGGGTGAGTCCTCACGGATCTTCCATTCCTCAGCATGCTCGTCTCTCCTGGTCTAGTTCATGGATGAGTTAGACGGATTCCCCCTGACCCGAGTGTTCGGAGCACCACACACAGCCACACTATGCCCCAGTTCCTTTCTTCCTGGAGGTACTTAAGGGGCTCGGGGCTCACAAAGTCGTGGGAGGTATCTTAATGCCATCTGCCCACTGCTAAGGTCCTTCGTTGCACTTGGCTGCAGCGTATCCACAGTTGGGGAAAGCAGTGGTTACGAGAACACAAAAAAAGCTTCCTCAATCCTTTAGAGCAAGGTAGGTATCTCAACGAATTACGGCCACCGGATCAGATCCTATGGCAAAGTTGTCTTTTCTATGTAGCAACACCTGCTCCATCTCACCACAAAGCACCCACCACAAGTATGTGGAAAAACTGTTGTTCCTTGGTGCCTCAAGCACAGTTTGGACAATGACTATCTCAATCACTGGCTGGCTCTAGCTCACTCTCAAGATTTATTGTGTGCGCACAGGGACCTGGTGCTTGGACATCTCAGGTGATTAGGGCTTAAGGTCAACTGGGAGAAGAGCACGCTCTCCCCAGTGCAGATAATCTCTTTTCTCTGTGTGGAGTTCGATTCACTATGATGGGACGTGCTGAACTGCCAGGACTTATTCAGACAGAAAAAAACAATTTCAAAGGCTCCTGGGACATATGGCGCCCCGTTGATGGTTACTCCATTTATGTCGATGCATAGGAGACCTCGTAAGTACTGTCTTCAGAATTGAGTCCTTGATATAGGCTTGGCGCAGAGGCACACATCATGTGTCTAACACATAGATCTGTCGCTACTCGTTCAGGTTTGAAAACCTGCAGGCATTCTCTGTCAGCGAAACGTGCCAGTCTTGGGAACTTTGAGCTACATGCTTTGAGCTACATGCGTGCTGTGTCCAGTACGTACCTTGTGTGTTTACTTGGACTGCATGGAGAGCTTTAGACGATCAAGCAGCTCTTTGTCTGTTTTGGGGGACAGCAGAAGAGAAAGGCTGTCTCCAAACAGAGGATGACCCACTGGATTGTGGATGACATTGCCTTTACATATCAGAACCAAGGCATGCCATGCTCCTTAGCAATATGAGCACACTCCACTAGAAGTGTTGCATCCTCCTGAGCTCTAGCGATCGGTGCCTTACTAACAGACATCTTTAGAGCGCTGGGCTGTGCTACAAACTCTGTCTTCGTGAGATTTTATCTCAGAGTTGAACCAGTTTCATCCTGCGTGTTATTAGGTATGAACAGGTAAGTGGCAGTAGGGCTAGGTGCTCCAAATGTAGTGATTCTCTTTTGGCAATCTGATGTGATTTATTTTCCACGGTACGGTTTCCCTGATGGTAAACCTGTGTCTTCCCGCTTTGCTCCTGTTTGTAGAGCTCCTCCCTTTTCAGGTAGGACCTACATTAGAGACTTCTTTTCATTTGTAGTACTTCCCGGATGGTAAGTCTATGTGATGTATTATCCACATGTTAACCTCCCTTCAGGCAGGATGTGGCCTCCATAGTGCTCTTTTCTCTGCACAGAGAAAGGAACACATCCCCATCGCTAATTTCTGTCTGCACAGCTGTAAGAGACAGCTGATGCGACCTGTTCCCACTTTAAGTATGGTCCTTACTGTCCCCATTGCTTACTTGGAGTGTTGTGAAGGTTACAAAGTTGCAAGAACACTTGTTACCTGGCATGCAGTAGCTTGCTGATATCTGCACCGCCAAAACCTTGTAACCTTTGTTCAGATTGTTGTGTCATTTTCCATAGAGACCTCTAGTGTCAGTGCATTCTCACAACGTCGAAGTGACTGACAGGTACGGAACATCTTGGTTAGTGAAATGGCTGGAACAGTCTTAGCCCCTCAGCACACACCTTAATGAGTGGATGCAAGCCATCTCCTTTTATACCCATATGTCCGGGGGAGTGGCATGCAAATTCCACTTGCCAATTCTCATTGGCCTTTTCTAAAGTATCAGAGGTGTTTGGGGCTCCCAAATGCGACCTCTGGTGTCAGTACTCAATACATCAGGGAGCAGAGGTTACAATAGTAACCAAGATGTTTTAAACCAATTAACAGGTTTTTACTGTCGCATTGTTAGTCTTTTTTCTATAATTTTTTTTAAAACTGTACGAAAATAAAGAAGAATAAAAAACACATTTTTACAGTGTGTGAATATGGACTCACTGTTGGAGTCTTCATATGTGGTCTTGTCCAGGACTAAGGTTTGAGAAAGCCTCCTTTATTTTAAATGGGCTCCTGAAATTTAGGATATAGAAAATCCATAAAGAGAAATCATTCATAATACAACTGCATGTCAGATATTACCATTTTTTTATGCTGGAGATATTATCAGTGCCGTCTGTAAAAATCAACACTGCTTACCCTTTGCAGAGACATCTGTTTGTGCCTGTTTTTTCTAGAAATATGTGTAAGTGTGTGTGCGTTTATGTTTGTGTCACAGTATGAAGATAAAAGAAAGGCCATTCTGTTTGGCCCAGGCAAGGTACTTAAATTACCACCTGCAGGTAAAAAAAAACATTCTTTACAATTTATGGCATCATTGTAACATAACAAAGATGCCTTTGGAGATCAGAGATGTCCTCTGGGCTTCAACTGCCATTTACCTACTTTGGCACAGCAATGATAAAAGCCTGTGGGCTACAAATAGTCTTTATGTCCAATTTAAAGCATAAAATACAATTAATCTATCGCATGGCAGTGAGAATGGCAAACACTGTAATCCTGTATGTTGAATTCATCATTTTAGACAGACTCTTAAAGCAATGCTCGAAATGCTATTTCATTTATTATGTTGTTTGTTATAGCTGGTAGATGAAATGATCTTTTCTTTCAGGACCATTCTGAATTGCCCATTGGGGCAGCTGCCACCATGGCACATGAGATCGGCCATAACTTTGGCATGAGCCATGACCATGAGGGCTGCTGCGTGGAAGCTACTGCTGAGCAGGGTGGATGTGTAATGGCGGCAGCTACAGGGTAAACACTGATACTCTTCTACATTTGCATTACATTGATGCCTTTAGCAGATGTTTCCTTTTATAAATGACTTACAATACAGAGCACAAATCACGGTACTGTAATTACAGAAAACATGCTAATTACACAAAGAACTCTGGAGCAGTTGCAAATAATTTTAAATTCTTGTGTCACCACTGAACTAATACATAGACAAGATGCAACTGTACAAGTACATTCTTAGTTAGTATATTGCATATAAAACTACACAGGCTTCTAGAAAATCTGCTAGGAAACCCTTTTTCTGTGTGTTATACCTTATGGAGTAGCTAGTAAACAAGATACCTTGTATATCGCATTTGATTTGGCGCCATCTATGATGCCATTGCATGATAGTCTCAGGAGCAAAGTTCACCCATTCTGTGATAGACTATAAAAATTCTCTAGAAGACAGATGCATATCAAAGAGGCATGCTGAGATTCGTTCTGAGAGCACTGATTTAGAGACAGAAGTGGGGAACAAGATGTTGTCAGCACACCAGTGGTGCCATGCAATCGGAGAAATGTTCTGAGAGATCTAGTATAAATGGAGAACAGCAGGGGACCCAAGCACTGAGCCTTGTGGAACCCCAGTATTAAGGGTGCAGCAGTTTTCGGCTAGCTGGGTAAGAGCTAAGTAAGACATAAACCAGAAAAGAGCCTGAAAGAATTTTTTTAAAAAAAAACAGCTGCTAGCATGAGATCAAAAGTGGCTGACATAAGCACATCACTTATGGCAAGGATAGTAGTTTCAGTGGAGTGAATTGGTTTGAAGCTTGATTGGGCTGAAGTAGGTTAAGTGCAGGGCCCCCTGGTTCTCATGCCCCTGCAGTAGAGGAAAGGTAAGACAAAAGATCGGAGGAGATCACTTAGAGAGGAGGAAAGTGTCCAAGGCATAAAAAGTTGAAAAAGTATTTATATCTCCACTTTTAATAAAAACCTTTATATCATAATAATCCTGTTACTTGATTCATTATAAACCCATACTGGTGAACTAAATCCACCTCAGTGTCTATGGCTAACTGTTGTTTAATTAATTTGTTGGACATTTTCCTGCTTATTTTCAGTAGTGCAACTTTTGTTTTCAACCTTTTGAATGCAGAAAAATGATACATATCCTTTTCTAAAATGGTCTGCAGGCACCCATTTCCAAAGGTTTTCAGCCGCTGTAGCAAAAAAGACTTGGACAACTACTTCCAGAAGGGTGGAGGAATGTGCCTATTCAACATGCCCAACATGGAGGATCTGGTTGGGGGCAAGAGGTGTGGAAACGGCTTTGTAGAGGAAGGGGAGGAGTGTGACTGTGGAGAACCAGAGGTGATTTGTGCCTAAATGAATTATTGAATGGAATTACTTATTGATTTAGAGAATATTGAATCAGACCAATCATGAATTAGTCATTTTTCAGAGAACAGTATAGGGTATGAAATACATGTAATAAATTAAAATGTGATAGTTAATATGGGTTACCATTGGTTATGGCTCATTTTTATGCAAGTATTATTTATTCATTCATGGAATGCTTGATGTATTGACAAGCTTTGCCTAACCAGCAAAAAGTTTCATTTTACCAAATGGAAGGTAGACACTAAAATGTTACCAAAACTACAGCGGAAAAAATGTGCTGTAACAAAGATTGGCCTATAAAAGCGTATACGGTTTTATGTTTGCTCACATGTCATTTGTAGTGAAACGGATTGACAAGGCAGACAGAGAATCCTCATCCAATGCAGGTGTGTTCAATGCCATAACTATGGTAACTAAAAACAACATAGAGCAAAGGAAACTAAACACAGGAAGTGAGCCTAGAAGCAATGGTAAATGAGAACACAATTCAACTCAAGAGTCATAACAAAACAACACAAAACCAGGATTGTGACAAGTGGAGAGAAACTACGAAGATGTTGATCCAGGAACATGCTGTACTTGGTGAAATTGCGTTCATCATGTGGAGAGTGAGATAAAGAGGAGAATCCCACCTTGTTGCAAAGTTGTGTTTGACAAGCTGTCAGTGCGCATATAATGGCTGGATGATTTGCCATCTGGTGTAGGTAGACTGAGGTAGCGTCTGTTGCTCCTAGTCAATACATAAACACCTGGACTACAGTTCTGGATTTTACCTGCTGCCAATACCATATTCAGTGAAACAATACCTCAGAGATCTCCCCACAGAAAAGCTAGTTTGAGGCACTAAAGTGAGAGGTGTTATCATACACTTTCGTTCTAACCTTTTAATCCAAACCATAATCTGTCAGCCCTCTCTACTTCCATGAATACGCTAAAATACATTTAACAGTGCAGTCCTGTCATGTATGCATGTCCTTTTTCATTATAGTCACTGAATCACACCATTTGTTTATTTCTAGAGTTATAATCATAGCTGTCAGTCGCACTTGATGCTCTGAAACCGTATCAAGCAGAATAGAGGTTGATGTGTGTGCTTATATGAGACCGAGAGAGACTGTGTGTGTGTGTGACAGAGCATATTATGTGTGTTGTGACCGTTTCCTCCTCATTGAACACCCTAAAAACAGCACACACACACTTCCTCCCCTTCCTCTATTCATTTTCAGCTGTACGGTATAATTATTGGCCATCAGACGCCTCCACCCTGTATCAGTGTCATACATGTCAAACATTTTTATCTGCAGCTGACATCCTGTACAGTTTCTCTTCTCGATTTATTCTTTTCCGCACCTTAATTGTAGCAAGCAAGCAGTCATATATATATATATATATATATATATATATATATATATATATATATATATATATATATATATACACATACACAGTGTGGGGTGTGTGTTTTCACAACTTGTTCTAACAGGCTGACCATGTAAGTTGAAAGCCATATGTTGATTTGCTTGAGTAGTCTTTATCAAGTGCACTGTGTGTGTGTATTCATGTGTGTTTTCTATCTCCCACAGGAGTGCACCAATGATTGCTGCCACCCCAGCAATTGCACTTTGAAGGTGGATGCACAGTGTGCCCACGGGGTCTGCTGTGAGGACTGCAAGGTGACTAACTATTTCTCTGTTTATTTATTTATTTATTTATTTGTTTGTTTATTTATTTATTTCTCTCCAACTACTTCCCTCTCTCACTCCATCTCTGGTCTGACGTTCACTTAATCTTTCATGCAAGTGGTTAAAGCTTGGCGGCTTAGCCTGGCCCTGTTAACACCTGCTGGTGGATGTCGTAACCACCACCTGGCCGCAAAAAGCATCTTTTTCCATTGACAATAATAGCAAATACAGCAAATTAGCTGTATATTCATAAGAGTGTTTTATTACATTATAATAGATATTTTACTATTGCCCGATTCAATTTTATATCATACATTTACATTTATATTTATAAAAATGTATTATTAATTTATTTATTAACACTTTGCAATACAGTTATTTGACTTAATATTAGTTAACATTAATTGACATTAAATAACAATGAGAAATACTTTTAAAGCTTTTAATAAACTAAGTTAATGTTAATTTCAACATTTACTGCCTCTAACATTATTAGAAATCGAAGGTTTATGTATATGTTTTCATTTAATGGACCTGAGCTTACATGAACTAACATTGAACAGTTGTATTTTCAAATATAATAATACAGACAATGAACTTGACATTTGCTCAACATTGTGATGTGTAGGCCCAACCTGGCGTACTACCTGCCTGAGCTTTAGGGACGAAGGCCTTGGCACTGTGTCCTATGTGTTCAAACAACCACAAAAGACTGCCTACTCTCCACCTACAAACTTAATGCTTGAACATTAAGAAGGGAATTATTCTTAGTCAGCTGAAGATCCAAGTTTTGTTTGAAGACAAAAAACATACCAAGCACAATGTTCTCTCACTATTCCTGAATTCTAAAACGCACTCACCACGTTTGGCATGGTCCTGCAGCTATCGGAGCAAAGAAAACGTCAATTATTCTAAGGAAGCAAGGCATAGACCTACCAGGGTCAGAAGCATATATATATATATATATATTTATATATAATATATCTGTTGAAGGATTTAGGCCTTGACTGTGTTTAATCATTCTTGAGAAGTACAAGCCACCCCAGTTTCATATTCACTTTTTCTCTGTAGTTTGCCCACCACCTGCTCTCTTTTTCTTTCATCAAAATCCTCCAGTCTCCTTATCATGCCCTCTGCCCACAGCTGAAGCAGGCCGGCACCATGTGCCGCGGACCAGCCGGTGCCTGTGATCTACCGGAATACTGCACAGGAGGTTCACCCTACTGCCCCTCTAACGTTTACCTCCTGGATAGGTCATCATGTCAGCATGGTCATGCCTACTGCTATAATGGCATGTGTCTGACCCATGAACAGCAATGCCTGCAGCTGTGGGGTTATGGTAAGATATATAACTGTGCCTTTAGTTTGGAAGGAAATTTGCAGCATTCAGTTTAAGAGTTATATTTTCAAGGGATGAATTGGTTCAAATTAACGTTGTTAGGCTTTTGTATGAAGAGATGGAAATATTGTCCAACTGTTTAAACGTTTGTGGTCAGCGATTTTCTTTTTTCTTTTATTCAGCAAGGATGCACTAATTGACAGTGACAGTGAAAACGTTTGTAATGTTACAAAAGATTTCTATTTCAAATAAATGTTTTTTTTTATCTTTCTATTGAGCACAGAACCTTTAAAAAATGCTTACCTAAAACAACCTTTAACAACAAAGTTTTTGATTCCCAATTGACACTTTCAGTGTTTAGTCAGCACCAGTGATCAAATACTGCTTGATGTTGATTAGTGAGAGCTCATGGCATTTGGCTGTACACCTCCAGTGTGTTCTGGGCTCATGTCCAGTCAGGCTCTTTGGCTGTCAAACAGACACACATCACAGGAGATGTTTGTCATTTGTGGGGTGAGGGGGTGTTGACATGTTTGATGTCCGCTGTGTGTAACAGATATTATCATATTCACAAATTTTAATTGAGCAGTTAATGTTTTATTAGATTAGATTTTTTTTAATCCTTGGATTTGTACATGGTAGAATGTATCATAAAAACTTTTGGTCACTTGAAACCTGATCCTTCATCTTGAGTTTAATAATATTATCACTAATCAAATATTAGCTAGTGGCATGGAGCCAGCAGACACAGTATGTTCACAGTATGAGTCTGTTTGAGTCCCTGACTGTAATTGACATTTCTCAGAGGTAACGTAAGTTTAACCGAATAAGTAAATTTGTCCAGGTGCGCAGCCAGCACATGACGCCTGTTTTCAGGATGTGAACGCCGCGGGGAATGCCTTTGGAAACTGCGGCAAGGACGATCATGGCAACTACATGAAGTGTGAGAAAAGGTGAAGTGCTATTTCACTATTTCGACCAGCAGTGTAAGCAATATAAGGGTTTCTGTCAAAGAACTTGCTGACCTGATGTGAAGAAAAATATGCAATTTCTGCAAATAGCAATTTGGGCTTGGACTTCTTTAAATTGTTACAGCACAGTTATTTCTCATGTGACTCTACCTATACATTAAAAAGAACAAACTAATCTATCGAAAAGAAAAATAACTAATTCATATGCTGTAGTTTACAGCACTGCAGACTCAGAACCTTTACAAACTTGTCCAAAGTTAGATTTTCTTCTAATTATTCATCATTTTTATAACATAATTTTTATTATTATTTATCATACTATTATCTACTTTCCCATGGTTGAATTTATGCTGATATAGCTGTGAGCAAAGATGCTTAGTCTCTCATATCACATCTCCCAACAGTGATGCCAAATGTGGTAAGATTCAGTGCCACAGTGCTGCCAAGAAACCAAAGGGCACCAATGCTGTATCAATAGACACCACCATCCGTACAGACGGCATTGAGGTAAAGTGCCGGGGCACCTATGTTTACAGCACCCAGGATGGACAGGGTGATCTTCCAGACCCTGGACTGGTCATGACAGGCACCAAATGTGGAGAGGGAAAGGCAAGTTTTTTTGGTTTTTAGCTGTACATGTATATTCAATATATAACTCAGCAATTTATTAAACAAAATATATACTATTAAGTGGGCATGTGTCTCCACTTAATGTGTTAATAAAAGCATGTATTTTATGTTTTGCATTGAGGTGTTGATGTATTCTATTTTTTCTTGGCTTCAGGTGTGCAACGATCGGCGATGTCAGAATGCCTCTTTCACTGAGTTAGAAACCTGCATTGCCCGTTGCCATGGGCATGGGGTAAGTGATAGTAAATCTTACATTTATGCCTAAAATAAGACAAAATAGTACAGATGGAATAAGAAAATTAAACTTAAAGACACTGTATATTTTATATAAAATAGTTTTTTATATATATAAAAAAATGTTTTGTCAATTCTGCTTCATTTGCTCATCTTGTTTTGATATTTGCACTTGAAAGTTTGTAGTAAAAAGACAAATGTTTCTCTTAAATTATGGCTAATTGAAGGCTGTTTTAGTATTTCTTCTCACTTTCAGTTCCTCTTTAACCTAGACTGACTCATTGTGGATTTCACACATCTAAATCCTTTAAACCGCCCTTTGGGCCGCTCACATCCTGACACATACTGCCTCTTACAAAAACCATCGCTTTTCTTATATAATCTGAGCTATAGCATTTGATTTCTGGTCAAATAGTCTTAAACAGCCTTCAAGCCGTATAAACTCAAATTCTGTCTTTCTTAATCCCTTTGCCCTCCCTCTGTCTCTCTCTTTTGTCAGCTTTTCTTTTATTTCTTTATTTCTTGCTTATTTACCCAGTCGCTTTTCAAAAGGGCAGCCAAATACGACAGGTCTTTGAGGGGAGATTAGAGATTCAGAAAGTGCTTTTTTATTATTCATTTGCATTATCTTTTGATTCATATTGATTGTATGGTTTAGGGAAGTGTGGATGGAGAATAAAGTGAGTGATCATGGTATTTGCACACAGCACATTTTCTTTCCTTTCCACTGTTCCTGTCTTGCCTCTGGGTTAGATTGAAGCGTGTAAAATATTCCATGTTAAAAGAAATTCCATTAAGATGAAAGGCGGTATATTCTCTATTTGCCCTATACTCAAAGACGTGACGAAAAACGATCCCTGCAACTGCAGCAATGAAAGTAAGGATAGGTAAATGGCAGCATATGATTAAAAAACCTAAAACTTACTAAAGCAAATATATATTAAGACCAAAGTTGTTAGTCGTGTAGCTCACTCAAAAATGGGTGGATTGTAAATGACAGGAACTTATAAAAGAGTAACTTGGACATCTTTGTGTAAAGTCATAAGGTTTAGACACAAAGGCGAGTAAATGATGTCCATTTATGAACTATCCCTTTAAAGAAGAATATGTAAGATGCTTTTAATTTAAAATACATTCTCTTAACCCAGTTTATTTTTCAGTGACTACTATTAATATGCAATTTCATGTGTTAATATGCAATTTCATGGGTGTCTCCCCTCAAAGTGTTAACATTAAGCCCCCAGGCACCATCAAACAGAGCGGTCTACTCAGATCCATCAATCTCTTTCCAGTTGAACCTATAGCAAGGGTTAGACTACTTCAGAGCCAGAGGTTGTTTAGCCGGAGTGGGACCATGGTTGTTAAGGGGTGGTCACACCGCACTTTTCATTCCATTGACTCCCATTCGAACGCATGCAATCGCGTACGAAAGGTTCCACATTTCGTTGCGTTCCAAAGTTCAAGTTTGGTAAACTCTGACGTGCGAATTGGCATCATGTGAAGATGTGACCAGTAGAAGATCGATACCCCAGGTGAAAAAAAGTACACTCCCATAATGTACTTATTTCCACGCACTAATTTTGTACTTAATATACTAAAAATTCTTCTTTAGTACTTCTTAAGATAATTTTAAGAACATCTAAGTGTACTCAACTGTGCTATTCTGAGACGGCATGAATATTAACCAAAATGTGCTTTTAACATACTATCTCTGTATTAAACAATTTATTTAGTTACCACTTGTAATCCACTTGAACACATCTTTGTATGAAACATGGGTTCAAACAAGTGGTAACTATAAATGTTTTTAATACATGTGTCACGCTTTCAGGTGTACGCGCTTTAGAGTTGACCACAAACTCTGGATCAAACATGAGTTGACAGAGAATATTTATACCGAGCATTGAACCTGATCTAAACAAGGATGGATTTGTATGGATTTGTCATCTCTAAACCTACTCCGAAACTCAGAGTTTGTTCAACTAGCTTCATGCAACAGTGTTGTATGGGTTTGTTATGAGTGAGATACTCATGTTCACTGCAGATAGTCTAATCAGTTACTTACTCATGACACACCTAAAACACAGCTAAAAGTATTCCTAATATGTCAAACCTTTTATTATTTTTTATCATTTTTGTAATTCCACTAGCTGCCACTAGTGTCGCAGAAACAACATATTTTAAGGCCCAAAAAGGCATGACAAAGTTACTCCCAAACCCTCCAGAAATTCCTATTTGCTTTAATTCCTATGTGTCAAATTGTTTTGCATACAGGTGTGTAACAGTAATGGGAACTGCCACTGTAACCGTGGGTGGGCTCCCCCCTTCTGTGAGAAACCAGGACTTGGGGGAAGTGTGGACAGTGGACCTGTGCAGTATGACAGTGAGTTCACCTTCAGCTTTCAGTGAACATATGCCTCTGCTCTTGCTTATTTCTCTTCTGTTCTTTAATCCATTTCATAGATAGATTTATCTGAGATTTTATCACTCGAGTGCTTTCTCCCTCTTTCTCACTTTCCCTTTCTTCCCCACACCTCTTATCAGATGCCACCATGACCATTAATCTCTACTGTTCAGCTGCTCTTCCCAGAACTCAGGCCAATGATATCTTTGCTGTGTTGAAACATTTCAAGTATTAGTAAGTAAGTATTAGTACTAAATAGTAGTAATGCTGTCACATGACCCCACTACCGTTCAAAAGTTTGGGGTGAGTAAGACTTGAGGACAGTAAGCTAATAATCCTTCCTGTTCGTGAGTCACACTGAAAGGGGAACATCAAATTTACTGGTTGTGCGCCGTACGCCATTCGGTTATTCTATTCATATGCTAGAAGCTGCTTTAAAGTAGCATGCTAGAGAGAGTAGTGTGGTAGTTTGCTATTCTGAACATAGCTATAGACATTATTATAGTACAGAGTGAATTCAGTGCACACAAGATCTATTATTCAGAGTGGCAGATATTTGGCAAGCACTTCTCTTTGTGTTTTCTGTTGACCCTTGTCTAACAGTCGTTGTATGTTCTATATCTGTCCTCAGGTCAGGTGGGATTGGTTGTTGGGCTGCTCTTTGCTTTTCTAGTGCTTCTCCCTGCTGTACTTATTGCCTTCTACTGCATCAAGATAAAAAGCTCCTACTACCACAAGTGGAGAACACAGAGAGAGAAGAGCAAAGCCAGCAGGTATTACTGTAGCAACACACACACTTACGCAGTGCCTTTACAAACTTTTCAGACCCTATCAGTGTTTTGTTAAAAATCGCACCCTTTTACACATCAACCACCACAATTACAGTGTGAAACCAGGTTCATAGACGTTCAAATGGATTCATAGCAGAAAGCTAAAATTCTTTGTCTTTATACAGTCGTATAAAAAGTAGTCAGGGGTTTCCTTTTTGTAAAAGTACTCAAGCTCAAATCTGTACTATTTCTTTTGATCATCTCTAGAATTTATTTTTAGTCCATTTGTGCAAATTCATTTGATTGGACATGATTTTAGAAAGGTAAACCTGTTTGTATTTGTACACACTGCACAGCAGAGCAAAAAAAAAACCCCAAAAATGTCTTTGAAGTTATAAAAGATCTTACTTCTTTGCAATTGCATTCATAAAAACATGACTGGGCATTCAAGGTTGTTAGAGGTGCAGTCAGTGGCCTTCGGTGTCATCAGATGGAAGATTCTTTGAGCCATTCATTCTGAAACTGTCTGTTTAGATAAATTGGGTATTTGGTTCCAGGAAGGACCCATTGACTTCATGCTGTGGATGAGAGAATAACTGAACTGAAATGAGCAGTTTCGATCGCATTGACTAGTACCACCTGTGGCATGCTGAGTCACTCAGCACAATATTATCTTCTTTATGCAGATTTGTGGTGTGACTGATTTCTAGAGTTTTTATTTATTCGATTCCAAGAAATAAAAACAACAGCATATTCTTATATTCTTTCGTCAAGCTCATTCATCTTATTCAAGGATATTTCTCTTTGGATAAAAAAACGCTCGTGAAGCCCTGTGATTTTGTGGCTGTTGCAATATCTAATATCAAAATGTCTTTTTTCCAGATGAATAACTCACCTCAGGTGAGAAGGCACACACCTCGGGACACATTTAAATCATGTTTTGCTTTGTTTGAAGCAGGGCTTGAATTGCTTCCTTTAGATCGGCTACTGATGTCGTGCCCGAATAAGTGAAAAAATAATATGCTACTCTATGTGGATACAAGGATGTCTTCCTAACAACCGTTTCAGTTTGTTTTGTTTTTTTAACAGAAATAGACAATTAAAAAGGTCCTTGATTATGATTTCACATTTTTAACTTTAGTTAATGTCTAATGTTGTTGCTTGAGAATAAACAACATCTGCAAAGTTACTATGCTCAAAGTTCAATGCAAAGGGGGATATTTTCTTAAACAAAAATTTTCTACAACAAATGGCTGGTACACCGAGCTTCTTGTGATGTCACTACCTGGGTTGGTGACATTACAAACCCCCAAATTTAAATAAACCCTGCCCCGAGAACATTCAACAAAGGGGGTGAGGCCATGTTGGGCTGCTTTAAGCCCGGAACACACCAAGCGGACTGCCGTCTGGCAGTTTTTGTGTGTCCGCCGACTAAGTTTTCTCAGTGTGTTCTGCACCGTCGGTTGAAGTTTGCCCTCGACGGCTTTTTTGTTGAGTGCTGTCATTTTACACCAAACTGCTTCACAAATGAGGGTCAATTATACTTGAATGAATGAATTATACTGACTTTGAAGTCAGTGTAAATGGGATCTTTCAAGGTTGATGGGAAATGGGATCAAAACAAACGCAACTGGCTAATAGAAAATATACTTTTGGGAATCTCCTTTTTAAGCAATATAGATGCCATGGCTTTTCTGAGTGGAGTACTTTTCTGGAACTGCAGTACAAAATTCAGTTGGAAAACCATCCATTCCTGCAACTTTTCAGCTGATTAATGCCATTATAATAGAAGCCACATTTCTTCAGCAGATATTGGTTTTTCAAGAATGTCTTCATTCCTATATCCAATATCTGAATTCCTCTGCTCAAGGAGCTGCTCATACCACTGACTTGCTAGATTATACATTCGGAAAAAAGTGAATTGGTCAATCTTTCTTTGATCCGTAACGCTTTTCTTCTCTCAAACCAAGATGCCAAATCCACCTTGAAGAGAAATCCTTACCTTATGTATTTTTTTTTTCCTGAATGTGGGGGTCCATATTTCTGCTCTATTAAAGACTAGAACCTCTTCTATTCATTCACACAATTAAGAATAATATCTGATAATATTACCTCAATTATTCTCCCTGTTCTATAAATCTATGTTGTTTTTATATTTGTTTTCAAAAAAATGTATTTATTTCAAACACTACCAGTCTATTTTTCAAACTATTTCAGGGACATATTTTGCTTTGCCAAACTGCGTTCAAACAATTGTTTTGTGACCTGCTTATAAAGACTTTTCTAAGAAATAATAGTAGCTGCTCTTCAGAGGCAGTGCTAGAGCCCCCTGTCTTTCATCTCAACCCCCCTAAAAATCTGTGATTAGTTCAGCTGTCAGCATCCTTTGAAATATAATTATGTGATCTCTCTTCACATTTGCTGAAAACAGCTGCAGTGAGATAACTGTGGCTACATCACTCTGAATTTTCCCCTTAACAGTCATTAAAAACATTTTTCAAAGTTTTGCACATAAAGGGCTAGTTCAGATAATTCTGTCATCGTTTACTCACCCTCATGTTGTTCTTTTTTCTACTGAACACAAATAAAGTCTCTGTTCTTTTTACATTGGAAGTCAGTGGTTACCAAAACAGTTTAGTTTCCAGTATTCTTCAAAATACCTTCTTTTATGTTCCACAGAAGAAAGAAAGTCACATAGATTTGAAACGATATGAGGATGAATAAATGATGACAGAATTTTCATTTTTGGGTGAACTACCCCTTTAAGGCAATTAATGTAAAACTTGAAATTGCAGCTCTCTCCTGCTGCTCTAAATGGGCATGGTTAAATCTGTTTCACATCTGTGTGAGTAAAGAAAAATCCATGAGGTATAAAACCCCCCAAAAAACACTTCTGAACTTTTACTGAGCTTCTAATGTGCTGAAGATGGCATACTAAATGTTAACTGAGGATGAAATAGGGATGGTTGCAATTCAAAATGTATTTTGGGAACTAATCTAAATTCAGAAAGAATAATCTTTGTGCACACATAATGTTGGACAAACACATTTTTTAGTGTAATTTTTAATAAAGTCATCATTCTTACTACAAGAACTGATATTTGCACCTCATAAAGAACCGCTTGTAAGATTTAAATAGTGCGCCATGAGAATATTTCACTACTACCATGACCTAAGCGCAGCTGCAGTGAAGCATAATGCTGAGGGGGGTATTCTCCGCAACAAGCTTTAGGGTTGGTAGGCAACACGACGAGGTTGACGGGGTTGAATAGAGCCATATATAAAGTGATCCTTGAAGAAAACCCCCACACAACCTCTGTCAAGAGAAAAGATTCTTCATTCAGTGTCAGAATGACCTGGAGCACAAAGTCTAGATGATACTGGAATGGCTTTGGGACAAATAATGTCCTTGAATAAAATGATGCCATAGAAATACTGTGGACAGACCTTTCACAACCAAGCTGACAAGTTTGTGGGGCAAGGACAAATGGGAGAAAGCATCCAGGTGTGCAAAGCTGAGAGATTCACACCCAAGAACACCTGCTGTCATCACCACCACATGGCATGCAGTTACACAGGCTTTGAATACTAATGCCAATAATAGATTTCAGATTTTGTCATACATGCATAATAATTCACATGTTCACTTTGCCCTATGGTGTATAGTGTCAAATGAAATAAATAATTGAGTCCACCTTGAACTATGAATTCTCTCCGAGGGGTCTGAATGCTTTCTGATGTCACTGTATAAACATACACACATGCTATCAAAATATATTTTTATGTAACGCATAAAAATTGTTATTATGGCACATCAAACATTATTTCTTAAATTCTGACACAAAGTTTGAAATCGATTTTGTGCTGTAACAAACAGAAAACATTTTTTGTGAAATACTGTTCTATTTCCTTCAATTCTTCCATAAACTATTTGTGTTTTTTTTTTGTTTTTTTAAATGTGTTCTCAGAAATGAGGGCACCACCGAAAAGGGGAAGAATGGACACTTAAATCCTGCTTTCCACTTGAAGGTGGTGGGACCATCCAACAGAAATGCTAACCTTAAGGTATGGACACTTTAATTTCATCTCAGATAAGGTCACTTTCATTTATAATTTTTAAATTAATATATACTGTCTACTACCATTCAAAAAGGTCAGTTAGATTTTTTAAATGTATTTAAAAGTATCTTATTGTCACAGAGGCTGCATTTATTTAATAAAAAATACAGTAAAAATAGAAATATTGTGAAATATATTTTTAAAAATGTAATTTATTCATTTGACGGCAAATCAAAGAATTTTCAGCATCATCACTCCAGTCTTCAGTGTCACATGATCCTTCAGAAATCATTCTAATTTGCTGATTTCATATATATATATATATATATATATATATATATAGTTTTTTTTTTTTTTAATAACAAAGTTTGCTATGGTTATTAATGAAAAGTATAATAAAGCATAAATTAGAGATAACAGCCTTATAAAGATGCAAGATCTGCATTTGATCAGATTTGTCATTTAGCCTTTTATGACCCTGATGACCTCTGGCAAGACATTGGTCCATTGAATTTGTGCAGTTTTAGCAGTTTAATATTTTGTGACGGGGTTTGTTGTGTTTTTAACCATGTTGATTTAATGTATTAAAATTTTGAAATCATATCATCACCAATATCCTGTCACTTTTCTTTTTCCCTCCCAAGCTACCTCACACCAGTAAGGAGGTGCTTCCTCTGAGGCCAAATCCAGCCTCCAACGGCACTCAGCCAATCAATATTGTCCGTCCCCTCCGGCCAGCTCCGTCACCATCCCTGAGCACCATGAAAGGACCTCGACCTCCTCCACCTATCAGCAAGCCACCCAACTCTCCCAGCACACCCAAATCTGTAGCATCACCTCAGAAACTCAGTCCTCCCAAGAAGCCTCTGCCCCTCAACCCTTCACGCACACCACTGGTGAGAGTTCAGTGTCCTCAAATTCCTTGGTTTAATCAAAATCACTGTGGGAGCCAAAGCAGGTCACAGTCTCAAACAAATTCTGCTTAAAACACCTGTTTTTATCTGTATCGAAACAATCTGAGAACATGCTATCTGAAATCCTAAACGAAGCACAACTCAAATTCTTGTTCACTTCTTTCCTCTCTCATACAGATGGTGTCACAACAACAGCCAAGACGCCCATCAACACCCCCGCAGAGGCCTCTTCCTCTCAGCCCAGCTCGTGGAGCACAGCCCAAACCTTCCAGTGGTGGGCTCATGGTGATGATGCCCCCTGCAATTAGCCCCAAGCCTGTGGGAAAGGTGACCGCCATTCCCCCTTTGAAGGCATTCCAGTAAGTAAACACATCAAAAGTTCCGTAAATGAGGACGAGAACATTTGAAGGGCTTAAATTGGCATGAAACGAAAGTCGCAACAGTCTTGTCTTCCGTATTGTGATGTATATAGTGAAATGATTTCTCGAACAAGAAAAAAAGTAGGATGGGACTTGATTTTGTCCATCGGAAATTGATTGGATGGTTGGATCATTGTCGTTTTCTGATAATGCAATCTCTTGTGAATAAAAGATTGTCCCGTCCTTACATCATGCGGCAAATGCTTTGTTTTTAGAAGTTCTTTTCATTTACAATTATGAGGGCACATGAGTTGAAAAAATATTATAATGTGCACTGATAAATCATTTATACTAAGCAATGCAATATTCCATAAAAAATAAGAATGGTCGATTTTGATTTTATGGTGACTTTATCATTAAAATATAGCTGCAGAGATGGCAGGCCACTCCAACCAGTAGCTTTAGGAGAACAATTCACGTTGGCCTCACACATTTAAGCAGGTAAATATAAGAGGAATATTTCAAAGTCTGTTGCATATCACTCTTCATGCTGACAGCTGGTGGCGCTATGACCATGCACCACAATATGCATATCCATGTGATCAGCCTCCATTACCAAACAAACAACACCAATTTGATCTAAATCAGACAACGAACGTACAAGATATCAGACTCTTCCTGTCTCCTTTTGTCCTTAATTTAATCCCTTGCCATGGCAATGTCATTCAAAATATCCAAAAATTGTTTGTAATTTACCATCCTCAATAGCTTCGTTTACATGCACCCAAATAATCCATTAGTAATAGTATTGACGGCTCAATCGGATTGAAAAGCGTTCATGTAAATACCTCAGTCCAGGGGTGCATAATCCTGTCAGCACATCTGTTTTGTAGTTATCAAGTGCTCCTAAAGCTGGTTCGGTTGTGTTTGATCAGGGTTGGAGCTGAACTGTGCAGGAAGGTAGATCTCCAGGAACAGGATTGGGCACCCCTGCCTTTGTCAATCTGATTGAGCCTAACCTGAATGAAATTTGGATCGGATCGGATCGGACCTGAAATAATCTGATCAATAGCTAAGCTAAGCATGTCGATGCTTGAATTTGTCAACTTTCTATTTAGGTATGTCATCAAGGTATGTCATCTTGCGACAGTATAAACGTAAATGTGAATAACATTAAAAAGTTTAGGGCTTTCAGAATCTGAAATCAGGTTCCAAGTCTGACTCTCTAACCATTAGGCCAGAACTGCCCCTCATAAACATACATCGTCTTGGCATAGTGATGACCAAGTTTGGTCACGATCACTTGAATCCCCTAGGACAGCGGTATTCAAGGTCTTCCAGCCTGCTCCTGGGGACCCGCTGTACTGCAACGTTTATTTCCACCTGCCTGTGTGTTTTCAAGTAGTCCTGAAGGTAGAGATGGGCATTCGAGTCAGTGACTCGGACTCAAGCTGCATTTTAATAGACTTCAGACTTGACTCGACTCGATACAAAGGACTCGTGAATATTTTAAAAACAATTATCCTTAACTACTGATATCATAAATAAAGTGTGAATAAAGTGAAAAAAAAAATTGTGTTTTGTTTGAGTGGTTTTATAATATCTGTATATTTATAATATTTATATATTCACATATATTTCCCTACATGTCGTAGATCGGACCTTTGTCATAGAATTTGATTAGCTTACGTTTATCCGTATTGGACATAAACTATGGAAGCCCGTTCCCAACACTGTTGAGAAAAAAAAATATTCCGTAAGTCATAATAATGAGAAACTTTCTCATAATAATGACTTAGTATCTCAAAATAATGAGAAGCTTTCTCATAATAATGAATTAGTATCTCATAATAATGACTTAGTATCTCATAATGAGAAACTTTCTCATAATAATGACTTAACATCTCATAATAGTGACTTAGTATCTCATAATAATGACTTAACATCTCATGATAATGACTTAGTATCTCATTATAATGACTTAGTATCTCAAAATAATGACTTAGTTTCTCATTATTTTGAGATACTAAGTCATTATTATGAGAAAGTTTCTCACTATTTTGAGATACTAAGTCATTATTATGAGATGTTAAGTCATTATTTTGAGATACTAAGTTATTATTATGAGAACGTTTCTAGTTATTACAAGATTTATTTTTTCAGAATGGTATTACTTTATAACTCATTATTATGAGAAAGTTTCTCAATATAATGAGATACTAAGTCATAATTATGAGAAAGTTTCTCATTATTATGACTTACAGAATTTTTTTTTTTTCTCAACAGTGGCGGGAACGGGCTTCCATATAAACTCCAAAATGTCACAAGAGTCCTATGAAACATGACTGGAGCCAGCCATATTAATATGTCAGATCGGCTACATTCAAAGAATGTGGGAAAACAATTGTGTTGTGTTGCCAGGATGATTGTTTTGTACATTGTAATGGATTATAAAGTAACAAGCTGGTTGTACAGTATCCCTTACATCTTAGGATCTTTATTACTAACAAAACAGACGGTAGAAATATCATATTATTTCGTCTATATAATACAACTAGGATGAAAAATAGGATTTGAGTATTTTATTTATTTTAAATGACTTGAGACTCGACTCGGACTCGTCACAAAAGACTCCAGACTTCACTCAGACTCCAGCTTAAAGACTTCAGACTTGCTGGATCAGGTGTGTTTGATTAGGGTCTCTGCAGGACAGTGGGTCCCCAGGAGCAGGGTTGAAGACCTCTGCTAGGACAAGTATGGGCAAACTCGGCCTGGAGAGCCACTGACCTGGAGAGTTTTGCTCCAATCCTAGTCAAACACACCTGAACCAGCTTATCAATGTCTTCAGGATTCCTAGAAAGCTACAGGCATGTGAATTCTACCAGGTTTGGAGATAAACTTCAGGACAGAGTATGCTGAGTTTCATAGATATACATACATGCATGTACTGTACATGAACCAAGTTTATATACTACATAAAGGAGGAGCTGCAGACTCCGCTACCTGCGTCATATCTTTTCCACTTACCATTTGTGACTCATTACCACGGCAAAATATGTAAATTATGACGCCATTAGCAATTGATTGAACAGTTACTCTCCAGTAAGAAAGGCAATCCTAATTAGTGAAAGTCTGTCTGTCCTAATTATTTGATGCTTTGTTTTTCTTTGCCAAACCAGACGGATCAGAGACATTGTTAAATACAAATAAGCATGCTGAACAGTGGGTGGTGAGCCGTGCAGTTTGGATATTTTATGGGATTCTTTTCACCTCCCTACCTACTCTTGTAAATATAGAAGTGATTTTTTTACTGCACATCAAACGTTTGGATGGGTTTTTACTGATTTATATACAGTAGTAGGTTTTATGGGGAATTACACATGCCCAATTGGAATCTCCTAAGCAGCGAAATTTTCAAGTTTAAATCCTCTTTTCTCTCCTCGAGTCTCCATATCAATGGTAGTCGCCTATTAGTTCTCTAAAGCAGCAGTCTAGCACTTAAATTCAGAAGTAACTGCTCCTACATGCATCCAGGCCACGTCTCCAGCACTACATGCTCCTCCAATCCAAGAACCGCTGGATCTCACTGAATTTCAGCTTGTGAAGATAAATCTGTTCGCAGCTTCCCAGTGGCGGCAGAAGCTTAGTACTATGTTGTGATAAAAAGACACATTCATTTTCAACACAAAACTGTGAGACTCTGAGGAATCTAATGTGGATACTGCAAACTGCATTTCATTTTGACAGGCTTGGCAGGGTATCATGTTTATATCTTGGGTTTTAACAAAACAAAAAGGCACGAATAGTTAATTTGAAATGATGGTCAACCTTGGAAAGGCCTTCAGTTAACACACCTTGTGAGAAATACGAGATAAACTGAGATAAGCACTAACTATCATTCCTGCTTTTACAGAAATTCTAACCCAGGCAAGCCAGACATAAAAGTCAGAATAGTCAATTTATTGAACATTTAAACACAATATAAAAGAAAATTAAAGAAAAATGCAAATGCATGTTTTATGTTTTATACAGGCTTTGATCTGGCTTTTATGGCCCATATAGTATGAAATCTGTGAAAATGGAGCACTTACTCGAGGAGGAAAAAAACATTTTATTCAAAGGAACTGGGCAATTTGGTCCAGATTCTGTTACTTATATGGCCCAAAAGATAAAATTGTATCAGTTGTCACCATATATCTCCCAATAATATGTCCTAGTAAGATTATATGGTAACACTTTACAATAAGGTTCATTAGTTAAACTTTAGTTAATGTATTAACTAACATGAACCCTGAGCAATACATTTAAAGTAAATACATACTGTATTTACTAATCTTCGTTAATGTTAGTTAATGAAAATACAGTTGTTCATTGTTTGTTCATGTTAGTTCACAGTGCATTAACTAATGTTAACAAGATTTTAATAATGTATTAGTAAATGTTGAAATTAACATTAACAAAGATTAATAAGTGCAGTTCATTAATAGTTCATGTTAACTAATGTGGATAATAACTGTTAACTAATGAACCTTATTGTAAAGCATATATATATAAACATATAATCTAATGCAATGATGATTGAGAGTACAGATCAACGTTTCTAAAATGCCTGTTGTACCATATTTGTTATACATTTTAACATGATTTAAAATAATATAAAACTTACTCTTATGTTTAATCTATAAAAAAAAATCATTAAATATTTCACACCAAAAAAAAAAGCGTTTATAAAAAAAAAAAGGAGGGCACGTTGTGTGCAACAGGTATAACATGTTGATTAAAAGACTTAGAAATTCATGTATCATTATCAGACTGTAAACTCTTTAGGTTAAAGGCCACAGAACAATGATACTGTTTGTAACAGATCTAGATCTGACTGGTGTTTTTTTTCTCTTTCAGACCTGTTTCAGGACCCAAACCACTCATAGTTCCGTCCCCTTTCCGAAAATGACGCTTACAGGATTCGTTTTAAAAGACTGCAGCCAGCCTATTTGCACTAATTAAGGACCCTTTGTGACTGGTACTATATGGAGCGGTCTCACAGGGGATGGAAGAGCATGGTGCTAGGGCCATGGATGAGGCCTCGCAAACCGGCGTTTAAACGCAGTCGGGCACAGCAGAGATGACGCGGTATTGCATGAAAACATGCAGACTGAGAAAGTTTTGGATAGACCATTACATTGCCAAAACCTCGAATTTTTATCACCTTGCAAATTTTTGTACTTATTTGTTGTTGCGTTTTAATGTTATTCCTTTGTCTTGTTTACATTTTTTGTTTGATTATCATCTATTTGTAAAGTGCCAAAGATGTTCTGTTTAATGCCTTGATTGTTTAATTTGTTGTACTGTGCTGTACGAGATTTTGTGTTTGGTACATAAAATATGTTATACCTTTTTAGTAAAGACACCATGTTGTTGTGGTTGTCCTCACTTTATTGCAGACTTAACATCAGGTCTTATTCTTTATATCAGGTCAAAAAAAAGAGAGATTTACAGTGACAAATAATGGAAATTTTGAAATAAAAAAAGAAAGTAAAGGTTAAGTGTGTAATTTCTGTGAAAAATTTATTTTAACTTTCCAAACATGGGGTAACACTCTATTTCGATGTTCAACTTTAGACTTTCTACTATCTACAAGTAATTTTGCAACTACATGTTAGAGTATTAGTAGACTGTCGTCATATCTATCAGATACTTCATATCTTAACACTTTATTGTGGTGTTCTGTCAACAGACGTTCTACTAATTATACAGTAAGTAACTTTGCAACTACATCTACTTATTCTGCTAATCTGCGAACCTTAACCTAACAGTCTACTAACACTCTAATGAGAGTTAGTTGACATGTAGGTGCAAAGTTATTTATAAAGAAGTGTCTATTTACACTAAGTGCAAATAGCACGCCTTGCTGGCAAACGCTATTTACACAAGCTCCGCCCGGCAATGTCTGGATGGGCCACTCAGCTTTTAAAAATGACTTGCAGAATTCAGTAGTTCAGCAGTAGCAAGTTACCCTCTCCAAACTGGCTTTTAACGCGATCAACGCGGGTTCAAATCCCCCTTTTGCTTAGCTATAAAAATGAAAATAAGGTTGAAATAAACTGCTAATGAGTGTTTAATAATATTAAAAGTGTTTATTGGGTAGGGTTAGGGGAAAGTGTAGGGAGGGTTTTTATTCTCCCAATAAGGCAGCATCCATTTAATAATTTTAATGAATATATTCATTTACACTCTGTGTAATGATATTATTGCATCCTGTTAATGCACAAAAATACTGAGGTGCAAACAGTATCTGCCAATATAAAGTATAGCATCTAATTACTCTTACTGCAAAGTGGTGTAAATAGAATCGGTCGCTATTTTCACCTAGTGTAAATAGCATATGGCTAAGAATGCAGCTATTGTCACTTAGTGTAAATAGAATCTGTCTCTATTTTCTCTTTGCATCTAAGATGCAAATAGTGCAAATAGCCGCTGCCCATAGTAGAATGTGTGAGTGGGGCCATTGAAACAAAGTGTAGCCCTAAAAACTAGTGGTATTTCTGTTTGCAAATGATCTATACATGAGGAGTAAGGGTATTTTAAAATAAATGAAAACTGGTTTCCTGAACAAAGATAAAACTTGGATAAGACAGCTATGAAAATGGAGTGCTGTCTCTGAAGACTAATTTGGTTAGAACACTGTATTAGTCCATAAACGTGCTTTTGCATGGCCTCGGGAGCTCTTCGAAAAATTTCTAAATGGGCTTTATGAAAAAAGACTCTGGTGCTGTTCCTGTGAAAGGACTGATAATGTATCTGACAAATGAATTGCTGACGTATCTTACCAATCAATGCATTCAGCATAACTTTTACTGAATCATTGTCAGTGCGGATAGAAATATATTTTGTGAATCATGAAGTCCTAGTCATTATTTCTTGCTGAAGTATAAATCTGTTTTGCAGACATCATAATTTGATGATTTTGGATGCATATTTCCCTTATTGATAATAGAAAAATGGTGTATAATGTGTGATTTTAATGATATGAGATACCATTTATAATGTTCTCTGATTGGCTAAAACGTTGTTCGTAGCTTCAAAACCATATTTAGGATATATTCGTAAAAGTTGGGCTTCACCACCCTTTGCAGTCGGTGACTCTTCTTGAGCTCCGCTATTAAGATGTACAAGTAAAGCTGTGCCCACCTGCATGAAACGGTGGCTCGCTGCAACTGAATTGCAAACCCTGGAGAGGTTTCTGTTTGATTTGCAGCTCATTACACACAGTCAGACCTACCTCACCCCCTCATATGGACCGATAAAGCTCCACTGACAGCTGTGGCTGGTGCATTTTAGGGCAGGCAGGAACTGAATCTATGCTGTCAGCAGAAACCCTCATCGCCCTAAATTGACGAGCAGCCTTTCCGCTTCAATTTTTGTTTTTACTTGAAATGAATCCTGCACAGTGTCGTGGCCATATTCAGTCTGCTGAGCAGACACTTCTCACGCTGTGCTTTTACATTGCATTGTATTGGTTTTAATTAAATTTAGTTTCTCACTCTCCTACATGCCCTGAGTCCATCCTTCTCATGTATATGGGAGATGGTGTGTGATTAATTATGTAGGAAAAGGTAAAGGAGCTGTTAAGTCAGGGGAGGAAATTGAGCAGTGTAGTAGAAAATAGGACTGAATCACCCACTCTCTAGTCCCTCTTTAATAAAAAAGGACACTAAAATGCTTCAGTGTGATTTAAACAATGTTACAAATATAAAAATAGGCGGAAAATATAGAAATTTACATTCCTGTGGTTTTCAATGAATTAATACATCACAAGGCCTGAAAATAATAATAATAAAAAAAATGGTACATTTAAATTCAGTTTTGTTTATTATGAAGTTTAAACCCCTAATTTGTGTAAGGCTATTTCAAAAAAAAAAAATCAGACTATTAAGTCTATTTTATTATGAGGCTTTTCTAAACATTTTTGGTTACACTTTATTTCAATGGTAAATTTTAAACATTCTACTAACTATAAGTAACTTGACAAGTGACTTAATTTGATGGTGCGCCAACAGACATTTTATTGGTAACTATACGGCAACTTATTCTACTAACTGTCTACTAATACTCTAATGAGATAATGCTATTCACATCCTTCAACTGGGATTTATACTAGGATTTTATCGCATCATGACAAATGGCTGGTACAGCGGCCACGTGGTACTCGTGAGAGCTTTCAGAAAACTCACAGCTTACAAACTGTAATTACGAGCTCTACGGGGACGTGGATGTTTTTTACGACCTAGAATCTCGTCGTTACAGTAATTTCAATATAGCATGAACGCACCTTTAGTTAACATGTAGTTGCAAAGTTACTTACATAGTCAGTGTTGAGGAACGCTACATTTAAATGTAATGCATTACAATTTTGCGTGCTTCCTAAATAAGTAACTTCTTGCATTACTGAGTTACTTTTATGGAATATAATGCACTATGTTACTTTTGCTTTACTTTTTCTCATGGACTTAGCTTGATTGTTTATTTTTTTTAATAACAAAAAATTATATTTTTTGCAAATGTAAAGGCTCTTTCACTTTTGTGTTAATTAACATATTTAATTATTGCAGGTTTGCATAATATTCTGAGTTTGCATTTTATTGTTTATTTATTTTGAGGAATACTGAATCTGTTTTTGTTCAAGTAAGATGAGTAAATGGATGCTCGCATTTAGTCTAGAACTACAATAACCATTATTTTTACACAGGATACACAACGCCTCTGTACCTCACTTCGATTTCTCTCAACATGGGGACAGGAGAGGTGTCAGTCGATAAATTGGAAAACAAAGTAACTTGTTTTACTTATTTGAAAAAAGTTACTGATATTTTCTTGTAAATTTAAAAGTAATGTGTTACTTCACTAGTTATTTGAAAAAAGTAACTGATATTTTCTTGTAAATTTAAAAGTAATGTGTTACTTCACTAGTTATTTGAAAAAAGTAATCTGATTACATAAATCGCGTTACTTGTAGTTACTTGTAGTTTTTGCGACAAACGCCCCCTGTTGCAATACCTGACAAACCCATGCTCTCTCACGCCACACATCATGTTCTCATGCAGTGAAAAATACATCGCGGAACAAAGAGGACACTGACAACGTGTGAAACATTTTTAAAATACTGTAATTTTTGTAAAGCAGTTTAAACAGTAAATACCGTATAGTGGCTCCTTAATGTGTCGAGACAGATCCTTCAAACGGCTCGAGAACCGACCATCTCTTCATACTAGTTCATTTATAGCATCAAATAAACATGAAAAGACATAAAAAGGAATGCTGTTTCAACCGCGGAAAGACTTGAGTACACACAATTTTTCAAGTTCACCAACGTTAATCTACTATAGGCTACTCCCTGACGGCTTTGTCGGATAAGATGGCGGATTCGGGGTTATCATTGGTTAGATCGCCTGTCAATCGAACTGTTTGCGAAGGGTCAATTGGCACTGCATTCACAGTGGACTATTTTTGTTAGGACCCTGCAAAACTTTGATGATCGAACAGATGCAGCTGTCCAGTACAGATAAGCAATTGCCCAAAGAAATGAGCTAGCACTAAACTTGATTCTTCTCCATTTTATAGCATATCCCACAAAGCTATATGTGCACAAAAGGATTAACAAGAGGAGAAAGACCACGTCCATATAAGCTATTTCGAGGGGATACAGAGTCTAACATAGAGCCATCTGCTCTGAGACACATCAATGTTAATGTGAATAGATCATTGGTGAGTCTATAGCGCTGGAGGCCACAGTGTGTTCCTTAGCTTCAAGACAAGTGCAGAAACAAAACTGAGTAAGAGGTAATTCAATAGAGCGTAATCCAATTGAGTTAAGCAGAGAACAATGGGACAAAGTGTAATTGAAATGTAATGTAATGCAGTAACATTCAACTCAATTGAACAGAACATAATATAAGAATGTAAAACAAATTACAACCCAGAACAAGTAGAAATGTCACTGCATATTGGGTCGCACATGAGAGTAGATTGCGTCACGGCTTAAATATTGAAGTGATATTCACACAAGCAGTCGCACTGAGATTTTACAGCAGTAATTCCTCAGCGGCCTGCAAACAGGGCACTTAAGTCTGATTTTAATTACATTTGCTGGGGGAAAACCATCAACGGTATTGAGGCATCAAAGCTGCGATACAATTTATGGTTAAATATTGATCTGACTGCTGATTGCATGGAAGAACAAAACCTCCCATTACAACATCATCAAGGTTACGTCTGGCAACATGCCTGTGAAAATGAGCTGATCTTGGTTTGGTCTGAGCGGATGTTGGTCAGGTGAGTCTGGGAGTAGTGCGCCTGATATTAAAGATGCACTTTGAAGAAAGAGCTCACATTAATAATTGATGCAGGCCGCCTGTAATCAATGTGGTATGTCTACCAAAGTACAGCTCAGCTTTTGGACTTAGCAGAGCTCCATTTGAGGCTGAATGTAAAATAGTGTGTGATGAGTATAGAGCCTGTCAGCCTTTTACTCACTGCTGCATTATATCAAATGGCATAGATTGTGGAATTTCCAACAGTTTTTCATTGTTGTTACTGCCATTGCTTTGGTGCCAAATGTGAATTCATGTGGTTTTGAAAGCCGGAGCGGAACATAAGTGACAGTTTGCTATTTTAGAAACGTAAAATCTCTTGCTCAAAAGCTCAAGAGTGGCAGAACTGAATTGATCTCAATTGCTGCTGTTCTCTCACCCAACCTCTGAATCAGACCTTTAATCCTTTGGATAGCAGCTCAGAAATGTCACTTCTCAGATTCATCTTCCCCCCTGAGTGTCACGGAAAAGGTACTTACTAAGATTCTTCTTCCAGTCTGCCAGAGGACTGTTTCTTCTACAGCTGTTTTCAAGATGAGTATGCTAGCAACTTCAGTGGCTTCAAAACGTGTGCTGATAAAGTATAGGTTCATGTAGAGTACAATGGGGCTAAAAGCCATCCTTAAGAAATATTGATCTTTGTTTGCTAAATATGGTGATATATTAATGTTGATAATGTGTGTGAACAAGCAAGGTTTTTGACTGAAAGTGATGTAGGAATCATAGATTGTAAAAAAAAAAGAAAAGAAAGATGGATGACACACCTTCACTCTCTTCTATTAAAGGTGTGTTCATATCATATCGTAATTACTGTAACTAGGAGATTCTGGCCGTAATAACAATTTTTTCAAAGCTCCCACATGTACCACCTGACCGCTGTAGATTTATTCTGCCATTGATCGTGGTGCCTTAGAAACACATAATTCCCAGTCCCAGTGTGAACAGTTCATAATATAACGTCACATGTTGACATCTCAAGATTACGGTAATTACGCGGTGGCGTGAATACAGCATAAATGACAAACACCAATATGGCGCGGACATCTTGAGTCTCGAGTCTACGCGAAGTGTACTTGGAGCCCGAGTCTGCTCAGTAGTGAACGCAAAGTGGAGCCGCGATATCAAGGCGATCTGACCAATCAAAACCACGAATCCGCCATTTTGTCCGACAAACCAGTCAGTGGAGTTAGTAGATTAACGTTGGTGAAATTGAACTTGAAAAATTGTGTGTACTCACGTGCTTGAAACAACATTCCTTCTGATGTTCATTCATGTTTATTTGATGCTATAAATGAACTAGTATGAAGAGATGCTCAGTTCACGAGCCGCTTGAAGGAGCTCCAGCGATCTGTCACGACACGTTAAAGAGACACTAAACTGTATCTCTGTTTTGTGTGTCCTCTTTGTAATTTTTAATGCATGAGAACATTATGTGTGGCATGAGAGCGCATGGCTTGTCGGACATGACAACAGTAACTAAAGGGGCGGGTCTTTGCGAAGGGTCAATTGAGACGATTTGGCTTCACTTGTCAGGACTCATGTGGCACGCTTGGTAGGAATATTTAAAACGAGGATTCTTTAACCATACTCAGAGCACTATAGTGATGTAGTGTTTCACAAGGGTTTGATATATTTGTTACTTTGTCTACTATTTAAATTTTGCTTTTTAAGGGGATAGTATTTACAGTACTACTTACATAGCATTTCAATTCTCAGAAAACAGCAATTCTACTTAATCCAATCAATAAGAATATCAATAAACAGCAGGTTTATGTTTTCATTTAACCACATTTTTTTTATTAGTAATAGATAGAAAACTTCAATAGTTTTTTCTAGACTGTAAGGTATGTCTATAAAGAAATTGATCGTTTGTTGTTCATGACAAAGCTTGACATCTATACAACCTAAACAGTATTTGAGCAAATTCCTCTGTCACATAAGCAGCATAATTAGTCAGATATTAGCCTTTTTGGTCGTTGTAAACTAGATGTCAATAAACTCGGTCTCCAACCACAATTAAACACACTTTAACCAGCTAATCAAAGTCTCACTAGGCATACAAGAAACTTTCAAGCAAGTGTGTTGGAGCTGGTTGGAGCTAAACTTTGCAGGACAGAGGCCCTCCAGGACCGAGTTTGGAGACCTCTGATGTAAACAACATCTTTGTGGAAAACAACGCTGGGTACTAAAACCTAAACCTCATCCAAGCTGTGATGCAATACTAATGGAGAAGTATAATGCTGCAGGTTGTTTTGCTGTTGCAAGTTCTGAACCGTGTGCAACAGAGAAACCAATCAATTACAAACTACACCAAGAAATTCTACATTAAAGAATCAGATAACCTGTGATCCAGCACCATAAGAGAGACAGACTGAAACACGGTAATTATACAAAACACAATGACTCAAACACAAGAAATTCAATGCTTTAGAGTCACATCAGAGTCCAGACCGCATCCCACTGAGGTCCTGTGGATTGGGCTGCTGAATCACTCTATTTAAGCAATTTAACTTTTTAGTCCTTGTTTAAGGTAACATGGAACTTACTTTAAATGATTAAATTTCTCAAATTTCAGTTCCAGTCACTGTTTTAAAGGTGACCTATTATGCCCGGCCTCGTGATGCAGCATGTGAGATGTATTTTGTGGATGTTTGCTAACATTCGATTAGATATTAGTTAGATAGCATGTTGCACGGCTAACATGGCTAAAGCTACACACTGTTGGAGAGACTCAATAAAAATAAAGATTCGTTCATGAATTGAGTAAGAAACGATGATAACTTTAGCTGCATTTAACAGTACGTTAGCAGTGTCAACAAAACACATTCAAAAAGACCATTTGCAAACATCAAGAAATATATATGAAATTGGATCATGAACAGTTGGTACCGATCCATCTTTGACAATTCAACTTCTGTGCAAATCCTGTGCTTTACTGACCCTTGTACAGGGCTGGGTAGGTTACTTTTAAAATGTATTTCACTACAGATTACAAAATACATGCTTTAAAAAGTCATTTGTAACATATTTCTTTACATTACTCAAGTTTACTAACTTAATCTAAATACTTTAGAATACTAATAAGTGTCGAACAAACACAAAAAAGGTAATCGCAAGTTTTTATCTCACAATTCTGACTTTTCCCCTCAGAATTGTGTGATATAAAGTTGCAATTGCGAGTTATAAAGTCAGAATTATGAGATATAAACTCGCAATATTGAGAAAAATCAGACTTGTGAGATATAAACTCGCAATATCGAGAAATGTCAGAATTATTAAATATAAACTCACAATACTGAGAAATTTTGAATTATGAGATGTAAACTCGCAATACTGAGAAAATTTTGAATTATGAGATATACACTCGCAATATTAAGAAAATTCAGAATTGCAAACAAAGAAGCTGAGATATAAATTCACAATTACAAGAAAAAAAAGTCAGTATTGCAAGTTTTATCACGCAATTCTGAATTTATGAGTTTACACCTCCCAATTCTGTGAAAAAATCAGAATTATGAGACGCAAACTCGCAAAGATAAAAAGTCGCTACTCAACAAAAAGTCGACTCAACAAACAACTATCACAAAACGTTCAAGCGTTTCATTCATTTTTGTAATTTCAGTCATTAAGTAAATGTAAAACTCTGCTATGTGAAATAGATCCCTCTTATTTTGTTGAAATTATTAAAATGCTGCATATTCTGCAAGGTGAGTCGCAGAATCGCCAATTGCTGTTTACATTAATGTTCAATGTTACATAAAATGACATTAAAATTCAAAGTAATCACTTTGGTAATCTAAAATACTTTTCAGATGTAACTGTAATCTGATTACCACCCATTTAAAATGTAACTGTAATGAAATACAGTTACTAAAATTTTGTATTTTAAATACGTAACTAAGTTACTCGTATTTCGTTACACCCCAACCCTGCCCTTGTGTCTGGTGTCAAATTTTCTTCCTTCACGTAGTTTTAGCAATCCTGAAGACATTCAAATGTGATTGATCAGGGTTGTGGCTAAATTGTGCCGGACCAGTATTACTGGTACACTGTTATCGCTTGCAAAAACAAAATGGCGGGTGGAAACATACAGATTAAGGGGCGCTAAAATATCCCTTTCCCACGTCACAAGGGTTGCGAATTCTGGCTCGTTTTTTTTGCAAGCTTGCAGAGAAATGCTTACCAGAACAAAGTTACTACTGGGTTGTCCTTTTTCACGTTTTGTGGTTTGGTAGATGCACCACAGACCTGATTTATAGCACTTAAACATGGAAAAAGTCAGATTTTCATGATATGTCCCCTTTAAAATAAAACAAAGAGGTTCAAAGGTTGTTTCTACTTTTTAGCTATACACTCTAACTATGTACTTTTTAATTCATAGCAAATTAAACAGATCATTTCACATACAGCTATTGCTAAATAAGGGGAGCCATATTGTTTGTCCAACACTCCAAATGTGCACAAAATGTCACAATCGGAGCCTGGGAACTGTTGTTAGCTTATCACAGGATTACTGCCACCTTTGCCGCTCCGCAAGATTAATTACCTGTGAAAAACCAATTAAATTTGCATTGTAATAAAGCCGAGATTATGAACGTAATTAATTTTCAATTATGAGGAAGCCCCAACAAAATGATTACACAAGAATGGCCAACTACCTCAGTAACGAGGCTCATTTAGGCAACATCATGCCTAAATAATTTTCATATACTCTGCATAAACATGCAACAGACAAGCAATTTTAAGTTAAATTTGTTTTATTTAGCATCATTTTGTCTGTTTCAATTGCCACAATGAATTTCTTGTCATTTTCATAAAAACCCTCTGTACATGCATTGTAACAGGCAAAATGCTAATCATTCAAGACAATCTATAGATAATATTACATAGTGGCTTAAAAAATAACATTTGACAGGAAATAATCGATGACCCTAGGAGGCGGCGTCTTGATTTGGAGTCGTGGATTGGAGGGGAAGCCCCGAGGGGTCCTGACGGGATGAGCGACGGGCACCTGATGTAGGCACCTCCAGCAGAGCCTGAACAGTCTGAGCGACACGCGTGAGCCCCTCTTCCTCCAGAATCAGCTGCGGCGGACACAGTGTGTCCTGGTGGGATTTGATGGAGGGAGGGGAAAAAAAAATACTAATATAAGTTTGTTTACACAAAAGGTTCATAATATAAGCAATAAAACATCTTGGCATAAACAGATGGTTCAAGGAAAATTGGTTCTTGTATTGCAGGCCCTAAAAATCTGCAAATATAGGCTTCTAAGAGGGGATGCTAAAGGGTGAAGTGCACTCTCGGTAAACAAGCAAGATCCTCGGCACATTATTAACAGCTTTCCATGCACATATAAGGATGGTTGAGAAATGCAGCTCCCATCTGTTATCTCACGGACCCACAACATGGAAGGTACTCCACAGGTGCAGACGGGATCTTATACACAAGAGGCACTTGTAACACATGGACAATGCATACAGCAGAACACTTGATCGCAAAATCATTTCTTTGTATTACAGACTATATCGCACAGCAGCGAGTCCGTCTTTCAGAGAAGCAGCCATGCAGTTATAGCACTTCACAGAGAGGATGCTATTTCATCCCAGGCTGAAGTACACCGAGTCGAGCATAACAAGCCAGCACTTCAACTTCTTGAATATCCATCATGCATTCCAATGATTAAATTCAGTCAACCCTAACGGTATACATTAAATATAGATTATGAATGAGTTGCATAGGCTCTTATTGCCATATTCAGGCTGTATATCACACATGCAGTACATACAATATGGATTTTGCAGTAAGCTCATTGCTTTTACACAATAAATGCGCAGTGATGAACGCATGATGTTTTTAACCCTCTATTGTGCCGTTTTGCCTGATGATTTGCTTTCTTGGATTTCAGAAAAAACGCTGACATATGGCATTGTTGGATTGAAATCGCTTACTTTGAAGAATCCAATAATCTTGTTTTTATGACACTTAAATTAGATTTTTCTCTCCAAGGTTGTTTTTCCTGGGGTGTCAACACATGCTCTTTATATTGTCCTATTAAAAACTTTTCTGTACTTTTCTTCAACATCTGGATTTTTGCTGCCTCTCTCCCTGGTAAGTTAAAATAGATTTTTCTAACGTTTTTCCAATATAGTTCACAGTGAAGTGAGAAAATATGAATGCATCCATATGGCAAATGGCATTGATGTATTTCCTTATAGTTAGAGGCATCAATTACTGCAATGAATTATTTATTTGGAAGGGTTTGTTGTAATTATAATTATGCAGATCTCAATGATTTATGTTTCATGTGTTCAGAAAAACAATATCGCAGGGTAATATTCTACAGAATTGCCATGAAGAAAAGAGAAAGATTGACTATCCAGAACAGTACTATAAAAATGAGTTTATAGATCAATTCACAAAAGAAACACACTCCTAATTATAGCACAACTTGAAGAGAATTCTGAAATTAAAATAGTTTTTTCTTAATGGTTGAGAGTTGCCAAAAGAAATATATATTTTTGAAGAATCTCTTTACAGTTTGGCTATTGGAGCAATTTTATGTGGGAAAAAAATGGCATCATTAAAAGACAATGCAACACCATAGAGGGTTAACTGAACTGTTCTCACCCATGAACACCATACTTCACAACGTCAAAGTGAAAAATGAGCTGGCAAGTTAATTAATAAATGATTAAAAATAATAAATAGAAAACAAATGACCGCATAAGTATATGACAAACTTTAATGAGTTCAGAAATGAGCAAAACAATTGCTTGATTAAAGTACACCTGTACACACACGAGGTGCTTCACATGATGTCAGTGCGACTGCCCCTGCATCTAAAAGCGTAATTAGTGTATTTACACTAACACTGGTGAGTGTGGCAGGAAGCAAGTCTCTGATGATCTAAAAATGCTGTTTGCTCAAGGTAATGACATTCGTCCATTATAAGTGTTGATTAATATGTACTTGAGAGACCCTAAAGAAGACTTTAAGAGAATGTCTACAGTTTGATAAGACTGTTGGGACACTGCGTTTGAAAAGACGAACGAGTAAAAATGTGAAAAAGCTTAAAAAGAACACTAATACTTGTGACCTGAATACCTATGCGCTCATTTATTTTCTTTGTTTTCTGTTTGGTTTTTTTTGGGGGTTGTAAAGTTGTTTGTGCTGATGGGTATATTTTCATCTAAATTACAGTTCCATCATGCTGTATTACATCGAAACATCAAAAACTCTTACAGTACATTTTATATGAACATGTATACATACTGTACACTACCATAAAAAAGTTTGGGGTCAGTAATTTTTTTTATTAATTATAATAACATCATATTCAGTGAATGATTTAAAAAAAATATATTTATAAATTATTTTATATTTAATTATAATTTTACATGTCTCTAAAGCCCACACCTACACTTATACGTTATTCCCACTACTTAATACCTGTTATGAACTTTATTTCCATTTTTCAAATATTTTCTTAAATTTTATTTAAAATAGACTCTTCTCTAAGCTGATATGCAATGGGAAAAGTGAGAAAGAGTTTGGGAATCGGTGGATTCGAACTCGGGTCGGTTGTGTCAAAAGTTAGCGCCTTGCACACCACGCACTGATACTTTTATCAGTCTGATTTTTTTTTGTAATTTAGTCTGGCTCAATCAGACAATGGTGGACACAGTAACTCAAAGTATAGTTCACTTTTAAAGCTTACGCTATTAAATACACACACCACATTTAATTTTTTTTGCAGTAATTAGTTTATCCGCAAAATGGCAAAAGTGCCCTGGGGGCGTCGATTCACAAGCTAGTCAAAGAAAAATTGCATAAACAGAACAGACCGGAACGCATGCAAGCTACAGCCTAATACTGGAGGCCTAATAGACGAGAGACTGTGCGAAGAGGTTAGAAAGTGCCCTCATTTGTACAACTCTAGCATAAAAGAATACAAACATGTTTACATGGGTTGTAACTCGTGGCGAGAGATTGCTAAAAACTGTGCATGCGTCAAATGCCTGTGTTATGCGTACGAGTCAAATGAAGAATACTTTCCAAAGCTGTGTGTTCGACTGTGCGCATACTCTAAATGTATATAACAAAAACGAAGTATATTCAGGGCTTTAGTGTAAATACCCTGTAAATTTGCACTTGATGTAGTAATTCTGTTTAAAGCATTAAAAGCAGATTTAAAAAGTTTTATATATATATATATATATATATATATATATATATATTTTTTTTTTTTTTTTTTTTTTTGTTTGTTTGTTTGTTTTTTGGATGAAATAAATGCAGCCTTGGTGAGCATAAGAGACTTTCAAAAAGATTAAAAGAAAAAATCTTACCGACCCAAACTTTTGAACTGTAGTGTACATATAGTATAAAGACAGCCACACAGTGGGGTCTGAAAAAGCATTTTTCTCAGTTAAAAGGTTTTAATTATAAATTATGATGTCAGCAAATATTATTTTCAGCAATGAGTAAAAAGTTGAACTGAAAAAAATGTATTAAAAAAAAAAACCTTAAAATGACAGCAGCATTCTATATACCACAAGCTCAGACTTTGGACCCCACTGTGTGGAATAGTGTAGACTTTGTGCAGCTATACTTACTTTTCCTCTATTTTCTACTAGCCACACAATGGATCAACACTTACCTTTTGGCAAAGGGCACATAATACCCGGTCTCACAAGCTACAGAGACGAGCTGACGTGAGGATTTCATCCCCAGCAGAGAGACAAACTAAAGCAAAATTAATCATGAGCAAGAGCAACAGTCAGTCATGAACATTTGACAAAAGCACATGTAAAGCAGCAGACAACACGTAAAAATCAGTGTTTCTTCTTTTTTAATAATTTCTTTACAGACAAAAAAAAAAAACTTTATATCAATATAAACTTAACTTCTTAAATACACAGTATTTTATAAATATAACAAAATACATTTCATGTGTTGCAACAGTTTTAACTAGGAAACATTTGGACGGTAACATTCGATTAGATCTAGTGCCCTCTAAACTGCGCGAGTCTAGCGTATGCATAAGAAGGACGGTAGAATTAGCAGTCATCTTCTGTAAAAGCCTTCAACATGTAGCATATCACACTTCTTATTTCAAATGGCCGAAGCCTCGAGAGTCCATCTATGCTAAATGTGTCTGAGTTCATTATCAAAGTGGATTCATTTTAAATTAAATGTCTATTATGATTAGCTTTAGCATTGACAACAATGTATAATGTTATAAAAACCCCATCGACTTACATGCGTATAAACAACCTCCCTTAAAATATGTTTAAGACATTGTGGGGTGAGAGATTGTGTTGTAACTAGTTCCACAGCACGTCCCTTCACCTAGCCTTGTTTCCCAGTCTCTCTCTCTCACTCTCACACATTCTCTCCTCTTATCGTTCTCAGCAGATGAGAGGCTTCTCGTTAGTAAACTGTCGGCAAAGCTCCTAAATCACATTAAGTAGGCACGGAATACAAAAGCAACATCAGCATACAGCACCGCGGAAGATGGGTGCTCATGGCACATTACAGGACCACAAAACCACTACGGCCACATTTAGAATCAGGAAATGACAGCTGAAGAGGCTTGTGGAGAAGCACAACCATTTCATCATCAATTAAAAAAAAAATAAAAATGGTGTAATTTGTAATTTTGGTAATGTCTGCTTATCCATGAGCAGTAACCAACATACATAAGATATTAATATCCCCAAGTCTTAGTTTTTTTCCAGCTCAAAATGATCATGGGAGCTTGATCATCATGAGTATATTACTCAATAAAATTTAATCAGTCAAATTTAAGTAATGCGCTGGGTTTCCATCAAATGCGGCTTCAGCAGAACAGAGAAAACCATAAATAAACTGAAACAATAATTTAAGTGTGAACAGTTTGCATACAATAATTATATTAAGATGCTCTCAAGAAACCAAACCGAACATTAAAAAAACAAAAAAGTTAACACAGCTTTGAATCATATTAGTACCGTCAAAAAAACGTTGAAGGAACAGTTTAGTAACAGCACTGTCCTCTGGTGGTCACAGTCAACAAGACAAGAGCGAGAGAAAAGGAAAGGGAAATAGTCCACGCAGTCCCGACCCTAACAGATATCTACAACGTGTGAATTAAACCAAATTCAGCTGAGAAGTACCATCACCACACTGTTAACATATTTACCAAATAATGCTACAAACTAATTTGCACTGCTGTGTGAGCAGAAAGAACCTACAAGCTTCTGAGGCACTTTGATGATGACCATGCAAAGCAAATACAAGCCATTTTAAAGCCCTTAAAGAGGGAAAAAAGGAGGATGGGGAGTTTGTGCCAGTGCTTTAAAACTTTTAGGATAACACGATCCATTACAAAGACAGTCGTTCCCTCTAGAAGGTGTATAATCTATCCTGGGATCAACAGCAATGCTAAGGCAATCAGGTGGAAAAGCCCTTCATGAGTGGGAACCATGTCTATGTACAGATATAGTCAACATCCTCAAAAAAAAAAGGAGAATGTGACTATTGATGAGTTGTTTATAACTTTTCGATGTGGAAAAATGTGGATATTTGATCAAGACCTCTGATAATTTGCATTATATATCAATGTGTCAGCATTTATAGAGCTTCTTAAGGTTCTCATATATGTTTCCAAACCTTTTAAAATATCTGTGGGGAGCTTTAATGTGTAAGCTCAAAGGCATTATGGGTAGGGAATTATATATACAGGTTTTGTCAACAATGTGTGTACACAGTACAGAGGCGATGTATCCTATATATTAACACATTGAATCTCGCTCGCACTATGCTGTAAGCAGGCTGTATAACATATAGAGCAAAGCCATGAGGAGAGAGTAGAAGAGCAGGAAGCCGGTGGAAAAAGGGGAGGAAGGAGAGACAGAGGGAGAGGTGCCGTTCTTGTCCTCGTTCACCTCCTCCTTCTCTCCGCCTGCTATTGCCAGGAGCGCCGTCGCACAGCGGTGCACCGCAGGTAGCTTACTGCACAGGATATCAGACGCTAAACACAACTCCATCTGAGAAAGAGAGAGACAGACAAAGGAAAAGGAAGAACAATGCAGAGAGGACAAACAAAGATGATTGGACACAGTGTTGAACAAAGACAAACACATGAAAGCAGGATCATTTAAAGGGATAGCTCACTGAAAACTATTTACTCACCTTATGTTTTCCAGAAACCTACATGACTTTCTTTCTTCCGTGAAACACAAAATGTGATGTTTATAGCACTATGTGCAATGTCTAGGGCTGAACGATATTGGAAAAAAGTGACATTGCGATATATATATATATTTTTCTAAATAAATATGAAAAAATACAGATATTTTCACTAGATTAACATAAATAGCTATGATTGGAAAGAATAAGAGTAGTAGCAAATTTACAGTAATGTAAAATAAAAAAATAAAATATACAATTTACATTTCTAAAATAATTACAATACTAATATTTATATCTTAATTTATTCATTTTTCCCCTGTATTCACAGACAAGGCTTAAGCTCGTCCCAGACTAAAATACATGTTTTAACTGAAAGCAACTTTGTACTGACAAATCTTAACATATGTCAGTGTCATTGTTTTGTCTCAAGATTCACACCAGTAATGTTTCTTTCTATGGTACGTTTATAAAAGCTATTTAAATGCCCTAATTGAACTAAGGCCTAATCCTGGCGTAGGCTAAGCCCTGTCTGTGAAACCGGGCCTTGAAGTGTTAAAGCATGTTAAAGCTTTTATTTTTGTGGTTTGCCGGAATTAAACATGGCACTTTTTTAATTTCATACACTATTTCCATGTGTCAGTGCGCCTTTGTTTAATTTACTGTGAAACGAGATGCAGAAACATTTCATGAGCGGTGTGTGCTTCACTCTGAAACCCATAGTGCATCTATTTATTTAATTATAACACAGCCATTCACCAATATCGATTTTATTTCAACATATTGTGCAGCCCTAACAATGTCCAAGCTGCGCTTTTCCATACAATGAAAGTAAATTCATTACATACCGGTCTGTTTGTTTGTCAGGATGACAAAAAGTTATAAAAGTTAAATTTTTTAGGCTGCTCTGCCTCAGCTCTCTTCAATGTCACAATCAAATCAAAGAAGACAGACCTTACCGTTCAGAGAAGACGAGTGCAAATTCCAACGCGGTGCTTTAGTTAACGGTGGAAGAGAGCGTGGTGAGATGCAAGTAGTTAAACATTTAATATTTGACGTGTTTCACGATAGAAATGTTCACTGACAGAGTAATATGCAGTGATGCAAACTACTCGACTTTTTAGTGAAATTTCGCCATTTTGAACAGAAAATATGCTGTCGTTCACATGATTCTCGTAATTCATAACTGAATGTGAAGAGACAAGTAACTTTTGCAACATGCAATATATGCAAGTAGTTTTAATTTCTTTCATAACTACAATTGGACCTAGAACTTCTTTTAACATTCTTTTTTCTTTATTCTCTTAAATCCCTTTTAATCCACCCAAATGATTTTTATGGCTTTATGGTCCTTTTTGTAGTTTGACAACCCAGTCCCAATTCACTTTCACTGTATTACAAGACAGCAACTCAGACATTCTGCTAAACATCACCTTTGGTTCCATTAGAGAAAGTCATATGGGTTTGCAAAGTCATGAACTATCTGAGGTGACTACCCCTTTAACATAAAAAAGGCACAGGGAGCACAAAAAAGGAGCAAACTGAGCATGAAGCACTTGAAAAATAACATAAAACAGCATTGTCAGTGGGCGGAGTGGATTTTTCTTGTTTGCAAACAGCTCAGGAGGACAAATAATATGGAATATAATAAAAAAAGCAAACAATAAAAGATGAAATTTATGTTTACCTCAGGGACTCCGAGTCTACGACATGCAGCAATGAAGTTTTCAACATTGAGGCGGCACTTGGCAGCACTCAGCTTTGGCTGAACGGACAGAAAGATTGCACATACATTCATTAGAAAGCAAATTAAGAACAGCCTGCTTAGTAATCTAGCTGATCTGGGATCAGCTTCCTCCAAATCTGGATAAATAAGGATAATGCATAAGATCCAGACAAAGTGCTTGTTTTTTGGGATACTAGATTATGTTTTGACCAATGAGAATCATTGGCTCACCACTGCCGGTGAGGGGATGTGGATGATTGACACAGAACGAGGTCGCACGTGATTGGCCAATTGGCAGAGAACTGTGCCATTGGACAACGCCTCTCCCAGATCCTCAGGCAGAGAAATCTTCAGACGCGACTCCAGAGACTGGAAGAGAGACATGGAAAGAGTTATACTACTGGGGAGATATAGCAAAAAAATACTTTTGAAACTATTCAAACAGATCTCTGGTGGGAATTTTCTTGGAAGATACATATCACTTTTTCAAATCAAAACACAGCACTATTACAAGAGCTGAATGTGTGGAGAACTCCAACAGACCCAACCCTTAAACAATACTGGACAACAATAAATATAACTCTGTCCCATAATATGAAAGATAGTCTTATAGGACACTCATTGTGACTTGAAAATGTAGCTTTGAGATGAATGTATTTGTATAGTTACATATTTATTTATTACTTTTTAACTTATTACAATACTGTTCAAAAGTAGTTTGAGGTGGATTTGTGAAAGATTTTTATTCTTTTTAAAAGAAGCCTCTTTGCTCACCAAGGGTGCATTCATTTGATCAAAATGCAATAATAAATATATTGTGAAATATATTTACAATTTAAAGTAACTTTTCTATTTTAATATTTTTATAATGTTATGTTTTCCTAATTCAAAGCTAATTTTCAGCATCATTACTCCAGGCTTTAGTGTCACATGATCCTTCAGAAATCATTCAAATATGCTCTTTTTTTTGAGCAGTAGTGTACATTTTATGTTGTGGTTTTAATTTGGTTTGAATTATTTAAAAAAAATAACACTAAGACTAAGGTACACAAGAAAAAACTAAGATAATCAAAACATAAATGGGGTAAGGTGTGTCAGAATAGCTAGAGATGGAGAGAGTGGCCTCTTTACTTTTCGCAGTTGCAAGACGTCTGTTCTCTCCTCTCGTGGGGATCTGAGTGTGGAGCGTGATTCACTGCGGCCAGACTCCCCCAAACTGTTTCCTGATCCTGAGAAAAAGAGAGCAATAAGGCGATTTACGACACATATTACTGACCAAATCAACATTATAGGTCCCAAGATCCTATATTAACTTGTGTGTGTGTGTGTGTGTACCAGTCTTGACGTTGCAGCGTGAGGACGTACGGAACAAGAAGCTGTTGGGTTTGGGTGCAGAACTTGTAGGAGAACAGGGCTTCATGGAGGATGGATCTTTAATATGTCACAAACAAGATTCAACAAATACTTTAAGTACATTTATTAAGACTGGGTTCCCACCAATACAACTTCAACAGAACAAGCCAACATTCATTAAACAAAACTGTAATCAATACATTATTTCTATATACAAATCATATTACCTTGCTCTGAAGAAAACCAAAGCAAACATTCAACAACAAATGATAAAAAAAAAACCCTTTCAAAAAGTGTTGAAGCACTTTTGGAACAGCACTGCCCTCTGGAGGTCACACTGCTTTCTTGGGGTTCATTATAATGAATTTCTCTAGGTAAATGAAAGGAACTCTTTCCTTTGAATTGCTGCATGTCAATTGTTTGTCAAGGACCATGTTTGTGTGACACACAATGGGGCGAAGTGTAGCAACATTCACTGTTGTTTAGCACATTTTTTGTGGGCGAAATCCAGTCAATTCAATAGCAATCCATGTGATTGGGAAATATTTCACCATACAGATTCCGCAACGGGTTTAAGTTGGTCATGTGGATTGGCAGCATTGAGCAACAGAAAGCTGCTTAGTTTGAAAGTGACTTCTGTTTGAGCAAAGCTTTGTGCATGACTACACTATTGCCAATATTTTCCACCGGCTAATGTGAATGCGCCTTATATATCTACATTATTATTTTTTTTTACAGTTTTTGTGATATTCATGTGATACAGAAATCTGTGATAAAGTGACGGGTAGTTATGTTTTGCCAACATAATAGTTTAGATACAGTTCCTAACAGAAAACGCTCAGTTTTATTTTGTTCTCTGTGCAAATTATAGGCCTGGTTTCACAGACAGGGTTTAGATTAAGCCCGGATAAGTTCTTAGTTCAATTAGGACATTTAAGTAGCTTTTATAAACGTACCCTAGGAAAAAAAAAAACATTACTGGTGTGCATCTTGAGACAAAACAATGGCACTGACTCAGCTTTTACATTCACAAACACCACTAAGGGCACTTTAAAAAAAATGTTGACTTCATGGGGTCTCCAAAAAATGCCATTTTCCATTAAAAACAGCTGAAATATCTAGCATGAAAGGTACCTGTGCGACTGACGGAGCGCTGCAAAGACCCCGTATGAGTGGACGAAGAAACCTGATCTACACTCTGAGAGAAAGAGAGAGAAATAAGTCAAAGGAAGAAGTCTTAACCACACACAAGTATAAAATTTTGCATTTATGACAGAATGAGGTGGAGAGAGACTGTAAATGTGAGGGACTCACTGTACATCTCTGTTTCAGACCGTTGGGTGGAGAGCTGCTATCTGAATCACCACTAGAGGGACACAGAGATCAAAAATGAACTAATCAAAACTACAAAAACATGTTGACTGCTTTGTGAACTTCATAAACTAGACAACTTTAGAGTGAATTAGCAACTCATCAATCACATTATGCATGTTTTATGAAGGTAAGTTACTCTTAAATAAGGGAAGTTTATTTGATTTTGCTGTTCATTATGTCGCCACAGCTGGACTCGCAGATTTTTGCCATCTCTTTGTTAAAGAGACAGATTGCCACAACACAATGTTAACAGCAGCCACATGCAAACACATAAACAGACCTTTCTTTCCACTCTTACCTTGAAATGCTTCCTGTTCCTCCGTGCTTTGTCGTCGTCGCCAAGCTACTTCCTGTTTTTACAATTATCTTCTGCAAGCTGTTGACATCAAACACTTATTAATCAATAGCTTCTTAATGCAAAAATTTGAAATTTGTTCATACAAATAGAGGTATTCTGGGAGAGCCCTTCTGATGTTTTTCTTCTGGCTGTGTTTTACTAAATGCGCTTTAAGAGACTAATGAAGTAAAAGGCGCACGACGGCAGGTAACAGTGGTTTCCTTTACTACCACAATGGCTATCAAGATGAAACATCAGCAAAGTAATAATATAGGCCATTTTATGCACATTTAAGCCCTTTTTGAAGAGTTGCTTGCTGTGCGTTAGCAAACAGGCTTGTTCGTTCTATCGCCTCTAAGGGCTAACAGTCCTTTTGACGCCATATCACCCATTCACTCAAATTTCACTTCCACATTTCCTTGATTCATTCAATCCCATCAGCCACTCACGTGCTGACTTTGTCTCTCTGCTGCTGGGCTCTTTCTCTTTCTTGCCAGATGAGTAGGTTTCCAGGTTTCCTCCTCTCCTCTAGAGTGGGACTGGATGGTGAGCCGGAGTCTGAACCATCTCCAATCACAAATATCCTGAAAGGAAGTAAAAGAAAGATTTAAGTCTTGAATATTTTGCCAAGAATGTTCACCAGAAATTTACTACTGAATATAACTTTTTCTGAAGAAATTGTGGTGTTCATCCAAATCACCACCACTATGCAAGGGTGTTGTGGGTGGTTGCTCAATTTTTTTGTGTGGTTTTTAGTCATAACCATGCAGTTTTTAGGGTGTTCTAGGTGATTACAAAAAAAGAGTCTATCATCTTCTGGTCTCTAAATATGGCAATTTAAGTCTAAGGGATTTTTTTTTTCCCAATATAATCACCAGGTGAAAATCATATGTCTGATTCCTTAGAAACTTAATACCACCTTTCTACAACAAACCGCATGATTTAAGGTATCAGTTATGGTAAGGAGTTTGTTCAAATCCCTAATCCAAAATAAGAGCAATAGGAAGAGTGATGTTTGTCGTAAGGCTGCAATACTTGACAACTTTGGAACAGATTTTAGAGCACTAGGGCATCATACACTTGCTGACTTGGAGAGAAACCCTGGGCATCATACACTAAACAATAGAGAATCTCATTCTATCTGACTTTTTAGTTCCAAACAGAACAAACTTGTGCAGAGAAAATATGAAAACGCGAAAACAATGCGTGTTCTAAAATTGGCACAAAATATGCTTGATATCCTCCAACTTGATGGAATCATAGTCTGAAGATTAAAAAAAAAAAAGGCACACTGCCATTATTGTCATTTTTATGTGAAATCTGTCAACTCCGACAGCCCAAAATCTTCAGACCGCCTCTGACATTCAGCAACTAGTGTTGACTCCTCCAGATGGCAAATCTGGGCAAACGTCATGTAGTGTATTTCAGACTTTAGCAAAGAGCACTAATTATGTCTACAAAATCAAAGAACAGTGGGAAGTACGTAGGCCTGCATGATATTGGAGGAAAAAAACTAATACGATCTTTTGATTTCTGCAAGAAATATTGGCTGATTTTTTTTTGTACTCTTTACAGAATACATGAATCACTCCATTTACAAAACAAATAATTGTGAAATAATTGTGGTTATTTTGTAGGGGAGTGCATTTGTATAGAAATTATGCTTTTTTTCCTCTAAAGACTTAAGTTCCCCTCTTCACTTGAGTTCATAGGCCACATTTTAAATAAATAAATAAATAAATACATTTTATATCTATAATATACACAACGATCAGGCATAACATTATGAGCACCTTCCTAATATCATGTTGGTCCCCCTTTTGCTGCCAAAACAGCCCTGACCTGTTGAGGCATAAACTCTACTAGACCCCTGAAGGTGTGTTGTGGTATCTAGAACAAGATGTTAGCAGCAGATCCTTAAAGTCCTGTAAGTTGTGAGGTGGGGCCTCCATGGATCAGACTTTTCACATCCCATAGATGCTCGACTGGATTGAGACCTGGGGAATTTGGAGGGCTAGTTAACGCCTCAAACTCATTGTTTTGCTCCACAAACCAATCCTGAACCATTTTGGCTTTGAGGCAGGGAGCATTATCCTGCTGAAAGAGACACAGAGAGATTCCCAGCCACCAGGGAATACCATTTCCATGAAAGGGTGTACATGTTCTGCAACAATGCTTAGGTAGCTGGTACATGTCAAAGTAACACAAACATGGATAGCAGGACCCAATGTTTCCCAGCAGAAAATTGCCCAAAGCATCACACTGCCTCTACCGGCTTGCCTTCTACTGCCTCTCTGCCTATAGTGAATTCTGGTGTCATGAGTTGTAGCCATCCACATGATGTAAAAGACCAGGCCATCTTCTTCCATTCCGCTGTGGTCCAGTTCTGATGCTCACGTGTCCACTGCTGCCGCTTTCGGCGGTGGACAGGGGTCAGCATGGACACCCTGACTGGTCTGTGGCTATATGCAGCCCCATACGCAACAAACTGTGATGCACTGTGTATTCTGACACAGAACCAGCATTAACTTCTTGAGCAATTTGAGCTACAGAAGCTCATCTGTTGGATCGGACCACACGGGCCAGCCTTCGCTCCCCACCGGCATCAATGAGCCTTGGCCGCACATGACCCTGTCGCTGTTCACCACTGTTCCTTCCTTGCACCACTTTTGATAGATACGGACCACTGCAGACCGGGAACAGCCCACAAGAACTACAGTTTTGGAGATGCTTTGACCCAGTCGTCTAGCCATCACAGTTTGGCCCTTGTCAAACTCGCACAAATCCTTAAGCTTGCCCATTTTTCCTGCCTCTAACAGATCAACTTTGAGGACAAAATGTTCACATGCTGCCTAATATAACCCACCCACAATTTTGTCTTGATTTTTTTTTTGATATATTTTGTGTACATATTGTCTGTTTTTTTCTGAGAAGTGTTTGTAAACCTGTTTTCACCAAAGGAGAAGCTTTAAAGTCTCAAAATAAAAGCTTGAAGTCTTAACACTTGAAAATGACAAAATTACAACATAAATGTGAGTATTGTAAATTTACTATTGTACTGTAAAATAAAATTATTAGTGTTGCCAAATCGATTAATCTAACATAAAATTTGTCTGAAAACAGGTTTACAAACACTTCTCACTGCTGGCACACATAACATTCCCAAAATGCATGTTACAAGTGACTCAAGCTCACAGAACAGTTGGAGTGTGTGTGGACAAGACACTGAAACACTGGATCACACACCTAACATATAATCGCACAGCACTGAAAGGATGGAAGAAACTATTTTTTAAATAATTATTTTTATATATTTTATTATAACTTTGTACTATTTGTACTTTAATATGGCTGCTGTTATAACATTGTTAATTTCAACATTTACTAATACATTATTAAAATCTTGTTAACATTGGTGAACTAACATGAACAAACAATGAACAACTGTATTTTCATTAACTAACATTAACGAAGATTAGTAAATACAGTAACAATGTATTGCTCATGTTTAGTTCATGTTAGTTAATACATTAACTAATGCTTAACTAATGAACCTTACTGTAAAGTGTTACCATAACGTTGAATAAAGCAGACGAGTTACGGAGAAAACATGACAGTAAGATACTCAGTTACACTGAAACTGTGGGAGGAAATTCACTGTTGACTTTTCCCAGCACTCCCTCACGGATTGACCTTGCATAATCAAAGTGGAGGAGGGATCCAGCACACTTTAATTAAGAGACTCTGTGTTTCACAGCAACTATTTGAGCATGTATTATAATCAACTGAAGGACGTCACTGTGGCCTTCAAATCACACTGAAACAGGTTTTTTATCAGCTTCTTTATTCTACCTTTGTATCGTCTCTGTTTTGGAGCAACTTTGGTCTAAGAAGAGCTACTGGAAGTTTTCCGGCCTGCTGTCATGAGACAGTACAATGTCTCCCTTTCCTCCATTTATCATGCCCGTCCACACGTTACACAGCACGAAAACTGATCCTTACCAGCTTTATTCAAATGCATTCAAATTCGTGCACTCTTTGTGACTACCTCGCACTCTCGGTTTATTTTGCATTGTCTAGTTTGAATGCAGTATGTCTACATGACTGATGTTTCTCCATAGCCAACACTGAGATCAGATCTATGACGAAAAATATTCAAGACAAAAATTTCACTCATTTGCATTCCTTGGAATGAAAATATACCATCTGCCTGACAGATGGTTAAAATATCTGATCCAGATCAAGCCGAAACTATTTGAAATGCTTGAAAAATAAACGTGTCTAACAAGAAACTGTGTAAGCTAACCTGATACCACTTTTGAGTGCAGATCAGTATCATGTGTCTGTACGTCTAAAAGTTCCAATATCAGTCACCTAATAGGTTGCTCAGACAAGCCAATGACCGTTCACATCAGATTACACAAACTGGATTATTTTTACATGGCTCAAATGCAAACAAATAGCTATTTCTGACAGTTCTGTGGGCCTTTCTGTATGCGAGGACCCTTCAGAGATACCTTTCATTTTAATAACAATAACAGGTTTCGTACACAATGTGTGTATTTTGTATTTGCAAACAGTAGAGAAGATCTGCACATGTGCATTAGCCCTCACCTGCTGCCTGTAGATTCAGGGCTATGGGACGGTGTGCTGCTGGTACTTTCACTCTTTTCCTGTCATGGAGAGAGGGGATAGCATTTTAATTTGACATTATATTAACATCATCTTACCTTATGGCTTCTACACTACAGTTCAAAAGGGTCAGAAAGATTTTTTAATTAATACTTTTATTCAGCAAGGACGCATTCCATTGATCAAAAGTGACATGTTGCATGTAGTCACTGCATTAATAACAATTAATTATGGATAATTACATGCAATTAAACCTAAACCAAACCCTCATCCTAACCCTATTGTAAGTACATGTAGTTAATTATTATTACGCAATACTTAAATGTAAAAATACACTGTAACACAGACACCTTAAAATAAAGTGTAACCATAATTTCTATTTCAGATAAATGCTGTTCTTTAGAACTTCCTTAAAAATGTGTTGTTTTCAACATTGATAATAATGAAAAATCTTTCTAGACAAGCAAATCGGCATAATAAAACAGTCATTTTAAATATTACAGTTTTTTATATTTTTGATCAAATGCAGCCTTGGTGAGCGTAAGAGAAGATTATAAAAGGAAGGTTTAGTCAACTTAAAGGTGCACCAAGTTATTTCCCCCCAGGTAAAACAGTTTTAACCCTAAAGAAATTACAGCGCAGTGGCTGCCATGTTGAGATCACATGACTAGCTGAATATTTCTCACTTCAGAGTTACTTTTAGTTTAGTAGGAATTTATTAAATCACAGATGACAAATATGCTTGCAAATGTGGTATTTCTACAACAGCTACAGTATGTTTCATCCATTCAAATACAACTTGACTTTAATTTTTATATGTGCCCTAAACTAAAATAAAAAGTAATAAAATAGTTATCTAAAAAGGTCTCTGTAGTTCTACTTATGTAAATGAGTACATAAGTGTCAACATTACCACAGCACCAAGAATTTATTAGTGCTGCTGTCAGATTGAAAGACTCCTGCAACTTTCATTTCCTCAAAAACTGATTTGAATAAGTCATTGCTTCTTACTTTTCGTCCATCCAGTCTCTCGACAATCTTTTTATCCTTTAAAATGCTAAAAAGACCTGTATTTCTCACCCACACCATCTTTACTGCTGTGACTGAGGAAGTGTTTGTTCTGATTGAGCAAAGTCAAACAGATAAGGGTGCATGCAAATGTAGCTACTGACATCAGTAATAGACTACTAACAAACTACTGTTTGCAGCCAATAGTTATCAGAGCAGAACTTCCATCACCAGTAAAGTTTCAGCCAGCACATCATAGGATCAGCACACCAATTGGGGTCAAAAACAAAATAACTTTGTGCCCCTTGTGTGTATTGCTTCTGTAACTGCAGTTAGTCCTCCTGACCTGAGGGGGCTCTGTAAGTGGAGGGTGACACCTCTCCTCCTCTTCCTCCATTATGCTGTTGTCTATGAAATCCACTTGCTCCAGCTCTCCATTCACTACAGAGAGGACCAAGAGTTATAGAAGCATTTTAAACCACAGACAACAGAGATTTATTGCAGCAGTTCTCAGCTTTTTTGACTCCAAGGCCCCCTATTTTCCTTAACAATATTTGAAGGCCCTATTACTTTTCCAGTTGTTTGTAATTTACCAGATTTACTGATAATAAGGATTAATCATAAGGATCATTTAATATATATTAAAATGTCCACTGGACAAAATATTTTATAGCTTGATATAACAAAAATGTTTATTATTATATAATATAATATATAAAAATGCCCATGAGATTATATTATTTTTAAATTTAAATTACATTTACAGTCTAGAAATCCCACTTTTGAGATTAGGCCTCCTCATACATCCACGTATTCTAAAACCGTAGGAGTCCTGGTTCAAAGAAACAGTATGAGGGGTGTATTAAAATCAGAAATAGTTATACTTTCAGTCGCTTTTAAAAATGAAAATTCTGTCATTAATTACTCACCCTCATGTCGTTCCACACCCTGAAGACCTTCGTTCATCTTCGAAGCACAAATTAAGATATTAATCAGAGAGCTCTCTGAACCCTGCACAGACTGCAATTCAACTTCCACTTTCAAGGCCCAGAAGGGTAGTAAAGACATTGTTAAAATAGTCAACGTGACTACAGTGTTTCAACCTTAATTTTATGAAGCGACGAAAATACTTTTTGTGCTCAAAAACAAAACAAAAATAACTTTATTCAACAATTTCATTTCTTCCCTGTCATTCTACTATGCCATTTACGTTGTATAGACAGTGCAACGCTTCCGTGTTCTACGTCAGAATGCTGAGTCATTATTGGTCGGCTCCTGTGTCAGCATCACATGCACGCGTTGTGCTGCTCACGTGCACAGCGTCGGCCAACGCTGAGCAAGCGTTCTGACGTAGAACCTGGGAGATCTGCAATGTATCTTCAATGTAAACTGTGTAGAAGAAGAGAAGAAATTGTTGAATAATGTCATTATTTTTGCACACAAAAAGTATTCTCGTCGCTTTGTAAAATTAAGGTTGAACCACTGTAATCACGTGTCGTGGACTATTTTAACAATGTCTTTAGTACCTTTCTGGACCTTGAAAGTGGTAATTAAATTTCTGTCTATTGAGGAGTCAGAGAGCTCTTGGATTTCATCAAAATATCTTAATTTGTGTTCTGAAGATGAACGAAGGTCTTATGGGTTTGGAACGACATGAGGGCGAGTAATTAATGACAGAATACTTTTGGGTGAACTAACCCTTTAAGTCATCTTGAGGCACCCTTTGGAAGGATTCTTAGTCCCCTAGTGGACCCCAGTCCCCTGGTTATGAACTACTGATTTAAAGATTCCATTAACGTTACCTTTGGATGTATCTAGTAACATATCTCTCTCCTCTTCCTCTTGGAAATTTGTGTGTTCGCGGGTAATGTCAGTCAATCGCAAAGACCGTTCCGAGAAATCATCAGCAGACTAGAGTGAAACAACACAGACGCACATACACAGCCGCTTACATCATCCAATAAAATTACTCTCAATAAGCCTTTAGCAACCTAGTCCAAATGGTGCATTAGTGCTTAAATTCGCAGCTCCCTTTATACCTCATTTCCTGACCATCTTTTGCTGCCACTGTCCACGCTGTTAAAGCCAGAATCCAGGCCACCAAACTGAACGGGGAACAGGTCCTGTTCCAGACTGCAGAGACCACACACATTAGCAGAAGCATGAGTAGAGTTTTCACTGAAACAGGCGATTAGAGCGTTTCAACACCCTAAGATCTCTCGTCCTTGATGATCTCTCACCAGCTGTTAAAGGCGGTGGGCCGCAGAGCTTTCTCAAACTGGTCCTGAGTCCTTTTGCAGGCTTCCATGTTCAGATATTTAAAGATGTGGAACTTTCCTTTGGAGCAGATTTGTGCAGGGGGCATCTGGAGGGGGTTGTTGTCAAGGATGATGCTTTGGAGGTGCCGCAGATGACGGTAGCACACAGGCATGTGGGATATGCGGTTGCATGACACATCCAAACGGACGAGGGGCAACTCTGACAACTCTGGAGAGAAGAGTCAATCTGATAAATACAGTGGTTCCAAAACATATTTGGACACTTGCAGTGCATGAACGTCACAAACCAAGTGGCATCTGAGAACAAACATACATCATGACTAAAAACTATCATTACTCTTCTGTGGAATTGTTGAAGTAAAGCAGTGTTTAGTGGTTGTATGAAGTCAGTTTTTCTCAAATTTATACAGGTGTTCAATCAGAGTAACCACAGGTGGAGTTCATCACATTTACTATGGAAATGCTTCACTTGTTTGACAATTATTTGGCTTGAAATTGTAATCTTTCTTTAAAACAAATGGCACTTTGTTGAAAATTTATCTAATTCAAATGACATTCACATACTTTTAAGAGTGGTTTAAAATGTCCAAATATTTGTGTGCCCATGTATTAATCTGAAACAAGAGATGTACGCTTGTTATAAAAGCTTTCACCTCTGACATCCACATAGCACACTGGTTCCTTGTCTTTTTAAATTTCAAACAACATCTTGATTTCTGTAATCTTGCAAGGTAATACACTATGGCTTTATGCAATATTTCCAAATATTAACTTAAGTTATAGAACACGTGTTTATAAGTTTGGGATACTGACCTTCTGGTAAAGTTGTAAGCTGGTTTCTTCTCAAATTTAAATCTCTTAAACATTCTAACTGGCCGAGCTCAACAGGAAGTGACTGTAGCTCATTACAGCTCACATCCTAATGAAGAAACACAGTGAGGAAGAGACAGAGAGAAATGAAGAAATAAAAAAAAAATAATAATAATAATAAAAAAAAATAATAAAAAATCGGTAACACTTTACAATAAGGTTTATTAGTTAAACATTAGTTAATGTATTAATTAACATGAACTAACCATGAGCCATAGATTTGTACTGTATTTACTAATCTTCGTTAACATTATTTTAATGAAAATGCAGTTGTTCATTGTTTGTTCACAGCGCATTAACTAATGTTAACAAGATTTTAATAATGTATTAGTAAATGCTGAAATCAACATTAAAAAAGATTAATAAATGATGTATAAGTGCAGTTCATTATTAGTTCATGTTAACTAATGTTAACTAATGAACTTTATTGTAAAGTGTTACCAAAAAAACATATGTACAGACTGCCATTATCAACTAGATGTGTGAGACTGCTTTTGTCAAGGCTTAACTATACTGGTAAATGACACATTTTGGAAAATATCCTTACATATATAGTGAAACATGTTCAAAACCCACATGTGAGGACATCTGACATGTTCCTCGCTATTTGAAATGTTCATAAATCATGTTTTGTTTCAAATCAACTGATATCAACCAGTTTGTGTGTCTGAGATGCCTTTACTTTTATAATTAAAACAAAGATGAACCTGTGTGTGTTCTACTTACCAGTTGTCGCAGGTGTGTGAGTGTGTGTATAGAGGCCGGTAGGACTGATAACTTGTTATTGCTGACGATGAGCACCCGCAGGAGAGGGAGCTGACATACTGACGGCGGTAGACTTGACAGCTGGTTACGACTACACCACACAGACAGAGAGAGAGAGAGAGAGAGAGAGAGAATTAAATGAATGCAATCTAACACCAGAACAAAACACTGAATGACAGATTTACTATATACAATCCTTCCAATATCTTTGGACACAGAGAGGCTTAAAATTTCACTCAGGGAGACCTGATGTTTTCTTATGCTCACCAAGGCTGCATTTTTTTATTATCAAAAATACAATTAAAAAACAAAAAGTATTATCATGAAATATTACTGCAATTTAAAATAACTGCTCTCAATGTTAGCATGTGATGACAAAGCTGAATTTTAAGCAGCCTTTACTCCAGTCTTTAGTGTCACATGATGCTTCAGAAATAATTCTAATATGATGTTAGTTTTCAAGAAACATTTCTTATTATTAATGTTGAAAACATTGCTGCTCATTATTTTTGTGGTAACCATGATAAATTTTACAGGATTTTTTAATGTATAAGTTCAAAGGTAAAAAATTAAAGGCTTTTTTATGTCACTATTAAGGTGTTTTTAATGTTTACTGTCACTGTTGATCAATTTAATGCATCCTTGCTGAATAAAAGAACTAAATTATTTCCAAAAGAAAAAAAAAAATGTTACTGACCCCAACTGTTAATATATCTTATACTGAGGTGAGTGCCTGAAGTGTTTTGCTCTGGTTCAGGTAAGCTGTACACTGGAGATGGTGATTATACTGAGACTAAACCTTTATCTGGGGTGAGAGTGAGTGTGTGGGTATTCCCTACATTATGGGGACCAAATGTCCCCACAAGTACAGTAATACTAGTAAATTTTGATCTTGTGGGGACATTTTTTTGGTCCCCATGATGAAACAAGCTTATAAATCATACAGAATTATCTTTTTGACAATCTAAAATAGCAGAACATTTTCTGTAATGGGCAGGTTTAGGGGTAGGGGTAGTGTAGGGGGACAGAATATACAGTTTGTACAGTATAAAAACCATTTCGCCTATGGACTGTCCCCATAAAAATGAAAACACAACATGTGTGTGTGTGTGTGTGTGTACCTGAGGTTGAGGTAGGTGAGGGCTTGCAGCTGGCACAGGCTGGGCGTGAGGGATCGCACACAGTTGTGGTACAGGCTGAGCGTCTCCAGAGAGACAAACTGACACACCTCCTCTGGCACCTCACAGAGCCGGTTCTTTGACAGGTCTGAGATAAAGAACCAACAATCACAGTTAGCACAGAATAAATTAATGACCAATCACAGACACTATTACATGATTGACAGCCTCAAGGCACAGAAACACAGCTGTCAACCTCAGAGGACATTATGTAATATACTGTATTAATTTAAAGATAGATTAGATAGATTTGAGTCACAATGAATGGCAATGGTCAGACTATAGATGCCTCCTAAGCAACAGGCACACATCTATTGTCTAGATAGTATATACATTCAAACACTTTGTTTATGGCGTCCATGGTTTTTGTGAGCCGGGGACAGGAAACACATAAACATCATGATGTTTCCCAAAGCGAACAAAGACTTTTTTTTATAGGAATTCGAATATTGTCCAAGTCCATTTTTGACAGCAATTGAGGATGTGAGCGTTTTGTCTGAATATAGCTCAGACTATTCCAATTCTCTTCTATATTTTCATTCCAGACAGAAGTTGCTCTCTCCAGATAAACGCGAAACACACACTCCCTCAGTGGCGCTGGTCATAGGGTCAGGATGTATTTCTGGAGAGGGGAGGATTTTAATTACAGGGCCGAGGAAGCTCAGAACAGGGTGTGTGAATGTGAGTCCATGTCACTAGAGAGACAAACCAGACAGAAGCACCAACCAAAACACAGAGAATAAGTCTAAATGAACGTTAAGGTGCAATCTTTCAACGTACACGCACAGGTACAGTGTAATTTCAGGCCTTTTACATTCAATTCACCATAACCCTCCTGATGATCTTAAACGAAATTAAATTTACTTTCACGCTATGAGAACAATAGCATGTGGAAGTGTGTGTGTGCATTTTTTTTTCTCTTCTTCCCTGCGCCGTCCAATTGTCCAATCTGTTCTCCTTCTCCAGATCTTTTGTTCAGCTGTTTTATTTGGCAAGGAAGCATTTCCCGCCTCTCCATTCCCAGTAGGAAATAAAGATTCCCAGGGGCAGCCCACATTTCCCACAATCCCCTGCACTGCTTTACACTCACACCAGCCTAACATGGTAGAGAATGAGAAAAATACCAGGGTGCCCACATCATGGAGAAAGATAAAATGTACGAGTCTAAATACTGCTGAAACACTTATGAAACTTGTATCAATAATGCTTCCATAATCACTCTATAAGCTCTCAACAATAATAATGAAGCATTTAATAAAACATTTAAATGGTGTATGGGGTTATATATGATATCCCTGATTAATAACAATAAGGAATTTAAAATAACTTGACTGCACATGACCATATATAAAAGTTCATAAAGCTTTTCAGGTTTACTTATACTTAATGTGCACTATTTTTAATAAAAGAAACACAATTATATGATTATATATGAAATATGTAATAATAATAATAATGGGAAGAAATGCTGTACGGAAGCTAATTCCTCAAAAAGTACAAACGTCAATTTGTTTGCTTGAGAGGTTTGACAACTTTAGGCTCCACCAATGGCTACAACACTTTAACTTTAAAGGGGACCGATTATACCCCTTTTCATAAGTTGTAATACAAGTCTCTGGGTGTCCCCAGAATGTGTCTGAAGTTTCAGCTCAAAATACCCCACAGATAATTTATTATAGCTTGACAAATTTGCCCCTATTTGGGTGTGAGCAAAAACACACCATTTTTGTGTGTGTCCCTTTAAACACAAATGAACTGCTTTCCAAAAGAGGGCGGAGCTTTAACAGCTCGCGCTTCGGTTGCTCGGTTGTTACAACAAAAAAGCTGGAGAATCTCACGCAGCCAAAATGAAAATTGTCAGCAACGGTGTTCAAACCAGAGTCAGACACTGATGGAGAGACTCAGGAAGAAGTTACAACTATTAGAATGCAACTGGACGTTTCTGAATGGTTAGTGGATTAATTCATGTAGTTGCTGTGGAGTTGATTCTCTTGTTTTCTTTTGAGTTGATTCAATGCTTTTATTTCTGTTCTAGCCCCGTTTACTTTGTGTTCCTGGAAATAGTCGCCTAGATGCATGACATTCTCCACAGAGGCTCACAAACACCTCCTGCGTGAGGTCTCCAGCTGTGCCCAGCCTTAATGACACGTTCAAATCATTATGGCATGACAAAAGTCCCCAGCTAATAAGCAGGACTGTATTTCAATTATGTCCTGAAGGTCTCACTCTAAATATCTTCTGTGTGTGTGTGTGTGAGATGAAGAGATTTCTTAAGAGTGGCAGTTGGTCTACTGACCCCCTCCTCTCTCTTGCTCTCTGAGGAATCTGAGCGTTCTTCTGCCTGCTAGCGTCTCTTTGGTGTAACTGAAGCTGGTTTTGCATCTGCTGTGTGTGAGAGAGTGTTAATCAACACACACACACACACACACTAATTCACTCCTCTCCACACCCTCCACTCCTCCTTTAGCCCTAGAAGGAGATTACACAGATTAGCCTGCTGGATAACAACAGACTCCCTCGCAGTTCATTTTAGACACAGATTTAAACAACAACAACACAAACAAGGCCTAATTATACTGTAAGCTCCGTGTAACATTTGATAACCACATGACTACTTCAACAGTTGAGGCGTGTTGTTTGAAGGTCTCTGTGAGAGTGCCAAGCTAAGATTTTTCTCTTCGTACCTGCTGCCAGGAGCTCTAGTCATCCCTGAGATTAACTGAAACATGATGCTGTGTTTGTTTCAACACACTGACTAGACCTAATGTGTCAGGCACTGACTCACTTTTTTCTGAATAAAACATGTATTTATGCTTATTATCAGTTTCTGTCCTTTCTTAAAGAAGAAGCGTGTCATTTCTGCACCATTTTCCAAACAGGTTTCCAGAACACTCCAACTCTCTTACACTGGAACCTTGGACAAAGAAATGGACAAAAATGAACAGTATCATGTGCTATCATGCTTATATTTCGCCACAGCATTTACACACAGTGGAAGGTCAACCTACTCTTCAGACATTTATTCATTGTTAGGCAACTTTTCAGGTGAAAACAGGGAATGTCAATAGGAATGTAGGCAATTGTTGACAATTGTTTCACAATTCACATAAAAAGGCGATAAGATTTTCCCACACAGATTTTACAATTGGTTCAAGATGGTCACATGGATTCACCATGTTGAGCAAACAGAAAGCTGCTCGGTTTGAAAGAGACTTCTTTTCCCATTCAACAAAAGTGAATGGTTACAGTCAAGCTCCAAAATAGAACCCTAATGTCCCAAATGGCACCCTGAGCCCTCGCATTTTTCCACTCTTTTGTGACATGATTCCGCTTTGACTGTCGGGTAAAAGTCTCAGTGCGGCTCGGCATAAGTGCCCATCGAGGGTGAATATTGGCCTGAAATCTAAAATGACAAATGTGACACTCTTAAAATCAACAACAATAAAACTATGGAAGTAATCAAAGTATAAATTAATATACAGTTAGGTTGATCATTTACAGATTATGAACACATTTACAGTATTATGGATAATATGAATAAATAGAAGTGAATTTTAAAAAATTATTACACCACACAGTGGAAGTATTGTACTAAAAGAGGTTTCGGGAGGAACTGTTGAAGAGGAAGATGGCCTGTGCGCCACTACATGTTTGCCTACACTATAAAAATATGTGCACTGTATTCCAGGGCTTCTGAAGCCGTATGGTAGCTTTATGTGAGCCAAAGACTGAAATTTAAGTTATTATTCACTGAAAATATTCCCCTCCACAGTAGTGATAAAAACTTAAAATTCACACTTCAAACACATTCAAAATTTCCAACGCATCATGACAGACAAATGACATCAAAACTCAGTTTTCAGAGTTATCCCATGTCTGAAACAATGTTTTGAATTGACCACAAGGACCAATTAAATTTATTGGTATACTTTTAATAAATTTAGACAAATTTAGGCCTTTTCCTCATCATTTGAAAGAATTCAGAAGACATGGAAAATAGAGCCAAAGTTGGATGAACTAGGCTACTTTTTAAAATTTATTTTTGGCATTTTTGCTCTTATTAATAGAACAACATAGAGAGCAGACAGGAAGTGAAGTGAGAAAGAGAGAGTAGAGGAACGGTTTCAGAAATGACAAGAACTCAAACTCTGCTATATATGTTGAAGGCTATCGGCTCTGAACTTTTGTCTGACTTTTTTGTCTTTTTGGAGTACGATAAGTCCCTTTAATTTTCTTTTGTGTGGACAAAAATATCCTGGACATTCTACTTTCCAGAAAGTCATACAAAATTGGAACAACAAGAGGAAGAAGGTGAGTAAATAATCACAATTTTCATTTTTGAGTGTCTTATGGAGGATAACGCACTGAAAAAATGCACACTTCACCTTCAAAAGTTTGCAACAGAGCCACTAGAGAAACAACATTTCATTCTTTCTCTTCCCCTGAAGTAGGAACAATAAACCGTGCCATGACTTGACTTGAGATGGGGGCAGAGCGGGGATAGGAGGGTAAAGCTTGAAAGGGGGCGAGTGAATGAGTAACAGCAGCATGACAATAGCAGTGAAAGCATGAATACCGGCCTGAGCCGAGGGGGTGACGGAACAAAAACACAAGGGCAAGAATGACTCAACACACTCAACAGAGCAAGTGTGTGTGTGTGTGTGTGTGTGTGTGTGGCGCACAAGTGCTACTCAAGCACATCAGTGAATTTACTGTCAAAAAAAAGCTGATTATTTGACCTCACAAGCACTTTAGAGGACTAAGTGCACTGACCGAATCGATCAAAACACCAGTGTGTGCCACGTCCTTTTCATTATTCCTTGCTGCACTATAAAACAGGTTTATTTTCAGACCACAATCTCAAAAGGCTCAAACAAATCAGTGATGGAATCATATACAGTTCAAACACCATAATCCAATAGGACAGGCCTGATTTATACAAGCTCTTAGCAAATGTCATGGTCTAACAGTATTAATTTCAAAACAACAGCATAAAGGACAGTCAGGAGTTTCTTCAGAAAGCCTATTTAGAGCATTAGGAAGTTTCTGATTTGTAAAAAGATTTGAAGTTTTCTAAGGAAAATGTTAGTGGTGTGAGTGGCTTCGAAACCACTTCTATGTAAATGGTTCAATTAATGAGTCTTTTAGAACTTTTGAGGAAATGCCAAATAATGAATCGTAACTATATGAAATCATAGCCTGCATATTTTGTTTAAATTATACGTATGTACACATATACTAATAATATTGGTTCTTGGTTTCATTTAACTTTTATATTTATTATTTTATATTATTTGGGGTAACCAGTCGGTCTCTCTTAACACATTCAATTCAATGAGATTGTTTTGTTTTTTGAACTGGTTCTGAATAAGAAACAGTTTAATTCCCAACCCTAGTGTTGCTCCAAATCTGTGTGGTTTACTTTCCTCTGTGGAACATAAAAGATATTTTTTAATTCAGTGTTTTGTTGTTTTTTCTCATACAATGCAAGTCCATTTGTTCAGTTATCAATATTAATCAAAATGTGTTTTTTGTGTTCAGCAAAAGAAAAATCACACAGGTTTGGAATGACATAATGGTCAGTAAATGATGACAGAATTTTAATTTCTAGATAAACTATCCCTTTAAGTCTTTATAATATTCTGGTCACTAGATCTGGCAATGCAAGTCTATGTCAAGTCACCTTACCTTTATTGATATGGCACTTTCTACATTGCAGATTGTGTCAAAGCAGCTTTACAGTGATAGAGGGAACATAATATTGGCTGTACAGCAGCTCTAGAAGAAAATGGCGCCATTGTCTAGCTTAGTAAGTAAGTTTAGTATTCATTCAGTTGTAAAAAATCATTAGTTATTACTTTAGTTCATTTATCCATACAGCAGCTCTGGAGAAAACAGTGATGTCATCGTCCAGCTCAGTTTGCATACAATGGTGTCAATGCAGGCAGATCAAAAACATTGCTGAATATCAAGTGTCCCCAACTAAGCAAGCCCCAACTATGGGATTTTTTTCAATGCCGATAAATCCAATCCACCAGAAAAACAACAACATATTCCGCTCAACAAGCCACTGGATTCCAGGAGTCATTCATGCCATAAAACAAGAGGAATTATTTATTTGTTATTATGAGTTATTTGTAAAAGTTTAATACTCATTATGGATTTATTCTTATGAGCAACAGCATGAGATATGCTTTAGAAAACTCATGGTTAGGGAGTGTCCAGTCTCTTTTGTGTGAAGTACTGCCAATTACAACAGTAAAACCCCAACTGACAATCACTTCACTTGTGAAGTCTATGGGACGTTGAGTTCTGTGTGCATCCGGTTAAATCGACGGTCAATGGCCCAGCACTTTGGCTACAGTGTTATCTTTGTCTTTAAACATCGATGGAGGCCACAAAAGGTCAAGCCTATGGATTTAACCGTCCAAACATTTAGGGGCCCCTCCAAGTTATCCCACACAATTCCACCAGTGTGGCGAGAGCCTTTTGTGTTCAAATACAAAGACACCTCCATCACCTTCAAATCTAATGATTTTTCGCCTCTCTCACAAAACAAAACAAAAAATCATAATTACAGATCCACATGTTTACTTGCTGTTTAACATCCACCTTCTAAACTGACAAGCAGTAAAATGACCACAAGACAATTCGTCTGTAGCCACACTGGGTTAAATGTCTTACTTTAGAGCTCAATGAGTACATCAATGTGATCAGGTTCTCTGCAATAGCAACATCCAACGCTCGAGTTACCAGCCTGCAAGATCCCATTTAAATTTATATGATCTGTTATGTCAGGTGACGTATGTACTTCACACAACAACAACACAGAGGACATGAAGGAAGCAGCAGCACTGATCATACTTCTGAATGTACTTTTTTAACCTAGAATTAAGAACAAACTATTTTAATTTTTACTGTATGAAAAAGATTTTTCAGTATGGGTGTTGACACACTGTTGAGATGTCCATTTTCAGCACCTTTTTGTAACTAAGTGAAATTAAAAAAAAGTTTCAATTTAAGTACTAAAAAAGTACAAAACTAAAACAAAACCAGTAAAAAAATAAATTAATAAAACTGACAAAAACACAAATACAAAACTTAAAATTAAAATGAAAACTGAAATATAAAAGTTAATTTAAAATATCAATATATGAATATATGAATATGAGATGTGATATGTGAAGAAAACAGGGTAAACATCATTTAACATGTGTGCATTATTTCTTGGCAAGTAATTGTCAAATTCTGCAAAAAGTCTAAAAATGTTTTGTTATTGTGTGTTTTGGGATGTATAAAATGTAGTGAAGTTAGCTTTCGCAAGAATAGTTGACCATTGTAATGTAGTCAGAACTTTCATCACTTTATGGATAAAATAATTTAAACTATTAGGTGCCATTTCGTTGTGGTTCATTTATTAGTTTTGCCAGTGTTATAGGCCTACTCTGATCCTATGAAGATGTCTTTATTTAAGGACTTCATGAAGTAAACTTAAACAGACTATTTACTCTTAGCATATGCTATACCGGCTAAGGAAGCTAGTGTGTGTGTGTGCGTGTGTGTATGTATACCAGCATCTATGCAAACTTTCCAAGCTGGCAGGCAAAGTTGCGGCGGAAAAAAACTTTGTATCAACAGCAAACTCAAAGATCTGTTGCTATACACCATAAACACAACTAACATACAACACAGAGGTTTAATGGGCAGGTTTGAGAAGGTGGAAGCATGTCTCATGGTGTAATCAGATTATGTTGTGTTGTTCTGAGCCCTTGATCTCATTGCTGTGGAGGTGGTTCAGTGGTGACTCAAGACGCTTGAAGTCTCAGCTCTATAGGCCAGGAGCTCGTCTCGGTTACACAGGACTGCAGAAGCGACAGTGCGGTGAAATCCACCTCACACAACCAAGAGGAGGCTAGCGGATGTGTTCCGTTACCATAACAACCAAATCATCATGTGTCAAAACAAACATAATGCAGTCAATTAGCAGTCAAATCAGACTGGCATGTTTTTGTTCATTAAAAAAATGACACATAATGCTGAAAAGTGAATGTTCAATTTAGTAGTAGAATGCATGTTCAGAACGCATATATGTCTATGTATTAAGAACTTGCACATTTTTTATCTCAAATGCAAGTTTTTCTGTTGTTAAACAGCTTTTCTGCCGTGAAGACGTAGTGCTTCACCAAACACTAAACCACTCTGAAAACATGTTCATTTTTTAGTGCAATTTTTTATGCAATCAAAATGCTATAGCTCAAACTTAACATCAGATTTTAACAAACCCATAATCTTTAAGGTGCGGTGACAGAAAATGAAAAAAAAGTTCTCTCAACATGCCCAAAATGAACCGTTGTGAATTGTTGTGTGTGTGTGTGTGTGTGTGTGTGTGTTTGGGGGGGGGGGCATGTTTACTATGAAATTTGTTTATCATTCAATTGTGTTCAAATTGATTAAATCAACAAATCATGAATGTTTCTCCAAGCAACCACCCAAAATACTGCCACACAACCACACAACAGGATAGTAAAATCCACTCTGAACACCTCAGCAAACACACGGCAACTCCCTGGAAAACAAACACCCTCGCATTTTAGAGTTTTGCACGGACAAGCGCAACTTGCACTCAAACTCACCAAAAGAAAAAAAAAAATCAACCAACACTAACCATCAGTGTGATAATCCTCCATGTTCTCTAATCTACTCCAGAGATCTGGTGTGGTCTCGAACACTCACCATGCTCTCAAGTACACACACAGGTTTGTTTTACTATCAAAGTAAGGACATTCCATAGGCGTAATGGTTTTTATACTGTACATTCTCTCCCCCTACACTACCCCTAAACCTACCCATCACAGAAAACATTCTGCATTTTTACATTTTTAATAAAACATTGTTTAGTATGTTTTTAAAAATATTTCAAATATGAGGACTCAAGAAATGTCCTCATAAAACGTTTACGTCGTAATGCCAGTGTAATACCCATGTCATTATACAAATTGTGTCCTCATAAATCATGAAAACAAGCACAAGCACACGCACACACACACACACACACACACTATAATCACCCCGGGAGCTTCTCTAAAGCCTAATGGGAGATGGAGATTCTGCCATCTGGACACGCTTTACGTTACATAACTTATCAGGAGCTGTTGTTCATCAAACAGTTGAATCTCAACCAGTTTTGAACTTTCATATCCTATTGGAGTATAATTATGTGGAAAAGGAGAATAGTGGATTTCAGATGTACATTGCGTTTATTCAATACGGCCATGTGTGGAGAGAGATATCAGATGTTAGCTCAGAATGTGTGCGTTCGAAAGGAGCATGGCATGGTTCAGAGAACATTCAACAAACATTTACACCTGGACAGGTTTTCTCATGTTTCCCAACAGCTGTGTGCTCAGCAACACACAAAAGAAGAAAGCGATATTGATTCATCTAATTTCTGGTACTTTAAAAATAAAAATAATAATTCTCTCTCTCTTTCAATCATTTGCATTTTTTGCTGTATGTAATATCTGTCCTAAATGAATTACAATGTAGCCACAATTTAACTAACCTATCACAGAATCACGTGACCATCACTAGATTTAAATAAAAACATATTTTGGTTGGTTTATAAGCCTTTTAAAATAGCGAGGACCAGTTTGACTGGAGATATTTGGCTCTCACAAGTATAGCCAAAACAAGTACACACACACACACACACACACACACACACACACACCTGCAGGGCTCAATATAAAATATCTTTACAATTTAAAAATTAGTTTACAACCCTTAAAAAACTGGGATAAAGACCATTCGAGACATACAAAACTTCATGCATTCATTTCACAACATACGCAAACCTCACTGCAACTGCGCAAACAAGGCATACAGGTTCATACAATAGCAGAAAGTTCCAGCCATCCCAACACAAGTTATTAAATTTAAAAAAAAGTCACAGTAAAAATAGCTCTGGAATAGGAATAAATCGGAAAAGACTTCCTGTGAGTCTGTAACTCTTTCTGCTGCAGAAAGAGTGAGCATGATAATACAGCATCTGTGTGATTTCAGTCTCAACGAGTGACAGCAAAACATCCTTCCTTCTCGTTTTTCATTATAACTGATATCCGTTAAAAGCAATTACAAGCAAAGGGTTTCTAGCTGTGCTCCTCTCTTGAGATTTGAGACCTTCTGACCATCTGTTGTGCTTTAAAAGTGCGAGTGAAAAGAGAGGAAGAGCGACAAAGAGGGAGGGAGCAGAGCTGAGAGTTTGTTGCTGAGGAGAAGCAGAAGTCTATGAGCCCACATCCGGTGGCTGTGTAGTGGAAATGCAACTGCGAGGGGAAACAGAACAACACTGTGCAACAGGGTGCGTGTTAACTCTCACACAGCTGGTGGTGCAGAACCTCCAGTTCTCACTTATGGAGAATTATGTGCATTTTTCACATGCAATAACACTGCACACTTAAACATGTTAAATGACCATGCACATACGCATGCAACAGCTGGCACATAAAGGAAGCACATACTCTTGCAAAACACAGCTGGCAAACACTCAAAAGATAATGACATAAAACAGAACCAACAAACACACAAACTTGAAATTGTGCCTAGCAGAGCTGAATTCATAATAAATCCTCTCCACCCCTGAATCTGAGAGGCTCATTTGCATAGGCAAAATATGACCTCTTGTTTAATATTCATCAGTAATGTGGAGTCGACCAAATCTTAACATAGCAAGAGATGTCTAAAAACACAAGGGATCGTCTCAAAACCAAGTGAGCTGCCTACCTAGGCAGCATTTTTTAAACATCATACGACCAAAAAGATGTAGCCTAGGTAGGCAGCTCACTAGTTTACTAACTCACTAGTTTGCTAACAACAAATGTGAGAAGATTCTGTTGTATAGTTGAGCCGATTTGTTGCATAACCCGCATGAATAAGACGTACACGTCAACTTTCGCATTAAATGGTCATTGTGTCACTGTGTATAAAGGCAGTCAGTGTCATTTTTACTTCCTGTTTCTCAGTTTAATACATGAATGTGTGGGTGTGGACTGGACCTTTCAAAGAGTTTCAATCTTAAAAAAGAACCTGTTTTAAGATACCCAGATACAATGTAATCTTAAGCATTAAAGCATTTTAGCATTAAAAAGAATTTAGCCAAAAAAAAAACAAAAAAAAGGAAGATACAACACCACCGAACACTTTATCTGGAAAAATGATATGTTCAAACCGCCCATGCAAACCAATCGGGAAAGTTCCCCTTCATATTTTTAAAATGTATTTTGAATGCAACTGTATTTTTATCTTTGATGATCAAGCTGCAAAGTTGTTTGTCTAAAACACTGTAGGAGAAATCATGAATTTCTGTCTAAATTTATTCCGTCAAATCAAATCTCATCTTCCGCAGATCTTTTGCAGATGTTTCTGTCATCATCTACCCACCCTCATGTCTCTCTAAACTACGACTGCCCCCTAATAGTCGACCAAAATTGGTATTAGTCGGTTAGTCGCAGAAAAAAAAAAAAAAACTCCACAGGATGTGGAGAAACCACATGACGGACAGATCGTTAACGGCAGGAAATCCAAACATTCGCCTATCATTCATCATTCATGGACCTCAAATATGGCTTATCACTTGAAACTTAGTAGGGTCTTTACAAGTCCGCTCGCTAAAGTTAATCTAGATAAATGTGCGCCATTATTTGGCACGTATCTAAGTGTTTGTGTGGAAAGTGCGCTTACCGCATGACACGGAGGCGATCTCTTGCATTTAACTTAAAATACTCCTTCACTTTTGGTCATACAGAAAAGAATAATCAACATTCTAAACTGTAAATTTTTAGAATGTTGGATTTGCTTTTATTTCTGTAAACTCACGATAACAACAAAACGTTGTGCTTTTGTTAAATAATGAAAAGCGCTTTCTGCCATCTGAGTATCAAGTGAACTTGATCGAGTCACAAAATGAACCAAAGCTCAGCATATACTCCCCTCACAGACATGAGAAATGTCTAGTTTTAAATGAACTGATTCAAATTTAAAACAAATATTTTCAGATTAGGTAATCCATATGAAACGTGCGTATAGGCGTATCCACAACTGCGTAGATGACGAGTCAGCATTATCATCTCTGTGGCCGAAAACACACAAAACACTCGTTTACCCATAGCTTATTAAAATGTTCAGTCACCTGTTTTTTCACGCCACATTCATAATTATTACGTTTGCCGGTGCGCTGTGGCAGGCTTTATGCTTGCGTTTGAACACTGAGAAGGCTGTGTATTATATATAGGTAATTAAAGGCTCATTACAATGATTTATGGTTTATTAATATAAACTCGCGATTAGTCGACTTTGCTTAAATGAGCGACTAGTCGACTAGAAAAATATTTAGCAGAGGACAACCCTACTCATATGACCCTCAGAGCATAAAAGGAGTTGTTTTTATATAAATAAAAATGTAATGAAATAAAGAAGTCAGTGACTAAACCCTGGACTAAACAAAAGTGGTCATCTGGACTAGTCTTAAATGGTCTAAAATCACTCAATTCATATAAATTATGAAGACAACAGACAATGTCCTGATGAAATTTTAAAAGTATAAAAGTTTTGGTGGAATGGACTTTCAATCAAGTGACAGAAATTGATCAGATTTCATGAAAAAAATATTCACGTTTCAAAAATCAACAAACTTTTCACAGGTTTGGAACGACATGAAAGTAGGGATGCACCGATTATGACTATTCAAGGCCGATTCCAATTGCTATTATTGAAACGGAAAATATCTGTAGCCATTTGAAATGAGGCAACCACTGCATCACGATACATGCATCTAATATGAGCAGATGTTTTTGATTTAAATTAGGATAGATTGTATAATTTCAAGATTTAAAGCAAAAACAGAATGGTCTGACTTTAGCTTTGTGAAATTATGCATAAAGCATACCTGCACAAAACAAAAAACAGCACATGGGCTGAATGACAACGCAAATTCACTGTCTGACAGTAGATGGCGCTTATGGAACAGCAGCGATATTTCCTTGGTTTCCGCTGTACACAAAGCAACTGTGCTTATAAACAGAGAGTAGGCATTATATGAAGGTAGAGGAACAGAAAATGCCATGGAAACTTTTCTGAAGACAGTCAGTTTCATTCAGAGATACATTCATATAAACCCCGACTCCAAATTCAATATTTATATTTTTCTTTCTTCCAATATTTTGAGCATCGCAAACAGTGAGCTTGCTTGTGCCTGGTACAGTATTTGCTCTCCTGGCGTGTCTGTGCTCTCCTCTCGTCTTTGCATCCATATTCACCGTCTCAGGCCAGTGTTAATGTCCTGTTTACAGACTAAGTAATATTTCCACACAAATGACATTTTGGGAAGTTATTTCAATGCAGTTTGTCCAGAACAGAGATCATTCAAAATAAAACAAACCAGTCAACCGGTGCATCTCTACATAAAGGTGATGAAAGAATTTTTATTTTTATTTTGGGGTGAACTATCCCTTTAAATTTGGACAGATTCTGACTGGATGTCAATGTTTTTTTTCCAATTTCTGATTCCAATGATATCATTCTGTGGTTTGGACTTCGCTACTCTCATAGAATTGCAATAATTATTAAAACTTTATAGTTATAGTTCTTCACAGCTTCAAAGAGCATTCATTTATTTGGTCATGTCTTACCTTGAGTAGTGAGCCATGACGCCAATGAACATGAATCATTTTCACAATAAGCATTTACCTATAAAACTCAAAAACAATATTATTTTTTACAAAAGAATGTCTAGATCTAGAAGTTTTTAATGAATGCTGGCCACTATTAGGGAGTTACTGAACAAATATACTACAATTACTGAACAAACAGGTAACTGAATCAAAAGGCAAAACTACAGCACAAGAGTTAAATGCAACTCTGAATGTATGCCAAAAAACTAGACCATTATTAGGCCAATATCCAGACAGTCCAGACGTTCACTACCACAGACAGCCATGCCTACAGGGCAGGCTATTAGCCGACAGGAAACATTACTGATGGGGGATAACAGATCAATGGAAATAAGCCATGAGGAGAGTGTCTTGTAGAGTGTAATCTGGGTCATCTCTAGAAAACCTTCTGAAAATCATCCAAACGACCCCGAATTCAAGACCTTCTACGATGACCAGGATGAAAGGGAATCTTCACCCGACCAAGAAAATAAAGATAAAGAGCAAGTGGGAGGGAGAAGCCTGCCTCAGACAATGGAGGAGGGGTTTTGCCGAATGGGACTCCAGTTGGGGGGAAAGAGGAGGGTCCCTATTTCGGGAATATCACGACAATGGGAGCAGCCCACGAGCCTATTTTATCAAAAAAAAAAAAAAAAAAAGGCCTCTCTCCCTCCCCTCTTTCTCTCAGCTGCTGTGAGGCTTAGTTGTGGTATGGAGAGTGTGCCTCTGAATGAGACACTGTGTTACAGGCTACACAACGTTCATGCCCCAGGCATGCTCACAAGTGTGTGGAAGCCGGATGGAAACAAATATTTTCATCTATAACGCACCCACAAAAACACATTCACTGTGATTTCATCCGGAGGATCCTCTTGGTGCCCATATTCAGAGAGCATTCTCCTCACAGAGCTGCTTCTACGGTGGTCCTTTTGTTTTCATAAACTCTTATCTTAAGCGTTCTCTACATCCATCTTTCAGCACCTCTCTTAAATAACTGAATGTATTTCATTTCTCTGGGACAGTGAAAAGAAACGCAGTCTGGGACGTCATCTCACCCACAGTCTAGCTTGTGGTGAAGTCAACAGTGGCTGTATTATTACTCAGGTCCTGGAGTGATAGATTTTAGACCCAGCCTTTTGCAATGTTTTTAAATGATTTTAAGTGATGTGACATGCGGCCAAGTAACCCAAACTCGGATACTCAGTGACTATCCCAACACCGTGAACACACACACCCAGAGAGCAGTGGCCGGCCATTTTTGCTGCTGAGCCTGGGGAGTGATTGGGGGTTCGGTGGTTGCTCAAGGGCACCTCAATTGTGGGTACTGAGAGCGGAAGAGAGTACATTTACTCGCCCCACCGTCACCTACACAGTATTGAGACTTGAATCCGAAACCTTCAGGTTACAAGTCCGACTCTGTTCCGTTAGGCCACAACTTAGGCCTCAATGTTTTCAGGTGACTCCGACAATTGAGATTTCAGATGATGCAACTTTGGTTTGACAAACAAAAACTCTCAAATATCATCCTAATATTGCAATTTTATCCGTATCACATAATCACTATTCACTATAAAAATAAACTTGAAATCGTGTAGAGTGAGTGGGTCTGTTTTTAAGGCGGATCGATGAGACTGGGATTTGTTTTCCATCACCGAACTGAACCTCCAGCAAGACTGAACCCCTGACCTTCCTGAGAGGAAGTTAGTCTTTGGAGAGCGATCTTCAGGAGAGAAAGTGTGTGTAGACTGAGGCGAGTTTAAGAACAAACCAAGGCCCAACAATCCATGCTTCAAAGGGTCTCTTTGCAAAAGAGACACTATCATCTTCCTCCTACCTTCAAGCGCACTTAAAATACACACTGCAACTGCAACCAGTAATATGTGAGCAACACCTAGTAATTATTCTCCACCTTGACAGTAGGTGTGTTTAGAGAACATGATTATTATGGCATGATTTTTTTATTTTAGCACTGAGACTATGCTTAGATTTTTAGCATTTACAGTGTGGCATTTTTGGGCCCTGTTCTCTTAAACCAGGGGTTTAGGTCCTGCAAAGTTTAGCTCCAACCCCAATTAAACACACCTGAACCTGAACAGCTAATCAATGTCTTACTATAAGAAACGTGCACACTAGAAACTTCCAGGAAGGTTTATTGAGACAAGTTGGACCTGCAGGACAGTGGCCCTCCAGAACAGAGTTCGGACACCCCTGTCTTAAACTGTTCCACATCCATGGACTGATCCCAAACTGTGGCTTGGATTTCGGAGAGTCAGACGCACAGTGCGGTTTCCAAGGCAACGTACTTATCTATGCAAAAAATTGATGTGAAAAAACCTCCACAGAAAAATGAAATGAAACCCAAAACAAGGTTTTGACATAGATTACATTAGTAGTATCAATACAAGTCAATATTCTGAAAAAGACTCAAGATTATGAGGTAAAAACTATGTTAATTGACCACTAATCTGAATGTAATCCTCTAAATTACCATTCTGCACGTCATTTTCTGATTGAAGTACATTTTTAAGTCTTTATTCTGGGAAAGTATTCGATTATTCCTGTGTTCATGTCATCAGCACATTCAAAATGAACTAAGATGCGTGCATTCACTTGGTACTGGAGAGGCTTGTTCTTGCCATTTACTATGCTGCATTTAATTTAATGAACTGTAACAATTCTCATCCAACCCCTTAACAATGGCATACCACAGCACAATGGATTACTAAATGCAGGCCTTCTCATTTCTCCAGCTACTGAAGAAACGACCCACTGAATGACCTCGGTTCGCTCTACACACAAATCTGATTAATACATAAACTGGACGTGGTTATGCCAATCTTAACAAATGTGTTTAAACGATAATAACATAATCAGTGCACAAATATTCACTTGCATAGAAATTCACACTGTTTCTCAAAACTAAAAAGCTGTAAATGCATTTGAGTGAATTTTAGAGTCTATTTCTAACTTGTCAATTCCACCAGCCACACAAAGTTACAAAGAACTGAAATCTCAGTAAGAGGAATGAAATGCACACATGCAGCAGACATTATCTGTGCTAAATAATAAATGCTCCATAAGACTTGAGAGCATGTGCGTGTGGGGGTTTGTGTGGCTCACATACAAACTGCTGTATACCCACTTTCTATGAAAGAGGAGCAGATGGTCATATTAGTGCTGCTGGCAAGATGGATCTCAACAAGCTCCCCATCATTGAGAGAGCACTCAAATGAACTGACAATAACATTTTGCATCACTATACTGCGATCAAATGTGAAGTTTCACAGCGAGTCTGTGGTAAGATGGCTCAGCCTCAAACAACAGGAAGAGAAGCACAACGCAGATGTCTTCGATTTCAAAAGCACACACATCAGTCTCAAACTTAACAACCTGACTTTAAGAACACAATAAGCTGAGGTATGGCCGGTGATGCAGTTATTTAGAAACGAAAGCGAGAACTGAAATGAACTTATCAGATGATCGGCTTCCTACTTAGATCATTAAAGTGAAAGATCCGCTTTTTCTGGGTCGGGCGTGATGGTGGTGGTGCTCGTGCACCCCTAGAGAAGGGGCGCAGGTGAAGAAGACACTCAAACAAAGGACATTAAACATTCCCTCCCCCTTCACTGATCCTTCTGACCGCTTATTAAAGTCTTACCTGCGTGTGTAATGTCGGACAGGTCATAGTTCTTGGCGGTGCGGGGGAACTCTTTTAGTTTACGGTTGGACAGGATGAGCGCTCCGCTGGACGCAGCTTCTTCCAGCGCTTTCTCCACGCTCCTGCTGGCCGCTACGGTCGCCGGCAGCTGGGCTCCATCCCCAGCAGCCATCAAACACTAAATATGACCCAAATCTTACTCGTTACATCGACAATCACCCTTAATCACAATCTCCTAAATCGCCATCTCTTCCAAGGCAGGTCTGATAACGTTTCACAGCGGAAAAGTAAGTTTTTGTACTCCAAAAGTGATGTAAAATCCAGTGATTGAGTAAAGTTGCTCGCTGAGTTGACAGTCCGTTTGCTGAGGGAGCTGCCTGAGAACATGAGGGGCGGGGCTTACGGATTGAGTAAGTCTTGATTGACAGGACGGACACACCCAGTACGGAGGAGCTCGGGAAATGAACACAAAAGCGCTGCTCTCATCGGAAGGGGGAAATGATGATGTTTTTTTTTCTTTAGTAGTTCGGAAATTTTGTAATACTAGTTGTAAAAGCTTCAAATGCTAAATCTGAAGAAATGTTTGCATACAGATAGCATTTATAATGGTAGCGTAAGCTTTTAATGGATATCACAAAGCATTTCCCTGTTTCCAGATGCATTTAAATGACGTGCACTTATAGAGGGAATGAAAGACATAAATATTGCATTAGTTCACCTTTACTTTGTTTTATGGGTGTGCAGGGTTGGGGAGTAATGAAATACAAGTAACTTAGTTACGTATTTAAAATACAAAATTTGAGTAACTGTATTTCATTACAGTTACATTTTAAATTGGTGGTAATCGGATTACAGTTACATCTGAAAAGTATTTTAGATTACCAAAGTGATTACTTTGAATTTTAATGTCATTTAAACAGTAATTGGTGATTCTCAGACTCTGAAAAAGCGGAGTTAAGTTTCATGTTTTCGACTGTTTTCATGTTTTGTGATAGTCATTTTATAATTGTAAAAATAAGGTCTTTTTCTCACAATTTGTTTTTCCACTCACAATTGTAAGTTAGCATTTCACAATTCTGACTTATTTTTTCAGAATTGCAAGATTTAAACTCACAATTGCAAGTTATAAAGTCAGATTTGGGAGATATGAACTTGCAATACTGAATTTTTTTCTTGCAATTGTGAATTTAGTATGTGAGTTAAATGTCATAATTCTGACTTTTCTCAATATTGTGAGTTTATATCTCATATTTTTGACTTTTCTCAATATTGCGATTTTATATCTCATAATTCGGACTTTTCTCAATATTGTGAGTTTATCATAATTTTGACTTTTCTCAATATTGCGAGTTTATATCTCATAATTCTGACTTTATAACTCACAATTGCAACTTTATATCACACAATTCTGAGGGAAAAAGTCAGAATTGTGAGATAAAAACTTGCAATTACCTTTTTTGTGTTTGTTCGACACTTATTAGTAATCCAAAGTGTTCTAAAGTATTTAGATTAAGTTTCTAAACTTGAGTAATGTAACGAAATACGTTGCAAATTACTTTTTAAAGCGTGTATTTTGTAATCTGTAGTGAAATACATTTTAAAAGTAACCTACCCAGCCCTGTGGGTGTGACATCAAACCCGTTGTCTGGTCAAAGCTAAGCATAAAAAATGGATTGGGCTCCAAAATTAGGGAAATAAAGTGATTAAAACGTATTATAAAAATATTTTAAAAACACTTGAGATGAAACTATTTTGGTGTGTGCATTTTTCAACTGAAATATTTTAAAATACACTTTCATTAAAATCTACTAGCCTATATATAAAGGCCATTTGCAATTCAGTTAAAATATTCAGCAATAGTCAGTTTTAATGGAACCACATAACAAAAAAAATCACCTGACACATAAAAGTTGTTGAAGGTACACTTATAAATTGTAATTGGCAGGGATTTTTTGTTTTTGTCTTCTTGACATATTATAAATGTGCAAATATAGGCCACTATTTGTTTTATTCTGTCATATAGGGGCACATTTGAGCGTATAATACACACAAAGCTTTCACAGAGTTGTTGCTTACCCATGCATGCCTAATGTCTATCTGCTTTTTTTGTTTAGTGTTTGTGAGTTCAGTGTTTTAGGTCTGCTAGGGGCACAAAGTGGGTCACAAAATTGTCCACTGTGTCATTACTCTCCATGGAACAAAACAGAGGAAGAGAGGGATTGAGTGAGCCCAGAGGAAGAGAGGGGATGAGAGATCGTGAGAAAGCGTGAGGTCATAATTTGTGTGAAGGCCTACCAGGTTCTGTGTTGAAACATGACTTAGAGGAATATATTACAGAATTAATAGTTTATGAATTAAGAATTTAATCATTCACTGTATGTATATGTAATTATTGTGGGACACTTGTATTGTTGCCACTGAATATATGGCAATATAATAAATATAATAAATAAATATGAATATATAAATATAATAAGTTAGAGCTTGTTAGAGCTCTATATTATATATGTATACACACACACACACATATATATACACATATATATATATATATATATATATATATATATATATATATATATAATTATTATTATTATTATTTATTTATTTCATTTGGCCGCATAATAAAATATTTTGACACCCTCCATTATATGCTATACTTAAAATAGTAAATAATTCAGAAGAAGAGATTCTTTGAAATTATTGTTTTCCATCCAGAGTTCCCTTTCTAGTGTTTACAGTACTCATATAATGGTATCAGGCTGGAAGTCCAGGACCCAAAAAAGTCAAGTAGGGCTAAATGTATTGCCTGGACACATACAGGCCTCTGGTGTCTTTCTTTAGAGCTGCAGAACAGCGTCCCCTGTCGTACAAAATCATGTTAACAGCCCAAAACAAGACTTTTGTGTGTGACTCGAAAAAAATACTATGTATATTTTAACAATATTAATATAATTGTTGTATTTATTTATTTATTTATTATCATTGTTAGATCGAAACATATCTGTAATGTTTCCTCTTATTTTCTTCTCTTTTCTAAATGTGCAAAATACATTTTTAGTCATTTTTTGTTTTCATTTATTTTAAAATTGTTATTTATCTGTTTATGGTTATTTTTAAATCTGTGTGATGTAAAGCACTTCAAATTACCATTGTGTGTTAAATGTGCTATAAATGAAAATAAGGTCTGGCAACATATCCTGTTGTTTACCAATGAAGTATCACACACATCCAGGTACACCTTTAAGAAACCTCTTGGCTTTCACATTCACGGAGCACAGGTGTTTTCCAATGGGAAAAGGTTAGTTTTGTGCTGTGCGCCTTTAAGCAGCAGCGCTTCTCTGATTGGTTGGATGTGGTCACATGAGCACTTCCTCCTCCAAAGGGGCAGTGCTTAGTACAGTAGCTGTTGAGGTTACGGTAGAAGGTAAGACATAAATGTTATTTCAGCACTATTCAAACTAATGATATGAACGTGAGTCGTTGTGCACTCTTAAAACATTTTCTTTACTGTTTATGAGAGGTTAAATGACATTGACGTTAGCTAGCGTGCTAGAACTGTAATAAATGGCCGGTGGTGCTTATGTTTGTTTTGATATTGAGCTCATAGATATGTATAAAGTTGCACAAACATATAGATAACTAACAAGGAATAAAAAACTCTCTCTACTTATATTTTCCACGTTATTCTTTCAACCAAGTAATATACATCTCCTCCTAAAACACTTAATGTGTTTGATCTGTTTTGTGTTGTAACTGACATTGAACTTTGTATTGAGTTGGCCTGATAACTAGATCACAGGTATTAACTTCACAGATTCAAATCCTGCACATGATAGTACATAGAGTTTTTAAAATAAACTATTATAAAGTCTGAGCTAAAGTCTGTGGCAAATAATGTGCGATGTGATTATTCAGTTCCAGGTATCTAGAAAGTGTATTATAAGAAGAAAATGTGCTGACATATTGACTGTATGAGTTAACTTGAAAACCCTGGAGGTCATTAATGTACATGAGGGACAATTACTAAACATACTGCAGTAGCAAAGGCAAACGTTTTCTTTATTTCAGAAAATCCTCATCTTAAAAAATGTCATGTTTTTCTTTTTGATCCCGAATATTTTCAAGTGCCTTAGTTTTAGGACATGAGTGTGCCAGCCATTATAGACGCTAAATACGTTTTGGAAGAGAAAATGGATGAGGGCATCCCAGACCTTCCCAATGGTCCACTCGACATCTACAGGAAGAAAGCATCCTTCAGCTGGAAGGATATGATGCGGTTTCTGGAGGGTGATGAAATCATTGCATTCAAGGTAACATGGTTATGTTTTGCTCATCCTATTATTTTCTCTTTTTTTGTCTGAGAAAAGTACACATTTAGTGATTAAGATTGCTGTTGTGCATAACATTGTTACCATATAATTATTAAAGTCCTGATTTTTTGTAACATTTTAAAGATTGTATGTATTTTCCCTCATCAATTATACACAATATATAGTTAGTAGCTGTCACCTTTATAAATGAAAAGTAAAAGTTCATCACATACATCTGTTCTAACAGTCCCATGGATTTAGTGTGCTTAGTCCATTTAGTCCAAATCAGAAAAAAAAACTTCGGCTTGAGCTGAATTTTTTAAATGAATGATTCCTCGTTTTGACAAGTTTTCACTTTCGAGGCCACTTTCGAAACACTGCTTCATGAAGCATTGAAAAATTATAAATATTTAGTTTTCAAGTTTCTCGGATTCAAGCTGATTCAAACAATTCGGAGCTTGTTTTAAACACACAAGGTCACATGCATGATTTCAGAAACGAGGCTTTGTCATTCTGTTCCAAAGCTTGGTTTCAAAGCATTCCAAAATTCTGATGCACTATATCAACAAAAGTATTGGGACACCTGACCATTACACCAACAGGGACTGTAATGACATCACATTCTAAATACATACACAGTAACACGGAGTTGCTTCCCCGTTTGCAGCTATTAACAGCTTCCACTCTTCTGGGAAGGCTTTTCACTAGATTTTGGAGTGTTTCTGTGGGAATTTTTGCTCATTCATCCAGTAGAGCATTTGTGAGGTCAAGGCACTGATGTTGGATGAAACGGCATGACTTGCAGTCTCCGTTCACCCCGAAAGTGTTTGATGGAGTTGAGATCAGGGCCAGTCAAGTTTATCATCCAACCATGTCTTTATGGACCTTGCTTTATCCACAGGGGCACTGTCATGCTGGAATACAAAAGAACACATTTCCACTGCTCCAGAGTGTAGTGACGGCGTGCTTTACACCAATCCATCCTACGCTTGGTATTGTACTTGGTGATGTGAGGCATGTGTGGAGCTGCTCAACCATGGAAACTTATTCCATGAAGCTCCCGCCGCACAGTTTTTGTGCTGATGAGTGGGTGTTTGGAACTCTTCAGCTATGGAATCAGCTGAGCATTGGTGACTTTTACGCACCTTTCGTCTCAGCACTCTGTGAACTCTCTCTGTGACTTTACGTGGTCTTCTGCTTCATGACTGAGTTTCTGCTGTTCCTAAACGCCTCCACTTTCCGAAAATACCACATACATTTGACCGTTGAATATCTTGCAGGAATGAAATTTCACAAACTGACTAAATTCACTGAGCTCTTTAGAAAGACAAATGTTTGTGAATGTAGAATGCATGGCTAGGTGTTTGATTTTATGCACTTGTGGCAATGGATATGATTGAAACATCTGACTTCAAGAATTAAGAGGTGTGTCGCAATACTTTAGTCCATATAGTGTAGTTCGCCACTAGGTGCCGTTGACCTAGTGAACCCATGAACAAATCTCTAAGGGTTCTTTTGGGTCAGTTTTATAATGTGAGTTCATTTTTAATTAATTTAATTAATTAATTTTGTAATTGGTTTGTAAAAGGTTTAATAATTCATGTTTGGACCGAGCTTTTTTCGCATTTTCATGCGGTTATCATACTGTTTTTACAAGCAGGTGCTGCCAACCTGTGGCATTTCGAGCGCTTCATTTTATGAAGCAGTTGTTTTAGCTGATTCAGTGTTTCAAAGAGCTTAATTTCTCCCATCACTAGTCCACAGTCATTGATATAGATTTCTTCTCAGCTGTCTTTCTGTTTCTCTCTGAGCAGCAACACGTGTTCAGAACACTGGAGAGTGACCCACTCTTTGCCCGGCAGCCTGGTGAGGACATCTCAGTGGAGCAGAAGCGAGAACTCACCTTCCGCCGCTGTAAACAGTTATTTAAGTATGACTTTTTAACACGTGAGGATATCATGCAAAACCCCTGGAAGATGACAATCCTCAATGACTGCCTGGGAATGTATGACTGGTCTTTGGGAGCCAAGTACTTCCTTAACAGAGGGGTGAGCACATTTTACTAAATGCCCTTCAGAGACCCCCCCAAAATATATCAGTAGCTTAAAGTAGGCATGTAGTGCTTGTTTTGTGTGTTTATTAATATTTGTGAAGATTATTTCTAAAAACTAAAATGTCTTTGTTTTCAACCTTACTAGATGTTTGGAGCCACAGTGGCAAACACGGGATCTCAGAGGCACCTGAAGTTTGTGCAAGACATTGAGCAAATGATGGTAAAAGATCTCTGTTTTTATGAAATGCAAAAAAATAGCTTCTCAATTTCAGTGTAATGAATAAATGTTGATTGCATTCATAGCAAATATGGTTGGCTTAGCATTTTTTAAGATGGGCACTACTTTATAAAACTCCCTACTCAAGGGAAAATACAGTTTTAATATTTGCTTTTAAAGACTACAATAAGATTATTATTTGCTTTTATAGATTTTGACATTAATCATGGAAAGCCACTGACAGCAATTTAACATTGTCTCTGTCTGTTTAGACATTTGGATGCTTTTCATTGACAGAGCTGAGCCATGGCAGCAACACAAGAGCCCTGAGGACAACAGCCAGATATGACCCCAGCACTCAGGTACTCTATACCAGATGTGAACAGTCCTCTACCTGTAACTGTATAGATATAGCAGAAGTCTGAACACATTGCGTTCATTTAGCATATCACTGAAAAGCAGTTCTAAGCAGTTATGTGCTTATTTAGCAGTTATATGCTTATGACATTTTTTTTTTAAATGAGATCATACAAAAATGTCCTTTCAAGTCACAACGGGACATTGACTGTTGATTTATTAATCTTGGTAAATGTTAATTTAACAATAATAATAATAAGTAATAAATATTATAATTAAAAAAAGTTAGCATTGGCATAATAATTAATATTATTATTAATAGCATTTATGAATAATAAATGTTGTTTATTGTTGATTCATAATAGCTGAAGTAATAGTGACCATATTAAAAATTTCATTAATGCTCAATTCACCTTTCTTTCATTATTCTTTTACCTGTTTTTTTTTTCTTCTGTTTATTATGCCTGATGGTCCTACCGTAGCTAATTTATGTTGTTTTAAAATCCGCAGGAGTTTGTGATAAACTCTCCAGATTTTGAAGCAGCAAAGTTCTGGGTGGGGAACTTGGGAAAGACGGCCACTCATTCAGTCGTATTTGCACAGCTCTACACCCCTGACGGGCAATGTCACGGCCTTCACTCTTTTGTAGTCCAAGTATGTGTGAAAATATATTTTCAGTTAATTTTCTTGTCTTCTTAGATCAGTTGTGACTAAAGCGGGTTTAATAAAATTTAATTTATAGGTCAGGGACCCAAAGACCTTGCTGGCAATGCCGGGAGTGATGGTTGGAGATATGGGAAAGAAACTGGGTCAGAATGGTCTGGATAATGGGTGAGTTTAATGCTGGACTGTGGATGTTGTGATTACAGTATTTGGTCATTAGATGGCAGTAAAAGAACACCCTAAATGGATATTTCCATCTGACTCCATCTCCATAATATATCCTTCTGACCATATAAATGGAAAACGTATTTATTGTTGTAGTTTTCAGTGTAATCATTTAACTAAAACATTTATTTTGATGTGTGTGTAATAAATCAAAGATTTTGTTTTTGTCAGTTTTGCGGTGTTTCACAATGTGAGGATACCTCGGGAAAACTTGCTAAACAAAACAGGAGATGTTACACCTGATGGGCGCTACGTTTCACCTTTTAAAGTAAGCAATATTATATGATTGCCTAATACTAGTTACATAAACTTCCTGGATGTATTGCAGTTACACTGTAAAAAACATTATCTGTATTATCTATTTTCAAATAAGACTAAATGCATGAACATTAGTGATAGCATTTGAACTGCATTTATTAATTGCTCATATTAATATTCTACATTTATTAATATATTTTCCACATTAATTTAATAAAATTAACTAATGATGATGACTAGTATGTATTAATTTCACATTAGCCTAGATTAATAAATGCTTTAAAAATTATGGTAACACTTTACAAAACAGCAGTTAACTACATTAGTTAATTTGAACTAATAATTAACAATACTCATAACTAATAACTAAAAAATCTCAACATTTACTAATACATTTTTAGAATCGAAAGTTGTCTGTTAAGATTAGTTCATGCACTGTGAACTAAAATGAACATTAACATTAACAAAAGTTAATTAACAAAAGTCCTTGTTCGATTGTCAGTTAACTAAAATTAAAGACAAGGTATGGAATTATTTTCATAAATGCTTTTTGTTGTTCTGTTTGAAACTCTCTTCACATCCTGATAGCAATCAATGATAGAAGGGTGTAAATATTTTCAAAAATTATATCGTCTGTGGAAGTCTCAGGAGCAAAAAATATTTGTCGTAACTGTAATTTAGAGACCGCGACCCATGATGTCCTACTCTGAGCTGTTCACTCAGAATTATGCGTTTCTATGTCAGCACTGTCAATGCTGAAATGAATCTGCAGCTATCATGTGGTACAAATAAGAGCTCTGTATATTGTCTACGTTCATTATTGTTGTAATGTTATGTTTTTTTTAGACATGAGGTAATTTAACGGCGTCTGTTATGATGCTTTGCTGAATCTGCTCTGGGGTGTGTTTCCCAAAGCCAACTATGGTCTCAGGTTCCCTTGTTACCAACACAGTTCACCAGAACTTGCTTCCGTAGTTGGCTAACAATGCTTTTGGGAATCACACCCCTGGCTGTGCCAGACCTGCGAATGTGTTTCGAAGGAGGCATGGCTTTGTAGTGCACTCTGAAGGGAGGTTTGGTTCTAATGCTTTTAAAGCTAGCTGCTCCGAAATTGCCAACCATACTTTTAACAATTGAGACCTTATTGTGAAGAGTTACCAAAATTATTGTTTATTGTTGGTTATCTAATGTATAGATATCTAATGCATTAGCTAATGTTAATGTGTAGAACTTAATTGTAAATTGTTACCAATTAATCTTTAACACACCTTTTTTTTCAAATATAGGTTATGTGCAAAGCAACAGTGTGTTATTGATTTTATTAATGAACATAGGAACTAATAGAGCCATTTTAGTGTGTATCCATGCAGAGTAGACATCTTGCTGGTCATATAAACTTTTTGGTCGCTCTGCAGTAACTCAGTGGCGCAGTGGCTGTTATTCCAGCTGCTGTGCTGTGCTATGCTATGCAAGATGTACGAGAAGGAATCCCTGTGCTTTCATTTCAAACAAACAGGGAGTTTTTAATCACAGGAAAAGCTAGGCTGTCAGCCAATATTACTGACAGAAAGACATAAAGGGGTTTTCTGAAAACAAACAGAGGCGAGAGGTTGAGGATGGATGAATGAGATATCGTTTGACCTTCTTTTTCCTCACATTCTTTGTCTCTTTTTTTTTTTTTATATATATTTTGGTCTTTTCATCTCTCCTATGTGTTTTCCATTTCTTCATCATGTGTCTTTCCATCCTGTTTATTTCTAACCGCACACCTTCACAGGACCCCAATAAGCGGTTTGGGGCGTCTTTAGGAGCTCTGTCAGGAGGCAGGGTGAGCATTACGAGGATGGCACTGGTCAATCTGAAGCTGGCGATGACTGTGGCTGTGCGATTCTCCGCCACACGCAGACAGTTTGGGCCCAAAGAGAACGAGGAGATTCCAGTGCTGGAATATCAGCTACAGGTACAAAATACTGAGAAACATTTCAAGACAGAAGAAAAGTGTTCTTCATTTCATCATTAAAGAATCTGGATAAGTGATCATTATTTTCATTATAATAATATTTAATTAAATAAATGCTTTAAAAAAAATATATATATTTTTTATTAAAAAATAATTTAAAATGTATAGAATAATTAAAAATCAAATGTGAGCATATTTTTTTAGAATTTTTTTCATCTACAAAAATAATGGTAGCACCTTGTTTTACATTACTGATCTTTATGTATGTACTTAATGTAATGACTAGGTACTAATCCTGAATCTAACCCTAATCCCAACCTCAACACATAGTAAATACTTTAAATAACTTGCTATTTTCTTGTTTCACCGTAAGTACATGTATTGTAAATAATGTGCATGTAAATAAAATAACTTTAAAATATTAAAATAATTATATGTATTTTTTTACATTTAAAAATGAACTTTATTAATGAAATATATATATATATATATATATATATATATATATAAAACTGACAATAAAGTTTCATTAGTTAACTACTTCAGTTAACATGAATTAAGAATGAACAATACATCTGCGGCATTGATTATTTCATTCAATGTTTAATAAAACTTTAATAAAAATTATTAAAATCTTGTTAACATTAGTTAATGCACTGTGAACTAACATGAACAAAAAATGAATGACTGTATTATTATTAACTAACAATAACAAAGATTGCTCCATGTATTGCTCATTGTTAGTTCATGTTAGTTAATACATCAAGTACTGTTGACAAATAAGACTATGTAAGACTATTATGTTACCATAATATATATATCTGTTTATCAAATATTAAATATTTAAATATAATATATGATCAAAAATCATACTTTGTAAATGCACTAAATGACCAAAAGTGTAACTGGCATATCGGCAATATTTAAAAATGCACTAAACCTTTAATAGGCCTTTGTAAGGCTATGACCACCTGTAATATTTTTGGAGAGTATTTGCTTACACTTCTCAGTGTTCTTTTTCTCAGTATCACTGAAGGTTACATTTTACTCATTCTTAGTTCATGGATCAAACTTGCTGCTTTTGAGCTATTGGTTTTTGACCCATCCTGTTCATGTGCTCCATCCTCTTTTGCAGCAATGGCGTCTGATCCCGTTTCTGGCTGCTGTGTACGCACTGGAGCACTTCACTAGATCCTTCTCCATGAACTTTGTCGAATTTCAAATTGGACTCTTAATGAAGGACAAAAGCGACAGACAGGTACAGAATAAATCATATGCTTTTAAATATGCTAAAAATTTGCTTCTTTTTATATGAAAGCATCTTGATCACTTAATTCAGAAAGTCAAAATCTTCTAGTATTTGATCAGTAGTGTGTGTCACTCCTCAGGCTGAACTGGGCAGAGAGATCCATGCCATGTCTTGCGCTAGCAAGCCCCTGGGATCCTGGACAGCCCAGCGTGGCATTCAGGAATGTCGAGAGGCTTGTGGAGGACACGGCTTCCTTGCCAGTAAGGAATCTATAGAATATTCATAAACTTAATGTTTAATAGAAGCATAAACTATGGTGGCCCAGTAGTGCACACACACAAAGAAAATTAAAAAAACAAATATATAAGTTAACAGCACAGCAGAATCAAGCCACAACAGAAAAGCCAAAAGAATGCAAACAAGTCATAACACAACAGAAACAAGTTATAACACAACGGATTCCCCACAACACAACAGAATTAAGACAAACATAATTGAAATGCTCCCGCTCCTTTCTCAGGGTGTGTAGAGAGTGCGTTAATGCTAAGGACCTTACATTAGAAGTAATGGTCTAACAAAATCCATATTTGGACATTTTCTTTACTTTATACCCATTATTGTCGTTTATATAGCTATGCGAATTTAAAGTGTCATTTAAAAAGCCTGGTAAAGTACAAGTGTGTGTGTGTGTGTGTGTGTGTGTGTGTATACATATATATATATAACACCAAATATCAAAAGAAGTTCTAGTTCAGCTCCTATTTATCTGTTAATCTGTTTGTCTTTGCGTGTAAAGTGAACCGGCTGGGAGACATGCGGGACGACAATGACCCAAACTGCACTTACGAGGGAGACAACAACGTCCTCCTTCAGCAGACCAGCAACTACTTGCTCAGCTGGCTCCAGCACAAACAGGAAGGTCTCTACACATTAGACGTTTTTCTTTAACATGTAAAGTCCATCAGGCTTATCAACAATTTCTCAATATTAAGAAGTAATGAGAGTTGTATGGTGTTTGTTATCTATGATTTCCATTTTTGTTGTTGTTGTTGTTTGGTGTTTTTTGGGTAGAGTTTTTCAGAATATTAAGAATGCTTTTTGCAACTGATGTAGATTTTAATTTTTTGTATTTTTTAGATGCTTTATTATCCACAAAAAGCACGTACAAACTTCCATATTACATCAGAATAACATATCACATGCTTCACAATACAATAGAAGTTAGATTTGAAATGTCTTTTTTTTTCTGTTTCTCTTCCTCGTTCAAGGTAAAGGAAGGATTGAATCTCCTCTTGAGACTGTGAACTTTTTAGAGGACATGAGCAGCATTCTGCAGAGCAAGTTCACAGTTGGCTCAGTGGAAGAGTGCATGAACTCAGCCGGTACGCAACATTAACGCTACATTCTCCATGACAGGGACACGTATGCACAACCATACACACCAACCACATTACTCATCTTGCATTCACTTCACCTCAGTTAACTGTGTTCCCCTGGTGCGCTTCTTCGTTTTCTTCAGTTTGAACTGCATAATGCATAGACTCCATTCGCTCCGTCACATTTCGAAAGCTGCGTCCTCCGGAGGTTGCATTTGATGGTTGCGTACGTCATCGAGGCGGTCTCATTTAAGAAAAGTAACCGTTAGATTGCAAAGTAAGAAAGAAATTACAGTATTTTACAATGAGGAATAATTTTGTTACAGTTACTTTTCTTAAATAAAACATTCTTGATGACGTATGCAGACTACAAGCTGCGAGCTTCCGGAGGACGCAGCAATTGAAACTTTGTTTTGTGGATCATTTCAGCCCTGCGATGAAATAATTTTTAAGTAGGACTGTTGGTCAATTGAAAAAAAAATAATTAATTGTGATTAATCACACTTTAAAATTTGTAATCGTAAATGTATTTTCAGAGTCTCCAAATTAATTTAAAAAGAACAAAGGCAGTAATTTTAAATTATTGATATTTTAAATATTTATTTTTTTAAAGTCATTTAAAAAGGCATTTTTTTTAAATGTCAGTGAAACCAATACTGATTTGTTTTTATTTTTAATTTATGGTGATTAAATAAGTAATTATTTAGAATAATTTATTAACAAGTAACAATAACATTTATTAAATTTAAAATATTATAGAAACTTTTGATGTGAAACTTATTATTGAACTTAAATTAATTAATTAGACAGACCTATTTTAAGGAAATTTAAGATTAAAATGTAAAGACTAAGATCAAAGCACGATTATGTCATTGTTATGAAACCATTATAATATTTGCATATATTAATTATTATATTCTCTCCAAATTTGTATTGATCTTTTTTCTTATCTTTTATATCATATAATCACTTTAAGTATGGTGTTGTATTTTTGTTTTGATTTTGATCACATTTTATAGCTCTAGTGCAGAATTTAATTTAGCATGAACCCAAATTTTAATACTTTTCTTTTGAAGCACTGGTATTTTCTTCAGGAACTGCAAGTCTAGTTCAGTTCTGTTTGTTTTGGTTACTCACATTTTTCAAAAAACATTATTTTGTGTTCAGCAGAATAAACAAATTCATACAGGTTTGGAATAACTTCAGGGTTTTAGTAAATGATTGCAGAATTAAAATTTTTGGATGAACTATCCCTTTAAGTTTAGTTTAATAGAGTCATCCATTCACTCTCAGAGGAAGCCAAATAAACAAACTGAGCCTCATGTATCACTTTCATATCCCACTTTTATGGTGCTGGTTTTGTGTAATACAAGATGTTTGTGTGTACAATTCTTTTTTTTTTTTCAAGAGCACATTATCTAATACATGAACCGTCACACCTCCACCGCACACAGAGAAAATGTGAGAATCTGCGTCACACTGTGTTTTTGTGTGGTTTACTGTTAAAAGTGCTTCTTGATGCTGCAGACGGCTCCAGTGGGAGAGTTTTACTGAGTTTATCCTGAACCGAGCTGCACATCTGCTAAACATCTGCTCTCTTTATTGACATCATTCCTCAGCTGGTGACTCAACTCATTGTTGCCTGGTTAAAGGGGTCAGAGGATCGTCGTTTTAATTAGACGAAGACAGGGAGTGAACTGCTTGGGTTTTAACTGACTTTTTTCAACTATCGCGTCATGTGACAAGCGCCCAGGGAGCTTTCAAATGCTAGACTAGTTTTAATATTGTTACTCATCCCAGCTGTTTTACATCAAACTTTGAATACTCTCATTCTGTACCTATAGCAGTCCATGACTTGAACCAGTCCACTTCAGGTCAGATATGCACACTCAAGAACTAGTTCTAAAAGTAAACATTCTGTCATCATTTACTTACTCTCATGTCGTTCCAAACCTGTATGACTACTTGCAAGTTAAAAATTCTAATTTATTGTTTTAATTAAACCTTTTAAGTTGCAAACATTATTTTTAGAGTTCTGTTAACATGATAATATTGATCATTACATCAACTTATTATTGTCTGTAATTTAAACTCAAATTTCTGCGTTAATTGGCTTTTTTTAAAAAACAAAAAAAATAGGTTGTAGTAACTTAATGAAATTGTCTTGATATCTTTGGAAATTAGGCAGTGGATTTCTAGTTCCTTGCATTCTTTGCATTGGACTGGATAGGGAAAATAAATGTTAAAATTAAGCGTTTCTTTTATTTGTTTTTAGCGAAGGGAAAGACCTGTTAGCGTTTATTGCTGTTATGTTTGACATTTAAAAAATTTCTGTTATGTTGAAGTTTTTGTGTACTGAAGAGTAGCTACATGAAGGTAAACACTGCCAGTGGCAAGTCCCTCTAACTCAATGTAGCTTGTTGGTTGAACGTAAATCCACTCAAAGTTGTCATAGCTAAAAAAAAATGATATGTATGGATGCATTGTAATGCACCTTTCTATGCATTCCATATGCATTTCATAAATAACATCGTTGATCATCTCCAAACAAGGTCACTTATTATGGTCTGGGTAGATTAGATGGTAAGCAAACAATCAGTTCATATAACCAGCATGTTGGATGCAGGAGAAGTGGGCAGGAATAAAAATCACAACATTTACTTCAATCAAGAGGTAAAACAATTTTTGGTCAAGATCTTGTATTGACCATGCAAGAGTCAAGCACTCTGTAAAGTCTACTCCAGAACATCCCAAATACTTTCAATGAATATAAGGTCTGGACTCATGTGTTTGAGGTGACAATTCATGTGTTAAAATGATTCTTCATGCTCCCTCCCAACCGTTCTTTCACAATTTGAGCCTAATGAATCTTGACATTGTCATCCTGGAATATAGCCATCTTCCTCCATGGTTGTTTAAGAAAGCTACAGACTCCATCAATTAGGGTTATAACATATAACATGCTAGTAACATAATAATCACAGCAATAATAATCCAATCATAGACTCTTAAGCATTTGCCTATTTAAATCCAAACAGCAACTTTTTATGTTCTGTTTTTGGCCAGGCAGTGTGCTGTAACTTGATCTTTTTGTCGTTTTCGCCATTAAAAAAGTGACACTCTATTAGAGGCCATTTAAATCTATCCATCTAAAAAAGAAAGAATTGAAGAAATGAGTAAGTGTATGATAAATGTTTGAAGGCAAATTTATATGTTGGTATTGATGCCAACATAACAATTTGCCTTCAAATATTTATCATACTCACTCATTTCTTCAGAAATTATTTGATAGATGGAGTGTTGAAGATATTTGAATAGAGTTTCACTCTCTGTGTGGTCTTGTTTCACGACATTCTTTTTCATAAACTTATTCTCATATTTAGAGAGGTTTGTGGGTTGTTTTCTGATTTATTAGTTCCTTTATACATTGTGAAAGCAGTTTTCTGGACTTGTTTTGTTGTTCATAAATCTTAAAGGATGTTGTTGGTTTCTCAGTTTGAACTGATTAGGTTAATGCATTCTTGGTCAGTAGATCTAGATTTTGCGTAGTTCATCAGTTCATGCTGTTACTGTAGCATGAAAGCATGCAAGTTCATCTCTTTATGGACATAGAGATTGGGTTACTTCTGCATCATGTGTTTGAGAATTACGTCCGAACCTCAACCATCCCAAACACGAGACTCCTTGTTCTTTAGTCACAGTCCCCACCCAGATACCTAATCCATGATTACATCTGTGTGGGACCCAAACCGCCTCAAAACAGACCCCTTCCAACAATAGCTCCCATATCTGTTTAATATTTGTTCAGTTATCTTGTTTTGAGAACCTTTTTATGACCCTTTCCACATAAATGTATTTGTTTTAACTGTCATGATTTAACAATACAAATTAACAAATAACAATGTTAATTTATTTTGATCTCTTATTCAGTGTTTTGCCTTGTCTGTCCATCTTTTTAATGTCATAATATCATTTGGTATTATGTCCTCAGTGTCTCTGGCAGCGTATAAGTGGCTGGTGTGTTTCTTACTGGGTGAGAGCCAGAGGAAGCTGTCTCATGAGAAATCCTCTGGACTGGGAGACTTTGAGGCACGAAACAACAGCCAAGTATGTTTTAATCCTCACTTTAATAGCATGAGACATTACAATAACATGTATCTATGGTTACTTGCAGCTCAGAGGGAGGTGAGGAATGCTATAGGTTTGTAAAATTCACAATTACCCAGCTGTCTTATGCCTCATGCATACTCTTACCTCACTCTTATTTGTACCTTACTCGTACATGCATAATCGTACATCTTATACCAATTATGGTTAATAACATCATGGAAACTTATCTTTTATACAGTACAGATCACTTGATATCCCTCTCTCTCTATTTACAACCCCAATTCCATAAAAGTTGGGACATTTTGTAAAATGCAGTATAAAGCCAAGAATATTAAACAAATTAACTTTTATTTAAACGACTAAAGTACAAATAAAAATGTCTGATGTTTTCACTGGCAAAATTAATTGTATTTTGTAAATATCAAAAAAAAAAAAAAAAAAAGGTTTTTGATGGCTGTATCACACTCCAAAAACGTTGGGACAGACGAATGTTTATCACTGTGTCACATCACCTTTCCTTTTAATTACACATTTTAAATGTTTTTGAATTGAGCATATTAACGGTTGCAATTTTGCATGTGGAGTTTTTGCGAACAAAACACAGATTCTTAATCTTATTGCATTTTACAAAATGTCACATTTTCTGGAATTGTGTGTGTGTATGTGTGTGTGTGTGTGTGTGTGTGTGTTTGTGTTCGTGTTTTATATATATATATATATATATAATTTTTTTTTTACATAAATATTACATAAATTTAATTCCATGAAAAATATCATTACATAAAAAATATATAATGTGTGTGTGTGTATATGTTTGTATATAATTGTTACCAGGAAATAATTGTGGAAAATATGACACTTTTTTCAGGGTTCTCTGATGAATAGAAAGTTCAAAAGAACAGCATTTATTTGAAATATTTGAAATATAATTTTTTTTGTAACAATGTGAAAGTCTTTACTGTCACTTTTGATGAATTCAATGCATCCATGCTGAACGAAGTTGCTTAACTTGCTTTAAAATAGATTTCTTTAAAAACAATCTTATGCAAATGCTGTTATCTTGTGTTTTCAGTTTTTTTTCTCAGGTTAAGCAGATTTTTGGAGTTAATACATTTAAAAATAAAAGTTCGACTACTGTATATTGGCCAATCACATCATGTCAAAAACTGGGCCAGTTTACATGAACATAGACATACATAACCATAGACACATGTGCTGTAAATGCTCAGTGTTTTATTGTTGTCTTTAAAGTCCTTAAGTCTTTTAACTTATATGAAAGAAGACTTTTGATTGAAAGTTATACTTATGATATATAGATATCCATTCAAGAATCATGTCTCACCATGTAGATTTAATGTTGTTATTCATGGGCGAATGGACTGTTGTTTTTGTTAATGTTTTTAGTATCAGGCTGAATCGTGGAGATGGCGCACCCTCCGTTTGTCATTAATACTTTCTGTACTTCCCAGTTTATGACTTATATCTAATATAAAACAGACCTCTGGTTCTTCAGACATGTCTTAAATACTGAACAGACACTTGGCTCAGTCATATCCTTTACTAAATATCTATTCCACTGAGCTACAAATCTACATCACACTGGGCATTTCAAAGAGCTGCTGTCTGACCTCCACATCTTGAAGGATTTAAAGACTTTTTGCCATATCAGATTCATTTAGACCCATATATGTGCTCCATGGGGTCAGACTCACATGCAAGATGTGTGAAAGCTACTCTCATTGCGTTTCTGAAAGTATCATGCTAGAACCAAATCAAGCATCAATACATTAATGAAACGCAGCCGATACACCGCATACACATCCACTGGCCCTGATACTATAAGTATTTGGACATTTACCAAAATGGTACTAAAAAATGGTAAATTGTTTATTCCTGTAAAAATGAATGCCATTTTGGTTTAGTATTTTGTTTTGTCAAATGCCAAAACATACATGGCTTAAATGTTCAAATACTTTTTGGCTCACTATGGGTGTGAACACTATTTAACACGATTTATTCATAAACCCAGTCAAAGATGTATTTTAGTCATTTCTGGTTTAAACTGAGATCCCTTGCTTTTATAACTCACTTATTCTCCACTATTCCCAAGTCAAGGGACTCATTTACTGACCAATTGCATATCATTAGAACTAGAGCCAATCAACAATTTTAAGCATTGTTTTTGTTCTCAGTGACCCTGAATTAGTTAAGTTTAACTACATTTATTTCAGAATAATTTTGGCTGTGGACCAGTGTTTTCAGTGTTTTTGTCTGCATATTTTTGTAGAAATCATGATATATTTTTTCAGGATTCTTTGATGAGCGGAAAGTACAGCATTTATTTGAAATATAAATCTTTTGAAACATTACAAAGGTCTTCAGTGTCACTTTAATTTCTTTTTTTAAAAGGTAGTGTATTACGGTTTCCATAAAAAATATTATGCAGCAAAAACATAGATAATAGTAAGACATGTTTCTTGAGCATCAAAACAGCATATTAGAATGATTTCTGAAGTATCATGTGACTCTGAAGACTGGAGTAATGAAGCTGAAAATTCAGCTTTGTCATCACAGGAATAAAATACATTTTAAAATATATTAAAATAGAAAATAGTTATTTTCAGTTGTAATAATATTTCACAATAATAAAGATTTACTGTATTTTTGAGTCTAGTCTAGGGTCTAGTCTAGCTAAAAACACACAGTCAGTTAAAGGTCATATGATACAATGAGTTGAGTTTGGACACGGTCCACCTTGACTCCACCTTGAGCTTTCTTCACCTTTTGAGAGCAAGTTTAACTTTAGCATTTTGGAGGGACAAACAAGAATAGAAGGGAAAAAGACAGAATGTGATCGGGTAGGTTACAGTATGTGACCAATGATTAAATTGTCTTAAAACCTGCAGTGAGAGCTTGAGAAAAATTAATAAAACAGACGTCCCTCACACACAATACTGACCCAGCAACCACCAAACAGAAAATCACTCTCTAGCAACCAGACACAAACACAAGCACATTGCTAAGGTCATGAATCTTTTTTGTTAGAATTTTTCCCTTCTGTAAACATCCCAATTAGTGTCTCGTCTGTGTGTCATGACCTGGTTCACGTTTATGTAGGTCGAACTGTCTTCATTTACCCCTTGACTCCATAAACACTCTTATTTTTATATATATATATATATATATATATATATATATATATATATATATATATATATATATGTTTGAGTCTGTGTCCTTGGATTCTATGTTTCTGTAACTCATCTCTCTTTGTTCCCCCTCTCTCTCTGTAGGTATATTACTGTCGCTCCTTGGCTATTGCCTATATTGAGCATACAGTGCTGCAGCGTTTCCATGATCTGATTAAGGATGAACAGACTCCAGCTGCTCTCAGATCAGTGCTGGGGCGTCTCTGTGCTCTCTATGGCCTGTGGACTCTCACCAACCACATGGCCATCCTCTATCAAGGTAAACAGCATATTAAAATGATTTCTGAAGGATCATGTCACACTGAAGACTGAAGTAATAATGGCTGCAAAAAAATCAGCTTTGTCATCACGGGAATAAATTACATTTTTAAAGTGTTTTAACATTTCACAATTATTCTACTTTTTGATCAAATAAATGCAGCCTTGATGAGCATAAGAGACTTCTTTCAAAAACATACAAAATTCTTTCCATTTTGGATGGTAGTGTAGCTCTTTTGAAGGTTGTTTGAGTTTGATTATGGTCTGTTTGTGTTTGTAGGAGGTTATTTTTCTGGTCGGCAGCCGGTTGACTACATCCAAACAGCCATTCTCACTCTGTGTGGGCAGGTTAGAATTGTAGTTCAGTTACAGACACCCTCACTAATAAGTGCATGATGATGCAAACATAAGGAAGGCTTTTAAATTTCTGGTGCTCTTTCTTTCTCTCTGTGTAGCTGAAGGATGATGCAGTGGCGTTGGTTGACGTGATTGCTCCTCCTGACTTCATCCTGAACTCACCCATTGGCAAAGCAGATGGTGAGGTAAGAGAACACATACATAGGCACACATGTGCGCATGAAGAACACTACTCGCCTGTATAAGCACTTATAAAGACAAATGTCTGCAAGAGCTGCAGAAGTGATCATCTACTTTACAGAGACTCCAAAAAGTAAATCCATTTTTGCAATGACTTTAATTAACTGGTCACAAAGTGATTTAATGGATGTACTGAATGAAGTCAGTTCCTTTAATTTCACAGAGGCCATACTAGCTCAGTAACCTCATGTTTTTTTAATATAATTTTTCTGTAATATTTTATATGAAGTCTTTTTTTAAACTATATTTGCTGAATAAATGGCACTTGATATGTTGAATGTAAAGCGGTCACATTATTTTAAGTGTTGTTGCTGCCACTTTATAGCAGAATTAGCTGTAAAAGAGTAACTGTATCTACTGGCAGTACCAAGTCCATGACACAGATATGCTGCTGTGAGCATGAATAGACATACATAAATCCTGTTGCAGATCTAGGCAGGTGGAGCTGGGGGAGGTGGAGGGTTTCAGAGGAACAGCAAACACTGCAAAGACTATTTGAATTTTGAGCAAATCTAATGGGCAGCAAATGACAATCAGCTTGTGCCATGTTGTAATGATGTGATTGCTTACATGTATCTGCCTGCGACCTCTGGGGTTTTAGGAATGAACTATATATATATATATATATATATATATATATATATATATATATATATATATATATATATATATTTTCTCATTTAAAGACATTTAAAACTTTTAAGGCCATGTAAACCATGACTGTATTCATGTGAGTGTACATAATTTTTTTCATATCAGTACTATTCATGTGAAGACGCAAAATGCAAAAGCCTCTTAGTGCCATCTGAAATTTTCTTAAGAAATGATTGTTTTTATCAAGCTTGTATGTTTATGTTCAGTTACTGAACAACTGAATATAAACATATGAGCTTGGTTTAAACACTCACTTTAGAAGAAAATTTCAAATGGCACTTAGAGGCTTTTGCATCTGAAGTCTTCATGTATTTACTAAATTTAATGGGAAATAATACATAATTATGCACCCGTTATAAAAATGCTAGGTTAAAAACAACCCAAGTTGGGTTCAAAATGGATAAACCCAGCTGTTGGGTTAAATGTTTCGCCAAACGTGCTAAGCAGTTTTATTTAACCCAACTTTTGTTTAAAAATTAATATATGGCTGGCTTAAAATGAACCCAAAATAGGTAAATAGCAGACAGAGGTTGGGCAAACATCTAACCCAAACGCTGGGTTAAAACAACCCAGTTGATGGGTTTGCCCATTTTCCACCCAACTTATGTTGTTTTTAGCCCAGCATTTTTTTAGAGTGTACCTTCAAATTATACATGTTGTTTACAGATTTGGAAATATAATTAGGTGTTTTTAAACCGAATAATTTTCCCTTCTAGTCTATTAATTAAGTTGGCCTGTGAAACTGACAGCTAGTGATGATGCAATATTTACTGGAAAATATTATAGTGTAATAATGTGTCACATAAGAGGGAAGGGGGAAGGGGGTTGATGAGTCAACATCACCTAAGAAAATCAACAATTATTAGAACTTTAAGTGGTGCATTTATTTCCTCCTGTCACAAAACAAAAAAAGAAGAGCTTGTCCAGTTAACAAACTCATTCCAAGCTATTGGAAAAGCTGGAGGGTTTTTCCATTGTACAAGACACTGCCCTTAAGGGGGTTTAATTCACTATTCCTCTCAAACATGTTTCTGCCTAGACATTATGGTTATGGCTGACTCATTCCTCAAGTCATATTCTCTCAGCACTTGTTTGGCAGACTATTCATTCCTAAGTTTAAGAAAAAACAGTGCCTTACTGAAACACTAGACAGAGCAGTCACATACACACCCCACTGAAACACAGACCTTTATACTGATTCCCCTGCTGAGTGAGACACTTCATGTTTACAGTTGAGGAGATGCTTACTGGAAATGAATTCTTCACTATGGCACTGAGTTCATTTTCTGACTCGTCTGAGGTTCTGATAAAAGGGAAGTCTTTATTTATGAAATCTCTCCACTTGTTTTTTTTCTGACTGTTATTGTCTTGTTATTGATAGTAAGTCACATGGCTTGACCTTATTTTAGTCCAGCAATCCAAGTGTTTTTTGTAGTCAATGGCTTTGCAATTCACTATCTGTCTGTTTCTCATGTGTTTCAGCTCTACAAAAACCTGTGGTCTACAGTCATGCAGGGTAAGAATGTCCTGGAACGGCCATCTTGGTGGGCTGAGTTTTGTTCTGACAAACCTGCAGTTGGATCTCTCCGAGCCAAACTTTAACTCCTCATGCTGGTCAACTGTTAGGAAACAGGATCATTGCAGACTTTAATCTGTTTGTAATTAAAGCCAAAAAGTTTTATGATATTACAATACTGTCATACAGTTGTCATTTGATAAATTCAGCCTTGATTGAGTTTATGGAAAGGTCGTATGAGATTATGGAATAAGACAAGGTTAAAAAAAATACAAGAAGAATCTCAACCTTTTTGATCTCAGTGTCAAATTATGAACAGATTCCCTAAAATTGACTAAGATCAGCATAAAGAGTGGTGTACTGTAAACATGAACAAGAACACTTATTATAGCACTTTCTAATTCCTTGTGCCATGATGAACTCATTTCTTTGGTTTGACTCCATAAATATTGAAGGTTTGAGTTATAGGTCGTCAGATATATGAATGCACAAACAACTAAACAATAACAAAACCCTCAATAACAGTGTTCAGATGCGAACTAATTTTACTAAATTTTGTCATGTTGATAACTGCATTCATATATCTTCTTAGGAGTGAATATGAATGATTGATTATTTTCCATAATGTCATTTTGATTATGGATGATGAATGCTTTTGAGCACAAGTCCTTTTATGTATGTTTAATACATATATGTAATAATATGTAAGAATGTAATTATAATAAATGTTGACTTTTTATCAAAATAAATACTGTGAACGAGTCTTTTTATTTAGATGTGAATGCAGTGCAGCTGGATGATATATTATATATTATCCCATGTTAAAGCATGGGACAGTCAAATAACAGTGTAGTTAGGCATCTTGAATATCACATTAATAATTGAGATGATTGATTCAGAGTTTCCCCATTTAAAGATTACTGTGAAGTGCATTAGCACACGTAACACAGAGGTGTTATTGTCATCTCATGGTTTTGGGTAAAGATGGGCCATTGTGTGCAGGTAAAAACATTGTAATAATCTGAAGAATGTTTTTTTCCACAATAAAGAACATTCTGTGCATCCATACATTGCCAACCATTTCCCCTTTATATGCAGAGAATTAATTACAAAAAGAATTTTGTGTATATGTCTTCTTTTTCATCTTATTCTCAGCACTTGTTGCTATCTTCCTTTGTGCACTCTTAATGTCCCTAGCTACACTATGTGAGTGACTGAGCGAATGTGTCTACGTTCCACACAGGTCTCTGCCGACAGCCCTTGGACAACAGTGTGCACTTCAGTGTCAAGTCTGTGTTTGTGTTTCTGAATTGTCTCATTGAATTAACAAGCAATTAACTTGCACACAAATCTATAGCCTGTGGCTTGGGAAGCTCAGCTAGATTGATTTTTATTGATGTGGTCAGGTTTAGAGACCAAAGAGTGCAAAATTCACAGATGAACTTAAATGAAGCCATACGAAATGTGTATTGATGTCAAACATTTATGAGTTTATTTGTTTTACATTATAATTATAATATAGTTTTATAGTTTTTCCATGTATGTTATGGTAATACAATGCTGTTCTTTGAAGCAATGGATATGATAATTCAGTACAATGGTATATATAGATGTACCATTACTGTACCATGGTACCACCTGAGCACTTATAGTAGTTCTAATGGCTGAAAGGCAGTCTCCCTTATAAATAGAAATACTGAAAAATGTAACTAGTTTTGGCCTCAGACCAATGTTTAGAAGTGATTGAAGTGCACTGGCTGGCATACATTTTAGGAGCTATAATTAGCAATTAGCTGCATGGATTATTGTTATTACAGGACGCACACCCTGTTTAACACATCTTTGTTTAATTTATTTTTCCGTGCCATGTCTTTATTTACCCAGCTTGTAGACAGCCAGATCCGTTCTGAGTTGAACCACTTGGGTGTGTTGGCATAGCACTTCAGCCACAACATCATGCTAATATGCTAAATCCAAACAGAGCTAGTCATCTGTCGACCCAATGTCAAGTTTCTATTTATCCTAACTCTTGAAAGACTCAATTCTGATTTCCTCCATGATTACATGTGGTTTGGTCTAAAGGCTGTTCTTCAGTACAATATGACTTCAAATGACATATGGCATATTACTTAATGTGTTATACTTTTCTTTGTGTTTTTTGTCAGATTTAAGCGCAAATTAAATCAGCATGTTTGACAACTTGAACGAAGAAAAATATGAAAATATGTTACATTTCTTAAGGCAAGAATGTTAAAGGCGTCATGACATGTATTATTTTAATTATTTTAATATGTTCTTTGAGATAAGCTTATAATTTTATTAAATTTTTGCTCTCATTTTCTTCGCAAAGATTATTTTCAACCCTCATTCTGGCGGCTTGTCAGTAAACGTCATTGCATATGAAGTATCAACGTCCACACTATTGCATGTAAGTGTTTGGAAATTATTATCCATATAAAACCATAATTTACAAAGTATTATGATTTTTTTTTGCTTGCACTTTGCACTGTAGCTAATGACACATCCAAATACAGCTTCATCTTTCAACAAAAGTTTCTTTGCAAACTCTCCATTACACTGTGCCTCTTTTACAAAACAATATGCAGTCAAATGCTCTGAACAAACATATAAACTTCTGAACCGATCCGAAACACCCTTAAAAAAATAAACCAATCACTTGTTCCTGACACTGGGATCCTTCTGAAGGCTGTACAGAGGTGCAAACTCCATTTGTCCTGTTGTCGGGAGTAGCTCAAGCACTTGGAGCATGCCAGAAATTCTGTATACTGTCACGCTCACTTCTGGTATATACAGTTATCAGCCAGTGGGCGTGGCCAAATGTGTGATGTTATACAATGACTCATTGATGTCTTGTTCTAGAGGCAGTCATATGTAAATGTATTTGCCAGTTGACATCACAAATCCCACAATATCCAAACAAGCCATTTTTGGAACTTGGGTTTAAGCTATAAAACTTGCATAATGTTTTAATGGTACAAAGACCTCTTATATGTCAAAAGATCAAGGAAAACTTGATATCTATGTCACGTCCCCTTTAAGTTGTATGTGACCTTTTGGAAAAAAACTGGATTTTTTCATACAGACTGCACGCATGACAAACTTTCCATTTATAGAGCCATTTTCGAAAGCCCCTCATCTCAGAAAACACAAAATTGTAGGTTATTCTCTATAAATTACAGCAGGCAGGGATGGCAGCCATTTTGCATTTTTACTGTCTTGAAAATCTCTTTAGTAGTCAATTGGTAAAGAGTCAACAATCATATTCAGCTCACAAGTCTTTAATTGTGTCCCAAATGACGTTGTGCAGTATGCATGTATGTACTCTACTGTCTAATGTAGGTATTTTAGTAGGTTATTGATCCAGTATTATAGCCTGATAACCCACCACTACTTAAGGAAAGCTGTGACTGTTGATTGCATGCAAGTGTACAGCATTCGACACTTAGTTTTTTTCTGTTATATAAGAGGTATGGATATTTGAAGTGCATTTTTTCTTGTTGTGAACGCACTGCTACAAAATGACACAGAATAATGCACAAGTTCAAATTGGGATACACATTATATCTTAATGGCGTAAGATGTTAAATGCACAGATCTTAATGGTGTTCTTTAAAGAAACAGGCCTACTTTAATGAATAAGATAAAACTATAAAATCATCATACGAAGCATGAAATATGCAGCCGTGTGTCATGTCTGGATTTAGTGATCCACAGGTCCTGTCCTGACTGTGAGAACTGGAGAAAAAGCTTTGTATACTGGAAAGTTCTGAATGGTATTCTGGATCCATGAATTTCCAACCCAAACATCATGAATCAGTAGACCTGACAGACTTCGCCTCTTTTATATTATGTATCTCAAATAATATAATTCAGCACATAGACTAATTTATCATCCATCAAGTGATTATTTTCTGAGAAAGTTTTATTTCATAGGTCCAGCGTTCATAGATCCAGCTGAAGAGAACCAAAAATAAAAGCATATTTGCAAGCAGTAATCAATTCATATGACATGCTGTAGACATTTTAGACAAACTGGAACATGAATAGAGCATATACAGACTGATAAACATATTGCATGAACAGAAAGCACTGTGATCTCTGCATATAAAAAGCACACAACATTTCATTGGACAAGATGACCATACAAAAATGTCATTCTTCATGACAGTCATTCTACAGAAATTATATAAAAAAAAATTTTTTTTTAAATCCTTGCACAGCAATTGATTCTTGCCACTGGTGCTACAATGAAGTTTCAGCAATAAATGACATTTTAAGTATCAATAAGATAATCCACATACTAAACTGTAAGATTTAAAAAAATATTAATATTAAAATATTTATTTATTCATTATTAACATTTATTTATTATTATGTATGATGTGGTAATTTATGTACATTTATATTGTTTAATAAATGTTCTTATATTTTAGTTTTTGGCTATTTGTGGTAAAAACTTCAAAAATATCACCAGCTTTGTCTTCTTCTACAAAATACAGTACTGCAAGTTTTCATATTTGCCATGAACTAAATCATTCTCCACTTCAAATCTGCTTCAAAGAGAGTGTGCTGTTATGAAATCCTTTTCATATAAAATCTCTTGACAGACTTGAAATGACAGATTGCGGAAGCTCAAGGTTAGATTCCTCTCAGCTTGTAAAAGAGGTCCTTGGTGTTTCGTAGAAGGATGGTTAGACATTCCTCTGGCTATGATGGCGCATGACTGACATGATGAAAGTTTGATGGTTCACATTCTGAGGAAATGATGTCGTCACTGCATGATGACATCAGGCTCAATGTTGAAGAGCAGGTCATCGTTGCCTCTGCGCACCTCCAGCAGTAGAGTCGTGTCTTGGTTGAGCGCTTCCTTCAGGTCGCTGGTGCTCATCAGTGGCTCTCCGTTTAACTTGACGATGATGTCACCGTCTCTGATACCCCCTCTGGAACACATTTGAAGAATTTGTACAATTGTCAGTTGTATCCTTAAATTTGTAAAGTGATATCGTACAGCCAGTTGATCATTATTGTAAAATAAATGCCAGTAGGTGTGATGAGGACAATATGGAAAAATACATAAATATGAAATATTGATTTTAGTTTAAATTATTTAATATTTTGACTTATTTTGACACTTTGACTATTTTTACTTCAGTTTTAAAAAGTCTGTTACAATGTACAAAACATCTGCCATAACCCTCCCTTGGAAAGCAGCCGTTACACTCCGCTTATTGGATAATCGAACGAATAATGAATGTAATAATATATACACTCAATATGTCAATATTTCGTAAATAAATGTTTGAAAAAAGTGGGTTTTAGAGGCTAATTAACGTCAGGCATTTTACAAAAGCGAGTCAAATTTTATATAAGGTCTTTAACTCCTATGCATTTACATAAAAAAAAACTTATTGTGTTGTATTGCAAAAAACTTTTACTGCTATTGAGGAGGAATATGGGTACAGTTATGGACAGGTTAAGGTGTAAGGTAAGGGTCAACAGTTTAATTACAGATGTAATTACAGAAATGAATTATAGCTGTAATTACATGCAGGTATATATTTTAAGAATAAGTACAATATAAAACATATAAATACACAATAAGTGCATTGTATCAAATGATTAATTTAAATGTTATTACATAGTAAATAAAGATACAAAATACAAAATGCGTCTAATGGTCTAATCCAGGCATTTGTCAGTTGAGTTTTTATTAAACAAGAGCGAGGAAGTACGCACTGTGTAGGGCTCTCAAAACGATTAATCACGATTAATCGCTTCTAACATTAAAGTTTGTTTAAATAATATGTGTGTGTGTGTGTGTGTGTGTGTGTACACACACACACACACACACACAAATATTTTATGTAAACACAAGCTTTCATGTTAAATGCGATTAATCGCGATTAATCGATTTGATAGCCCTAGCAGTGTGATATGAAAAACATTTAAGTAGCATCAGATGAGGGATCTGAAATGGATGACAGCAGATATCAGAATTATCTCAGAGGGCCGTGTAATAGATTGAATAACAGTGTCATGTTTGCAGGAATTAATTCAACATTCTTATGTCTTCGTCCAAGCTCATCCTAATTTCAGGAAATCTTTGTAAGAAATGCTAATGATAATCAAACAATCAAACAATTCTGACATTTCTTTTTGATTGTAGTCTTCAAAATGTTGTCATCCACAGAGCACAGAAAGATGAAACTTTTTGGCTGGGAGTTCTGAAGCACAGCCACAACTGACAGACCACAGATCATCTGGTTTGGCTCATGCTTACTTCTGAGCAGGGGAGTGAGGAACCACTTCATGGACGTAGATCCCACTGCTGACATCAGGGAAATCTGGATTCTGCTGCCTCAGCTCTTCCACGAGACTGGAGGAGACAGACAGAATGCCTCACATACACACACACACAACGATTAAACAGCAAAGCGGTGTTCATTTACATGCGTTGTGTGTTAGTGTCCACTTTATAGTGAAGGACACTCACTCTTCTGTCATGGTGAGCATTCGGATTCCAATGAAACGCTTCTTCACTGATCTTGTCTCTGAAACAATATGTAAAAGTTTTAACGTTTAATTCATCAAGAATGGTTTTCAAAAATAAAACTTGTACAAAAGCTGCCCCATGTACCTTTGTTTTGCTTTCCCAATGAATCGTTTAAGAATCGAGTGATCCTGTCTGAAGGAATGGCAAATGAGATCCCTGCAGCTACCTTCAGTGTGTTAATTCCTATCACCTCTCCATCCTTATAGAAGACAAATTAAGAAATACAATATCAGTATGTTTGAGTGCTAAAAGGAGACCTAAAAATTAAAATGCTTTCATAATTTTCACAAACTCATGTTGTTCCAAAGCAGTACAGAATATCTTTGCGTCACAAAAGGTGAATTATTGAAATATTGAAAAGAGTGGATCCTTTTCAAACAATTCATCTTTTGTGCAGCACAAGATAAGAGAAAATAAAAACATGAGGGAGAGTAAACATTGACAGAATTTTTATTTTTGGGTGAGCTAAGTCTACTGTCGTGTCCTAAATCAAGTATCGTAGAAAACAGTATGAAATAATTACCAAATTAACGAGAGGTCCACCTGAGTTCCCATACTGAGAACAGAAAAAGACATTATGTTAATTATTGGTGTTCAAGCAACTTTAAACATACCTTATCTATATGGTATTAGATTTGTGCCAGAATTACTGAACATAAAATGTTCAAGTACTGAACAAAAATATAAATCAAAACATAAAATAAGGTAAAAATCTGTGACGTCCACTCTAAAATCACTCTAAAACTCAATATTAATCTACTGACAGTACAAATGAAATAATAATTAAAGTTAATTACTGGTGCTCAAACTATATTAGATATCTTATCAATGGGGTCAGATATGTGCCAAAAGTCCTGAACTTAAATGTTCAAGCATTGGACAAAAATATAAATCAAAACATAGAGTAAAGTAAAAAGCTGAGACTTCTACTCTAATATCACTCTAAAACTCAATAAGAATCTACAAACAGTTCAAATAAAATAATAAATAAAGTTAATTATTGGTGCTCAAACTATTTTACATATCTTATCTATGGGGTTATCTATCTTTTTTTCTGTTTTAAAGGTTTTTTTCTCACAATTTATATTTTTGTTCAATACTTAAGTTATGTTCAATACATTTAACACAGCTCTTATCATAACTTCCATAATATTGACAAATTACTAATAAGCATTACTTCTTGCATGCAATGTGATTTCAGAAATGAACTTCAGAAGTTGTGTGACTTCTTCCGCAACATGCAGGAAGACTCTTAACATGCATTATTCTGATTATTCTGTGTCTTACATTGATGATAGCGTCAGTCTGGATGTAGTCCATGTCTGAGTCACGGAGACCCAGTTCTTTCCCATCTCTCTGTGCGGTGCTGACAATTCCTGTCGTCACTGTGTTCTGCAGGGCAAATGGGCTGCCGATAGCAACCACAAACTCTCCCGGGCGCAGGTCTGCAGAGTGACCCAGCAATAAAACAGGCAACTTTTTCTGCCAAAGGGGTTATAGGAAGTAGTTGATTAAACACACTTGTCTTTTGTATCATAAAGATTGCTATTTGAGTGCAATGAAAACAGTTTGCCGTTTTATCTTACCTGTGGGTTGATTTTGATAGTGGCAATGTCAGACTTCTTGTCGATGTCTTTGATAGTGGCCTCATACACATCCCCATCCCGCATCTGTACTTTGAGTCGCTGATGACCCGAAACAGGTGTGGTGCTGGACACCACATGGGCATTAGTCACGATCAGCCCAGTCTCTGACATTACAAAACCAGAACCACTGGAGAGCGGAACTGTCCGACCAAAGAGGGGGTGGCTAAGGGGGCAAAAGTGAACATATAAGGCATCTGACAATATTCACTCTATTTAGTTTCATACACTTGCTTCAGAGTGATTCAAAAACATATTTAAAAAATTTTTACATTCACCATTGGTCTTAAATTTGGTTTTGTGCTGTTCCTTTAGCATACATTTAAAAAGACTACTACTTATGATGGAAACAATTTAAGAACATACTCAAGTGCAAACTGAATATACACATATAAACCTAACTGCATGTTAATTGCAATTACATGAAAATGTATTAAAAATGCAGTTAGCTGAACTATAGAGTGCTTTTTGCCCAATTGAGTAGGACTCTTCATATGTAATTTCATACTTACTTTGAAATATGGTTAAAGTGTACTGCCGAATGTACTGTACTGACAAGCACGTTGAACTAAACTATACTTTAATGTCATTACTATTGAAACTTGTGTCATGTATTTACATATATTTGTAATTTTTAACACTTTAAATGTAATATTGAAATGCACTACATCATGTACATGTGTAATCAAGTACTTTAATAATGAGTGTAATTCTTTAAAACATGACAAAAGATTAAAACATAATGATTTAAAATGCACTTTAAAGTAAAATGTTTGATTTTACATTGTTACAAAGTGCACTTTTACTTGCTGTAAGTGTGTTAAGAAATACAGTCATGGAAGTGAAATATACTTTGTGGCCTTTTATTTCATTAAATAAATTCCATGCATTAAAACAAAAGTAGAAAAAAGTTGCCAGCCACTGCCAGCATTTTTTAAGCCCCTGCTATAATATGCAGCATATAAATGCATTCTTTTTTTATCAACATCAACATTTTTTGAAAACGTCTGGATCAGATTCAGAACAATGATCAAAACATAGATGGAGTAGATCACGTCCACCAACACCCACAAAGCTTCACAGTCCTATTCCTCTTCGACATTTCATATGGTAATGTTATGTAGTTTCGATTTATGTGTTGTTTAATATTTGACGATCGTGTTGTTTTACATGTGCATAAGCAATGCTTTAATCACATGTTTCTGCTTCTTCTTCGCCTGTGTTTTGATCCAGGCAGAGATTCTGTACTCTATCAGAAGATGCGTAACAGCGCCCCCAACCAAATAACCAAAATACCAAATAAATTTCTGTCAATGGAGGGGAAGTGTTATGTCATAAATGACAGAAAATTCTGTCAATGGCAGGGAAAGAATTAGTATTACATTATCTACAAATAGTTTTTGAAAAAAAATGCATTTAATATTTGAAGTGCACATCCAATGCAATGAAACACAAGGGTTTGTTGTATTTCAAAACATTAATCACCACAAAATTTTATCTTTCTATAAATTAATAGGCAAGATAATAAAAAATATGGGCCTAAATAAAACATTTGTTTACCCAATTTCTCCACGCCACAATCTCTGACATCATTCACAAATGAATAGCCTTGGCAAACGCAGCAGAGCACAGCTTAACTACAGACAGAAGTGACTCTCTCACAGCTGTGTTTGCCAAACACCTTCCTCACTTCCCCACAGTTTTAAAGCACTGTACAGACGGCTACCACACCATGAAAGTGTTTGCTAGTGTTTGGGCTTACTTTAGGAACAGCTCAATGTGCACCACAGCAGGGGCGATCTTCTCCACCACGTCAGCAATGAAGTTGAATTTGTACCTCGGGCTGTTGGGGTGTGTGGGACCTATACTAGCAGAAAGAATTACTCATGTTAATAATCCTGCTATGATTTGAGCAAAACCAGCACAGTGTATTCTACTGTCTTTTTATAGTCTCAAATAGTATTTCTGGCTAAAGAGGGCACAGCAGGCATGCAGTGTTTAAATTCTTTCTTGCAGATTTAGATGGCATGCAGAGATGATAGCCGGAGAGAGTCTTTTCAAACACAGGAAATGTTCCTCTATAATTGGGTCTAAAATCACTAGGTGGTTTTTATCCTTATGCATGCTTGAGTTGTTTTGGGTGTGCAGTAGAGTTTGGAGAAAGAACGAAGAAAGTGTGTTCAGTGTGTAAGTTATAGTAATTAGGGCATGTTATTTTCTGCAAACATCAGGGTGGTTTTTCCCTTGACTGCTGTTTCCTCTTGGCCGTGTTGGGACAGCCATCATTCCTTTGTGTGCACACCCTTATTGTCCTACTAACCTTGTTTAGTGCTTCAGTACTTTAAATACACCTAATGGCTGTCACTTAGTTTTAATCACTGTCTCTCTTAATTAATAATTGTTCTATTAATTGAAGTTTTGTCTAGGCTGTAATTAAGAGCTGTTGCAAGCCCCAGAAATGTGTTAAATACATACATAAAAACAAAAATTTACTAAAAATGCACCAAGGCTAGATTTATTTGATCAAAATACAGTGAACAATATTAATAACAGTTTTTCTTTTTACTTTAATATACTGTTTTATTTTAAAATGTAATTTATTCCAGTCTTGGTAAAGCTGTATTTTCAGCAGCGATTATCTTCAGTGTCTATGTCTTCGGTGTAACACGAGCATTCAGAAATCATTGTAATATGCTGATTTGGTGCTCAAGAAACATTTATTAATATTATCAACGTTGAAAAGCATGATTGTTTCTGCTACTGAATCAAAAAGTTAATTGCGACTTTTTATCACACAAATCTGACTTTTTTCTCGCAATTGCAAGTTTACATCTCTCACAATTCTGAGAAAAAAGTCAGAATTGCGCATTTATATCTCACAATTCTGACTATTTCTCAGAATTCCGACTTTATATCTCACGATTCTGACTTTATTACTCAGTTAAGTTGCACAAACGTTTACTATGGAAGCTTGTTTAAAAAATACTTTTTTTCCACACGATTCTGACTTATTTTTCTCATAATTGCGAGTTTATATCTCACAACTATGAGAAAAAAGTCAGAATTGCTAGTTATAAACTTGCAATTGTGAGGTAAAAGTCAAAATTGTGAGATATAAACTCGCAATTGCGAGTTACAAAGTCAACATTGTGATATAAACTCACAATTCTGACTTTTTCCTTAAAATTTTGAGATATAAACTCGCAATTGCGAGTTAAAAAGTTCAATTCTGAGGTAAAAAAGACTTTGTGAGTTATAATATCAGAATTGTGATATATAAACTCACAATTGTGAGAAAAAAAGTCAGAATCGTGTGATAAAAAGCCACAATTATCTTTTTTAAACAAGCTTCCAAATGGTTGTGCAACTTAATGTTTAATTCTTTTGTAAAATTGTAAATCACTTTACTGTCACGCTTGATCAGTTTAACACATCCTTGCTGAATAAAAGAATAATTTCTTTAAAAAAAAAAAAGAAAAAAATCTTACTGAGCCCCCAAACTTTTGAATAGTAGTGTGTAGAAACCAGATTAATGGTTGACTGCTAATCATTAATCAAATGAAACACCCCATATAAAAGCACATTCCTGTATGGCTGCATCACGGAGCGGTGACCTCGAAGATTTCAGGAGGACTGCCAAGTAAGTCAACTTCCACTGGCAACGTGTGCGAATTCATTTAGACAATTACATATAATATTGAAAAACGCCACTCAACCAAAGTCAGCCGGGCATAAACCAAAGATGAATGTCTCAATAGTTTCCTCGTTCATTTTTTCCAGTCTGAAATGGTGAAGAGATGAGACATCAGAAGAGCAGCTGATCACACAATGTGCTGGAAAGCTGCTGGGCAGCATCTGTGTCTAAGGCACTGGGTTATTTAATACAATGATTGCAAGGGTTAGTGTTTTATTTTGAGGTTGCTACCTAAATTGTATAGAATGATAGACTATAATTTATGTGACTTTTAATGCTGTAATGATTTGCTGCTCTCCAAATAGGCTTTTCTGTGGATTCTCTTACTTAAAGTTTTGCTGCTTGCCTCACTACCGGATAATTCACCATATATATACACTATAGTGGCCAGTGGCATCGCAGTAAGTAATGGGTGTATGATTGCTACCAGCTTGACTCCTTTAAATCTGGTTTTGCTGAATTATTGTTGTGTTTATGGAGTTAACAGACCTAAAAAGCTGACCAGGTCATCTGATACATATAATTTCACTCCACCAGAAGCCTTTTAATTCAGTTCTAAACTGATAATGTGTCTCCAGAGAGGTGGTACCATTTCCAATAGGTGAGTCCTCCCTCTTCCTGTCACCATAGAGATAATGTTTTACTGCTGATCTGGAAGCAGTTTGATATTTCCTTTTAATGATAAAGGATAGGGTGTTGGTATTGAGTTCCAAAATCAGAGCAAAAGGGCAACTTGCACTGTGGAGCACAGAGGAAATCGTGCAGAGCACAAGGCAGCTCTATTTCCGAATTTGCAGCTGCCATTTGCACGTCAAGTTTGAGGTCACAGTCCCATTGTTCAAAATACGCATGATGGCTCGTCTGATTATCAGTGAAGTTATATGTGATGGTCGCTACAGGAGCTCAATGGAGTATCTTCTGAATGCAGGAATTATGAGACTCAAAAAACTCAGTCATCATGGTGTTGCTACAGGAGATATTGGCTGCACTTCTGTGAAGTCCTTAAAGTGTGTGTTAATCAAATTTTCCCCCAGAATTCAGGGAAAATGCATTGACATTATTGGATAAATAAAAATCGAACCGAATTGATCTGAATAATGAAGAGCTGTATGAGCTGCTATGAAGTTGTTTCGGAATTGATTGACTTTGACCCTTCGCAAAGACCGGACAAGTCATGCGCTCTCATGCCACACATCATGTTCTCACGGAGTGAAAAATACATCCTGGAGCAAAGAGGACACTGACAACGAATGAAACAGTTTCATATTTAAAATATTGTAATTTTTTAAATACCGTATTGTGGCTCTTTAATGTGTCGTGGCAGATTCAAGCGGCTCGTGAACCAACCATCTCTTTATACTAGTTCATTTATAGTATCAAATAAACATGAATGGACATCAGAAGGAATGTTGTTTCAAGTGCGGAAAGACGTGAGTACACACAATTTTTCAAGTTCACCAACGTTAATATACTAACTCCCCTGACTGCTTTGTCGGACAAAATGGCGGATTATGATTGGTTAGATTGCCTGTCAATCAAACTGTTTGCGATGAGTCAATAGACCCTAGAAATGACATTATTGTCTTCTGTTGAGCTGCTTTATAGCTGAATTGATGGTGATTGGTGAAGTTTGCAATATCGACAATGTTATTGAACTAACTTGAACCAACACTGAAATGACTTGAGATGAATAATGAGACTATTGCCTTATAGAGCTGCTTTAAATAGTATTTGTTTCATAATTGATGGACTCTGCAAAATTGACACGATTATTGAACTGGACTGTATCAACAAGTTTCTTTATAATTAATGATTTTTGCGACATTAATATCGCATGGCTGGTAAAGACTCTCAACAAATCAGATTAGAGAACCAGAACCAACTGTTGTATAAACACTGTTATTTTCTTGTTTATTACTGTGAAGCTACTTTGAAACAATCTGTATTGTATAATGTGCTATATAAAGAAATGTAACTTGACTTGACGCAAACCTCAGTACATATTAATATATAAATATATATTTAGGGTGAGACTAGAACTGGGGTTACTCTTTAGTAAGTATCATTTGCTTTATATACATATATATAAAAAACATGTGACAAAAATCAGTGCCTTTTTCATTTATATAAAACATTGGATTTTTAAAAATACTTTTCAAGATTTTATATAAAGAAAGAATGTATTTGCACTACATTGTGCATCTGGAGCAAAGTAAAAAGATAATAATAATAATAACAATAATAATAACAGGCTGTGTAAAAGTAACTGGACTCATGGTAACAGGGTTGATAGTTTAACAGTTCGCAACTAGCCTTGTGCTCAAGGTCATGACAGCTTTACAAAAAATCGCTGTTTACACATGCCATTGAGGGGGTGGAATGACCCAGAAACCTATGGTATGTCCCCATTTAGATTGCCAGGGTGTGTGTGTGTGTGTTTGTAGGACACAAATATGTATAATGAAATGGGTATTTGAACGTAAACATGGTTTACGAGGACACTTCCTGTCCTTATAAACAAAATGGCTTAAGAAACATACTAAACTGCTTTTTTGACATTCAAAAAATGGCAAAAGTGTTCTATGATGGGTAAGGCTTAGGGGTAGGGTTAGTGTAAGGGGGAAAAATATACAGTTTGTACAGTATAAAAACCATTATGTCAATGGAGGGTGTGTATGCGTGTGTCACACATCCCATATTTCTCTCACCAAATCTTTGCCACCGTTATTACAATTACTGTACCGCTACCACAATCATAAAATAAATAAATAAATAAAAACATTCTAAAAATTGCTGAGTTGTTTCAACCCAAATGTGGGCCATATATCGATTAACCCAACGGTCGGGTTAAATATTCAATTAAAAAAATTAACCCAGCGGCTGGGTTTGTCGATATATGGCCCAAATTCGGGTTTAAAAACCCAGCATTTTAGAGTGTAAAAATATTCTTACACAGTTTAATAGAGGTCTGTATTCATTTATTAGTAATGGTACTTTTGAGGTTAAATCCCTTATAATAATTACATTTTCAGCATAAATAATGGCACAGGCTACATACACGTTAAATATGTCTATATATGTGTAAATAGGCATAACTGCATATTTTGATATATGTTAAATATAATGCTTTCCTCTGCCTCTTGCTATACACAAATCACTTACCTTGATTGCTTTCACAGGGTCCTTTGTGCGCGTTGGTGATCGCGGGCAGACCCTGCTGCAGCGCCTTCCTGCTCACGGCCTTCAGCTGGCAGATGTTACCGTACGTGTTCCCGTCACTGCCACACACTTTACTACTGTACCTACACTGGCACACCCCTTTGGACAGTCTCTTTCCAGACGGGTGCTTGCACTCCAGACCGTCCCCGCAGGGCAGGTCGTCCTTGCGTCCGCACGGCTCACCCTCTCCCTGCGCGCACACCAGACAGCAGTTACAGCGGTCCGGCACATACCCGCTCGGACAGCTCGGGCTCGGACACTTACTCACATCACAGCGCTCTGGACACTTGAGTTTAGAAGTATCCGCGACAGTAATTTTGTTGTAAAGAAAAACTACCGAAACAAACAGAATGACCTGCATTTTGTTGGTTTAAATGAAGAATTAATTCTCAGACAGTCCTCTGGAGATCACCATTACGCATTGACTTCCACTGCAAAAGCGAGTTTCAAATGAGGTTAGTGCGTTCCTGTTGGCTCAGTTGAGAGACCAGTGTGAGGTTGTCCCAGAAAGAGAAATATTTCTTATCCAATCTGATCTCTTGGTGCGAGCAAAAGCCGCTGATTTCACGTGCAACTGATTAAAACCGTATGTGTGAAGCCTCGCGATGTGTAGTACTTCTGCATCTGCCGACCATCTCAACATCCTCGACTCAAGTCTGTTTTTCTCTTCTCCCTAGAGGAGGCGGGGAATTTCGTTTACCCCAAATCGCTAAGTATTCACAAGTGATGGGAAGTCCGATTCATTTCCGCGATTCGGTTCTTTTTAACAGTTCGTTTCAGAGAACCGATTCTATCATTTTACGTCGTTGCAGCTCAAAAACAAAGAGGTTACTAATGAATTTACACTCTGAAAAAAGGTTTTGCCATTTTCAAATATTCATTTAAAGCAGTTAAACGTGTTTCGTATGTGATACAAGTGTCATACGATCGAAGACATATTTCCAGCTACGTTTTATTTGTATGATTTCTGCTATTCGGTTCAGTCAGTCAGTTCATCCCTTATGAAAAAGATGTCCACTTAATTGCATTGAATGTACACTTGTAGTGTATCCTACTGCAGCGTCATCAATATAAATGTACAATTACAAATATAGCTATTTAAATACATGACATCAATAGAAATGTTAAAGCATATATTTGTATGTTACCATAAATGCTTTACAGTACATTTGGCAGTACACTTTAAACATAATACTGTAAGTAATTACATAGAAAGTACTTAAGTCCCACTTACATTCAAAAAAGCAAGGTGCATTTAATGTAAATATATATATATATATATATATATATATATATATATATATATATATATATATATATATATATATATATAAAACTTAGGTGTCAGGGAACATTACATTCAGTTCACACTTATTCCTTCAAAGTATATTTTTGTACTATACATGTACTAAAGTGTATGTCTTTTTCACAAGGGACTGTAAAGATCTGACATAAAAATAATGATTGATTCATGAATTAAAAACATCATCTTAGCTTACTATTGTCAAATCCATTGTACCTAGTTCCCTGATTGTCATGCTTAATTGATCCAGAATGAGTTATTACAAACTGCTTGGATACCAACAGATTTATTTTTAGGACAAAAACTTGACAAGGGCTCACATGTACTCAAGGTTTGCTTTGGCCATTCAAAGAAAGCTTGCAACTTCATGTTGTAAAGCAATTAAATTCAGTATTAAATCCACTTTTATTGATAATCAGTGCCAAAATGGTCTCTTTTTGGATATACATTGAATACTGCCAAGACACTAGACCCTACAGTGCCAGTGCCAGTCGTTTTCACTGAACTGGGAGGGTTTGAACCAAGTCCAGGCATGAACATGTTTATTTAAAACTACAGTGCCTGTTCTTTTCTGCCTTTAGTACAAACAGAACAGCCCTTGTTGAGGTGAAAATGTGTTCACTGACATCACTTGCACATGTCAACCAAAGGTAACAATTTTTACAGAATGATAAATCAGGCAAAATAAAATCTTCAGATTATCTTCATTAACAATTTTAGAGAACAAGATTAAAAAAAGAAAGGTTATGCATCATGGGATTTCGTGCCAAGTAGACAAGTCTCTTTTAGTCCGAAAACATTTAAAAATGAATGCAAAGCAAACGGTGCTTGAAAGTCATATTGATTACACTCCAGTAAACACTTGCTGAACCAATCAACATGTTACATGAGTCAGACATTCCGTAAACAAATCAACTAATACACATAACATCCGGCAAATAAAAGTAAACATAGAAAATTTGCACACAAGTCAAATCAAAACATGCAGTGAAAGTGTCATATCCCATCAAAATCCAGTTCTATCTTGTTCCCCCTGTTATTGTGTTTTTGTACTGGGCTGTGGTCCTGAAACTGTAGTCTGGAGCCAGGTTGATACGACGAATGTGGAGGTCATTAGCGAAAGCACGCGCTCGCTGGTAGAAGAACAGCGAGAGTTCACGGTCCATGAGAAAGTTGTGATAGATGGTGGCCAATCGAGTGCACAGCTCTAGCTGAGATCTCTTGTTGCCCAGATCCATCGCAGCAGCCAAGGCCAAGTGATAATAGCCAGCAGCATCAAATGGGTCCTGGAATAGAGAGAGAGATAAGATTAACATTTGATATACAAAGATTTGACTTTGTGTATTTATGTGGATTTCCATATTTTCTCAAGTATGTGAAGTAGTGAAATATGACCCATGTGAATTGTGTACATCTGAGGAATAAGCTTCCGACAGCACCGCTTAGCGGTTGTGTAAAATTAAAACTTGCAAAGTGCCAGATGTGAGTAAAACAGAATCTTTGGTGAGTATATATATAAAGCGGTTCAGACTGAAGCGTGGCACTGTGTTCGTTTACACATGAGCAGCTCATGATCTGGTGTTTCAGTGTCTCAGAGCAGCTCAGTCCGCAGTAAATGCTGTGAGTTTGGGGTGTACATAATGTGGATTAAAAACGCAACTTACGACAACCATCTCCCTAAATTTGTGAATCATTTATAAATCTGTCATCATGTAAAAGCTAAATGTCTAAAGGCTTTAAGATTTTCCACCAAAATAAAATTAAATAAAATATCCATTAATATTAGTATTGAAATTTAACAGTTGTTATTGTTATTATCAAATACTCATTTTTTTATTTTACAATACAATAGTATAAATGTCATTTTAATCTTTCTTCATTTCATTTTTATTTTCTATTTAAATAATAATAAAATAAAAACATTATTTTGAATAGTAATAATACATTTGTTGTTGTTCTGTTATTATTTGCCAAAGAGAGTGAGAAAAAGCCTTTTTTGTCCTTAGCTGATGAAATGCATGGATATACGATGTGCTTCATATATTTAAATATAAATATATTAACATTCTGAATATGAGTAAGCTTATATTTCCTACTTTGAGTGGAATGAGGTGTGAATAAATAATCATTTATTCAGTATGTACTTAGACTGCCATCTTCTGGTTCATTTAGAGCAGCAAATCTAGAGTTAAAAATACTGTAATTTTTTTTTATTTTTAAAATACTTTCTCCTGTTCCAACTTAATATGTAGAAACAACTAAGTAACTTATTTCCCAGAACAGTGTAAATACTATAGCTCCATTTCTCCGCTCTCCTATTGTAGTTAAGTAACGAGTTACGTCATTCTTCAGGAAACGCACCCCAGCCTGACATTGGTTCAACCAAGTTTTGGAGCGAGACTAACAGATGTCCATTGGCTTACCTTAACATCATAGAAGATGATGTCTCCAAGTGTTTTGTAAACCCTGACATAGTACAGGGCTTCCTCATCATACTGCAGGGGTGAGGGACACAAGGACAGGGCTTTCAGAAAGTGATGCTCTGCCATTTCAAACTGCCCCAGACAATGGTACAATGTAGCGAGGCGATGGAATGCCACCCGTTCGTTTAAATGGTCAGCTGTAAGAGAATACAAATGTGAACAAAAAGACTGTTAATTGTCTCTCCTAAACGTTTTTGGCCGTTTACTGTAAACATGAGTTTACCATGTGTGCTTTATTCTCAAAAACAGACTAAATATTTGGCAGGAAGCCACAATCTGAATAAAAGTATTGATCATAAAAAGAAGTTTGCTCCACACGTGTTGACCTACCCAGAGACACGCTAATGTCTAATGCAGTTTGAGTGTACTCAATGGCCTCTGAACACTGGCCCAGCTGCAGCAGAAGCTCTGATAGCTTATTACACAGCCGAAGCTGAGAGCGCACGCTGCTCGTCTTCACTGCGATGGGAAGAGCTCGGTCCTTAAAAACACACAGATACATGCGTTCTTGAGACATGGACAAACACAGTGAAGGATTATGGAGGATTATGGTTATGATCAATGTTTTCTAATAAAAAAATACTGGAATATAGAAAAAGGAAATAACAGGAAAGACCTCCTTCTTCCTCAACAATGTGCGCTTGACCTACCCTGTAAAAACAGATGGCTTTCTCCCTGTCCTGTGAGCTGTTGAAGAAAACATCCCCAGCTGTCTCCAACATCTCCAGGGTGAAGAGCGTGTCTCCTGTACACATGGCCATGTCCTGGGCTACCTGTTACATAGATCAAAAGGTAACAAATCACCTCTAAAGGAGAGGTCAAGCAATATTTCAGTACCATCATAGGAAATGGAACTTTGTGATGGCATGCAGTCAAATTGCTTGTGTCCCTACAAGACTAAAGAATTTGGTTCGTGTTGTCATACTGAGAAGATGCCGTTTTCAGTAATGCAAATCCGCTTTGCATACACTTACAAAGGATGAGGGCTCGCACTGGAATTGATACGGGAAAAAAAACGATGCTTCTAAAAAGAATTGAAGGAGTAGGTAGTAGTGTCTGTTGTAACCATTATATCTCTTTACTCAGAATCGTAATCTTGTAAGACTGTCAGTCAATACAGACAAATTCGATGAAAACAAAGTACTTTAAATATGATTAAGTACAAATACTCTAATAATCTTGTTTACATTTGATTTAGATGCTGATTTCGAGTTCATGCTCAATACGAATAGTTCCAATCACAGTAACTCTAAAGAACGCAAGGGAAGGAGAGCTGAATGAAGGCAGTTGTCACCTGCACGTAGAGGTCCACTAGCTCTGTCTGTTGAAGGATGTGGTAAATCTTCCCTGCCTGTAGCCAGGCATGAGCCTCCTTACGTTTTCTGCCCAAGTCAATGAAGATGCCCAGGCTCTGTTTAGTGTGATCTAAAGCAGCTCTGTTGGCTCTGTGAGACGACATGACCAAGAATTTTAGCAAGGCAATAATGTGTGATGTCTTATTGCTGGCAACTTATTAGTACTGAAAGAACTTGGGGATAAACCACCATATCCTTACTGGATAAACAAATGGTGTGAGTACTTTATTATATTTGAAAACTTCTAACATTAAAGGGATAGTTCATCTAAAAAAAATTTTTTCCCATCATTTGCACACGGTCATGTCATTGTAAACACGTAATCTGTCTTCTGCAGAACACAAAAGAAGATATTGTGAAGAATGGTGGAAACCAGTTTTGGTGACATTTGACTTTCATTGTGATGACATTTATCATTTATGTTCCACAGAAGAGAGAAAGCCAATGGACTGACATGAAATTGAGTAAATTATGACAGAATTTTTTATTTTTGCAAGAACTATCCTTTTAACGTATTGCAATTAATGTCAAACTTTCTTATCATGGGCAGGTCTCACTTCTCGGTGGCCAGTTTCAGGTACAGCTGGCTGATCTTCTCCAGTATCTCTCCCTCTAAGTTCTTGTCTCCAATCCGCTGGAGAAGGTTCAGCTGGTGTTCGTTGTAGATGATACACTGGGCTTCATCCGGACATACCTCTTCATATAGCTGACACAGGTGACGTGTGGCTTGCAGCTGGCCTGTTGTCCAACAAATAAGAATATATTTTTGAAGCATGAAGGTATAGGTCTGGTGACCAGCAAACTTGATAATTATGGTGTATATAATACTAAAGGTATGTTTACTTGGCAACGCTGTATTAAAAAACTGAAAAATCTTTCCTTTGCATTTCTCGTGTACGGACGACAACATTGTCAAATGATTCCTAAAATTACTAAAAATGCTGTATTGTGCATGCCAGGCCAGTAGTTGGCGATGTTACTTTGTAAAGAAACACTACACGACTATAGATTGCACACGTAACACGTATGCACATGACTTCACCGTTTTCATAAATGCAAATTTTTGTATTTTACACGAAGACCTTAAAAGTATCGTTTTCAAAAACTTCCACTTTGAATCTAGTTTTCAGGCCAACAAAATGCCATTGTTGTGTGAATTAATGGCCAAAATGCATAAAAGTTTTTATTTATATAAAGAATTAATTTTATTCCTAAGGGAACTGATTGGATCATGAAAAGTGGGCATGTAATGTAGCCAGTTGGTTGAAGGGGAAGGGCTGAAAATGTAGAAATTATTTTTGACACAAGACTAAATGGAAAGTCGTTTGAGAGCCGGAGCAATTTAAATACATTCTGAATATTCTGAATACTTTTTTAAAATTTAGAATAATGTGACTAATCGAAGAGACATAATAACTTTATATGATTAACAGATTTAATTTAGGTTTTTACTCACAAATAAACACATAGAGCACATCATATAAGGTAAACAGCTGCTCAAACGTGCTTGCGTGATGCGCAAGAACCAATGAGGTGTGTGACGCAAACATGTTGGAGCTTCCATGAGAACCAATAAGGTTAATTTTCGCTAATCAACCAAGTACAATTGAGCTTCTGTTGACCATATTTGATGTGCTCGATGTATGTGGGTCAATCAATGTGTATATTAAATCTGTTTATTTATCCTTTGTTCATTATATTTTATTATATTTATCTGTCCATCATAAAGTTATTGTGCCCTTTCAGAGGACTTGGATTAATGCACTTAAATCTTATGGATAACATTTACAAACTTTTTATGAATTTTTTGAAACATCAAAGTTTAGATGAAATGGACTTTCAATTAAGATAAATTTATCTCTCAAATCTCTTAGGTTTCATTAAAAATATCTTCATTTGTGCTTTGAAGATGAATTAAAGTGTCATTGGTTTGGAACTAAATGAGGGTGTGTATGTAAATAATGGCAGAATTATCATTTTTCACTATTGCTTTAATAGTGACCTCAAATACAATCAGAAACAAAAATTGAACTCTTACGTCAAGATGTTCTAGATGCTAGTAGAGATCCTCCTTACTGACACTTTCACTAATACAACTATGATAAACACTTACTATCCATGTGATCGACGTACATGGCAGTCAGCAGGGCCCATTCGTAGTAGATCTTCCCATTCTCATGTTTTCCCTGGGAAATAAAGTGTCTCCCTAACTCAAGAAGCACTGAAATAAAACTGAGCTCATGTCCTTCCTCCTCAAGCTCAGAGAACAGCTCCACTGACTGAGTGAGGTATTCTTCTGCCAATCTTTTTGCCTTGATTTGCAAACACATGAATCCACAGTTGGCCAACGCTATGGCCCAGTTATGTCTGTCCTCAAACTCCTCGCATATCTCGATCGCAGCCCGGTAACTCTCAGCGGCCTGACGGATGTCGCCTGAATGTCTGTATGAAATAGCCCGCATGTTGTAAACCACACCTTCCAGCTGTGTGGTACAGTGCTCGGGGAGTGATGACAGCACAGCATCCAGCACTTCCAGAGCGGTGCCGGGTTGCCGGTTGCAGATGTACAGCCACGCCATCCATATGAGAGCAGCAGTAGTGTCTGACTGGCTAACGCTGGACATGTTGCTGTGGTCGAGGACAGTGAGCATGTAGCGAACAGCTCTGTCGGGCATGCTGTGTCTATGGAAGAGCCAGGACAAACACAGAGCGTGGACGTGACCCAGCGCAGGCTCTTCGCCAGGGGACACTAAAGCAGCGGCACGGGTCAGGTACGGAGCCACTTGTGTTGGGACGGCCACTCCATACAGCTCTGATGCATTTTCCATCAACAGCGAGACACCACAAAGACAGTGTGAAGCGGAGGCTCCTACCTGTGAAAGAGAATTGTTGCATTATTTTTTTTTAAATCATTCATTTTTAATCAATTTATATTAATGCATTTTTTATTTTAATTAAAACTTAATTCATTGAATAAAATGTTATAATTGTATTCATTAATTAACTATTTAATTTAATTAAATAAAATGTAATAATTTTGTTATTTTTCATTTAAATAATAATAAAAAAACAATTAAAAATGGCTTCTGTCTGTGAGAGAGAATGGATAAATTCACAAATGAATTGGTTGAATTTTAATTATTTTTTATATAATTATTTGATAAATTAGTATTTTTTTAATTTAATTTATCTAATTTAAGTGCTCCCTGAAACCACTATCATGTAGCACTAACCTGAAGTGATGCTCGCCGGGCGCAGCTTTCAGCCAAACGTGGTAAACTCTGATCGCTATAGAGTCTTGCTAAGACCAGAAAAACATGGCTCAATGTCTCATCACACGCTTCGGGAACCTCGTCAGCAAGGGCCAAAAGCCTTTCGATGAATGGGATTGCACTCATGCCGTCTTTGAGCTTCAGGTGGAGCTTTGCCAGGATGAAGCAGGCTCGGGCCTCGGCAGGCTGATTCTTGGCTAGGATGGCCTTTTTCAGTACATACTTTAATACTTCAGGGTCCTCGCAGCCAAACAAACAATCAGGGACAGCCATTAACAAAGCAGACAAGCGCTCTAACAAAGTGAAACATTTTTCATGGTTCTTCTGTGTTAGGTAGATGAGTGCCAGGTTGGAGTAAATGGCAGAGAGCAGAAACATGTCTGCGAAACAATCCCTGGGAACATTCAAGGCTTCCTCATAATAAACCCGAGCTTGAGAGAACTTTGACCTCCCTGCACAAAGCTGTCCGAGAAGAAAACAGATTCGGCTGTGCGCCCATGAGACACGCTTCTTTCGTGCCACTTCTCGGGCTATGCCTAAATACACCACTATATCCTCCTCATCAGAGTGACCCTCAAAATGTGAGATGAGGAATTCTGGGTAAGCGCTGTACAAGAGCGTGAACTCTGGCTGGTGGTCACGGCTGCTCAAGAATGAGAGGAGGGCGTGATGTCCATCTGAACTCGTGCTGTCCTGCTCGGAGCTGACAGAAAAACGTGGAGGTTCCCGGGATTCCCTTGTATCATTAGCTTCTTTCTCCATCCGGTGATTGATGCTGGCTGATGAATCCTCATTTCTTTGATTCTCATCTGCCTTACTCAAAATGCGGTTTACTTTCTGTTTTAGATTGTTCACTTCTTGAGTCTTTTCTGAAGACAAGAATAAAAGAGTGAATAAAAATCTGTTTGAATAAAATTAATCAGACAGACAGACAGGCAACTTACTTTGAACTGATCCTGGAATTTCTTTTGCCAGATCTGTGGTATATAAAAACAAACAAACAGCAAAAACATGTTAAAGGAGACAGATTAAGAGGGAAAAGTAAATGTAAATGGAATTTAAAGCCACAAAGTCAAGTCACGTTTCCTGTCACGTGTCAATACATTTGAAGCAAGCATACGTCATCGAGGCGGCCTCATTTAAGAGAAGTAACCGTTACATTGCAAAGTAAGAAAGAAATTAGGCTATTTTACAGCCCACGAGGAAAAACGGTGAGTTTTACTTTGTTTACTTTACTTAAATAAGACGTATGGATGACGTTTTATTTTATTTTGACTGTTGCGACTCCAATCGGACTTATGACCCGTAACTCCGCCTGAGTATCGGGCAAGTGTTCACTGTTGGCCGGAGGAGAACTGGCCCACCGACTAAGCCTGGTTTCTCCCAATGTTTTTGTCTCCATTTTTTGGAGTTTTGGTTCCTTGCCGCTGTTGCCTTTGGCTTGCTTAAGTTGGGGACACTTGCTTGATATTCAGCAGTGTTTTTAGTATGCCTGCATTGGCGCCATTGAATGCGAACTGAGTTGAGCCAGACGATTACGTCACTGTTTTCTCCAGTGCTGATATACATAAATTAACTAGACTAATAACTACTGATCTTTGCAACGGAATGAATCAATAACATATAGAATAACTTGGACAATGACACCATTTTCCTTGGGAGCTGCTGTGCTGCCAAAGATTATTTGCCAATTATTAATGTAAAGCTGGTTTGCCACAATTTGCATTGTAAAAAGCGCTATATAAATAATGGTGACTTGAGTTGACGTAAGCAGCCTTCAAACGCGCCTCGCGCGGCTGAATAATGCTAATCACTCTCCAGTCCACGTGCTTCTAGAAAACACGGCTGAACGAAACGACACATTTTTGTAAGTTCAAATCTGTTGTGGCCCTGTATGCTGTATGTGTGTAATTTGTCAGTGAATATGAACTACCAAAATGGTTAAAAAAACAAACAGGGAAATCTAAAGTATTATTTTCTCGCTACAAAAGTTTGGTTTTGATTAGCCCCTTGGGCCTCGACATGTATGTGTGAGCTTTTAGTGATAATGACGTTGTGTTTTAGCATTTAAAACGGTGTGGCAGAGATGGCGAAGGCAGGCAGCGAATCTGGGTTGGTTGTTACAGCTCCACGATGGGAAGAACCTCAAGGTAAAACCGCACTGTCGATAACATGCGCACGAATACAATTACACATCGGTTCACATCAGTTGCCTTCATTTTTATGCTTTTCATAGATTTCTGTAACCCTGACAAACTGCTGTTGTGCCCCTATGACCCGCATCATCTGATCCGGGCCTGCCGGTTCCCTTACCACCTCATCAAATGCAGGAAGGTGTGTGTGAAGAAACATCCACAACAAATACAGTACTGAGAAATTAGCAACTTTTTTATTTATGCATCTCCATGTTCAGCAATAAGCTATCATTAGATCTTAGGTTTGCTGTATATGTGTGTGTGTGTGTATATATATATATATATATATATATATATATATATACACACATATACAGCAAACCTACGGTCTAATGAATATTTATTTATTTATATTTTAATATGAATACTTTATATTTTTATTGAATATGACATTTAAGACGTATTGTCAAGTATGGTGACCCATACTTAAAATTAGTGCTCTGCATTTAATCCATCCAAGTACACACACACACACACACACACACACACACAGCAGTGAGTAGTGAACAAATGCACACACAGTGAACACACACCCGGAGCATTGGGTAGCTGTAGGGCAATTTAGTCATGGTATCGAAGGTGGAGAGAGAGCGCTGTTGATTCGCAATCCCCACCTTCAATTCCTGCCAGCATGGGAATCAAACCGGCAACCTTCAGGTTACGAGCCCGACTCCCTCACCATTAGGCCATGACTACCCCATTAAGTTAATTTAATAAATCAATGGATAAAACTGTCATTAAAAATCTAACAATGATAATATTTGTAACACTAACCTGTTAGTTTTATTTCTTGTATCTGTTTAACAGTGATTCTCAACTAGCAAAAAATCCAAGCAGGGAGAATGATTTGAAAGATTACTTTAAATTTAAAGTTTTTTTATCGTTTTATTTTATTTAACGTAATTAAAGTGCTAAGTTCTAGTGCTTAGACCCACACAATGTAAATGGTTTACTTGTATGAAAATTAAGTCTGTAGTACTCAATGACACGTTGGACAGATGATGGATTGGAACCAAAAAGTTCTGAGCTTAAATATTTTTTTATATATTTAACAGTATTCATGAGGTGCGGTTCAATGCAAATCTATTTGCTGATGTTAGATCAATAACTTTTTAATTTTACATGAAATGAATGGGGGAACTGTCTGTTTTATAAATGCACTTATTGATCTTGAGAACAATTCACTTAGGTAATGTTTCATTTAAAAAAAAAAAAAATTTGATCAAAACTCAAGCTTCCAGTGAACAGACTTGTTTCTGTTCAAGTATTCCAAGTTTCTGTCCTGTATTTTATAAGATCTGTTGCTACTTCTGTTTCATCGCGATGTTGAAACTAAAAGTATTGAGCACGGATAGATGTCTGTGATCTTAATATTATTGTAGAATCACCCTGAATTGGTCGGTGAATTATGGACATGTCCATTCAATGCACGCCACTTGATGAGAAAACATGAGCTGTCCCATCACATCTCAACCTGTGTGGACCGATGCTCCGTTACCTATGGTAAGATCTTTTTTACCATTTCACCTTCATAATGTTGGACTACTGCAGACTCACCCAATGCAAAATTAACCTGACATTGTGTTCACATTGTACACTGAACTGATCTCAGTCTCCTTTGTAATATCAAAAGTGGCCAGAGACAAGACTGATTGCAAGTTTCAAATCCCAGTGGGCACCTGGACTGCACCTGTGTGTGATGAAGACTGGGATGAAGGTAAGACTCTGACCCATGTCCTGAGTTAAGTCACCATGAAGTCAAAATTGTGATGCTTTTTTATGTAATATTGTAGTATTTATTATAATTGATGTATCTATGTACAGCATCGTCTTTTTTTTAAAATTCACATGCCCTCGTAATCTTAAATCAAAATAACTTCCCCTACCTCTTGCAACAAAATCTCTGACACGTTTGGCGGTATAATCTGTCACTCACATGAGATCACGGCAATAAATCACAACAATCGATAATGCACAACAATCCAATCATTTCCTCATGGGCAAAATCAAGTCCTGCCCTATGTTTTTTTTTTCTTGTTCAAGAAGCTGTTTCACTTGGATGTATGACTATTGCAACTTCTGTCTCATATTGACTTTAAAGTTGAAGTCATTTTTGTGCCAATAACGACTCTAAATGTAAATACTAAACAGAAATCAACAGTCAAAGTTTCTTAGCATTGCAGTTCCACTAACAGTTCCTGTACTAAACTTTGCATTTAAAACAAACTGGAAAAGTTCTTTGATATTACAAAATTAGCAATTTGTTTGTTCTATGATGTAATTACAAACTTTAACATCTGACCATGTCTGCGTCTTACAGAAATGGACAAGCATGTAACCACAGCGCCATCTTTTGTCAGGGATGTGTCCAAGTCGCTTCCTCAGGACAGGTCAGTGTAGAGCCGGGGTTCTCAACTCTCAGATCCTTCTTCCTGCAGAATTTAGTTCCAACCTTGATCAAATTCAACTGCCTATAACTCTTAATGTTAACTGTTATATGTTAATATGCCTATTTATCCTGAAGACCTTGGCTGTGAAATCAGCCCCTATACCCTCATCTATACCCTCATTCACAATTCCCTACAGTAGTCCACTAATGAGGGAGTGAATAAAAAACGAGTGAGAAAATTCAGACACTGAGTGTGCCGGAAGAGCTGCCTCTTTTGCATAGTTTGTTCTTGCCGATTAATAATTATTTGAAACTTTGCAAACTGGCAGTTCAAGTAGTAATGAGAAGATTTATCTCGAACTCTGTCCTGGAAACTATGTATAAACCTTAATAAAACAATTTAATAATCAATTAAAAAGGAGTTTATAGTACCTATGTGATATTGCACTATCAACTTTAGATCAGTGGTTTGGAAAGTAGATGGATGGCTGATTCGGCTGTATGCACCATCTTTTGGTCAGACGTGGAAATTCATGGGTATTCTCTAGCCTTTTAGCGTACATCGGTTGTACACTCATTATTGCGTTGCATTGTGGGATTGAATGAGTGCGCTTGAGAACGTCCACTATGATTTTCGACACCACTACAAATGGCTGTCCCTTTAAATGGTGCCCTATATAATGGTATGGGAGGTGATTTCGGACACGCCTCTTGATCAGCTTTTTCAGGTGTTTGCTTATGGTCGGAGCAAAACTCTGCAGGAAAGTGAAACTTGAGGCCCAGAGATGAGAACCCCTGATGTAGAGCTAACATTACTGAGGCTGTGTCTCATCTTGGTCGCATTTATCGACCGCATGTTTTTTGAGACGGTTGTTCTTTGTGAAGCATAAATAGTTGTAATTTCTTTTTGACTTTGGAATGTAATGTTTTCTTTACTGAAATGACGAAGTCTCAATGACGTGTGTGGCCGACAAACGCGACCTCCATTGGACACAGCCTTCGAATTGAGACTAAATTGAATCATATGCCAGTAGTTCCCAACCCTGGTCCTGGAGTACCCCAGTACTGCACAGTTTAGGTGTCTCCCTAATCAAACACGCCTGATTCAACTCATTAGCTCTTTAGTAGAGACTCCCAAAACCTCAGGTGAGTGTGTCAGATAAGAGATACATCACAAATGTGCAGTTTTAGGGGTACTCCAGGACCAGGGTTGGGAATCGCTGTAATGTACAATAACATTTAGATTTCTGGTTGAAGGTAGGGTATGCAATTGCGGAGAGACTCTCAATAGCAAGTTAGTTTTGAAAGCAAGAGATCCCACTCTCCCTTCAGAGCATCTCCAAAGCCACACCTCCTTCAGGATGTGAAGAGAGTTAAACCAGTATAGCAAAGTGTTCATAAAACAAATTGCCTACCCTACCTTTAATGTAGTTGGTAATAGACCACCATTTTGATCAGGCTGGTAAAGTGTTAAAGCAAAACAACAAAATCCTATACTGCACATCTCTCTTTGTATTAGGGAGAACAACAGCATTTCCAACAATGCAATTGCTGGTCTCAGGGCGCCACGAGTTCTTCCCTGGACGAGCAGCTGTACTGATTTTTGAGCTTTTCAATATGTCAAAACTACTATTCTTAATTTACAATAAATACTGAAAGTGTTGGTTTCTTGTGTTGGCATTTTATTGTATAGGTCACTAGTTCTTATAGTGATGAATTAGTTCCATAATCTTGAGTTCTGTTTCCCAAAGGTGGAACAATAGAGGCGGTTTAGGTTCTGTGTTTACACCACATAAAAGAAAAGCTTACGACCAGGATATTTACAAGACTTTAGTTGACATGTTTTGTGTTGTCATAGTTGCTCTGTGCCTGTAATTCTACCTCTGTGGTCTCTTAGAAACACCTTTTTTTGCTTGACAAATGCATTTCATGGAACCGTTGTAAAAGCAAATAAAACTTAATTTGCTAAAATGTTAGGATTCAAAAACCTGTGAGCCTTACCAAGTTTGTAGTTTGTGCCAACATCACACTGGCATATTTTCTTCAATAAAGATATAGTGTCCTCTTTAATTTTGTCCTGATCCAAGGTAATAATTTGTCTGTCCTCATCTTTCAAGAATATGTCAGATGATCTGTGATGCAAGCACAAGATGATCTTTTCATGAGTAAAACTGTTACACTTCAGACATTCTTCTAACTATAAGTAACTTTGCAACTGCATGTCAACTAACTCTTGTTAGAGTATTGGTAGACTGTGAGGTTGGGGTTAAGTGTTTGGGTGCTTGAGTAGAATAAGTTGACATGTACTTGCAAAGTTTCTAATAGTCAGTAGAATGTCTGTTGAGGGAGCATCAAAATAAAGTGTTAGCAGATATTAAGCAGACGGTCAGCTAATACGCTAATGAGAGTTAGTTGTCATGTAGTTTCCAAGTTACTTGTAATAGTAACTTTTTAATATAAATTAAAGTGAACTATCAAAATAAAATGTTATCAAACTGTGGAGTCGGACAAAAAACAAACTTCTTAAAATATTCAAAAAATTACTCAAGCACTTACTCACAAAATGAACCGGTTGCTTTGACCAGGTTGGTTTTGACAAGTCCAATATCCCCAGTTTTCTCAGATTTTCCCATAAACCATTCAAAACAGGCCACCAGCAGGCCCAGGATGATGATACGTTCACCAGCCTGGAAACTCAGTTCATCTGGCCCTTCAGCATCATGCTCCTCTGTGGTCTCACAGACCCCTACTGCTGTGAGAGATATTATTACAATTGTGGTAGAGTTAAATTAGTGTACTGTGAATATGAAAATGCCACACTGTTATGAAGAAATATAAAAATACTAAAAGAAAAGATCTACAGCTCAAATCCCATTGAGTTATACTGTTATATATCAATCTTCTACATATATAATTCTCAGGGAAGAGCCTCCAGGTTTTTTTTTGTCCTCTATCATTTTCTAATCATTAAGTTTTGAAGCTTCTTGCTCCACTACTTTTCTATTCTTATACAACATACTATTCTTAGTCCTCAAGGATTGCAAGTGACAAATGTAACATGCATATATTTATAGGTTGCTGTTATAAATATCAAAGTTGCATATTCATGTTCCATGCAATTTTGTTAATTTTATGTCCATCCTCTAAACTTTCAGTTGGCAATCTTGTACATAAGCGATAAAATCTGTCGTTTTTAGTTGTCTTTTTTGTTCTATAGAAGTTATTGAAATGAAAAGAAATTAATACCATTGTTCTGAGGAGATGGATTAAATTGATCAGAAATGACTGTAAAAACTTTTACATTGTTTTAAAAAAAAATGTCTCAAATGAAAGCTGCGTGTTCTTTTGAACTTTGAACCAAAATATTATGCAGTGCAACTATTTTCAACATTAACAATAAGAAATGTTTCTTGTGCACCAAATCGGCATATTAGAAAGATTTTGAAGGATCATGTGACGTAGTCGAAGGGTAGTCGTGGCCTAGTGGTGAGGAAGTCGGGCTTGTAATCTGAAGGTTGCCAGTTCGATTCCCATGCCGGAAGGAATTGAAAGTGGGGATTGTGAATAAACAGCACTCTTTCCACCTTCGATACCATGACTAAGGTGCTCTTGAGCAAGGCACCTAACCCCTAATTGCTCCCCTTGTAAGTCGCTTTGGATAAAAGCGTCTGCTAAATGATAAAAAATGAAATGAAAAATGTGACACTAAAGACTAGAGGAATAATGCTGAAAATTAAGCTTTGCAGTCACTGTAATAAGTCCACATTGCCTTATTTCACAATATTGGTGTTTTTGTACTTCTTTCAAAAGCGTAGGGACCCCAATCTTTTGAATGGTAGTGTATATACAAAGTAAAGTACAATTATTTAAACGTTTTCTCACCAATCTGAAATGGAAGGTCACTAGTGTCCTTTCCACCACCCACTAATACAGTCTCTGGGCAGGACTTTAGAAACCACCTTGGGAAGCAAAGAAAATTCATTGTTCTTAGTTCTGTGCTCTGTTTAATTTAAGACAGTAAGTTCATATGAAATTCAGAAGGTGACACATACTCATGAAAGGGTATGACTGGCTCCAGAGTTGGTTTTTGCTTGGTTCCTCTAGACCCATCTGCTAGTGACAGCACTGTCCACCCTGACCCTAGGAATGGAGGCTCAAACAGGGCGATATCTCCCTTCTCCAAATAAAGGTCGCTACCTGACGTAGAGCTATCAAACATCTGATTTGCGGTGCAGCATCCAAAGAAAGAACCTCAAAAGTAAACAAGTGTTTTTATTACAAATGCAAATATTCATTCATACAGTCTATTTCTGTAATCAAACGCCAATCAAAAATGTAGCTTTATTCTCATTCATATTAAGTACATAAGCAATTTGCATTACCTTCTTGCATAAGAAAGCCTTTATACATCAGATTTAGTGTCTCCTCTTTAATTGAGATATCAATTCCTGAATGCTGATCAAGGGAGATTAACCAGAACTCCTGGTCCATGAGATGATTTTCCAAACACTGACCCAAGAAGCCTGGGGGAAATTACAAATTTGGGACATCATATAAGATATTTAGCTTTAATATACACTACCGGATCATTAAGTATCACAGAAATAAATTATTTTAAAATAGATTTTGTAATAATATTTGCCAATATTACTGTTTTAATGTATTTTTGATCAGCCTTGGTGATAACATAAAAGACATAAAAACACAAAAACTAAATATAAATGATTCCAAACTTTGGACTGGTAATAGTACAGGACTCCGCTATTTACAAAAACACAATACCTGACATTATTAATAAACACAGAATGATAAAACAGTATATCTGTGGCATTTAAATAAGAACAGACCCATTCTGTGGTATGTGCTGAACTTCCATATTTCTTCAAGAGTTTTAAAAGTGATAAATATTGTCCTTTCCCCACTGTTGAGGGATACAAAATGAGCAGACAGTTCCTGCAAGACAGGGAAACCAGTATGTTAAATATATGTATTTAAGGTTTTTATAATTTTATGTATTCTAAATGGGGGTGCCCATACAGAGATTAAGGTCACGACCCCTGAGAGGTCAGCTTCCAGCACACAAAGTTTCCTGCAGAGCTCTTCCTGTGTGCTCTCATCAGCAGGAAGTCGATCTGGCCCCTCCACCAAAGCCAGCTGCATAGCCAACACTGCAACAGGAAACGGTGTATATGCATTATATCTACCACTGCATCCAACACTAACAGATCAGCCTCCACATGGAAAATATTTCAGTCAGCTCTAGTAAATGTGTAAGGAAAATGATTTAGCATGGTCAGTTAATGTAAGGTGACATAAAATCATCTAGTCTTTATACTGCTGTAAATTCCAGGTCTAGCTCTACCATAGTCAGTTATAATCTAAAACATTCATTTGTAGAGCAATATTCATGGTTCAATCTACAGTTTAGATTTTGAATTTCACCATAGTCATGTGATGTTTCACTGCCGTGTTTAACAGAGAGGGTTAATAAGTGACTGTCAATGGGCTTTTGTAAAGTCCAAGGTATGATCTCTAAAAGTTACTTTTTTTTTTTTTTTTTTTTTGAAGTGTCACCAGAGCAGGTCAGAGTTCAATTAAAGGGATGGCTCACCAAACAGTGAAAATTGTCATTTACTCACCCTTTCTTTTGTGAAACATAAAAAAGAAGATATTTTAAGGAATGTCTCAGGCTGTGTGCGAAATCACATATTTGACTAATACACTGTAAAAAAGAATTGTTGGTTTAACTTAAAGTAAGTTACCTGGTTGCCTTAAAATTGAGTTCATTAGAATTAACAATTTGAGATAAAACAATGAAGGAGATTGGTTTAATACACACAAACTCAAAATATTATGCTATTTGAACCGCAATAATCTAAGTTGTTTTGACAAAAGAAAAAATGTTGATAAATCATGAAAATAAGTTTTTTTTTTACAGTATAGTAGACAAAAAACAGTAAGTAAAAGAGAAGTATGTCCGAATTAATAGTATTCCCAAAACAGTAGGCGAAATGATCCTTCCTATTTTGAGTGAGATTCTGAACTTTACTATACCATGAGGCCATGGGGAGAGAATTTGTGGCTGGCAGCAAAGCAACGCAACTGACTCTGGTCACATGACAACGACAATAGGGCGAATGTTCATACTAAAACACTTTTTTAGTGGTCACAAAGTAATGGCTTATTCAAAAGAATCACATACTCGGAGAGTATGCAATTTTGGACACAGCCTCTGTCTTTACAATGGAGGTCAAAGGTCAGCAAAATGGTTTTCTTGCCAACATTCCTCAGAATAATAATATCTTATTTTGTGTTCAAGTAAGTCATACAGGTTTGGGATGACATAAGGGCTAGTGAATTTCACTTGTGTCAGGGTACACTGACAGATTACTGCCAACTCTGCACAGTTTGTAAAATCAGCCACAGTGTATTAAATGAGTATATATGGGGAGCTGGATTTACCTGTTGGTATATTATCATCAGAAGCTCCTGAAGTACCTTTGACACTTCCTCTTGAGGTCTTAACATCTGAAAAGAAGAAGGCACACTCCTTTAATCTTGGCCCTTACTGTGATTATGGGTCATTTCTATTATTCTGTACCTTATTAATACTTTACTGAATGTTAGTGTGTTGTATTATGAATCTTTTTATAGGGCTATACATGAGATTTTCGGAGATACTGTGGTCAAGTCTAGACATTTAAACCTTATTAATTATAACCTAATTGTTTATACAGAAAACTAACAGGATGGACATAAAAACCTAATGTTAGCCATTGCTTATTGAAGGATAGAGAGGTAGCATACATGAGCGTGTCAAATTGAAGTTAAATATGATATTTGATGTTTTAACCAGTTAATACCACAAAATATCACAAAATCTATTTCCCACCAAAAATGTTGATGTCACTTCCTGGAGGATGGTCTTTTACAAAAGACTGACAGATGGAAGGTGACACAGAAAAGACCAGCGAAATAATTACCAATTAAAACAGTATTCATAAAATAAAATGTTTCGAAGCAATTTAAATGAGAAAAAAAAACAAACAATAAATGTTTCCAGTCACCGAATAGCTCTTGGAAAGCAAAATCTGCTCCAATCAAACTAAAGCAGTAACAGTTGTAAAAAATCTCCCCTATCTTCTTAATTGAGAAATCGTGATAAAAGGAAATTAAATATTTATAAATGGTTTTAATTCAGATTATTGTATCCATTATCAGTCTCAATGCAACAAGTGTGGCAAAATTTATTAATACACCAGGATCAAGTTAATACGTTCAATATAATAATGAAAATGCAATAAAAGGATGTAATACATAGGAAAGTAATAGAAGAAACGCATTTTTTTCTTAATCTTCTATTAATTCTCTTTGGTGGTCGTGCTGCTCACCCCTACCTTTAAATGAAGACTCCATTATATTATCCCGTTCATTGTGTGTGGACTCGTTCGACAGCTCTCTAAGTATCGACCGGATTCTGTCCGAGTCGGACTCCAAGTCGTTCCCGGTTTTGGACGAGTTTCTACGAGTAGCGGCTGACATCCCGTCAGAGTTCCGAGCGGAGAAGGGAATGACTGCGCGCTCTCGATCACGCGCTCATCGCACTGATAACAAATAAAAGCGCACAGGTGGCGGAACTGATTTTAAAAGCGTGTTACATCATTACAAGACTGCTGTGACTCCTCTTGTCCTTAACGCTGAAGGTGTAGAAACAGCGAACGTCCCGAAAAACGTCTGGAAAACGGGCAACAGGTTCATCTCACGCCTCTCGGAGGTGTGTGATGTGATTTTGCCATGAGTAAGCATTTTTGTATTTAAAAATAAATGTGACCTTGGCATGCACGCGTTTTAGCCAAAGTTAATAATCACATACTGAGTAAATAAGTTTAAAGAAAGCAAAGAATCGCTGAGGGTCTGTATTATGAGTGTAAACTTAGTAGGTCTCTGTGTATTTGGATGAACTCGAAAGACTTCAGAGGAAGAGTGTCAGCATTTCCCTTTCCTCGTTGGTTGCCTAGACTGAAGGAAAGGGCAGTTTTAAATTGGAGGCTACATTTTTCATGGTGTGGGTCAAACTGACCCTATATTGGATTCAAGACAATTCACCAAAAATCCTGCTAAACAAGAATAAGTCTTCAACATTAACACTTCTCACACATCACACACAAATAAATAAAATACACCTGAAAACATGTTTTTTAAAGTTTTTAGCATCTTTTAAAAAAAGACGACAAGAAATAAAAATGGACAATTCTTGTTTTTTTTCAATGGAATATTACATTGTTTGTTATAAATGCTTTATCTGTGAACATCATTTAAAAATTATTATAATGTGTCCTCATAATGTTTAGTCACAATAACTTCCACCTCCATCTTGCTCCCACATCTCTCTTCTTGTGAGGGCGGGGCTACCTGTCACTCACATGACATCACAGCAAAACACAATGATCCAATTAATCCCGATGGACAAAACTAAGTAATGCCCTACATTTTTTCTTGTTCGAGAAGCCCTTTCACTCGGACACGTCTTAATACGGAAGAGAAGACCATCGCAACTTCTGTTTCATGCCCACTTAAGTAATTTATCCGTGCACATCATTTCTTCTGGTAAAATTCATCTGCACTTGTAATGTTCCATCAAAAACGTTAACCTCCCCTTCCCCCACCAAATGACGTCTCTCTTCATGACGTATCTCAGCGGAGAGTGGGATACATTCACGCCATGTCGTGTTTACTGTAATTCTGAGATGACAACATGTGACGTTGTTCTTGAATTTTCTGTGTTTCTATGCCAAAACTATGAATGCCTAGATGAATCTGCAGCGGTCATTTGGCACAAGTAGGAGCTCTCATAAAATTCCCAGCTTACAACTTAATTACGTGGACGTGAATGCTTTTTACAAGTTGAAATCTCGTAATTATGGTGATTACCGTGAACACAACTGAAATAAATGACTTAAGTATTCATATATATCCTCCACATCTGACTGCAAACAGGCATTCAGATTTACCTCCATTTAGTTAGCAACACCCAACTTTCTATGATCCAATCAATTCCCAAAAGATTCAAGTTCCACCCCCCCCCCCATTCCTCAGAAGCTGTTTCACTCAGATGTACCCTCACTGGCCACTTTATTAGGTACACTTTACTAGTACTGGGTTGAACTTGGACGCCTTTTGCCTTCAGAACTGCATAATTCTTCATTCCATATTCAACAAGGTGCTAGAAACATTTCTCAGAGATTTTGGTCCATATTTACTTTATAGCATCACACAGTTGCTGTAGATTTGTCTGCTGCAGATCCCAGAGGTGCTCTTCTGGATTGGGATATGGTGACTGTGAGGCCATTTGGGTAAAGTGAACTCATTGTCATGTCCAAAAAAACAAACAAACAAACAAAAAAACTTTGTAACATGACACCTTATCCTGGTGGAAGTAGCCATCAGAAGATGGGTCCACTCTGGTCATAAAGGGATGGACATGGTCAGAAACAGATACTAAGGGGCCCAAAGAGTGCCAAGAAAATATCTCCAACACCATTACACCACCAGCAGCTTGAACCAAGACAGGGTGGATCCTTGCTTTCATATTGATTCCAAATTCTGATTGGAATGTTGTAGCAAAAATCACGACTCATCAGACCAGGCAAAATCTTTCCAATTTTTTTTATTTTATTTTACCTAATGACTAAATGTTTCAGTAGGGTTTGACTTTTATTATTCAGTTATTATTCAGATTTAGCCTAGAATGTATCCCACTCTCCACCGAGGCATACGTCATGAAGAGAGATGTCATTTGGAGGGGTAAGGAGAGGTTAGCGTTTTTGATTGAACATTATTAGCAGATGAAATTTATAAGAAATTATGTGCACGGATAAATCACTTAAGTGGGCATGAAACAGAAGTTGCGATGGTCTTCTCTTCCGTATTAAGACGTGTCCGAGTGAAAGGGCTTCTCGAACAAGAAAAAATGTAGGGCATTACTTAGTTTTGTCCATCGGGATTAATTGGATCATTGTGTTTTGCTGTGATGTCATGTGAGTGACAGGTAGCCCCGCCCTCACAAGAAGAGAGATGTGGGAGCAAGATGGAGGGGAAGTTATTGTGACTAAACATTATGAGGACACATTATAATAATTTTTAAATGATGTTCACAGATAAAGCATTTATAACAATGTAATATTCCATAAAAACAAAAAAAAACAAGAATTGTCTTTTTTTGAGTTGCTAAAAACTTAAAAAAAAAACATATTTTCAGGTTTATTTATTTATTTGTGTGTGATGTGTGAGAAGTGTTAATGTTGAAGATTTGCCCTTGTTTAGCCGGATTTTTGGTAATTTGTTTTGAATCCAATAAAGGGTCAGTTTGACCAGTTTAGCCAAACGTTTGTTAAAGCTTCAGATTGTCTCGAAATTCTTGTTGTTAATTTTCTCTTTAAATTCTTGTTGTTAATTGGATTACTATTTGCTTTTCAGACGCCTTTCTTTGTAATGGAGCATTCGGGTTTCAAGCGCCCTCTGCTGGAAGACGTCTCAGTGTTTTTAATTCACAACATACACACACCACCCGCTTGCTGTTTTGATAAAATAGCCTCCAAAACTGGTTTGTCAAAGATTTAACGTTCAACTAGGATTATAATATGGTTTAAAAAACGTTCAAATAGCTAATTGATACTGACAACGGCACATTGATTCGCTTTTTTCTACGTTAATCACAGTAAATTGCCAGCAAACGTTAATTTTGTGAACAACGAACCAACAGAGGGAATTCAAGCGCCAATGTTTAAGAGAATAAAACGACAACAAAGACATTTGAATGCTGTTATCACATTAAAAGAGCCGTATAATAGGCTACAAGTGTACAGAAGCAGGAAAAATAGCAGTGCGAAAGTATTGTTTGAGTTATGTACAGTACAGTAAACTGGCAGTTCGTGTACCTGCTTATGCTGCGTGTAGTGCGCATGCGCGTTGTGTGTAATTACAGATGGGATGGTGCGAGTAGCTTTCAGCGGGACTGCCACACACTGCCTGCGGGACAGACCGCGAGGAGGACACCGGCCAGTGTCAAAGAGCCTGTCGCTGTCATCTAAACCGGCCTGACCTACCCACATCCATATAGAGCGGTAAGACATTGTGGAAATGTATGGACTCGCCGCTTTATTTGTAAGCAGCTTTGCTGGAAGAGATAAACGCGTCCGAGTGTCAGTTTATTGCTACTATTGTAACTTTAATCGACATTGAGCTAAACTCTGCTAATAAACACCCGGTTCAAATCAGTGGAATAAAACTGAAACATATTTAAATCAAGTTTATTGTGAGATATGTGGGATTTGGGAAGTTGAGCGGACAGCGTTCACGACATTCTTTAAGATGTTCACTGTAAAGACGATGCCTTCATTTTATGTCAGCTATCCTGCTGTAAATACATTAACTTACATTGAACTTTAAGTAAATCAAGTCGTCTAAGTATAATAATAAAATATAAAATAATAATATATAAAAGTGTTTTTAATGGCGACTGCTGTCCACGTTAAAGGGTGTGTCTCTATCTGTCTTCAACACTGTCGACTCCCATTGCTTTCTGTTTCATTTTCTGCGATGGATGCTCTCGTCGTGCTACAGGTGTGTTGGCAAATAACACGGATATAACACCTAGATTTTTAGATTAAAATGTATATAGCAAAGGAAAGGTCACTACAATTAAGTTTTTCAGGCCAGTTAAAGTAGTTGTATGCATCATCATGACTGCTGGTCAAGTTGACATGTCATGTCAACTACCTGGAGCTTTTAATATGACATTTTGTAAAGAATACACCTTGGATGTCTCCTAAATATGACAACAAAAACACTACAGCGCTTTCCTAAACTTTTGAACCATATTTCTTGCTTCTGTGCATGATAACAGTCTTACACCTGTGGTTAATAATATTTACTAAATAAAAGGCTTCTTGACTCTGGTACACTTTCATGACTATTTTTTTAACACACTTGTAAAAAGTGTAATTATGCATTTAAGTACTAAATAATATTAATTAACTACTTAGAATAGGGTTAGGTAGGGTTTGGTTTAGGGTTAGTTGCATGCACAATTTATAGTAATTATTCTGGTAACTAAGGTAACCTCCAACAACACTGTAAAATAAAGTGTTAACATTTTGTTGTGCGTTAAAGAAGTACACTTATTGTGTGTTGGCTAATATGCCAAAGCAAATGTACTTGATTATAATTTTAACTGTAGTGTGTCTTTCAATTTTATAAATAAATATATACATTTAGTACATTTAAATATAAAATATATAAATGTACTGAGCTGCAACTTAATCTTTACAAATATATTTAAATACATGATATACAAGTCTCAATAGATATGACATTAAAGTATATTTTAGTTTAAATAAATGCTTGCCAATATATTCAACAGTACACTTTAGCCACATTTTAAAGAAAATATATGCAATTGTAAAATTACATAAACTTAATAAACTAAATTTAAACTATAATACATTTTCATTCAATTGCAATATGCAATTAAGTGTCTGAAAACATTAAATTCAGATTGCACTCAAGTATATTCTTTTAAAGTTTATTGTTTATGTAATAAGTACTCTTTTTAAAAGTATACTAAATTGTCTTTTTCAAAAGGTTTTAATGTGATCTTTATGTATACTTGCTGATTTAAACTGCTCGGGTTGGCTCTGACTCTGGCTTTTGTGAAAGATAATAAAAAGAAAAAGCAATGTGAATGTGATTATCATTTGTGCTGAGTAACTGTCTGGTTGTGACCGGCTAGTCCAGAAGGCAATGTGCATCGCTGAATTCATTAGTCACATCAGCAATACCACCATATCCATGTAAGAATAAAAGGACATGAAATGACAAAAGTACTGGAATTGCATGATCTTACTAGCCATTGGTTGGTTTGGATTAACTAGACTTAATGTGATCTACTCTAAACGCTATCAGAACAGGTCAATAATGCTCTTCAGCATAGAGGAGATCGATGAAGGACCTAAAGCTTTAACTCAAATCTATTAACAGTCAAGTGTGACCTCTGACTGGCTAGCGTGACTTTAAAATGATCTGTTGGTGTGAAATTGTTTTATTGCTATCAAAGTGTAAGTCAAGTATAAATGTACAGTTCAGTACCATTCAAAAGTTTGAAATCAATACAATGTGTTTTTTTTAAATACTTTTATTAAGAAAATATGCATTAAATTGATCAAACTATTTCTGTTGTGAATGCTCATCAAAGAATCTTGAAAAAATATATATATTACAGTTTCCACGAAAATGACTGGTAAAAATTTAGCTTTGCCAATCACAGGGAGAAATATAGTTTTAAATACATATTAAAATAGAAAACAGTCATTTTAAATCGCTTTAATATTTAGAGTGATGGCAGCACACGAAAAAGACACAGAATATGAACAACAGTATTTATTAAAGTACCCAAATCTCAGGAAAACACTCGAATAATTACAGGAACAACATCACACAATACATAAATGAGAAATGACCAGGAGAAACGGAAACATGTGATTTAAAAACACAGGGTAAACAAATGGAGCTAAATGAGACACAGGTGAAACTAATCAGTAACTATGGAAACAAACTAGGCATAATCACATAGGAAAAAGAAAGGAATCACAGGAACTTAACGGTAGGAGAATAGCAAATATGCAGTCCACAGAGCAGAATAAAACCCTAACAATTTGACAATATTACTGTTTTTTACTATATTTTTGATCAAATCTTCTTTCAAAAATCATTAGAAAATCTTACTGACCCCAAAATTTTGAATGGTTTGAATCAAGACCAGATCCAACACTCTGACTTCTTGTTGTTTGTAAGATGGCGGATGAGGAACTGGTGAAGAAGATGATACGGGCGGTTCTCCAGTCCAGTAAGAGTGGTGTGTCACTGTCCGACATGCAGGTAGAGTATAAAGACCTGACGGGTGAGCTCATACCACATAAACAGATGGGCTATGCCACACTGGATGCCCTCCTGCACAGCATGCCTTCGGTCGTGAAACTGGATAAAGGGCAGTCTGGGGAGGTAAGACTCTCACATACCTTTTGAAGTTCACTAATTCAGCAGGTATTTGTGAATACTAAAATGTTAAATGGTTAAAAACCCATAGGTGGTGTGCCATGCTACCACAGGGAACGAGATGACCCACATTACAAAGCTTGCGGCCCGTCAGCGCACGGCAAAGAAGACCGGCCGTCCTCAGATGGTGAACTGTCAAATGAGGGTCAAACCTGCAGCTCCTCTTGTGCTGAACGGTGAGACTTTCATCAGTTTTGTTTATTTCAATAGTGGATGGACGCAACACCTCTTGTATTGTGTTATCTAGAAGATATCATGTAGAGGATGGATGCTAAAGGTTTTACTTTAAAGTACGTTATAAATCATTATGTTTGGATAATATTTTGTCGTGTTTTAAAGAAGTACACTTATTTTGATGTATTGACTATCATGCTAAAGTACTTGATTATAGCTGTAGTTTGTTGTTAAATGTTGTTAAACTATAGTATGTACTAAATATATAAGTAATACAAATGTGTAATAATCACAAATATATTAAATACATGACATACCAAGTATATTTTATTTGACTTTTTTATTTTAAATTTTAGTTTATAGTTTTGTAGCACAATTGTCACTGTGGGTGCATCGCTTCTTGTATTGAGTTATCCAGAAGACATTATATAGAGGACATTGTCTAATGTCCTGTGCATCTCGTGTCTTTATTGGTTATGCATATGGCCTATTTAAACTCCTCTGAGGATGTGAGCATGGTTCTGGGTGTACTAAGAATAAAACTCTGCATTAGATCAGTCAGATTACTGGTTGCGGCTGTTCTGGGAACTGCAAACTCACCGTCAGCTCTGGCATTTTCATGCTCACGCTGTCCCTTGATCAGTGACTCAGTACTGACTTGGCTTGCCGTGATACAGCAGAAAACAGTCATCTGTATTGACCTAGAGAGAGAGGGAGAGAGGGAGGTCTGGAGACTGCAGTGTTGTGAAGAGGTACAGCAGAGCCTGCGTGGCTGTTCAGGGGAGGATTGTTTGAAACCGTTTCTGTTTTTTTTCCATCATTTGTTATTTATTGTCTCAACTGCCGCTGCTGTGGTGATGCTCTGCCTGTCTCTCTCTTCTTAGCTTACCGTCCGCCGTCTTGTAGAAACTATCAGCCTGTGGAACGCTTATCTCAGGAGGGCTGTAGACAGTGATAAAGGTGTTAAATTGCTGCCACTTCTCCATGCTAGGCCAGTTGGACGGCTCGCACTTTTTTGGAAGCAGTCAGCTGGGTTTATTGTCGGGTTGGAAGGTATGATGTCATTCTGTTACAGACAGATTAGTGGTATGATGTCATGCTGAATGTGTATGAGACAATGGTCTTGGGATGATTGATATGATGTAAATGAACTGTTGTTGCATTTCATATGCATTGTTTTCAAGAATTTATATAGTGGAGAGTAATGTTTTTTAGTTTCATGTCCTAATTTCTAGTGAGTTTCCAGAAACTTCATGGTTCTTTTGTTGGAGAATGTGCAGAATAATACCTTATAGATTATCTAATAAAGTGCACCGATCGTTTGTGAAGCACACTGACATATGTTTGCTCTTGCTTACAATGTGTTTGATTAAAGGTATCAGCCAGATTTAAGCTCAACAGTGTAATTATAGTTGCTGTAATGATTTTTTTTAAAAGGATAGTTCTCCCCCAAATTATTAATTCTGTTATAGTTTAATCTCCCTCATGTTGTTCCCATATGGTTTTCTTTCTTCCACGAAACACAAAAGCACCATAAAAGTAGACCATATGATTCATGCATAATATTCCAAGTCTTTTCAAGTTATTACAGTTTTTGTAAGGAACAGATACATATCTAAGCCATAATTCAGTGACATGCACTTGTCATAGCTCACCTTGATGTGTTCAAGAGAGAAGCAATGATATCTGTTTTGTGAACATATTGTTCTTTTGAGTTCTTTGGATTTTTTCAGTGAATCCATTGAACAGGTGCACTAAACCAGCATGAATCCGACTGATATGGTCTCAGGTTTCATTCATTGTTTCAGTGATCCAGTCAGAGCAGTTAACAACCCAATGGAGGGGAAGATTTTGTGCAAGTGTAAACACGGTGTAATCCTGCAATAATACTGTCATGTGAGGAAATGTGCTTTAATGGCAGTATGTTGACAGAAATTGTTGTTACAACCAAGAAAAGACACAAAGGAGACAATTCCTGTCATACACTGTAAGTGGGTCACTAAAATTCTCTATGGATGGGGCCAAATAGGCCCAAAACATTTTAGCTATGATTATATTTTGTATAATACTTTTTCGATTTAGATATTGACTTGTCTCCTTAATAGCAAAGCCAAGGACATCTCTGAGACAGCCCGATCACCGAGGACGTCTGGGGCGAGGTGGAGGACGTGGAGGGGGTCATGGAGACACTCGCACAGGAAGCATGAGGGACTCCCAGCCTGATGGGAAAGGCGGCAGACCCCACAACACACCCCCAAACACACCCACAAGAAAACCCTCCCTTCCTTCAGAAAGGTGACTCAAAAGAAAAAGCGTGTCAATTGGAGTTAATAAGTAAAACTTTGCATTATAGCCAGATTAAGAGATAAATAATATAAGTACTTTGAAAGACAATGGAAAATCATATATTGAAAGATAAAAAGAAGTATACACAGAATTCATGTACAGCTGATACTTTCTTACAAAAAGTGTCTTTCAAGAAAGTGCATCCATTGTGTGAGCAGCATTTTGCCAAGCAAGTAGCTGAGAATACAAATCAAGTCCTAATGAGTGAACAGAAATGCCAAGCTCTTTATCTCTTCACAGACTCTTAATTTTCCAGTTTAGCAACTGGGTGTCTCTAGCTATTGATACTGTCTGACTTTATTGGCAATAACAGAGCATTTCAGCATTTCAGTGTTGGCTGAACCCAGTGCTTATTCAGCAGTCGAATGGAGGTTGTTGTCTGTGTGTATGTGAGATCACTTCAGCCAAAAATCATTGAGAGCAAACAACTGACCTCACTCTTTAGAATTGTGCTCTGTATCGCTTACTGTGGCACACACACAATGGCTGTGAGGGTACAGAGGGTGGCAGAGTTAAGCGGGTGTACTGGGTTTTGTTAATCCTCCCTCCATTCTCTCACAGATTAGCCATTCTAAACCAGTCCACAATGAATCAGCACTTTCCCTTTGGTACAAGGTGAGGGGGAGTTTGGGTCATCTGACACCTAGAATCATATGCAATAAGACCTCCACGCCCCTGCTTTATCACGCTGCAGCACTTTGCCAAAATGTCTACCTTTGTCCTTACTATCACCATTGTACTAATTGTTGTATATCGCTGCTGTCCGTTGAGTTCATGAAAACTGTACTAGGCTATTTTGCAGCATAAGGCTGATTAATCAGCGATTAGGAGGATAACCAAGCAATATTGAAGAATTAAGAAGCAAATTTGTATTCACTAAGTAGTATTTGCTATAATAGTATTATTTCTGTAACATAATTCTATTTTACATCATTATTTTCCTCTCATAAATTTTAAAGGGATAGTTCACAAAAAACAAAGGTAGCAACAGATCTTTTCTTCTGTATTGTGACACACATCTGATTGTAATGGATTATCAGATAGGAAAAAAATTGATATATAGTTCTGTTTATTCTAAGCACGCTGCAGTTTATGTCATCTGTCGCTTTAACTGCTCAAGCTCTTTAAAGCAGGATGGACTCTGATTGGCTGTCAGTGTTTTATTCTTCATCAACTGGAAAAAAATTGTTCTAGAAGTAATGCCAACAATATTGTTACTCTCTGGCTTAATTGTTATACGTGTGGTGTGAACTCTGCTGTTCTTTAATATTTAGAACATTTTTGAACTATACCTTTATCGTTATAGTTCTCGTCCTGGGTGTGAACGGGCATTAAGTTGTAATCTTGCAGTATATAATCTAAAAAAGAGCACCTTTTATCAACAATTTTATATTTTACAGATATCTGTTCATCTTACTATAATCTTGTCTTTTTTTCTAGATCAGAGAAAAGGATGACCCTTCCCTCCAGATTCCAGAAAGAAGTCCATACCCATCTCTCCCGAAATCCACAGCAGAGCAATGGTGAGCATACTTTGGGTGTTAAATATGCAGACTGCCTGAACATTCTTTCCCACAAGAAGCTCTTTTAAAGGTTACAATTATACTGGAGTCCATAGCAACTTAACGTCCTGTCCTAGAAAACATTCCAGGCATGGGATGTTCATTAAGGATGAAAAGAAAACAGTCATCTTCTGTCTCAAGCAGGAGAAATCTCCTGCTGTTACACAGAAGGATCTCTGAGATCTACATACCTTCAGTTCTGAATTTTGATGTTGCTGTTAGTTATATCTTAAAGCGATAGTTCACCCAGAAAATTTCCATTAATAGAAAGTCATATGCAAGACCTGAGGTTGAATAAAATATGACTAGTCATTTTTGAGTGAACTGCTCCTTTTCTGGGCAGGAATAGGACTTGATAAATAGTCTTTATTAGGTGGGATTCACTGCAAATTCATTCAGCAATAAAAATATCGAGCATCTGTTTATAGTTTAAGTTTATGGTTTGTCAATGCAGAATTGTTAATAAGCTGCAACATTTATGTTGTTGATATTTCTAGCCCCTTCTAACCTGAATGAAAACACAACTCCAGCAAAACCCAGACTGCCTCATTCTGCGCCTTACAGTCCCAAGCTGGTGCAGTCCCGTCTTCAAGAGGTTCTTAACAAGCACAGCAATGGCCTTTGGGTATCCAAGCTGCCTCAGCTGTATCGAGAACAATATAAACAAGATCTACCCATTGAAGCCCTTAAAGATCTGGAACACTGGACTCACATTTGTGCTGTAAGTTTATAGATATGGCCTGAAGTCTGTCTGATGCCTTTAGGGCACATTAGTGTACATTAGCGAATTAATCATGGAATTAAAGGGATCAAGTCATGAGAATGTATTGATGAACTTTCAAAATATAAAATGTCCTCTCCAGTACAAAAAGACCATGTATTAAAAAAGATGTTTTACACCTGGCTCGTTGGGAGCGCATTTTCAGAACCTGGCATGTTTTCTCCCTTAGTTCATCATTAAGGATTATTTGAACACAGCAATCATGCTTGCTTCCTTGATCCAAGCATGATAATCAGACCTATATCGCCTAAACAAGGTCGTCTCGTTCTGATTTAAAATAAACTCTGGATTGGTTCGCTTGGGGTGACAAAGCAATTCGACTCAACAGACTAACCAAACAAGCTGCGTCATAATTCATAATGGGAAATGCTTTACGTAAAAAAAATGAAAGTGTCTAATTCTGTGGGTGAGCACATTACTGCTTCATCTTAAAATGTCATTACTGTTCTCCAATACAGGTGGAGAAAGCAAGAATGCTCTCCCAACAAAGCCTTAAAGGGATAGTTCACCCAAAAATTAAAATGACCCCATAATTTACTCACCCTCAAGCCATCCTAGATGTATATGACTTTCTTCTTTCAGCCAAACACAGAGTTATATATATATATATATCCTGGCTCATTCGAGCTTTATAATGGGAGGAGTTATTGGAGGATAAGTTTTTGAAGTCCAAAAAAGTGGATCTATTGATCTTAAAACGTACTCCACCCGTACTACACGTTATAACATAGTACACAATACCATGATGTTCTACGCCACGCCATGACGCTATGTCCTATGTTGCGAAAGTTAATGCTTTTTAGACATAAGTCTAATGTGCATGGGTGTTGCTCCAGAAGCTCGTTATTTTACTTTATAAAGTTTTAGATAAGGATATTTGTCTTACACAAACGCATCGATTCGCTTCAGAAGGCCTTCATTAACCCCCCAGAGCCACGTAGAGTGCGTTTTATGATCGATGAATGCACTCTTTTAGACTTCAAAATCTCATCCTCCAATCACTCCCATTATAAAGCTTGAATGAGCCAGGATATTTTTAACACAATCAGATTATATTTGGCTGAAAGAAGAAATTCATATACACCTTGGATGGCTTGAGGGTGAGAAAATCATGGAGTAAATTTCCTTTGGATGAACTAACCCTTTAATTTCTGCTCTAACTGATACATTATTTATGATATAAATATTAAAGTGAGAATCAAAGCTTATGTAGATTCATATATATGCATATGTAATGACAACTAGTCAGAGCTAATTTGTCAGTTCATCTTGATAAGCCAATGGGAGGACAGTTTTACTTACATGTGACATGCCTGAAATATTACCTTGTGAGAGTGAACCGAATCAAGGAGGCAGTGCACAGCAAACTATCTACACGTCTGAAAACATAATTTTTGAAGTCAGAAATTCAAACCCAGTAACTGATAAACACCCACATTTCCTTTTTCTGTTGTTGATCCTGGCTGTGTGTAGCACTTACAACTCTGCATATTTAATTTTAAAGGTTGGAGAGAGAGTTGAAAATGGCCAGGAAAAATAAATTGGACTATTTTGGCTCAAAGAGCTCAACTAACATTATAAGGGGACCACAGGAAAATAATAATAATAATAATAATAATTATAAAATGATCAATTAATTATAATAAATTAGCTCTCTGCAGTTTGTCCTCGTATAAGAATGCTGTCTTGTTATTTGGTTTACAGGTTGAGAAACCATGCAGCAGCAAACCTCAAGAGTTGCTTCTGTACCCTGCTAAAGAAACTAGCCAGATTACCCCACATAGTGCTACTACACCCTCCACACATGACAAATCCCCATCTCATCACAAAAAACCTCAGATCCAAAGATCATCTTCCACCTCCAAATCAAGCTCTCCGGCGTCTCCCAAGGCTCTATCCCCGGACCTCAAGCAGAAGCTTGGAGAGCTGCTCTTGAAATACAGCAGTGGTCTGTGGGCCCATGCTCTGCCTAAACTGTATCAGGACACATATAAATGTAAGCTACCAGAGTTTGTGCTGGACCACCTCACCCTGCTTTCAGATATATGCACAATAGACTACCCAATGCCAGACAACCCCAAAAGAGCAATCCTGTATGCAAAAGTAATTGAGGATGAGAACCATAACCAGTCGGGATTGCCTGGCTCAGAGAAGAAAGAGACAGCAGAGCTCCGTTTGAGCCAGACTGTTCCTCCTCTTGTCATTCCTAGAGAGGAGTACCCTTCTGTCCTGGTGGTTGAAGCAAGTGACACAAACAGCGTCATTCTGAGGTGCGTTTTAAGATCACTATCCAGCAGTTCATGAGAGGTGTGGACCTTTTCATGCCTTAATAAACCTTATATAGAACCAGAAACAGATGCCTTTGTTTCAATTTTACAAATTTAGCATTTTGGCAGTAAACAGAGTGCTACAGTTGGGTTCTTCAAGAAAAAAAATACTTTTCTGCTTCAAATCAAATTGGTAATAATGTTTGGATTATTCTCAGAGTAGGTTTCATTGGACCAGGGCTTAGAATTTTTTGAAATGCCTGCGGAGGAAAAATATGTTAGGGCATTGTAAAAGTTGGTGGCTACTGTTGTACTTCCTGTTGTAAAGTGTGTGTGTTTATATGTAGGTACATTGGTGAAGGTTATTCCAAGGAGCAGGAGAAGTTAGAAGATGAAATGAGAGAGTTCTATAGGCAGGACAACACCAAGATGGCTCTGACCTCACCATCACCAGGTCAGCTGACTGCTGTACGTGCTGAGGAAGAGGAGGAGATCCTCCGGGCACAAGTGTGTGAGGTCATGGCTGACAAGGTCAAGGTGTGTTATGGGGTTATTGAAGATCAGAATTGAACATTGTAGCATAGGTTAGAGGTTCTCAACCTTTTTGACTACACTGCTCCCCATGCTCCAAGACGATATTCAAAGGCCCCCAAGAAGGCTAATATATTTTTTGTGTTTCAGCTGTAATGACAAAGCTGCTTGTTTTCAAATAATTTCCAAGACTTCCAGGTCTAGAAATCATATTTTTATATTTCTGTGAGATAGATGTTGAGGAATTTCATCTTGATTTTTAGCTGTTTTAGCTTATTTAAAATCTTGTTTTTGTCTTATTTTAAATCACGTTTAAAGGATTAGTTCACTTCAGAATTAAAATTTCCTGATAATTTACTCACCCCCATGTCATCCAAGATGGGTTTTTTTCCTGTCGAAAAGAAATTAAGGTTTTTGAGGTAAACATTCCAGGATTTTTCTCCATATAGTGGACTTCACTGGGGAACAACAGGTTTAAGGTGCAAATTGCATGATCCCAGATGAGGAATAAGGGTCTTTTCTAGGGAAACAATCTGTCATTTTCTTAAAAAAAAAAAAAATTATAAGCACAAATGCTTGTCTTGCACTGTTCTGTTAATAATTATAATGCTCTGTTAATAATTATTACTCCACTTGTATGTTAATGTTTAAACAGGTGTACTACGTGGATCATGGCTTTTCCGAAGTCATCAGCAAAAGCAAACTATTTGAGTTACATAAAAAGTTTTATAGATTGCCTTTCCAAGCCACAAAATGTAAACTGGCAGGTAAGATTTGCATTCAGAATTCCCTTTGATAAAATAGTTTTGCATTTGATGTCAAATGTTGTCGTTGTATTAATTTGTTTCAGGCTTGGAGTCCTTCAGTCATGAGCAGGCAGTACTGAAGAGGTTTGAGGCTATGGCCACTGGCAAGATCCTATTGGCTGAGATCTTAGAGCGTGAGGAAGTGCCTCTGGTGGTGCTGTACGACACATCACAAGATGATGATATCAACATCAATGCTGCATGTATGAAATCTCTGCAAGACCGATCCTTAGAGAGTCCCTTAAAGGTAACCAAAAATATAAAGTGGTTGATTTTACAATGAAACCCTCATATCCAAAAATACTGTGCTGGTACCATGGGACAGATGCCAAGCTACCTCAAGAGAACCACTGTAGTGCGAAGGTAGCATGTAAAAAAGCTTGAAAATATCATCTTTCAGTTCTTATACTGCTATGGTACTTACACCAATTATATCAGGACTTTTGGAAAGCCACTTAGCCAATCAAGTTTGAGGACTGGATCTGCAGTGTGATTAATACAATGATTAATTTTGGAGTAAGATTTGTTCATGTTTTTGAAAGAAGTCTCTTATGCTCACTGAGGCTGCATTTATTTGATCAAAACAGTAAAAGCAGTAATAAAATTTGTAATATATTTTAAAATGAAAATTTTTCCTGTGATACATTTACATTTATGCTTTTAGCAGACGCTGTTATCCAAAGTAACTTACTAAAAAGGCAACAAAATCAATTCATCAAAGAGCCGACAATAATCATAATATACATTTCTAGGTTTATTAGACAAATAGATTGGGAAGCAAGCTGGAGAATACAGAAAAGAGAAAGATTGTGTGTCTGTGTGTGTACAGATTTGGCTATACTTGTGAGGGCCAAATGTCCTCACTTATACAGTGAAATATTATGACAACCGACTAGTGAGGACTTTTACTGGTCCCCACTGCTTAAAAAGGCATATAAATCAGCCAAAACATGTTTTTATTTAAATCTAGTGTTTTATGCATGTTTCTGTTGATGGATAGGTTTAGGGGTTGGGTTAGGTCATAGAAAACATCATATAACTGATACACAATCAGTGGAAGTCTATGCAAAATCCTCACTAAAATAAAAAGATAATAAATGTCTTTACTGTCATTTTTGATCAATTCATTGCATCAAGTATACATTTCTTTCATAATTGTACTAACGCCAAACTTTTTTAAGTTATATTTTTGGGCTTTTAACATATAAATAATATAACATATATTCATATTCTGTTGTAGGTGAACAGTGCCTATATGAATGTGAGTGTGACCAGCGTTTGCTCAGATGGGACGATCTACTGTCAGGTGCCCTCCAGAGGCCTGACTAAACTCAATGAAATTCTGGAGAAGACGGAAAACTACTTCCATTCCCAGGTACTGCAATTGCAACAGACATAATCTCTGTATGTGTAGCTTTAGGGGAGGTGAGGAGGCCAAAATGGACAGATTGGGATTATGGGTTTAATCAGATTAGCAGGCGTCAAGTACATAATCCCTAGTCAATAGTTACCTGCTGGCACAGATTGTGTTGAGGAGTGCCTAACAATGTACAGTACTGTGCAAAAGTTTTAGGCAGGTGTGAAAAAATGCTGTAAAGTAAGAATGCTTTCAAAAATAGACATGTTAATAGTTTATATTTATCAATTAACAAAATGCAAAGTGAGTGAACAGAAGAAAAATCTACATCAAATCAATATTTGGTGTGACCACCCTTTGCCTTCAAAACAGCATCAATTCTTCTAGGTACACTTGCACACAGTTTTTGAAGGAACTCGGCAGGTAGGTTGGCCCAAACATCTTGGAGAACTAACCACAGTTCCTCTGTGGATTTAGGCAGCCTCAGTTGCTTCTCTCTCTTCATGTAATCCCAGACAGACTCGATGATGTTGAGATCAGGGCTCTGTGGGGGCCATACCATCACTTCCAGGACTCCTTGTTCTTCTTTACACTGAAGATAGTTCTTAATGACTTTCGCTGTATGTTTGGGGTCGTTGTCATGCTGCAGAATAAATTTGGGGCCAATCAGATGCCTCCCTGATGGTATTGCATGATGGATAAGTATCTGCCTGTACTTCTCAGCATTGAGGATACCATTAATTCTGACCAAATCCCCAACTCCATTTGCAGAAATGCAGCCCCAAACTTGCAAGGAACCTCCACCATGCTTCACTGTTGCGTGCAGACACTCATTCGTGTACCGCTCTCCAGCCCTTCGGCGAACAAACTGCCTTCTGCTACAGCCAAATATTTCAAATTTTGACTCATCAGTCCAGAGCACCTGCTGCCATTTTTCTGCACCCCAGTTCCTGTGTTTTCGTGCATAGTTGAGTCGCTTGGCCTTGTTTCCACGTCGGAGGTATGGCTTTTTGGCCGCAAGTCTTCCATGAAGGCCACTTCTGACCAGACTTCTCCGGACAGTAGATGGGTGTACCAGGGTCCCACTGTTTTCTGCCAATTCTGAGCTAATGGCACTGCTCGACATCTTCCGATTGCGAAGGGAAGTAAGCATGATGTGTCTTTCATCTGCTGCAGTAAGTTTCCTTGGCCGACCACTGCGTCTACGGTCCTCAACGTTGCCTGTTTCTTTGTGCTTCTTCAAAAGAGCTTGGACAGCACATCTGGAAACCCCTGTCTGCCTTGAAATTTCTGCCTGGGAGAGACCTTGCTGATGCAGTATAACTACCTTGTGTCTTGTTGCTGTGCTCAGTCTTGCCATGGTGTATGACTTTTGACAGTAAACTGTCTTCAGCAACCTCACCTTGTTAGCTGAGTTTGGCTGTTCCTCACCCAGTTTTATTCCTCCTACACAGCTGTTTCTGTTTCAGTTAATGATTGTGTTTCAACCTACATATTGAATTGATGATCATTAGCACCTGTTTGGTATAATTGTTTAATCATACACCTAACTATATGCCTACAAAATCCCTGACTTTGTGCAAGTTTACCTTGAAGAATTGATGCTGTTTTGAAGGTAAAGGGTGGTCACACCAAATATGGATTTGATTTAGATTTTTCTTCTGTTCACTCACTTTGCATTTTGTTAATTGATAAATATAATCTATTACCAAGTTTATTTTTGAAAGCATTCTTACTTTACAGCATTTTTTCACACCTGCCTAAAACTTTTGCACAGTACTGTATATATCAAATTGTTTTAAATTGTAATTGTTTATTGTTTACTGCAGTATATTGTATATCAGCACACTGTAGAGTAGTGCGATGCCCATTTTTATATGTTCTCTCCTGTAGTATGGTAGGCAGGATATTCTCACATATCTTTTTCTCTATGAAAGGTCACATCAGAGTCACTGGTTTCACGGCCTTTCTGTGGCAAAAACTGTTTGGCTCGATATAAAGGAAAATGGTCCCGAGTGGAGGTGAGTATGCTGTCAATGCCAGAGTAAAGACAAGAGTTTTTGAACAGGACCAGAGATTAAAACATTTACTGGTTAATGGCTACTGTAAATCTATAAGCAAATTCCTCTGTAAATAGAATTGTTTCTTCATGCATCAGGATTATTGACCTTAAACTTCTTGACAGTAGTGAAAATATAATATATTGTAACAAAATGACATATCAAACATGGATAAAGAGATTGCTAATCTTTTAATCATTGAAGCCACTATCATTTTGTTCGTTTTTGCATGATGATGCTGCTATGGTCAAGTGGTAGGACTTCATAAAATGATGGGTTTGCTACCTGTAATTATGAGTTTGACAAAGACAAAGTCAGGGATTTCCTGATTATAGTAATTCCAGCATATTGTGAATGTGAGTGCAGCTTAAATTCAAATTCACTAAATCATAATCTGGTTCCTTTATTGAAAATTATAATTATTGCTCAAAAGTTGATCTCTTTAAGCATTTCACATACATCATTCCTGAGTTGTCAAAACTGTACTATAACTACACTGCGGTTTTGTCATAGATAACAAACCTGCACGGCAGCCGGGTGCTGGACATCTTGTTTGTGGATGTAGGCGTCCAAGCGTCGGTCGAGGTCATTGAGTTGAGAGAGATCCCACCTCCTTTGCTGCGTGACCTCATATCCACCCCAACCCAGGTCAGACAAAGGCTAAAGATGACAAAGAGAACTTATTGAGAGTAGCGGTTTGCAACAGCAGTTTTTGTTTATTTTTAGTTACATTTAAATGAAGTGCCTGAAAGAAGGTAGCTTTAATTTTGTATTTTAAGGGGATATTTTACCTCAAATGAAAATTCTGTCATCATTGACACACTCATTTACTTGTGTCGTTCCAAGATATCACTTTATGTTAGACAGAATGTCCAGGCTGCTTTTTTCCCCATATTATCCACGACTGACCATGGACCCTATTCACTTTCATTGAATGAAAAAATAGCAGCTTAGACATTTGTCTATAAATAAGAGTGTCAAACTGGTTTGGTACGAAATGAGGGCGAGTAAAAGATGACAGAATAGTAGTTTTTGTGTGAACTTATACATTAATTGTTAGGTCATTAATATGTGATCTTCCTTGTCTGCATATTTCCCTATATTTGCAGGCACTGAAGTGTTGTTTGGCAGATCTGCCTGTGAGTGGAGGCTCATGGACTCCAGATGCTGTACAGTGGCTGAGAGACACGGTTCTCCACTGCAGTGACTGCAGCTTGAAGGCCAGTTACATTCTAATGCTGCTCTGTTTTCACATTTACATTTCATCTTACCTTATTTGCATATAAGATACAAGCAAAAAATGAGGCAAAGTCCAGTATAGAAAAAAATGTGTTAAAATAGTGGAAAAGGCATCAAAGTTGCTTCTAAATAAATAAACCAAAAATACATAAAGCATTAAAATCAGCAAACAAGATTTAAAGCAATTGTAGCAAAAAAGGTAGAACATTTATAAGGAAAGAAAAATGACAAGGAAAAAATCATAACAAAATATGAACATAACATGAACCAGTGTTATTTTATTGTTATTTATATACTATTATAGCATTTATTTTGAATTATCTTTTATTTTTCAAATTGTTAGTATTTTAGTTTAAATTTTAGTAATGTTGTCGTGTACTTGTCATTATTATTAGTATTTAATTTTTATTTTCAGTTTTATTTCATTTTAGTTAAAATTTCAATGTAAACATATTTATTTCAGTTAGTTCCCAAGGCAACATTTCAATTTTTTTATTTATTTTTTTATTGTTTTAGTTAACAATAACAACACTAACACGATCAAACAGATATTTAAGTGGGTTACTGCATTCATGACGTATGGAAGCTTGTTTCGCTATGGAATAAAACAAAAATGAAAAGACTTTCTATCTCACAATTCTGACTTTATAACTCGCAATGGTTTATATCATGCAAAATGTCAGAATTGACCCTTCGCAAAGACCCGCCCCCTTTAGTTACTGTTGCTTTGTCCGACAAGCCATGCGCTCTCACGCCACACATCATGTTCTCACGCAGTGAAAAATACATCCCGGAGGAAAGAGGACACTGACAACGTATGAAACAGTTTCATATTCATTAAATCGTATAGTGGCTCTTTAATGTGTCGTGACAGATCACTGGAGCTCCTTCAAGCGGCTCGTGAACCAACCATCTCTTCATACTAGTTCATTTATAGCTTTAAATAAACATGAATGAACATCAGAAGGAATGTTGTTTCAAGCGCGGAAAGACTTGAGTACACACAATTTTTGAAGTTCAAGTTCACCAATGTTAATCTACTAACTCCCCGGACTGCTTTGTCAAACAAAATGTCGGATTCGGGGTTATGATTGGTCAGATCGCCTGTCAATCAAACTGTTTGCAAAGGGTCAATTGTGTGATAAAGTCACAATTACCATTTTAAAAATTTTTTTCAGTGGTGGAAACAAGCTTCCAGAGTGACTGAAGTGTTGAAGTGCAAGTAGCTTATGAACCAGGAACCTTGACTAAATTTAGGATAAGCAATTTCAAGAGGATGATTCCGGTTTGCCATGTTTGGGACTATATAATATATCCGGCCGCTCAAAGTAATTTGATGTGCATTGCAAACAGCAGAAAAGAAGCTCTAAAAACACTTGAATGCGTTTTTTTTCTAGATCGCTAAAGTGGATGAGAACAAACGTCTCGCCCATGTTTATCTTTTCACCAGCAAGAACTTCCATGACACAAGCTGCAGTTTAAACCAACAACTGGCTGACTCTGATCTATGGAACCACCAGAAGGATGTTTTCTTAAGCAGCCGAGGGCCTTTAAAAGCCCTGAACGCCCCGACAATCCATGCCACCATCCAGACCTCCAGCCTCAGCACTGATGGAGGGGATAAAGCCCCACACACACCCAAGAAGATGTCATCTCTGCTGGGGAGCCAGGGCACACCTCCTGCCTCTCCGCCTGAACAGCTTGCTCTTCCGCCACTGATGGAGTTGCCTGAGATTGGACAGAATATGGATGTGTTTATTTCAGTGGCGTGCCATCCTGGCCACTTTATGCTACAGCCATGGCAGGATATGTACAAACTGGTGGTTTTGATGGGGGAGATGATTCTGCATTATAATAAGATGGAGGAGAAACCGCTAAAAGTAGAGAAGAACCAGGTTTGCGCTGCCAAGGTGGAAAACAAGTAAGCTGCATTTGTGTGCATGTCTAGGTTAGGGGTGTCCGAACCTGCTCCTGAAGGACCACTTTAGTTTGAGTCAAACAGCTTAGGGTGGGACTTTATTTCCTCCATCAGGAATTGATTGGACCTATTGGACCTTTGTGGTTTGCTAATGCTGTGATCTCATATGAGTGACAGTTTGTCCCGCCCTCATGCTAGTAAGTAAACACGTCATCAAAGAAGAGAAGTCGTTGCAAGAGGAAGGGGTAGTTATTTTGTTTAAAGATTACTAGGGCGCACATGAATTAAAAAAGATGATGACGTGCACAGATAAATCATTTAAAATAAATGCTGCAATATTCCATGAAAACATAAGAACTGTCAATTTTTATTTGATAGTGACTTTAATTAGGACTAGAGATAAACTATGCTGGAAGGTGGCCCTCCAGTAGTAGCACTGGACAGTGGACACCCCTGGTCTAGGTGGACTGCCAGCATAAAGTCAGATGTAAACCCTGTGCAGTTTTGTTTCTGAGAGACATGGGGTATTTCAAGTGTTTGTGGTGTCATGTGACCTCTCATACTCTCTTTCATTTTGCAGCTGGTACCGTGTATTGGTGAAAGGAGTTCTGTCCAATGGTCTGGTCTCAGTGTTTCAGCTGGATTATGGCAAACATGAGCTGGTGAGCAGCACCAAGCTCCGGCCCCTCACCCAGGAGTTCTGCCAGCTCCCCTTCCAGGCCATCACTGCTCAGCTGGCCGGTACATTTCATTTCCTGTTAGAAAGGCTGTTTCATTTATTGAAAAGGCTGTTTTAGACTTATAGTTCGTCAGCTCTCAAAACAATCCACTATCTATTCAGAAGAGACTTTTTTCCATGATCCCATATAATTCCTGTGAATGTTCCTCAAACAATGTCCAATACGCTACATTTTACCATATATTCAAATTCTAAAAAGTTATTTTAACTCGAAAAAAATATATATTTCTCAATATAACAATTTTTACTGTATTTTCAAGCAAATAAATGCAGCCTTGATGAGACATCTTTCTAAAACATCAAAGATCTTACTGACCCCAAACTATTAAACAGCAAGAGTATATAAATGAACAAAAGGTGGTTTTAAAATCATAAACAAATTAGTTTCTTTTCAACTGAACGAGTGAAATAAATGATACCTGGCTAAAGGAGAAAAACACTAGAAGCAGAAAGGGAATTTCTTTTTTAGAGAGTTGACTGTGTATATCATTTATCTTTTCCATATTCAGGTCACTTACTAAAGTACTTTACAGACTGTGTGCTGTTTGGACTATCACTCCTGTTTCCAAAGAGGCTTGTCAACGTCCCTGACTCATATAGGCCGCATGCATGATATAAATCTCAAAAGATCAGAACCGCTCCTTGTTTTCATGTAGCTATTTTGAGAAATTCAAATATGACTGTTTGCAAACCCGAGTGCAGTAGATCTGAAAGTGTGTCTGATCTTCCCAGGATTGAAACCCAGGCAGTGGTCTGAAGAGGCCTCCATTGTGTTCAGGAACCACGTTGAGAAGAAGCCCCTGGTAGCCCAGCTGGAGTCGGTGCAGGAGGCGTCACAGCCCTGGGACCGCAAGGTGGTGATCTATTTGGTGGACACTTCACAAGAGGAACGGGACATTTGGCTGCATGACATTATGGCTGAATTCACTGACGAGATGACCAACGCAGCGTAGAAACCCCGATAAATCATTAGTGTTCTTTAAAGGTTCTCGTAAGGTTCTTCATTAGTGTGTTATAGATTAAAGGTTTATTTTTCCAAATGTGACTTGAAGATTCGCCTAAGCAAATGTGAATCATAGAGTTTAAAGGTTAAACTTTTAGACAGAAGTATTGCAATTTATAGCAACTTACTTGTTAAACTAGCAGGCTAGCAGCACCTTTTCAAGGGTTTCGTGCTCTTCGCTAGCAGTGTTAACTCTGGCGTCTGTGCTTGGTGAGAGAGTAGGTAATGAAGCCCGTAGGCTATTACCTTTACTTAAACACAAAATAGCTGTAGAGATCCATCGTCAGTGAATTCAAGCTTTCATCTTCAATGGGACCTAAAGTTGATTCATGATCACTACAACTGTACCCAACCCTGATGCTATCAATCATTTTCCATAATGTATTTAAAAACTGTGTGAATACATTATGTAAGTTTGACTGTCCGGATGATGTGCTATGTGGTGGCATGCTTCATGCTTTAAGTACAGCATGTTACAAAGCTGCCAGATTACTACTTTATATGGTCCAAAAGAGACTAACAACGCACAGTTCTCTAACTTGCACAAAGCTGATAGTGTCATTTAAAAAAGAAATGTTTACATGAAGATTTTTGGGGTCTATAATAGAATAAAAGGCAAGAGGAACAGCACAAGCTCCACACTCTAGCCGTATGTTTTTGAGCTCTGGTTTTAGCATTATTTATTTGGCTTTTATTTTATTTGTGTCTTACTAATAGTATAGTGAAGGCATGGAATGTTTGGGGTTTGCTACAATGTGACCATCCAATGTATTTAAGGTATTTTAATAGTAATGCCATAGCAGTTTTATTACCTGAATATGACATTTAGACCATTGTTGGCATGTAGGATTTCACTTGTGTTTCAACTTGATATTTTAGAGATAAAAGTAGAAAAATCATAGGTAGTAGCCTTATATTTAAACTTTATAGATTTTCTCTACCTTAAAAGTCAACATGAAATCAAAGCTGAACCAATTTTTTAATTCTTTATTAATATACATTTCTGGTCTTGCAAATGAAAAAAAAAATGTCTTTGCAATCTTTTGTCAAAATTAAATGGCTTGTTCTTTCAGCTGACGCTAGGGGTGGGCGATATGTCACTTTTTTTTCAGGCAGGATATGATTTTTTTTCATGTTGGTTTTTAAGACTATTTTGCAAGTCATTGAGCAGTACAGCCAAACTAATTTCCCTATTTTAAAAATGTAGCCTTACAAGAAAACAAAAGAAAAGAATCACAGACCGTTTAGGTCAAAGTAGGGGTGGGCGGTACAACCAAAAGCTTATTTCAGTTTATTTTATTTCATTATTTTATCTTTGTTATTTAAAATAAGAACAAATATGCAAATTACAAATAATAGGACAAATACAATGTAAGATAAAAATGAAATAAACAGTACTTTAATTTTTCAACTACTGTAGTTTTATTTTACAGTAGCATTCAAGAAATTGAATTAACAAATGTAAAAATAAAACACTACATTGACTTCACTGTATGAATTCAAAATACACTGATTCTTATTAAAGCTACTGAAGTTATTCAGTCAAGAGCAGTGAGTGATTTTCTCATTGTCTTTTGTTAATGATTTGTTTCTTTGATTAACATTGATGATGGCAATAGGTGTTTTAGGCTGCTGTCACTTTAAGACCAAATGCACGGTTTCAATATACTGACACGCATCCGAACTGTTTACATACACTTAAGATATAAACGACTGCTTATCTGAACCTTGTGTGTATTTGACGGTTTAAGCGCAAATAATGTGCGAAAGAGAACTTAGATCAGTACTTGCACGCTTTTTGACAGGCTTTTATTGTGCTCACACTTTGGGTGTAAGCGCTCAGAAAAGCTTGTATCAGTGTGTGAATATAAAATTTAACTTGCAAAGCTTTTAAATACAGGATGACTTAAAATAATAAATCTAAATGTAAAAAAAACCCCAATCAAATAAAAAAATAAAATAAAAATAAAATCATATGTGAACTGAAATTTCTTTTTTCCCTCTCATTAACAATTGGTTTATGGAATCACAAAATTAATCTTGGTTCGTTTATTTAAAGGGATAGTTCACCGACATGAGGGTGAGTACTTAATGACAGAAGTTTAATTTTTTCGGTGAACTAACCCTTTAATATATCAATACTCTTAGTTTCTGTTAGTAAAAAATTTCGAAAACAAGCAGCATTGTCGATTAATGCAGAAACAGCCTAAATATCTTACAGTATGTCTACACCGGGTGTGACCATTGTCGCATCGTGTCGTAACAGCTTAATGCAGTCTATACTGTACGCGTCAAAAGAAGTCAACGTTCTAAATCCATTTGGTTGTTGGAAGTAGTGCAAACGCATGGAGTACATCAGAAATAGCATGGGACGTCAGTTTACTGTCGGTGTCGTCAAATGGCACCGTATCACTGATTATAATAGCTTCTCGTTAATTTTGTCACGTCTTGCCGCTCGCGTGCAATCTAGACACGGTTTTAGTCTAAAAATATCAAAAAGGTTGAGAACCACTGATCTACATCAATAACATGAGTCTTGCTTTAAGAACGAATTAGATTAATCACCAGTGTTTATTCACATCATGCATTCATTCATATCCATTCAGCATCAAAATGTGAAAATTTAAATACAAACTAATGATACAGAGAATGAGGTTTAAGAGATCTGAGAGAGTGGTTTTATCGCGGAGGAGTAGTAATGGAAGGAGAAGATTGTTGCATCCTTCGACACCTTCGTGACATCACTGCAGTTCATCAAGCACTAGTCGGCAGCAATCCCCAACTTTAGCCGGATCAGAGACCCTGGCATATTTAGAAATCTGTGAGTTGACACCCAAAGATCGTGCAAGGTCCTTTGCGGTGTTGTCCCCGGCCACTGTGGTCCCCAGGGCCACCAGCAGCCGGAAGACGGCCTCTTTGTCCTGTACGACCTCTAAGGCAGTGCTAGCCACTGACAAACACTGTGCCTTGGCCTCGATCTCAGCAGGTTGACCGTATAACCTTCCAGCGTAGTTGAGCACCAGGGTAGCCAGCGCCACGTGGATGTTCTTGTTGCAGACGGCACGGAGGTCTCCGGCCCGGGAGAGGACTGCATCACGGTGCCCCAAGAGTAGAGCGCGGCCGTGGGACCCAGAGAAACAGTTGCAGAGAGTGCGGAGTGCCAGCATCTGGTTTGCAGGCCTGCCTTCGTGGGACATGAGACCCAGGAGATGGTTGCAAAGGCTGGCACCTTCTGTCCCGCCACAAAGCTGGGCATTGACTTCAGGATGGCGCACAGCCAAGCGCAGGATGTCCAATACTGGGAAGACGATGTCTGAGGAGGGAGATGATGACTGGTTACTTGATTGAGCTTTACAACAGACTGGTGGGCTATTTTGTTTACAGAGAAACAAAACTTGGATTAAAGTTGTAGTGAAACAGAAATAGCAACTGATCTTTTCTTCTGTTAAAACATCAGAATGTAACGGAATATAGAAAAAGAAAAAAAATGTTTGTGCGCTAGGAGTTTAGCTCATTTCACGAGCCAAATTGGATTAATTAGGGTTGCAGGTAGGTAAACTCTGCTCCAGAAGCAGGATTGAACACTCTTGCCCTCAGTGATAATTTGCTAAACATTGGTAATATTGTTTATTTTTAATAAAGTAATCTCAATGTCTTACCTTCTGGCCAGTGGCTGGTCCTCCAGAGAACACTGATCTGCTCTGCTGTGGGCTGTTCTTGACTCTTCAGGTCTGTAACTAGGATTAACAACTTCTCCAGACAGTCCAATGCGGCATCGCTCAGCTTATGGTCCGCAGGAGCAGTGCCGTTCAGCTCCCGAAGCTTACCTATACATAATATTGGGGAAATGTCATGTGGGAATACAGGAGAGGTTTTGTCAGCAAGTATGACATTATAGATTGAGCAGCCCGGCTCTCCAAAGGGGCCTGGACCGCCCAATCACTCCATCGAGATGAAGCCAAAAAAAAAAAAAAAAAAAAAAATATATATATATATATATATATATATATATATATATATATATATATATATATTTATATGCTAATCATTGACTTTAATGAAAATTAAAACCATAAATTATTTCTTGAAAAAAATAAACATTAACTGGAAAAAAAACAACTTATTTTATTTCAATTAGTTGCCAAGGAGGCAACATTTCATTTTCATTTAGGCTAAGTTTGCAGGGCTAAAATAACTAAACTTAAGAACTACAACTTAATTTTAAAAAAACTATATAGATATACTTAGAAAAAAAAATACAACAAAATGACTAAAACCTTAACTAAAATTAAAAAGAAACAAACAAAAAATCTAATTCAAATTATTAACAGAAATATTAACTGTAATAGTACATCAAAATACTAAAATAACACTACTTCACTGAATATTGTGTTATTACCATGGTATTACCATGGTACCGTGTCTAAAAATGTTTCTTTATGGCATAATTTTGCCGTTTTCCAGCCCAACCTAAAAGGCCTGTGGCTCACCTTACATCTTAAAGCTGGAGCCGAGACTTACATTAAGTCGAATTCTGATGTAAATATGTTACTTACCAAGAATCTGAGTGGTATTTGCCTGTTCAAACATAACTCCATCGGTATTGGGGAAAAAGATGTTTGTTGTAGCTTTCTGGAGAGAGGAAGAGGAATATGCACTGCCACCTAGAGAAAAGTAAGCGGTACATTACTGTACTTGATATATGCGTGAGTGTGCTGCTGTGTATTTGTGCATGTCTATGTATTTTACCAGTAAAAGGATCAGCTCCGCCTGAAGGCACTGTGCCTGTGGATTCTGACCCGGGTATATACCGACCAGCTCCTGCACAAACAAATACAAAAATCTCTCACAACGCACAACAACCTTTTGTTTCATGTTAGAAAATAACAAGTGCTATTCAAAAAGGTTTACCTGTGAAAGGATCAGCACCAAATCCTTGGTTGCCGCCTCCTGAACCTGGGATGTACCGCCCTGCACCTGAGAACAAAGGAGGAATATAAACCGCACATCAGTCTTCACCTTCAACTGAACAAGATGTGCGTATGTGTGAATGTGTACCACACCAGATATTCATTAGTGATCCGGTTACCTGTGAAGGGGTCTGTGGCTGAGGCAGGGGCTGGCCCTAGAGTCTGGCCTTTAGTGTTTTCGATGATGAAATTAGCCACCTGATCCAAGAACATGGGACTCAGGTCATTCTTCTGCAGGAAGTTGTGAGCTACTAGCCAGGGGTCATCAGTCACATTGTAAGGCAGCTTCATGGGTGGACCTCCCTCATTCACATCAATGGTGAAGACAAAGTCGTACTCCTTTAGGCAAAGAAAGCACAGAGGTTACAACATGATTGTAACTTGATTAACTATGGTTTAACCTCAGGTCAGAATCAACATTGGACATTAAACAGATTCATTTCAAACCAATGACACACAAACTACAACGTGCACTAGCGTCTCACCTTGCCTTCATACATCACTCGCTTAGAACTTTGCTGTGAAGAGCCGCCCACTACATCCCCAATCTTCACCCAGCGTGCATCACTCATGCTCCACTGATATGCTTCAACATTAGAGCCCTCCTTTATGAGCCGCGTCTGTCCATCACGATTCCCTACAAATATACAATACAGTGTGCAAATGTTAAGATTTTATATAAACGTATAAAATGTCATAATACTTATATACCCTACAAAGGTTTGGAGTCGGTAAGATTTTTTCAAATGTTATGCTTATGCTCATCAAGGCTGCATTTATTTGAAGAAGAATATTATTAAGTATTATTACATTTTAAAATAACTTTTCTATTGTAATTTATTTTTAATGAATGTAAATTATTCTGGATAGCAAAACTGAATTTTCAGCATCATCACTCCAGTCTTCAGTGTCACATGATCCTTCAGAAATCATTTGAATATGCTGATTTGCTACTCAAGAAACATTTCTTATAATTATTCATTTTCATATCCATCTAAACTCCATACTCAGTGTTAGTCTACTTTATTTTTATATTTTTCATTCAAACTAAAGATCCATAACAAGCAATCGCACACATCAGCTTAATGTTCTAGAAAACACTGCATGTGAACAAGGCGCAACTCAATCTGCTTACCTGGTTCACTGAGGTGTTCTCTCCCAGGTAAGTCCTCTATCTTGATGTCGCCCAAGTCTCCAGTCTTGGGATCGATGATGGCTTTGGAGAGCTCATCCTCAAAAGCCTGCAGGTCCTGAGCACTTGCTACTCTGTCTTCGCTCTCAGTAAACACACGGATAATGCCATCGCTGCAAAGAGATGTGAAACACTCAGCCTCTTGCAGGCTAATAAAATGCAACTGGTTTAAATAGATGAAACAGAAATAGTATGTATACCTGGCTCCTATGGCAATGTCTCCATTAGGCAGAATGCAGCAGCACCACACTGACTGGGCAGGAAGACGGATAGTCTGGGAACATTCCCCCTTCCTCCAGACTCTCAGTGTCCTGTCCTCTCCTGTGCTTATGAAATCTATGACAAGGAAAAAAAAAAGAAGACAATATGGGAGATTTTATATACAAAAATGTATCAAACATATGACAAAACTAAAAGGTAATCACCTTGTCCGTTAGGGAAGACAGCAAGGCTGTAGATATAGTTTGTGTGACCGTAGTAAACCTGCACGCATTCGCCCGTCACCAACCAGCGCCTAATACTGGCGTCATTACTGCAGGAGAAAAACTCCACATCGTTGATCACCGCGAGCCCTCGCACACAGTCCTCGTGACCTGCAGGACACACATTTCAAATATCTCACACACCTGGAGTCAAAAGCTGCATTTTACCCATGCCACAATCTTTACAAATGGTGACCCCTTCTGGAGAGCTGTTAAAACTAAACAAGCTCCACCGCTTCAATATTCAGCATCGAATAAACATTGTTGTCTTGCTAAAAGCATTAGAGGTATCAGTTGCATCAATGTACCAGTGTAGGTGTTCTCACAGCGACCAGCTTTCCATAACTTGATGGTCTTGTCAGCTGATCCAGACAGCATTAAGCCCTGCTCCGGTAAAATAAGCACGGCCCATACAGCAGCGGTGTGTCCCTGAGGAACAGCAATTACAGAGGAAACCAGTCAGCACATATTCACACAGCACACAGTATCTTAAAGAGACAGTGTGTGTGTGTGGGGGGGGGGGCATATATAAGAAAAGCTGTGGTATAGGGCTGCACAATTTGCAGAAAAAATAAATAAATAAATTGCGATTTACTGATAAAAAAAAATGTGATTGCAAATGTGAAAAAACTTGTGATTTTATGTCAATATGACTATAATTATCATTATTATTTAATATTGTAGTATTTTAATTTTGCTGTACAATTTAGTGTAAAATATATAACTTCATTTAAAGGGATGCCTCACCAAAAAATGAAAGTGGAGGGACAGAAAGCTCTTTTAGATTTCATCAAAAATATCTTCATTTGTGTTCCGAAGATGTAAAAAAGGTGTCTTACAGGTTTGGAACGACATGAGGGCGAGTAAATGACATTTCTGAGTGAATTAACCCTTTAACAAAGTTTGAGAGGAGCACATTCAGGTAATCCAACCAATCAGCGCAAGAAGCACCTCTGTCCCGTAACAGTTTTGCAGCATCCCTCCACCACGGCTCACTTATAGGTCGTTCCTATCCCAGTTAAGGATGGACTTAAATTCCGAGCTCAGAGCCCTACCCTCAGATAGCAGGCCAAATAAGCATAATTTACCCTATCCGATTACATGCAAGTGTGAACTCGCGAAACAATTTTGCAAAGATAGTTGGCACATGTGTTCTCAAACGCACATTATGAATGACCAGTTCATGTGGAGCAACATTCACTGCGAACAGAGCTGCTCCAAAATGCTCCAAAAAAACACCAGATCATGAGCTGCTCACATGCCATATATTTATTTAATTAAATCGCAGCCTTTGCCACTTGATAATCTCACTAAGCCAAATTGCGATTGCGGTTTTATTTTGATTAATAGTGCAGCCCTACTGTGGTGATACCAAGAACCCTGCCGTTTTACCTGTAAAGTCATCATGCACTTCTCTCCGAGCCAGACTTTGGCTGTAGTGTCCCATGAGCCACTCAGTATTGTGCCAAACTTGCCAGCTGAGAGTGTGCAGACTGAAAACACACAAAAACACCAGGAATAGCTACAGAAATTCCTCCAGTGGCATTTCAAGAACATCTGCATGCAGTTAAACCACTGTAATAAATACTTGGCAGCAGTGGATCGTACCTGTGTTTTTGTGACCCTTGAGGGTGAACAGAGGGTCTGGTCGGTCTAGTGAAAACACACATATGTTGTTGTCGTGACCTCCAGTTGCGATGAGTCCTCTGGGATATGTTTCATTAGGAGCGATGATACACACACAAGACACAAAGTTTGAGTGGCCGTTCATGCAGAGCATCTCAGTAAAGGCCTGGTTTTCACTGCAAAAAACACAGAAGAGTAAGCCGTGTTTGTCATTTTTAATAGAATTGTGTTTTTATTACACATTTTACATTTAGCCTTTAGAAACTACGGCTCAAAAAGTCTGAGGTTGTTTTTTTTTTTTTTTTAGTGTCACATGATCCTCCATTTTGATATAATGATTTGGTGCAAAAGAAACATTTATTATCATTATTATTGAAAACAGTTGTGCTGCTTAATATTTCTGTGATATCTTTACTTAAGGATTCTTTGATGAATATAAAGTTCAAAAGAACAGCATTTATTTGAAGTAGAATTTGTGTAGAACAATGTGACAGTTTTTACAGTCACAGTTCATCAATTTAATGCATCTTTGCTGAATAAAACCATTTTCTACTGAAGCCAAACTTTTGAGTTTTAGTGTATGTATATATATATATATATATATATATGATTTTTTTATTCATACTTTGTGTTTAATTTTTTGTCTAATGTGAATTGAATATGAATATAAATATAATATGAATATGAATTGAATCCCAAAGAACGCTTAGAGAAGTTTAAAGTGACAGTTCACCAAAATATGACTTTCTTCTTCACCCTTTACAGTCATTGTATAGAAAAAGATGCAGGAAGAAAGAAAGTCACACGAGTTTGTGAGTAAAACATGATGTCTTTTTTCATTTCGGGTGAACTATTCCTTTAACGTTCCGTTAGTGGAGTATTTTATTGGTCGGTCGCTGTTCAGGAAACCAAAACCGGTCAGTTTCGTTTCATGAACTGGCAATTTTCACTTGATTTGGCAACCCATCTCGATATATTAACTCTGAAAACTACTATACCATCAGCTCAGTAACGAACAAAAGAAAAGTAAACCCGGTATACACAGCAGCAGGAAGCTAGTGGTGATGTACCTCGGGTTTGGTACCCAGACCCGCGCGGTTCGGTCTCTGGACACGGACACAAACGCTCCGTCCGGATACGCGGCAGCGGCGAGACCCCTGACATCCATCTCGTGCGCGGGGAGAGAGCATCGCAGTCTGTATGAGTTACTACCGGACATTATTACTGATGAAAGAGCGATCACTGCACACACTGACACAGCAACACTACACACACTGCATGACGGGAGAACACTCGACAACATAAAAGTCGTGCTGTCAATTATTATGCTGCCATACAGTTAGCTCACAATTGTAACATTTTACGACTATATTTATGTAAATTATATTTTGAATTATTATAATTTTGAATATACACTTCCAATATCGAACAAATTTTCAAAGAGCAATAGCAGACTTTTAACTTGTATTAATATGTGAACTTCACCCCGGAAGAACTTGATCGTGTTGATTTCTGTCCTCGGATGAGGTGAATCTGTCAAAATCATGTCCACTAATAAAAGGATAACGCTCATATTTGGAGGCTTCATTGCTGCTGTTGCTGTGGCTTTTTATCCTATATTTTTCCATCCTCTCACTCACACTGAAGACTACAGTAAGTTTGTATCGCTGACATGACATTAGTCACCATGACACTGCTCAAATGTTGTCAGTAAACTTATGTAATAACACCCCGTTCTGTAATATTGCATTTTGTGACGCAGTAGTCTCATAATCAGTTTATTAGTTTCAGTTTTGGTAACGTTAGTGAAAACATTAATGTGACTATTAGACATTATTATTGTATTATTGAAGAATTTACATCACTGCAGAAACTGTCTTTAATCGACGCTGAATTAAATAAAAAGGACTTCTATTTTTAAAATACCGTGGTAAAAATATTTTTAGGAAAAGTTATTAGATTACTTGAAATAAAATAAACATGTACTTAAATAATATATATATATATATATATATATATATATATATGTGTGTGTGTGTGTATGTATTATATATATATATATATATAATTTATATATGTATGTATATATATATATATATATAATAACTTATTTCTGCTATTTGCCTAGTTATTATTTTTGTTTAGTTTAAGTTGAAATACTAAAACAACAAACTAAATAAACTAACAATAAAAGCTCAAACTTTATAGACATATAAAAACAAACATGAATAAAAATGACAGAAACACAACTAAAACTTTAACAAATTAAATTATAAGCAAAAAAAATAAAATGTGTAAAATCTCATTCAAAATATGAACTTGTTTAAATTAACAGAATATGAAAATAACACTGAACACCGCTGAGATTAATATAAAAAAATGAAATGTTTAAAACATTTAAAAATGACAATAAAATGGGAAATTGGTCTTGTTTTTCACCCAATAAGAATGTTTAACGTCTGCATTTCCCCACAGTCTTTGCTGTCTGAATTTTTGTTCATGTGTTTGCAGAGCAGGTCCAGAAGACGAATCGAGCTGGAGTCAATCAAGCAGATGTGCAGCCTGTTGGTAAGCCATGTTCACTCTTTACAACATCTCTCAAGTGTTGTGAGTATTAGCAAGCAGGACAGTAAACATGTATGTGATATAAACATATAAGAATACGTGATGTGATTATAGTCTGAAGCTTTTAATAGGCTCATTTAGTGGAATAGATTCTAGTACAAAGTCTACAGTTTATTTGAATTAGGCCCATACAAATGCTATTTAACAGATATTATCTGTTCCTTTATATGATTGCCATGTTATGTGTCTTATTTGAATTAGGTGTGAAGGTCTGGTCTGATCCCTACAAGCCAAAATCATGATTCCAGTGATACATGTGTGGATGAAAACCCAGTGAATGAATGAATGAACATGAGGACTGAAGTGTCATTTGGTGAGGATTGAGTATTTGTGACACGCTTACAATAACTCTTTGCACCCGTGCATCAAATGAGGCTTTAAGGATGTGTGACTCGTGTGGGAATAGGATTGAAATTAGAATGGCTGATCGACAAACTAAAAATATGTTGCTTTCTTAGTCAACACCTAAAAAATATTATGTTCATGAACCACTTTAATTAGTTGTGTTAATTCATTCTGTTGTATGTACAGAGTGACATCATTGTTCTCCTTCTATTCTGAATAAAATACCTGTTCCTCGCGCTATTTGTTTCACAAAAATATGACCACTAGATGGCGGTCACTTCATGTTGTATGAAGAATATTGTCAGCCCTTTATTTATTCATTCATCAATACTCTAGCAGGATCTTAACTTTGTTTAGTTCATCATGCTTTATATACAAATTTCTTACAAAAGTGGGAAACCTCTATTAAAATCTGACACAAAACCTTTGTTTTCATCAGTTAGTATCGTTATTTGCACACAGGAAACGTTTTTTTATTATAGTTAATACATTTTCACCACTCAACTTTGTAATATTTTTGTTGCTCTGGTTCTTGATTAGATTTCTTGTGTTATTTTGGCTCTGAGAGTTGAAAGAGTCCTTTGGCCCTCAAAAGTTGCAAAATCTGTAACCTGAGAGCAGCACACCTCGGCCAGGACCCTGTGCCAACCAAGACCTGTTGTCATGGCAACGGGACTGGGCCAGCACCTGTGCGACGGCGAGGCCCAAGGCCCTGCCTCCTTTTTACCACAGTGCATTGTGTGTGAGGGTCCAATGAATTAGATCTTCAACAATGTTGCACAGGCCAAACACAATGTTAAAGAGATAGTTCACCCACAAATAAAAATGTGCTCAAGTTGTTCCAAACCTGTATGAGTTTCTTTCTTCTGCTGAACACAGAAGATATTTTGAAGAATGTTGGTAACCAGACAGTTGACGGTAGCCATTGACTTCCATAGTATTTTTTTTTTCCTACTATGGAAGTCAATGATTACCATCAACTTCACCAACATTCTTTAAAATATCTTCCTTTTAGTTCAATAGAAGATAGAAACTCATACAGGTTTGGAACAACTTGAGGGTGTGTAATTTTATTTTTGGGTGAACTACCCCTTTATGTGTGACGCGACAATATCATGCTCAGCCACTTTACATATACACTCATATACTATATAAGCAAATTAAATATTAAGTACACCAGGAACATGTTTAACATTTGCTTTGTTATTTTGTTATGTGTGAGTAAAGGTGATTTGTCAATAGCATTGTGTCTGTTAAAATGAATGCATGTGAGAAAGGACAGAGGGGGTTTACTAAAGGATGCAGAGTCATCTGTCCCGCGAGACCTGCCGCATATCCAAGAACTGACATAATATCTCCTCACTACCACAAAGAGCACATTGCTAACCCTCACACGAGAGCCTGCCAGCGCAGCAGCTGCCAAATGCAATAACACTTCACCCCCCTCCACTCCCCATTAACTCAACCAACCCCATTGTTTATGGGATGTTGTTATTGTTGGTCACCATTCAAAAAAACAAAAGAAAAAAACTTAACGGCCCCGGCCATTCGGACAACACGAAGTGAAAAGAGGAAAACGGGGACTGAGAAAAGCGCAAAATTCCTCTCATTCCTCACAGATTCCTGAAACGACGACAGGGCCTTGGATGCGAGTGGAGGCCGCCACAATGGGGAAATGTCAAAAAAACTGTGCTGGAGTGACCAGAGCAACATTCTTCAAGTTACCCGACAGGCCCCTAAACAAGATCGACGGAATCCTTCACATCAGGCTGTGAACGGAAAAAAACGGTTTTGAGCACGCTTGAGGGCTTTCATCCTCCTTAAGGAGACCAGGCTTTTATCGGGTTTAGTTGTGAAAGAGTTAAACACTCACAGCAGGGAGTCAGATGGCTGTTTCATAAGTCACTGTCTCTGTTAAGGCTCTATTGTACAGCTGTCCACAGATTGTACTGCTGATATGAACTCAAGAGACAAACTTGAAGCCTCTTTTGCACTGTTCTAGTTGTCAGAGTTTTTTAACAGCAATGAGTTGGGAACCGACGCTCCAACCAAAGCTATTGGGAAATGGCAGAAATGATTTCCATTGGGAAAAATAAGTGCTCAGACTCCAGACGAAACCAAAATCAGACTTGGATAGAGTAGACATTGGGATGGTTAGTGTTTAAAGAGTTCATAAACTTGAGTAAAGTTCAAGTATATTTTTTTAAATATACTTGTAAAGTACACTTAATATTCAATATTTTTGCTTTCTGACACCGATGGACGAGAACAAAATTTGAGCTGAATTGAGCTGAGTGGTGACACCATTGTCTTCCGTAGATCTGCTTTATAGCTGATTCGACTTGGTGTCGGTGTTGCAAATGCAACAGTTTTTTTAACTAAATTGAATCCACATTGAAATGACTGCAGCTGAATAATGACAGTGTTGTTTACAACAGATTTTGAATTTGTCTATTTGATTTTATATTTGTACATTTGATTAATTCTGCATGTTGATCATTATTTTTCTGTTTATTACTGTCAAGCTGCTTTGAAACAATTTCTAAGTGTAATTTCAATATATATCGGGACAAAATTGGCTAGTTTATAACAAGTAGCTGTACATCTTTTCTATAGTCTTTTCTACAAGTTTTTCTATAGCCTACTGTGAAAGTTACTACAAGTAAACTTATTAGTATTAATAATAATAATAATAATAAGTTTTATTTATATAGCGCCTTTCCAGGGCTCTAGGACGCTTAGTATTCTGTTAATTTACTAAGTATACTGTATATTTCTAGCTAACTTTTAAGCTTATGGAAGCACACTTTTACTCTCAATAACGGCGACGGCAGCTTCGGCATTATTATTTAATAGGTTACTCTATCAAAAGATTAAACAAAAGCCAACTGTACTTATAATACTAAATTATGCTTTTCTTAAATATATCCTGATATGTTTAAGTACAGGCCAAATATATGTATACTTGAGAGTATAATCCCAGTTTAAGTATACATTTGTTAAGTACGTCTTAAAGTACACAAGAAGCAGAATGCATACTCATATTTTTAGTTTAAAAGAAGTATACTAATAGCACACTTGCATAACTTCTTTTTTGGAAGGGAAAAAATAGTTTTCAGTGGTGTGGGGAACTGAAAGCAACATTTTTCCAATTAAAGACAGAGTTGCATGTCATGTTTTTGCTGTTGGAGTGTCAACAGCTGTAATGAATCAAACTGAATCACGACCACTCTTTAATTCAGTTACTCTATCTTACTCTATTTATACATTAAACTTTAAACTAATTATTCATTATGGATTTTATGTTTGCATACGTTTTCAGCTCACAGTACTTCTCTCTTCGAGTTAACATTTTGTTAAAGACACACACTTACCAAAGCGTGGCTCACATTCTTCATCCCCAATGATATTACTCTCAGAACAACATAATTGCTCTGATTGTTTCATTCTCGGGTTACCAAGCTGAAGGAGCCTTGTGGAAACACACAGCGTAAGTATTTGGTAATGTCTTGGAAAATGAGCTTTGCTAGCTCAGATGGCACAGGCCAGCCGTCGAGGGGCTTGTTGGGAACAGGAGGAGAATCTTCAGCATGAGAAACACAAGTGCAACTCATTAATGAAAAGCTAATGGGGTGTATGTGTGTGTTTAGAGCTGTTTAACACCTGTGCAGAGCAAAGCTGCAATCTCTGTTTTCCAGTAATGTAATCATTTTTTCAATCACTTAACATGTTGGGAAATCACCAATAGCAAATTATCCAGCAATCCAATCAATTCCTGACACGCAAAATCAAATCCCGCCGTACGTTTTTTCTTGTTTCGAAAGGCTGTTTCACTTTGATATGCTTCACAATAGGTAAAAAAAAGACTATAACAACTTCATTTCATGCTGACTTAAATACGCACAATCTTTCTGTTGGACTGAAAATCAGCAGACTTTGTGCCAGAGTCTTGTTTGTGTCATATTGGGTTAGTTCACCCAAAAATGAAAATTATGCATGATTTTCTCACCCTCAAGCCATCCTAGGTGTATATGAATATCTTCTTTCAGATGAACTCAATCTGAGATATATTTAAAATATCCGGCTCTTCGCAGCTTTATAATAGAATAGAAAAATGCATCCATCCCTCATAAAAGTCGATGCGTACGGCCGTCTATCAGAAAATAGTTATTATAGTTAATAAAGTTTTAAATATGGATATTTTTCTTACAAAAATCCATTGCTTCACTTCAGAAGGCCTTTATTAACCCCCTGGAGCCTTATGGATTATTTTATTGAGGGATGAATGCATTTTTGGTGGCTTCAAAATCACGCCCCTCATTCACTACCATTATAAAGCTTGGAAGAGTCAGGATATTTTTAAATATATCTCTGACTGTGTTTGTCTGAAAGAATATATTCATATACACCTAGGATGGCTTGAGGTTGAGTGGGATAATTTTCATTTTTGGGTGAACTAACGCTTTAAATGAGTAATCTTGAACTGGAAGATGACCATTCAGACTGTAGTCTTATAAAGAAATGTGACCTGACTGTCACTCCTATAAACTGGCTGTCAGTTAAATAGCACAATATGAATTTAATATGGCCCTTCAGATTTGTATCAGTAGGGTAATAAACTGTGAGGGGCCTCAGGCTACATTTTCTTTTCATTCTGGCTCAAGGTTCTCCTTGTAAGCAAACTTACATTAATAGCTGACCATTTCAGCCTTGAAAACACTTCAAAACCATATCAAAGGGTTTTTCCACAATACATTTGTTCTTAAAGTTGTTTCAGTGACTTTAATGCAGAAATCCTGGCATGGATTTTTTGAATTGGCCTCAAGTGTTAAATAACAATAAACGGACAATATATCAGATGTCAAGGTGAAAATGTGGATGTTTGACATGGAAGAAAATGAATCAACCTCAATATGAATTGTGTGCATTTACATAAATATTCTGAGATGCTATTTGATGCCCAACATCAGCAGGCAGGAAGAAGATTTTGATTTTAAAAATCTCTGCTTTGGACACCAGTGTGTTTTCATTGGTCGGTTGTTAAGTTACTGAACATGGATAAACTGGTTTTTACTGCACATATGATCCCCCACAATGCATGGTCGAAAGTAAATATTCAAACCACACAATTTTGGTGGTTTAAGAACTGAGGAATCTGACCCACCATATTTATTATAATGCTGGAGATATGAGTAAGACATATATGCAGGCACATTAGCAGACTGCATATGGCAACTTTATTCATGGTGTGTTATTGTTCACTAACCCAGCCTATAAATTATGCATTTAAAAGTGCAAGTACATACACATGCAACCACTGTCTCCCATGACTTTTCATTAGAGTGCAACAGATGACAGCACAATATACGGCCTGGCAGGGACTGAGGATTCTGGGAAAAGACGTGGAACTTTGGAAGAAGTAACGGAACACAGCACTGTCCACTGCTGGCTTGCAAGACCTTGGAAGAACCCTTCATATGGTGTTCAATCATGAGGTTTGCTGTGGAGAAATTAACCTTTACAAGCACTGCAAAAAGCTATGTAGTGGTCAGAAAAACTGAATAGCGTATGGTGGGTTTTTCCTTTCAGCTTTTATTAATGATGGTTTTTAGGACCATGGCCATTGGAATAATAAGGAAATTATGAAAAAAATGAAAATCAGTGATTAGTTAAGACCCAAAGCTTTTCCTGCCTTGGGGTCACATGTAACTGGAGAATCAGTGGTTGTTAAGAAATGTTCAATTTCTCAATTTCTTAGATCATTCTTCAATATTTCAAAATATCTCATATAATATTGATTATGTAAGATTGTTTTTGTATCAGTCAATATTGAATACACAATACCATTCAAATGTTTGGGGTCAGTACGATGTTTTTTATGTTTTTAAAAGAAAACATTTATGCTCTCCAAGGCTGCATTTATTTGAAAAAAAAAAAATTAAAAATACAGTAGAAATATTGTGCAATATTGTCAATTTAAAATAACTTTTCTATTTTAATATATTTTATAATGTATTGTTAAATGTAAATTTATGACTGTGATGCAAGAACTTTCAGTCTTAAGTGTCACACAATCCTTCTGAAATCATTCTAATATGCTGGTTTGCTGCTCAAGAAACATTTCTTATTACTATCATTGTTGAAAACAGTTGTACTGCTTAATATTTTTGGGTAATTTTTTCAGGATACTTTGATACTTTGACTTCATACTGTACATTAATGACTAAAATTCATTTGTAGCAACTGATTTTAGTTGATTCAAGAGTACTTGTTAAAAGTCTTTAATACGAAAAGCGAAATGCAGGAGATCATAGGAGACTACAAATTAGCATGAACACACTAAAGACGACACGGAACAATAAACTGAGGAAACTTAAACTGAGCGCTTAAATACACAGGGAGTAATAAGGTAACTAAATGAACAACAGGTGAACATAATCAGTAACTAACGGAACAAACCGGCACACTCTAGCCCTGTGTCCCAATGTGCATACCATCCATGATAAATATGTGAGATTGGAATAAGTGTGTCCCAAAGCATAGTATGGATTGTCTACTATTTTTGGTAGTGGATCAAAGTGTGGATCCATGGGTTAATATTGCCCACAATCCATTGTGCTTTGGAGGAGGATTCAGTCCAGAACAACAAACATGACTAAAAAGTGTTAAAAGAACTGCAAACATGGCGGATGAGTGCAACCAACTATTATTATTATAAGTAGAGAGGTTTAGATAAAGGGGTTTGAGGGACTAATAATTATCATTTAACCTGATAAAATTATTTATTTAATGTTATGTCTTATATTTAATTTGCACCAACAATGTGGACTTTTATAAAGATCCATTTGTCCTTTAACTTTTAATTGCATCATTATGCAAAAACATAAGGAGAGTTCTCCGCATGAAAGACACACGACTGGCAGATCAACGAGCTACTTTTCTCTCCAATACGGTGGGAAATTAAATTAAATGAAATGTGGAGGATTTTAACTGCGATAAGATGATTGACAGACCAGTTTACGATGACAGGATGCGTGTAATATAGCTGTTAGAAAGACACAATTTAAAAAGTGACAGTATGTCCTAAAGCCTGTCATGCTACACTCTTAAATGTTCTTTTTCTTCACAAAAAGTGTACATACTTTTAGGGTGTAGTATAAGTAGGCAAACTACATAATAGGCAGAAGCATAGGAGACAAGGGCTGCATCGCATAGTCTCTTGAGTAGGTACATAGTTTGAATAATTACTTCATGGCCGCTAAAAAACTATGTTTTAAGTAGTATGAGTGTGTGTATATGAATTTAATCTGAATGTACTACATTCACTGTGCTGTTATCACATGACCTACCAGCATCAGTTGTGTTTCTTCACTGCCATTAGCAAATCCTCTTCCGTTGCCTCATGGGATATTTAAGTGTCCATCATATGCTCACTTCAGAATTTCACCGGTAGTTGTAGGTCATCCAGATAATTTTTGCCTACTCTTTAATGAGTACTGTGAATTCGGACATACTATATAGTAGGGAAGTATGCGATTTCAGATGCAGCCTAGGTCAATTTACAATGACAGGGAACATAGACCAACCAGAACAGGGAAAACAGAACCAAAACACAATGAAACTAAGCAGAACAAAACATAATCCTAACAAACAGCTGCTCAGCCAAAATTGTCATATCAACCCATACGTATAAGGCACTTCTGTCCCTTCAGAGAACTTGTGAATATTAATTGGTGAGAACATCACAAAACACTGTCTGAAATGAAACATAAATGAATTTCTTACTATTAGGATAGGGGTTGTCCACGTAAAGCTTATGAGACCAAAAAGTTGTTTTCCAGATTAATAGCTGGAATGTTGGTTTAGTCGCAATGGAAGTTCAGATCAGTTGCTGTAAGGGATCCGTACACCAACTTTGTGATATATTTGTCTGACAACGTTGTTGGAATTTTACTAGATTGACACTACTAGCACTGCAAATTCTTGAGCACATTATAGGGAATTTTCATTTGAAATGCCGCTCACAAGTGAAAGGGTATAATTACAGTCATGTTTGGTAGAGGCTTTAATTCCTGTCTTGAGACAGCCTTCTGCCCCATGTATAGCTATAAATGTCAGTCCATACAGGGTGATTACATGGGCACTGAATGGCAAATAGATATAATATTTAGTGTGCTGATCAAAATTCCTGGCTCAACAAATGCAGATGAATAAATCCCATCTGTACTTTTTTCTGAACAGGTCACCATGGCATGCTGGCTACTGAAACCAGCTTCTTGTCTCTCAGTGTGGGTTTCAGAAACTGACCAACCTCCATCCTCCTCGGTCTTTTCGGCCCAAACTGGGAGCGTGTGTTTGCGAGGCTGGCCGATCCCCAAACCCAAGGTCTATACTGCCTCTGGCAGCGTACAGATTAAGACTGTAATTATAGATCTGGGTTTGGACTCGGCTTTGTTTGAGAAAATGGAGGGAGGTTGGTGGGGTGGGTGATGTCATCTCTGGTTTAGAGCCGCACAGCCTGGGATCACAGTGCTGGTGTTGGCTTACTGCGCTGCGTGGAGGATGAGAGAGAACGAGACGGAGAGAAAAGAAGGACAGCGTGAGTGTGTGCACTTTAAATAGATCTAAACTGAATTGATGGGGCGCACTATCAGGGCGGTTTATGTGTTTGTGCATGTTTATGTGTGTGTGAGCGATCACATGTGCTGCCATATTATAACCGAGCTCTAACATAAGCTTATAACACTTAACACTTTAGTTTAGTCTTCATGTATAATTTCCCCCCCAAAGATAATAAACAGAGATGTCAAATGGGTTAAACAAAGTCGCACAAATCGCAGCATATTTTCACGCTCACTACAAATAGGCCAAGCCGAAGTTAGAAGAACTGAGTGAAGACAACATTTTTTACAACCACTTGCAGGCACTGTTTTATGAGACATTGTTAAAAAATGTGGGCACGCAGAGAATTTACACAGCAATACCACTTTATTTGTTATCCTTTCTTTCAGCAATATTTGGATGAATCGGGCCTGAATGAGAGCGCAGTTAAAATAACACAGAATAAGTGTACTTGGGTAATCTTTTTGGTTGTTGAGGGGAGAGAGGGCTTTGCCCATGTAAACTTGCGGAGGACGGTTGGCTGAGAGGTCCGGTACTGTAATGTGAGCTGTGGTCGGGGAATAACACGGGGGGCGTTCGCAGCCCGCTTTTCCAATCTCTTTATCTGCTGTAATTCACTGCCGTGATTCACAAATGGAGTTTGGCTGGGTGAAGAGATGAGCCAAGAGGCAAACAAAAGAGGAAGAACCAACATGTGCCGAATCAATACAATGACGCAGGTGTTAAAAATGTGTTTATAAAGCCTAAAAATGTAAATATTTTAGTTGAATTCATCTACGTAATCATTATAACAATTACACATTCAGAATAAAAAGATGGGCACACCACAGTCACTTCCATGTGAATGCAGGAGACTGAAAGATTTATGCAGCTCAACTTTAAAGCTGCAGGTTTACATTGCTGCAGGATTATTATTTTTTTAATGTTATGTTACAGAGTCTGAAATAGTTTTGCATGCCTCAAAGTCTAGTTTGGCTGCCCCTCAAGTAAAAAAGTAAAAAGATTTTAACATAAAGCTACACTACGGGCTATTTTATTGCTAGTGTAACTCCAAACCTCGTTTGTGTCGTCTCAGATGTCGTCTGTGGTTACAGGTGATCTGTATCACTGATATGATTTGAATGTCACAAATTACATCAAAATTTGCCCCTCTTAAAAGAAAGGATGTAACAGAAAACATTAAAGGAGCAATTTCTGTGAATAATGTATTTTGAGTAGATAACTGCCTTCCACTGTTGTTTTGACTCATTGAAACCAACTGTTTTAAAATAAATAACATTAAAAAATTATATCAGTGCTGACATTCGACATAGCAATCGCTACATATTTTAAAACCAAGAAAAAGGCCACCTCTGTGAAGGATTTAATTTCTAAATGTCGCCATCTATTAAAAAAGTCTAACGTTAATACAAGCTTAGTACAGGTTCTGTCACTTTGTGGTTTCTTTGTATTAACAATGGATGATTCATCAGATAGTTGATCAATTATATTAATTCAGATTACTCTCTATAAATGCTGGTTTGACTTTAAAAAATCAGAGTGCATTCTAATGGAAATGTGTATGGTTTTACATTCTATTCATGAAAATTATTAGGCAGTGCATACACCGCACAGTATGCAGTACCCTAGTCCAAACATGCACGTCCTCATTTTGCAGAGTTAGACGCGTTACTGTGTCAACATAATTTGTGGATCCTGGAACAACATTCCAGTGCGCAAATTTAATTCTAAACAAATCCTTTTCCCTAAACCTGACACTACCCATAAATTATCCATAAAATCAGAGGGAAATGATATGTGAATAAGAATAACACTGATGTAGAATCGCCCCGGTTGTAAGCCTAATCTTGACGTAAACTGTAAACTTGTCCTTCAAATCTGATTGGCTAATTGGAATGTTTTTCTAGGATCAACAAAGATGTTTAACCAGGAAAATGTACTTGGTGAAATCAGGTTTTGCTACTTAACTACTTTTTTCTGCACTGTCAAAACACAGTTTCTGTGTGTCTGTTGGATCAGTGTACGTGTCTGTTTGTATATTAGGTGTGAGGTGAGTAATGGCTCAATTTTCAGATGTCTCCTTGTCCACTTCCTGCAATACTGGTACCATATTGACACTCCAGTGTGTGCCAATGTAGACATGAGCAACAAATGAGGAGTGAGGTAGATTAGTGGGTCCACTGAATGTTACAAGCTTTCGGCTGGAACCGAATGATGCAACCTAGGATGTTTTCAATTTCACAACTTGATTCGGCTAAACGATTCTATTTCAGATACTCTCCAGCTAGACTCAATGGGAGCCAATACAGGAACTCAGTGCTAAATTGCATTAAGTAGATCCAGGGAGACTGAGAAAATGTAAAAAGGAATCAAAACACTGGAAAACTAACAGACTGTATCAGGACTTGGCACTATCCATCCAACATGTCAACCTCAGTCTTTCCATGTTATGGTTTATGCTCCCAAAGACCCCCTCTTTTACAAACTTTCAGAGGAAAGACTGAAATGTTGAGAGATGCTTTTTTTTCCATTTTGCTCTTTAATTTTTTTTCTTTAAAGAACAATATGACAGCTCAGAAAAGTTCAATGCTCTGTGGACAGTTGGACTACACATGATGTTGGTTCATAAGATCACCGTATCAGAGAGGAAGAAGCATGTGATCTACTGTACCTCACAATTGAGGTCGCAAAACAAAAGTAAGAGCTGATATGGGAAATGAAGAGAAGCTTTAAATGGAGGAAATCCATCATTTGAGACGAAAACTGGTGAATGACGTGGAAGTTATAGATGCATTTGAATAGTGTTTCCCAATTTATTTCATTCAGCAAGGGTGCATTAAATAGACGATAAAAACTTTCACATTGTTACAAAAAATTCTATTCCTTTTAAATGTTCAATTCATCAAAGAATCATGAAAAAAATGTATCACAGTTTCCACAAAAATATTAAGTGAAAAGGTAAGCGATGCGCCAATTTATGAACCTTACCTCTACACTCTCCTCTGATGGTGTGCTGTCCTGTATTGGCAAGGACCGGAGGGAGCAGACCTCATCATACCGTGTTCCAGTTGAGCTATATATATATATATATATATATATAAAAATATGAAATTTAGGTAAATATTTTGTAATTCCATTTTGGGGCGCAAATGATGATGACATTATACAAGACTAGTCAATTGATGATTGTGCATAAGAAACAATAATACAGAAAAAAGAATCTGTAAAGTAGTTTATTTCATAAAATTGCTCAACACAACATTTATACACCAACTTTATAAAAGACCACACAAATGTGCAGCAGCATAAAAGGTTTGTGACAAAAACGTGGAAAATTATATATGAACAGCATACTGCAAAATTAGTTTCACGAGTTCACACTTACAAATAATCAGATTGAGTAATTAGTATGCATATTTGGCATGCTGTCTGAGGAGAGGGCTCTGAGCTCGGTATTTGGCCCGAGCCCAGAGTACTCCCCCCGTATTCTGGTTTAGGAAGTAACCACTCAAGTGTGAGGAGACGGGGTGGTGGAGGGATCCTGAAACTGTCCAAAATCATAGGTGAGTCGACTGCGTCAATATGTATGGGTTTCCGCTCATGCTGATTGGGTAGACATGTTAATTGCTGATTAATGACAGCTGGTTGGAGTGATGTGATGATTAGTTTGATCATTTGAATGTGTTCCTCCCGAACTTTGTTAATAAAAGATCATTTTGTTCAAATATGATGCTGAAAGCATTTGGTAGTGCACATGCGAGAAACCCTCAAGACATTTTGAACATCAATGAAATATTAAAATAAGAGAGAACCACGCAAACATGCCAAGTGTAGTCTTCAGAACAGACTGTTTGTGTCTGCTTGTGTGTACCTCTGTCTGTGTATGTGTGTGTTTGGCATGTGTTAGGCATGTAGTTGGCTTGGGTGCCAAACTCAATAAAATAAGTTCAGGATCTTCATGAGGCATGGTCTAAGAAACTTGTAAAGCTCTGAGGTTTCCATTTGTGAAGCAGACCTCTTCTTTCTAGGTTGATGAAGCATTTTCTTGCCAGTCTCTTCTCATGGCGTACTCTCTCTCACTTCCTCTTTCTCCCTCATCTGTGAAGTGTTCTCTGTCTTCATTTTCTCCATTATTATTCTTCACATGCAAATTCATTGGTGTGACTGTAGTCATCCAAGTTGCTCCTTGACCTGAGGAAAGCAAATAGAAAGTTCTCTAAATTATAAACATCTTACATTCTTGGCTGAATATATGGCTAAAGGAATGTCATATATTGATAGTATTTCCATTCCTTTTGTATAGTTGCTCCCGAACCACTTGGTGGACATGGTCTGCTTGCGATCCTCACAGATGTGCCTCGCAGATTTTCTCACTTGGACTTGACTGTTTCATAATCTGTGAAACAAACACGAATGCATTATTCACAAATGCTAACAATGTGTTTTTTATTCACAGGTATTTGGCAACAGGAGACTATAGGGAATCTGTCTCAGAATCCAGACAGTGTCAGACTGTATCAAGGAATCATGTAGGGCCATTGAAGAGTGAATGTTGCCAATATATCTCCCAAAGCTCACAGAGGGGATTGGAAAATAATAGTTCTGTCCTTTGAAATTCGGTGGGATTTTTTAACTGCATTAGGACCCTAGATTGTAAACATCTGCATCACCGCTCCAACAAAATCTGGAAGTCTGTTCTACAACTACAAAGGCCCTTGTTGATGCAAACTACAAATTCATTGCAATTCAGTTTGGTGATTGTGGAAAATCAGTGATGGTGGAATCTACAGCAACTCGGCACTAGTCAGAGGAATGAAGGAGAAGACACTTAGTGTCCCTGAGGATAATTGTTTGCCTGGTGCTGAGGACCTGAGAAGACTTCCCTCTGTGATGGTTGGGGATGCTCCATTCCCTCTCAAGCCCTACTTAATGAAAGCCTGAACCCAGGAAAGAATCTAGAGAGAAGAAAGGCGAATTTTAATTACTGCTTCAGCAGAGCCCGAATGACAGTGGAAAAAGCATTCGGCATACTATCTTCCCGCAGCTAAATTTTCCACAGAGACATTAATCTGACGCCCGAGACAACAGACAGACATCAAGATTGTCAACAAAGGCATACCTTGACAAAGGCTACTTGTTTTGCTGAAACATTGGTAATAATAAAATGTGCTTAAGAGAGTGTGAAGTTATATTTTTGTCTTCACCATGACTGTTTTGACATGCATTCTGCACAACATGTTGACACACCTAGGTGAAGCAGAACACTGGCTCAGAGAGGCATCTGAAGATGTGTTCTTGAGGGGGCTGCCTGAACGCCCCAACAGTGCAAGCCTGCTTGTCACTAGAATCTTATTGCATCGCGTTTGATTAGGACACTGTGTAACTGATGTATTTTAACAAAGTGATCTCATGTGCTTAATGTATTTGTAAAATGTTAAGGAAAACTTAATGAAAGTGAAAGTGACTTGACGTATAGCCAAGTATGGTGTCCCATAATTGAAATTTGTGCACTGCATTTCACCCATCAAAGTACACACACAGAGCATTGAACACACTCACTGTGAACACACACCAGGATAAGTGGGCAGTTTTTTTTGTTTTGTTTTTACTGTGGCACCCCCATTGATTGTTAATTGATTCTGTTCTCCTCCGTTCCCTGCCTTTTCCATGGTTACAGATTGATTAGAGTCCTCAGTTCAGGTGTGTCCAGTTAGTTTCTGGTCCTGCATTGTTTCTCATCCATGTGTAATGTGGTTGTACATTCTCCTAGATTTTCTCCTGTTTGGTGTTGAGTATTAAATGAAATTAAACATCTGCTTGAGTATCTTCGTCATCGTGCGCTTCATTACAGCCACCTACCCATGACAGAATGCAGGACACTTAAAGACAACGAGGAAAGGAAATGAATTTACCAGCAGTACATATGCTCTGCTTGGAACAGCAAGGAAGAACCTTCTAAGACCACACAAGAGAATTTTTACAACTAGACTGCCAGACGCTCATTAAGAGTACTTTACCACTCCAGCCTTAATGAGCAGACGAGGGCAGGCCTGCCCATCAATGGTCCTCAGGGGACCTTTGCAGACTTTGTGGAGTGTGAGCTGACCATAAGTGGTTCCCAATTTACCGTACAGTCCAGTGTCATCTCCAACCCCTGGGCACAGTCCAGTGTGGTCTCCAGCCCCTGAGCCCAGTCCAGTGTGGTCTCCAGCCCCTGAGCCCAGTCCAGTGTGGTCTCCAGCCCCTGGGCACAGTCCAGTGTGGTCTCCAGCCCCTGAGCCCAGTCCAGTGTCATCTCCAGCCCCTGAGCCCAGTCCAGTGTGGTCTCCAGCCCCTGAGCCCAGTCCAGTGTCATCTCCAGCCCCTGAGCCCAGTCCAGTGTGGTCTCCAGCCCCTGAGCCCAGTCCAGTGTCATCTCCAGCCCCTGAGCCCAGTCCAGTGTGGTCTCCAGCCCCTGGGCACAGTCCAGTGTGGTCCCCAGCCCCTGGGCACAGTCCAGTGTGGTCTCCAGCCCCTGAGCCCAGTCCAGTGTCATCTCCAGCCCCTGGGCCCAGTCCAGTGTGGTCTCCAGCACCTGGGCACAGTCCAATGTGGTCTCCAGCCCCTGAGCCCAGTCCAGTGTCATCTCCAGCCCCTGAGCCCAGTCCAGTGGGGTCTCCAGCCCCTGGGCACAGTTCAGTGGGGTCTCCAGCCCCTGAGCCCAGTCCAGTGTCATCTCCAGCCCCTGAGCCCAGTCCAGTGTGGTCTCCAGCCCCTGAACCCAGTCCAGTGTGGTCTCCAGCCCCTGGGCACAGTTCAGTGGGGTCTCCAGTCCCTGGGCACAGTTCAGTGGGGTCTCCAGTCCCTGGGCACAGTCCAGAGTGGTCTCCAGCCCCTGAGCCCAGTCCAGTGGGGACTCCAGCCCCTGAGCCCAGTCCAGTGGGGACTCCAGCCCCTGAGCCCAGTCCAGTGGGGACTCCAGCCCCTGAGCCCAGTCCAGTGGGGACTCCAGCCCCTGAGCCCAGTCCAGTGGGGACTCCAGCCCCTGAGCCCAGTCCAGTGTGGTCTTCAGCCCCTGGGCACAGTCCAGTGTCGGGTCCAGCCACTGAGTCTGCTCCAGAGTCGGCTCCAGCCCCAAAGCTAAACCGTCCCAGAGCCATCCGCTCTCCCTGACATGGCCACGGAGGCCATCCCTGAGATACCTGTTTCCCTTCGTTCCCCGCCTGTTTGTTTCCATGGTTACAGATTGATTAGAGTTCTCAGTTCAGGTGTGTCTAGTTAGTTTCTCCCTTTGTTTGCTCTGTGTATTTAATCCCTCTGTTCCAGTTAGTTCCTGGTCCTGCATTGTTTGTCGTCCATGTGTTATGTGGTTGTACATTCTCCTAGATTTTCTCCTGGTTGGTGTGAGTATTAAATTAAAAGTCTGCTTGAGTATCTCCTTTGTCATGTGCTTCATTATAGCCACCTACCCGTGACAAAGATATTAACTATGAATTAACTATAAACGAATAGTTTGCAAATGATTTTTTTTTACAGTAAGAAATTACTGTATCATAAAGTGTTACCAAAGAACCCAAACCGGTGTATATAACTTGCACATACTACACACATTTTTTTTATTATTTTAATCCAGTATTTATTTTTCTTTTGGCAATCAGTAAATTAGACAACCAAACTTTGTGTGATGTTTTACTTATTTTCACCTTTCTCTTAATGGCTAATTCAATAAAGTTCAAATAAAATATCAAGGTTATGAAGATTATCTTGTTTTCTCTGTTTTTTTGTTTTGTTGTTTTTTTTTTTTGCTCAGCTGATTTACCGGCTGTTGTTTGTGCCACCAGCTGTCTTTGACCTTTTGCCCTATGACCTTTCAACCTGCTATCTGCTCTCAAAAACACAGGCCTCACAGTCCCATGTTGCTGCAACACACACACACACACACACACACCATCACTTCTGATTCCTTACAACTGGACAGAGACGTCAAATGAAAGCATGTTAACGCAAACAAGAGCACACAACAAGCTCAATATTTCAGAACCGTATCTTGGCTTAGAGACTTCAGTTGAAAAGTCTCTTTGGTGCAGGAACATCTGCCAAGAAAATAAATATAACGTTAATCATTCCAAACATGATTATTTTTTTCACTAATGTCATAGTGAGTTATTTTCCTCATATATTTTATATCTGAAACAAATCCCAGAATTCATTATCATCGCATTGATCAGTGAACAATTCATCTCAATAATGGATCAAGACATCAAATCAAGACAAAAGGTTCACAAGCAAATGATTCTGGAGAATATAACAGTTTTCTAACATGGAGGAGACCGAATTTGGTTGAAGCACCCGACTGGTGATGATTTGGCCATTTTGTTTGTTTTGCCTTCCCAGACGTGGCCGCTGAGAAGATTAAGAGATTTAGAGCGAGATTATTCTTTGTCCCATCAACGCGCTCCATCAAATAAGCAAATAAGTGGTTTGTAAACAAGCCCACAACAAAGGTTCTTGCCAAAACCTTCCAGACTTCAACAATGGATAGTGACTGTTTTGTGATATAGAAAATGGAGCATTAAATCACCAGGGGCGAATGCTGCATCAACATTGTTGATTTGTGTCCGGATGCTTGTGTGTGCTTAGATGCGGATCAGTCCTTGGAGGCATATGTTGTCATGCAGGTTCTCAATAAATAAAGCTTATCCTATGTGTCCTTGAAATTTCTTGACCCGAAGTGACAAGCCAAAAGCTAATAAGGACAGTCTGACCTACATGGGTGGGTCGTAAAAATTTAGAGTTGAGTCCTAATTAACCTCAAATGTGGTTGAGATAGACACCCAAACAGTATCATAAATCATTGTGAATAAGAAAGAAAGAGAACAACAGATGATGTCATGAATGTGGAGAGTTGTATTTGCACACACACGCATACATATACACACCCTTCCCCTTGACATCCCTCCCCGCCCACACACTCGCCTTGCCACGCGAAGAGAAGCGTGTGTGCGCGAGCTTGAAAGAGAGGGAGGAGGTGCCTCGGAATATAACAGCAGGGTCAGCAACGCCAAGCTCAAATGCAAAGGCGGCTGGATGGCCTTTTGTAATGTATATTAACTTGTGACGGTCATTCACCTGACAGGCCATTGTTCTCCACGACCCGGCGGCCTCCTCCCTCCCTCCATCCCTTCTTCCTTTAGAGCAGGTTGGGTGTATTGTGTGCAGAGATGGTCCGTTGTCTGTTGGGGGAGACGAGGGTTGAGACGCCGACCCCAGCGAGTGGGGGTGACCTAAGCAGATGGCGGGGCAGGCTGTCCACTCAGCCAGAATTAATAACGTGTGCCATGTCACATTGTCTGAGAAAACGTTCCCCCTCTCACCCCACCTCTGTTCATGTTCTCTCTTTCTCTCTCTCTCTCTCTCTCTCTCTCTCTTTCAATTTCAATTTACTTTATTGGCAAGACTAAACCTGTACATTTGGATTGTAAATGCAGTATCAAATAAGTAAAAAAAATAAAAAAAATACAAAATTACAATAAAAAAGTAAAGAAGTAGCTTAAACAAAGTGTGAAAAAAAATACAACAGAATAAAAATAAATCATTAAAAAGACATAAAGATATCTTTCTCTTTCTCCTTTTGGTCTGAGTTTCTTTCTTTCTTTCTTTCTGGAAATTATTTCTCTCTGACGAGATTATAACACATTTTTTATCCTTTTTTTTTTTAATTAAAGCTGTGATATGCAAAATTTTCATAGTAAAATATCCAAAAACCACTAGGCCATGGTTAAATATTTTGTTCAGTTGAGAACTTACAATATCCCAAATGTTTCCAACTACTTATAAATCATGAGAAAATCGCAATTTTAACCAAGGATCTGGGACGTGTGTGGGAGTCAAATCTGTGTTACCCTCGGTTTCCGTTTTTTTATTTTGTAGAAACCATGGAAACACCAAAGACGCATTAATATATATATTAGATGTGGGAACACCGACAAGGGAACATCTGTTTTGATACATTATAGACAGAAAATGAACCATTGTTATATAGCTCAAGTAGCTAACATAGCATAATCCGACGCAGCTTTATTTTTAGTATTTTTATTTTTAACAGTAATACAGAATTTTCTCCATCATACAATGTTTTAAAATTAATTGCATGCCATTTATCAACACAAGCCATCCAGCATTTATTAATATGATATTCTAAAATCGATCTAGCTTACTGCAGTGCGCAACAAGTGTCTGACAGCAGCCGCCGAACGAACGCACAGAGTAATGTTTTAACATAATTTTTAACAGATTCAAATATATCTAATATGATGAACAGAGCTGCGTTACCTCATACTCATGACCAGTAAAGTGGAAGTGGCTCGTTCAGCTCCCACAACACCCAGTCCTGCTCTGCTTCATACTACAGTAACGTTAATAATCACATCCATGAACATGATTTCTGCCCCATCCCGATTCTTTTCCACCGGCTGTGAGGTGAAGACCACATGTCCCAAGATTCCTCGCTCAAACTAGCTTCATCAAGCTACGCCTTTGTTTTGAATAGGCGACCTCTAGCGGACGAAAAACTACATATTGCACCTTTAAATAACTAAAATAACAATAGTGGGATAAACATTAACAAACAAGATAAAAAACAAAACAAAATCAAACAACCACAAAAAACAAGAAGTTACTATTAGTTAATTTTCTCTCTGAAAAAAGTAAGGTCAAGTAACCTTTATTACAGTGCTTTATAAAATACAGATTGTTTCAAAGCAGCTTTATTGTGATAAACAGGAAAATAATGATTCAATGATGCAAACAAGACTTCAATTCTGCTGTAAAGCAGTGCAGCTCTAAAAAGAAAATAGTAAACAGTCATTATTCAGCTCAAATCAGTTCAGTGTTGATTCAGTTCAGTTCAATAACTGTGAAAAGCTCATCATTTATGGAATGAGTTCAATTGATCTACAGTATAAAGCAGCTCTGTAGAAAACAGTGATGTTCAGTTCAGTTCTCATTCAATAGTGCTGTCAAGTCAATAATATTGCTCAATAGTGGCAAGGACAGTGGCAAGGAACGCAAACTCCATCAGGTGACAGAACAGAGCAAAACAAAACAAAAAACCTTGGGAGGCTCAGTCGGGCCTATTATTAACAAACAAAACAAAATAATTACTTATCCGCATTAACCTCTGTTTCTTCTGTTTTATTTTGTAGAAACCATGGAAACATCAAAGACACTTTAATATATTACATGTTTTATTAGTTAATAGTTTTGTTTGGAGATTATTGCTCTCTGAAAAGATAACTTTTTTATCCACTTTCTTCCACTGTATTTATTTTCTTAAACCATTTATTAACCATTTATTTTTCCTTTCACCTCTCATTTGTGTTGACTGTTCCTCTTTTCTTTCTCCTCGCCATCTCTCAGTGAAAAGGGGATGTGTTGTACCCGCCATAGAAATTTCCGGGGCCTCTTTTAGGATCGGCAGAGCTTCAGCCAGAAAGCTCATAGACAGGGGCAGTGATCATAATCCCTACAGCTCTTCCTGTCCAACAGCAGGGTCAAGGTCTTCACAGTATGTGCAATGTGTGTGGACGTCTGGGAGAAAAACAGAGCAATATGGCACATGCAAATGCATGGCACGTCAAGTGTGGAAGACAAGCAAGTAACAGAAGGTGGTAAATCGAATGTAGGTCTTGCTATAACTGAGATGTCGGTTTTATATGCGTTTCAAGGAGGGAGATCTGGGTCAAGGTTTTGACAAGTCTTCTTGGCTTGTCTCATTCCCCACCTCCTACATGAGGAAATTCTGCTGCTGTCGACAATTTCATGCAAACTCTCTATTTCCCCAAAACAATGAAGACTGCAAGAAAGTAGCAAATCAGACAAACAAAAATATTATAGGTTCTTTATGATTGTTACATGTTGCCTTGGTTTTGTGGTTCTGTTTGTTTTATGGACTTGTATTTTGTAGTGTTTTGTTCTAATTTTTCCTGTATTCTGTCTTCTTGTGTTTAGTTCCTACTTCATTGACTACATTGTTAGTTTCTGTAGTTACCCTCATTAGTTTCCTAGTAACTAACTCATAGTAACTAATCACTTGCACCTGTCCCTTGTTTGCCTTGTTACCTTGTGTATTTAATCCCTAGTGTTTGCCATGGCTTTGGTTTGGTATTGTCCTTTTTGGATTGTTATGTGTACTCTGTTTTTTTTCCATTTGGATCTTCCTCTCTTTCATTTCTTTCAACAGCTGCTTCACAATGATCCACATATTTTTATGTGCACTGGTCATTAAAAAATGGGTGTTTCGTGGTTCATTATAGTTTATTATTGGTCATTTACACTACAGTTCAGAAGATTTTGTGTAACTAATGAACCTTATTGTAAAACCTTATTACCGAAAAAAGTAACACTTTACAATAAGGTTCATTAGTTACAATTAGTTTACAATTAGGTATTAATTAATTAAGCATTAGTTAATATATTGACTAGCATAAACTAACCATGAGCAATACATTCATTACTGTATTTACTAATCTTCGTTAATGTTAGTTAATGAAAATACAGTTGTTGTTGATGTTTGTTCATGTTAGTTCACAGAGCATTAAGTTAACAAGATTTTAAAAAAGCATTAGTAAATGTTGAAATTAACTTTAACAAATATTAATAAATGATGAATAAGTGCAGATCATTATTAGTTCATGTTAACGAATGTTGTTAACTTGTTAAAATAATAATTTTAATTTACTTTAAAATATTCATATCCTTGATGAATAGAAAGGTCAAAAGAACAGCATTTATATTAAATCTAGAAGTCATTTGTAACAATACAAATGTCTTTACTGTCACTTTTGATCTATTTAATGCACCATTGCTAAATAATAATAAAAAATGAATAAAGCAAAACCTTAGTTGTGGATTACGTGAGGCTTGAAGATTGCTTTGTTTAAATTTTACTTTTAGGATTATATTACAGACCACCCTTTAAATTCAGTTACCGAACTTTTCACTTTAAAATCGGGTTTTTAAAGCATGTTTTCCATTTGAAGAAAGGTGGATGGGCCTTTATGAGGGTGATAATAACGGAGTACATATTTTTAATGAAGTATCATAAATGCTGGGTTTCATCTCCATGTGATTATGCTGTCAGTGTGCTGTTAAAGGCATTAGTGTGCCTCACAGCTTGACATGACACTGGCCTTGTTGCACAGTTAAAGAGATGACAAGAGGCCTGTGTGAGCCTGTTTTAATTACTGGAACACGACAGAATCCAGCTTGCAGTGCACAGTTGTATGTTACTACATTGTTACTTCTGTGCGAAGCAGACAGAGATTCAAGATGTCTGTGCAGACATGCTGAGACACTGCATCTCCAAGATGTAAAAACAGGCCAGTTCTGATACATCGTTCGACTCTATGGCTTACATTTTTCATCTAACTGACACAGTAACCATGCAAACACACAGATTTGAGCTGCACTGACCACAATACTGCCTATTAAGCCATGATTTTCCAACCGCATCCTGATGACAAACACAATTCCATTCACGGTGGTTTTCAGAAATAAATAAATGAGATTGAAAATATCTAAATGTTAGACAGTATTATTCCTGCACATGCTTGTATTTTCTAGAGCATGACGTTACCCAAAGCGAACATCAATGTACAAGTTGCCACACGTTTGGAGTTAGTTCCTTCATGATTTTGAAATAATGAATCTCAAAGTCAGCTAGTCATAATTCTATAGATAAATCATAGACTGCACAATGTTTTACATTGAGACTATATTCAGATCATCAAATCTTCATGGCCGCAATAACACGACAGCAGGGTTCTTTTATAAAAGCTGCTTCCTCATCCAATGTGGAAAGTGTTACAGATCATTTAAAGTTAAGGACAAGAGCAGAACAGATTAATCTACCATAGAAAGAAGAAGCAATCTAAAAATGCCTTGACATTTTTAGGGTAGCCAGTTTTCAGTTCTTTTCTTATTCAACATTGGCTAACCACGTCCAACCACTGTAAAACAAAGAAGTTTGTTATTTTTAAAGAAAAAACTATAAATGCTACAGTAAAAACCTAATTGGTTAACTGTAAGTTCACATATGCAGTGAAAAATTGTGAATGGTTTAACATGGCATATGTAATTTTACTTAAGTGAAATGTATGTTTTTTACATGTAAAATCCATATAATTTACAGAGAAAACTGTAAAATGACATTCCCTGCATGACACATCACATATGATCAGTGCTGCGGAAAGTTACTTTTAAAAGTAATGCACTACAATATTGTGTTACGCCTTAAAAAAGTAACTAATTGTGTTACTTTCTATGGAAAGTAATGCACTGCGCTACTTTTGCATATCTTTATTTCACATGGGCTGGGCAAATTGTTTTTATTTCTATTTTTGGCAAATGTAAAGGCCCTTAACACCAAAGGTGAAAAGGATAAGCCTCAGGCTGAAGGAAATACAAATTCACGCCTGTACAGAGGGATCAGCTCAAACAAACAAGCCTTTCAGATGTGCAGCAATTCTGGATTGCCAAAGAATATGATGGAGAAAAAGTAAATGAATAAATGTATACTCACATTTAGTCTAGAGCTAGTCTAGAATAACCTTCACTTTTATAGAGCGCACACAGCGCCTCTGCACTTACTCCTGATTTCTCTCAAAATGGGGACAAGAGAGGTGTCAGTCAATAAATGGGAAAACAAAGTAATTTGAGTTACTTATTTGAAAAAGAAACTCAGATATTTTGTTGTAAATTTGAAAGTAATGTGTTATTGTACTGGTTACTTGGGAAAAGTAATCTGATTACGTAACTCGAGTTACTTGTAATGCGTTACCCCCAACACTGCATATGATTATATTGTGTTTAAATAGATTTGTCCTTTTGTCATCAGTCACATTATGGTGTTTAGTGTCAAACATTTTGTTATTTAATGTTTATTCCATTATTCTAGTGTAATACCACGATGGTGTTTTGTCTTTGTGTACACGACCCTTTGCATTGGTTATATGCAAGTATTGGTTATGTTTTATGGACAGTTCACTTATAAATCCGGTTTCTATTATATTACCTGCATTATTATGGTGGTTATCAGTAAATTTTAAGGTAAAAGTAGATTTTGGTAGTTTTAAGGTAAAAGGTATTAACATTATATCACTTATTGAAATATACGGTTTATTGTACTGTTACTAATATACCATACCTGCAACTTTCTCACCATATTTGCTGCATATTTCTCAACCACAGCTGCTGTTTATTTGTTTGTTTGTTTGTTTTTTACAGTAAATTTAACATGATATTTTTGATAGTGTTAATAAAAAGCCCATGTAAATGTTCACATTTTGTTTGCTTGACCACAATCTTGTATGTTAACAGATATTATTTATGTATTTATTTATTTTTTGACCAAATAAGGTTCCTGTGGAGTTGCACATTGGCCTTGTGCCTCTCCTCTTTGCTACATTATTTTGAGGAGTATCTCATCCTGGATTTCTCAGGTTTGTGCATCACTGATAACAGCTCAAGGCTAAAGCTGAACTCACTGAGATACCGCATTCAGTCATTCACAATATTTCAGTACTCCCACAGTAAAATATATGTGCTACACCAATTGCCTTTTACCTAAACTAAAAGTGGAAAACCAGACACTTGTAATTATGGGCATTAATACTTGTCGGCTTAATAATTTGTGATGTCAAGACCTATGAAATAGGATAATGATTTGTGCATGTGTGAAATTTTCATCTTAGCTTATGTACTCCCACTAAAAGAGGTAATATTCCAAATTTACCTTCATGGATGTGCATTTGGGGACAACACTCAAAGCCCAGAGCCTTAAACTCATCTTTTAATTTCACTTGAGACTCACTAAGCTGTTTTTAAGCTGTTCTCGGACCTACTACAATGAATTTTCCATTCGGCTCTCACTTTAGAGAGAGAGGCACTGATTTGGGCCATGGCTGTCTGTGAAGCCAGTGACGCCTGGGTCTTTTGAAGATGACTCTCCATTATTCAAACTGCCTATTTCTTGTGGGTTTTCCCCCAGTGTTTTGTGGTGTATGCATGTGTGTTTGTGCCCCCTGAGGCGAACACTTTCATACAGCTGACTGCTTGAACTACAGGTCAGTCCAGCCCAGTAAAATGTCAGTGGTGTCTTGTGATGCCCGTTGGCATTCATTATCAGCTACAGAAATATTATCAGATTACCCAAAGCACCCTCACTTTTGAAATGCTGCCGATTTTCCTCATGGTGTGTGTGTGTGTAATCCTGGTAAACCCTACATTATGGGGATCAAATGTGCCACAAGGATAGTAACACCAGTCATTTTTAAGCTTGTGGGGACATTTTTGTTCCCTATGAGGAAAACATCTTACAAATTATACTAAATTATGTTTTTTTTTTTTTGAAAACAAAGTTTTCTGTGAGGTTTGTGTTTAGGGGTAGGGTTAGGGGATAGAATGTACAGTTTGTACAGTATAAAAATTATTATGTCCACACAAAACATGCAAACCAAATATGTATGTGTGTGTTTGGAGAAATGGGTCCATCACATTTCACCACACTTCAAATAATCCTCAAATAGAAAGCAAAATATAACTTTTTTCTGCAAATGATATTCCTCTCTGCATTAAGAATGTGACTCTCCGCATTACCCACTTTGGGAAAGCTGAATTTATCTCACCTATCAAGTTTCCCCCTCCTCAGTGACTGCTCAGAGGGCTGTTTCCACCATGATGAGTATGTACTAATTGAATACTGAAAATCCGTAAGGCCTAGGCCTTAATCCACACACTATACAGGTTTGTGGTTATAGGTATCATCTGGTTGGAGGCTGGAGTGGGACTTGCCTTTGGAGACCAGTCTTTCTCTTGGCAAAATACACAGGCAGTCATCAACATTGGATTTACGGGCGGCACACTTGTGGTTTAGTCGTGAGTGCTTGAATTGGCGGCACATGCTGTCTGCTTCATTGAGCTCCTGAGATGGGTCTCTTTCATTGAAAATAATCATTTGGGACCTGCAAGACAGATGAGAGAACAATATTGGAGAGGGAGGAAGAAAAAGTAGAGAAGGTAGAAAAATAAGAAAGTAAAAGGAGTGAAGTTATGAATCAACACCATATGGACTGAGAAAGAATGGAAAAGAGATGGTGATACTGTTGCGCTATGCAAACACATTAAAATGAATGATGTTTTAATAGCAATAAAAATAATGGTTGTTACTTAGGGCAAACTTTGGCAAAGTCTCAAACACTTTTCCAACAAACTCTCAGGCAAGGCTGGACAACCTACGGTGTGTACAGGAAGAGGAAAGAGTTATGGGGATTCCTAAAGGAAACGTTAAATCATATTTGTGTGTATCCATAAAACATGTTATTAGTTTTATAACACATTAGGGTCAAAGTTTAAAACCAATAGTTAAACTTGGAAACACTCACTCCCTATCATAATTTCACATATCTTGAGGCTTTTGTTACAACGGTTGTGAGGCCCTCAAACACTTGCACTTCTGCAGTCATTTACTGGTTTCATCTGTAAAAGATTTCGGAAACTTTACAGTTTTTATAAAACTCTAAGAGTAACTGGAGGTTACTTTCTCAGATCGTAAAAAAAGACGGGGAAAGGAATGGAAAAATGGCTTTGGTGCACGAGGCTTCCTCCCTCGAATCCTTTGGCTGAAGGCTCAGTGCCAGATTGTGTGTAACTTGTTTTTTTTAAATCCCCGATCTCTTTTTCTCTGCTGTGACCTATCCATCCTAGTACTTGTGTTGCTCTTTTCCACTATCTTGCTTCTCACATTTTCTTTCTTTATTATGCTCATTTTCCTCTCAGTCCTCCTCCACTCTCTCTCGCTGTCTGGTCGGACAGATTATGAAGGACAAATAAAAATCAATAATATATCTGAAAGATTGGAGAACTGTGGGTTAAAGTCAGTTTGAGTTCAGGTATGAGATTCCTGAATCTGAGTCAGACTGCTATTTAATATTCCTGAAAAGTTCACGCATCTCACAGCCAAACAGCACAAAAGCCGTCAGATGAGTGTTTTGAGATCATGAAATAATCGGGTCAAAAAGTGGAATTCAGAATAGCTCCATCAGCAGGATTATACAGAAGGGGGATGGGATGTTTGACAAACAGTATTTTAAAGGAATAGTTCACAAAAAATTGACAAATTGGTGACTAATTTGAATGAATTCGTAAATAAGTTTTTGTACAGTCTTGCGCTCCAGTTAGGTTTGAGGTTGTTCACCAAATCTTCTGTCATTACTCACCCTCATGTTGTTCCTGTATAGCATGTACTGTATCTTCCCACCAAAAGAGATGTTTAGCAGAATGTCTAGAGTTTCTCTTGAGTCAAAGGAGCAGTCAAGCAACAAACAACATAAAAAAGCACCAGAAAAGTGGTCCATACAACAAGTCCTCATGGAAATTTGTAACTATTTTACCTTTTGGCAAATTGGTGTCTAATTTGTTCCGTCCTTCGGATGAGACGTTAAACCGAGGTCCTGAATCTCTGTGGTCGTTAAAAATCCCAGGATGTCCTTTGAAAAAAGTAGGGGTGTAACCCCGGCATCCTGGCCAAATTTGCCCACTGGCCTCTGTCCATCATGGCCTCCAAATCATCCTCAAATACTGATTGTCTTCATCACTCTGTCTCCTCTCCACCAATAAGCTGGTGTGTGGTGGAAGTTCTGGCGCAATATGGCGGCCATTGCATCATCCAGGTGGATGCTACATATCGGTGGTGGTTGAGGAGATTCCCCCTTGCATATGTAAAAGCACTTTGAGTACCCAGAAAATCGCTATATAAATGTAACAAATTATTATTATTATTATTATTATGAAATCAATTCATTTGTGAGTTTTTGTACAATCATGCGCTCCAGTGACGGTTAGGTTTAGGGATGGACCTTCATGCTTGCGTGTTTTCTAAAACCCAGACATTTCCGTACGAGTCATGAATTCTTACGAAATCACAAGCTGTGAATTAGTTAAGTTTTCTCATAAGATCGGGTTGTGCAATATATTCCAAGTCTTGTCATGACACAAAGAATACGATAGCTTTAGGCGTCTGACTTGAAGCAGTTCATGCTGGTTAGGTTAGCTGGTTAGAGCAAGCTCTGATGTTTCAAGATTGGTCAAACTCACTGATGACAACGCTGATGTGGAACCTTCAGTTCCACTAATGCACACAAATCCATGTTTTCATCTTTGTTGATCCAAGAACAACATTCCAATGAACCAATCAGATTTGAGGGACAAGTTTACAGTTTATGTGAAGTTTATGCTTACAACCAGGGTTAGGTGCTTCTACATCAGTCACATATCATTTCCCTCTGATTTTAGGGATAACTTATGGGTAGAATTAGGTTTAAGGGTGTAGAGACATGGTTAGGACAACATTTTCAGACAGGAATGTTGTTCCTGGATCAACAATATATGCTGACCCATGAACGCATCTATCTGCAAAATCAGGATGTGGATTAACAACCTGTTGAATGAAAAGTGCTTCTGGTTGCTACATTAAAAATTCGATTTCTGTTTATTTGAGAAATATAACATCTAATACACTTCCTCTGCGATAATGGAAGCAAACACAGTGCGAGCGTCACAACGGGAAACAGAAAGTGTCTGACTTGACGGCTATCAACTTCTCATCTGACTGCAGGTGGCAAACCTCTGGAGTCTCCAGAAGTGCAAGGTGTCAGGTTCTCAGAGAGTTTGTTAAGGAATCCTGAAACATGACCCCAAAAGAATGAAGCCAAAGTGTCATGAAATAGATGAAGGCTTACTTTTTTAAAAAGTTTTAAGCTCGAGGGAGTCATGGTGTGAGCTGCCACTACAATGAGCAAGACAGACCTTTCAGGGTAGGAAATGGACTTATATTGACCTCTCAAAACTTACTGCCAGATTCTGGAAGATAAATTCTTTGAACAGTGGTAGTGGAAGTGGAGCTGGTTCCTCAAAAGTCACTCAACCTATCTATAAAGCCTTAAAAAATCTTCATGTATTTCACAACACTTCAGCTCATGATTCTTATTAAGTGGGGTCATGTTTCAGGATTCTTTATCTTAAGTCTCTGAAAACTTGACACCTTGTGCTTATCAAGACTCCAAGTAGGTTTCAGTTCTGGAAAATACTGGTTTCACACCTAATTCTTCACTTTAATTCTTAAAGTCTTTTGCAAGTAATATCTTTTCTTCTGAACATTTCTTGTCCAATGGTCACACCATTGCATCATGGGGATTTAAGAATTTTTGACTTTTCAGTGCGAAATCCTTTTTAGCCCATTTTACCTGTAAAAAACACAATAATTATGAACATCTGAACATAAGGTGCTTGTATACTTCCAGCCCTCGTTGATATATATATAACATTAATTCTCACAGAAGCCTATAAATTTGGACTTTATAAAAATATATAGATGCCTTTTAAATTTTAGGATGGGGGGCCCTCACACTCATATTTGGGGGACTTAACGACTGAAACCCCTCCTTTAGAATAAATATGTGACTATTTCTGCACACTATAGCCATTTTAATAGTTTGATATAACTAAACAACCATCTCGTGAGCAAACCTTATCAGACCCCGAGCGTGGGAAATCTGAAACTTCCACGTCAAAATATCTTGCCAATTCCGCCCGAAGATGTTATTTATGAGCGGGCAAACAGTGTTTCAGCACTGTAAAACATCCATCCGCGGCGCCTCGCTCCAATCTCGCGATGACACGAGCCTCACTCACTCAGCTGTATGATGAGAGTTTTCCACCTCTCGCGAGATCATAAGAGTTTCCCACGCCTGTTGTTGTGGTGTCTGCCCTTTTCTTTCACTCACCCTGCCCCCCTTCCTCTGTCCTCGTCACCCGCCCCCTTTCTCTCTCTCCCTCGCTCCTTCAGTCTCCAGTCTGCTTCTGTTGTCTCGGCGGCTGGTAGGGTCTGGGAGAGAGGATCTCGCGAGTCTTGGAGTTTTGGTGAGAGTTTGTGGAAGATGGCGCCTGTTGTGACAGGGTAAGTCTGAGATTCAGGTCTGCTGCAGGAGTTCAGCTGTTCTTACACACTTTCTATTAAATTAACGGGTTTAATGAAGAGATGGAGGGTTTCTTTTCTATTATGGACGTTTACTGACTTTATACTGTCAATTCTAGCGCTCAGCCTCTTTATAAGAGCATGTAAAGTGTGTGTTTTTATATTTTGAGTGTAGTGCGCGTGTGTTGTGGGGTTGTTGCATTGAGCCCATCGCGGTGCGTCTGCATGAGGAGCCAACCAGACCGTTTTGTATAGCCTTTCTAACCACACAACATCCCGAATTATAATTGGGATTTTTTTTATACATCTCAGTATAAGGAAATCCCCATTAACGGAATGTCCCCAGTACACATGGTGCAGAAGCACATTATATGGTTATAGTAACGCAGTACAGTGGCTTTGTTTCAGGCTTGATTTCGTTTGGGATAGGAGTGGAAAACACCTCCCCTCTGAATGTGTGCTTTTGTTGCTCTGTCGGTGGTCAGATGTGTTTTATTGATTGTCTGCAGGGAAATGTGCTCGATTGTGAAGTGTTGTTTACTAAACAGAGCCGCTGGCTCTGCTGTCGCTCACTCGGAGCAGACGAATGATTATTTAATGGCAAGTGCAACTAAGGACATTGAAGCTCCCCGACTGGAAAAAGAAGCATGGAAACGTTTAGGAAAAGGACCCTTTTGCGAATGTGTCCCTCACACGGCAGTGTTTCGCTTGTGCCACTCTTGGGCATCGGTGAACAACGTGTGATTATGGCAGACAGTGTTTCTGTACATCCTTCAACCTTTCACTTTATATATATATTATAAAACATTAATATTTTACTAAAAACGTCTCATATTTATTTTAATTAAAATATGACTTTTTTTTGCAGATATTAACTATGTGTTATTAACTAAGTCTTACAAACAAAAGTTGCTTCGTTTCGAGGTGTCTCGTTCATTAAGCGAATCGATGTTGATTCAGCAGTCTTCTGATTGATTCAGGAATCGATTCGTTAGACCGATTCCCACTAGCAACCTTTGAGTTTGTGAGTCTGAACGATTCCTTTAAATAAACCAATAAATATGTAATAACACCTTTAAATTAAATATTTGAGTCATTAGTTTGTGAATCGGACAACCCTGAAGAAAGTCTTTTTTGTAATATTTCAAAATATTGTCTCCTATACCAGATAAAATTGTAGAGTCAACTATAAGACCCATTCACATGTCACACTTTCTGTTTATTAGAATTTCCATTCGCGAGCTCTTTAAAGTCTGGCAGCTTCCGATGTGTCAATGTTTTTATCTTTCATCTGATCACCTGAAAAAAAAAAAAAATTTTTGAAAGTGATTTCCTGTATCGTTATATCAGTTCTCAGACAATTGGAATGATTTAAACTTTTATATTTATCATTGCAGTTTTCTGTGGTTTCCTGGTGGGAACGGCCCTTAAGCTCCAATTCTGTTGGGAAAGTGTAAACGTTGTGGCGCTTTCAAAACATTGTTTGAGCTTCCCGTCCAGCCTGAGACGGCAATATTGGTTCAGTGGTGTGCATTTGAGACAGTCTGCTTGATCAACCGATGACAGATGGGGGGAGTGTTTGGGAAACCTGTTTGAAAACAGTCATTTTTTTCCTATTCTGTTTTGTGACGCTAGTGGGGGAGAAATTAGACATGCTAAAAGAAGTGTCTAATTTTCATTCAATTATTATTATTGTTTTTTTTTAATATTCGCTATTTTATTATTGTTGTTATGCTGTAATCTTATGCTGTTGTGATGTAGAACACATTTTTTTTTTTTAGGTAAATTTAAGATATTTTAGTTTTGGGAAATTATTCCCACCATTTCGTTAGAACATTTTTTTGAGTAAATGTATATATAGACAGAGTCTCTGGTACTTTTCGTCAGTTTTGTAATCAGCCAAGTAGGTGACAGACATCCCCTCGCTGTTTTTTTTTTTTTTTTCTCTTCCTTTTTTTTTGGCGTGAAGGCGAGGGGCGGAGGTGGTGGCAGACTGTTTATTTGGGGGCTTTCCAGTGGACCTGAACTGCTGCTGTTTTGACAACGACTGGTTGACTGGCCACCTGTCCAGCTGATGTCCACCAATGAAATTAGAGATGGCATGATTGTTAGCATGTGTGAGGGCATCATCATGCCAGTGACTGCAGCGATTAGAGTGTGGCTGGCCTTTTACAGCTCACTGCACACAGCCTTTTGTGTTGTGCTCCCTGTTTGACCTGATACAGCTTGAGCTTCTCATGTGAGGCTGGTGCTAGCTTAATGACCACGGGTCTGGTGTGCTAACACAATCGGTTGCTCGTTCAGTGTGAAGCATGAATGATCCTTCTCAATCCCTGTTTACACCTGCTACTAGCTTGCGTATCAGTGTGTCTCATACCTGGCAATAAAGTTCTTTCTGATTCTGATCTCCGTCAAAATTGTTTCGGTAGGAGTGGATTTCGTTTCGATATGAGGAATTTCACCGTGTTGTGTAGATAATTTATCAGTCAGTAATACACTGTTTGTTCTATGCAGAGATTTAGTTTGCACTAATGTGTCTAAAGTTGTTCACACAAATAAAAAAATGTATAAAAGGGAGGAGAAATCTACTTTAAAACACGAGCCAAGTTCTTAGAAATGTGCTCTTTTTGTATTTATGGTTTTGAAAAACTTCAAGAAAAAAATTATTGTTAAATTTTAGTGTGTAAACTAAACACTAAAATGATTTAATAATTATTTATTTTAAATGTATATTTGAATAGTATAAATTAATTTTTAAAAATACTAAAATTAATTTAGAAATTACATAAAAAAAAATAAACATCAGCTCAAGTTTATGAGAGCAAATGTGCTTACTCTGTAGTCGGTCTTGATCACTAAACGGTGAGATCCAGTGAGAAGCGGTTGAATTCAGCGAAGAACACAAATGTCTGATTTAAAGCTAGATGAAACAATGCTGACATTTTCAACAGCTCTGACAGTTAGAAGACTTCAATCTACAAATCACTGTCGTTTACCAAGGATTTACTGTAGTTACACTAACTGCACACTAATGGAAATTGTTGCTGAAATGTGGGATATTCATGTAAAATTTTATTAAAATATTAATAGACGTGTATTGCATGAGTAATAGAGTACAATAACAGTATTTTTTGTTATTACGCAATTTGTATTTTACTATATGTATTAAGGTTGCTATTTTTTCATAACAAATACCATATAGTTACACGTTACCATGGTATTGAGGTGCTATATGTGTGGGTTTTACCTGGGGTTATCATGAGCTAACTGAATGGCACTGGATGAGCAATGGGTAATTTTAATAAAAGTGTAGTTCTAACTCAAACAGTCAGAATATTTAAATTTTACCCTATAAAACTAGGTTGTTACAATTTTTACAGATGTTACTATTTTTATTAACGAACATAAATTTACACCTGCATCCCAACTCAAGCTACTGTCAAATGTGCATTTATAAGAGACATAACATGTAATATTATTAATAACTAATGCACAATATATGGCAAGACAAGTGCCATCAAAGTCGGACAACACAAACCTGTTTCATGATTTGAAACAATATCATGCGTTAGCATGCAGAAACTGAGAAATTAATTTTTTATCAAGATATTTATTTTTCTAAGGAAAAAGAATGAAAAGCACTTTACTCATGCATATTCATGCTCATGCATATAGATGTAGAAAAAATATTTTATCATAAATGTTTTGAAAATTCTTCCTTAGATTTGTGAAATATTCACCTGATTGGTAAGCATTTGCTAGTTCCGACAATAAATAGTAGTTTAAAACCTCAGTTAACTGTCTGGTTTCTACAACGTTCACTCAAGAGCAAAAATCTGCCTTTAAACTTGAAAGAAATAAAGATTTGACATTCATTGTGATAATTATTAGTATCAACTGATGTGAAAAACTTGCCAGTCCTACGTTGATTCTTTTTTATTTCTCTTTTGGAAAGGTTAGCCAGAAAATGTGCTGTGTTGCTCACTGGAAACTATCAATTCCTTGGTTTAAGAAAGATCTCTAGTGTGTGGAGGAAAAACAATCCCAGCATCACCTTGAATGATGAAAGTATGAATCACCTCCAGCACAATGCAGCCTGTATCATGCTCCGGGGGAAGGAGATTTTATTTAACATTACACAGACCGATTTCTCTGTCTATTCTTTCTTTGCTAAAGCATATGCAACGTAGACTTGGAGTGCAGCCCTTTTCTGCTGTGTATAATGACACAATAAAGTCTGTCCGCTTGGGACAATGAAAGGTGTGTGCCTTGGTAAACAGGTAGGCGTGTGTGCGTGAAAGAACCGTTCCCCTGGGGCGTCTCTCCTTCCCTAATACCCATTATGCAGGGAAGACACTCAGAGAAAGCAAAGGAGGTTAGGAGGGAAGAGCAGAGGGGCATTCGGTGACCTGTCTGAGGAGAAACCAGACGGTGTGTAGCGTAAAAGAGAGCATGCATGCCTTCTCATCCTGCCGCTCTTGCTTCCTGCCTTGAAACTGAGCAGAGGTAAGCCATTAAAGAGAGGCTTGTTGTTAGATGCATGGCGCATGTTTTTCTCACCTTCATGCAGAGGTGCCATCATTACTGTGGTCTAAGTGTTAAGCCTTAAATGATCGGTTGGTCTGACTCGGTGGAGGCCTTGTAGGAAGAAAATAAGGAAGTTCTCAGCTTAGTGTAATAAACCTGCCTGTTGCATAATTTTTGGCTGAATTTTGTTTATGACAGCCGCCCATGTACATTTCACATGTTCTTCTTGTAGAGGAATGTAATCAAAGCCCCAAATCACATGTCTCTGTTTGAAATGCGGTCATTTGAGGTGACAAAGACTGTTGGGGCTTTCCTCAATGGTCACACCAGGAGCTTAGAGGATGAAACGGCAAATTTCGAAGTCATTTAGCTTGGCTCAGAGTCTGTGTGGCACCCAGCATCAGTTCTGGTACTTTGCCATGAGTTGCATTCAGTAACTGTTCTGTGCAGCCTGATGATCGTGGAAAAAGATCCGCTGTCACTCTAAATTAAACTTTGGAAAGGTTTCAAACCATTGGAAACATTCTTTCTTGATTGACTGGTCATTTGCCTTATGGATATGTATTGTTTGTAAGAAGCTTGTCTCTTTGCCAAAAAGGTCTTGATTTCATTGGCAAGCTCCTGCTAGGAGAACAAGAATTGTTATTTACTTGTGTGAGCTTGGAATGTTTTTAATGGTCTTAGTTTTGTCTTTAGGGATCAAAATGGCATTATCATACAGTGCCAAAAAGTTGCTGCTGTGGTTTGATGAAAAACTGGGTAAAAAAAAAAAAATCCCAATCCCCCATTGTGTTTGATTTGGCATGGATAATGTATGAGGTAAAGAGAGCCCGAGAGTGCAGCAGTGTTTGTGGTGCCCTTTTATTCTTGAATTTCCTCATTCTTGCACTGGCCGGTTGGTTGTGATTACAGCATAGCCAAGGGAACTTTGCTTTCTTCTCTGTCAGCAGTTTTTTTTTTTTTCCTCAAACATCCAGGATGTTTAATTCAGAAAACATGGAAGTGATTGCCTTGACTGTTTTGTATTTGATTTCGGACTAAATTTACCCTGACATTATGAATGTTTCTGGACATATGCTTAATCTGGAATGTTGATAGCCTGGTTAATGATAAAATAGGTTTTATCACCAGTGAGGTACACTTGAATGTGTCTGGGGACCTCGTGAACCTCTTTATGAAAAAGAAACAAAACCTGACAGAAAAAAACCTCTGATTGTCCATGACAGGAAAATGGCCCCACGTTGATGAATTGTTTGTTTTGGCTTGGGGAAAGACCTCAGCACTGTGGAGTGACTGATTGACAGTGTTTACTCTCTAGTGGTCCAGCTGTTTTTAAGAGTGTGCCTTGTAATTGAACACAGCGACAGTGACTTTTTGTTGATATATTTCAGGTTTCTCAGATGTGTTGAAACTTCAGCCTTCAAAAAGAAAAAAAAGCACTTTGTTCGACTAATAATTGGCTGTTTATTAGAGATACACCGATCTTTATTTGCTGATAATTTTTTTTGTGTGTTTTAGTGGTTCAAGCACGTAAGATTTTTATAATTTTTTTTGCTTTCAAAATAAAAAATTAAAGGATTAGTTAACTTTACAATGAAAATTACCCCAAGCATTACTCAAGCAATCCCAGGTGTATGTTTCTGATGAACACAATCAGAGTTAGATTAATAAATATCCTGATGCCTCCAAGCTTTATAATGGCAGTGAATGGGACCAACGAGTATGAAGCCCAAGAAAGTGCATCCATCCATCCATCATAAACATATGACTGCTCCGGGAGGTTAATAAAGGCCATCTGAAGTGATGTGCTTGTGCAATACAGAAGGTGGTCTGGTGGAAGCTAGATATTTTACTTTATAACTAATAATATGGATATTTTTTTTACACAAACGCATCGCATTTCTTCAGAAGGCCTTTATTAACCCCCTGGAGCCATGTGGAGTACGTTTGTGATGGATGGATGCAGCCGATACACTTTCTTGAGCTTTATACTCTTTGGTCCTGTTCACTGCCATTATAAAGCTCTGATTCATCAGGATATTTATTAATATAACTCCGATTGTGTTCATCAGAAAGAACAAAGCCAAATACACCTTAGATGGCTTGAGGGTGAGTAAATCATGGGGTAATTTTCATTTTAAAGTGAACTAATCCTTTAAGTATGTGAAATATAATAAAGTATGTGATGTGGAAATAAACTAGTTTTTCATGATGCATTAAAAAATATAGTGAAAACAGTAATATTGTGGAATATCATTTATTTTTTTGTAATGTACAATGTTTTCTATTTTATATATTTCAAAATTTAATTCACTGTGATGGCAAAGCTGAATTTTCAGTCCTCAGAAATCATTCTAATATGCTGATGGTGCAGAGAAAACATTTCTTCTTATTATAAGCAGTTGGGATGCTTAATCTGTTTTTGTGTGTGTAAACCTTGATGCATTTTTCAGCATTCTTTGAGTAGAAAGTTCAAAAGAACAATTATTTTTTTTAATAGATTAGTTTTGTTATAATTTATACTTCTTTAGTGTTTGATCAATTTAATGTGTCAATGCTGAATAAAAGTATTAATTTCTTTTTTTTTTTTTTTTTAAATGTCTGCATGTGTGAATTCCTAATATTTAGCTTCCTATAATGTATTTCCCCCTATAATGTTATCTTGATACTCCGTTCCACTATACATTTGAAAAAAAAAAAAATTGATCAGCTTGTCATCCAATTTCTGTGTGGATGACTTTGTTCCGCTATTACCCAAGCCTTTTCTTTTTGTGAGAAGGACACTACTGCTATTTTAGAGAGTTTGTGGAGCACAGCCTGGCCACCATCTCTCCAGGACAAGGACATCTATTAGGCTGCTAAGCGTTGTTCCTCAGGGATCTGAGGAGGATGACAAGAGACACTTGAAGTGGCTGACACTTGGGAGTTGACTGCAAAGGAATGACATCGCAAGGTCTTGATGACCTTGCATGAGGAGTCAGTTCTTTACAAGCAACCTCTGTTTGACAGAGGAGTCAAATGGGCAAGAGGAAATTCTTTGCTGATAAGTTCACTTGGTCATACTTGCTGCTTTGAGACATTTTTTTTTGGTTGTTAGAAATATTCTGTGTTTTTATATGCTTCAGCACGTCCAGATTTTATAGTACAAAAGCACAAATATAATAATGAATAACATATCATTGGCCAACGTTATTTACAGATATTTGGCAAAGTTTAATTATTATTATCGATAATGATTTTGCACATTTTTTGTATCGATGTTTGTATTGATCATAAACCTAAGCCCTAAATCATATCAGTTTTTGAGGATCATTTTAAGATCTTTGTACCATGTTTTGTGGTTCGATTTAATTAGAACCATCTGCTGTAAGTGAAAATATGCCATTTCCTGTTTGTCTCAAGTAATAAGCAAAAATGGAACAAATGCAGTTTACAGAGGATGCTTTCTCTCATTGTGTTTGTGCTATTTTAAAATGGTTTGATTGTTGTTTCTACATATGCATCAGACAGACTTGTTTTTTTGTCATCACAGTGTCTTGCTGCCCCCCCCCCCCCACCTTATACGCCAGAAGCACTGTGTTAAGATGAGTTGTAACTTTAGGTCTTGCGACCCTTGCACTCTGTTTTGATTTTTGTTTTCTATTAGTTGACAGCTTTCCAACAATTTATGACACATGACAGTCTATTCTGAATGTGTTTTGATTCCTATTATGATTTTTATGAAACAATATACTAATGGTCAACCGATATTGATTTATTTGGTGGCCAATGTCGATTTTTAAAAAAAAAAATTTCCCCCACAAATAAAGAAATTAAAATAAATAAATAAATAAAAAGTAAACACTAACAGGGCACTCAGTAATATGGTAATTTTGTGCATACTGGGAATTTTATATTTTCAAATAAAGACAAGGAAACACTAATTTTACACACAGCGCACAGTGAATATGACATTTTGGACAACTCGATAAAGCACAGAATAGTTTAAAAATCAAGGGTTTCTCATTCCTTTCACACGGACCGACTGTCACACAAAAAATACACATGTTTTTATTCAGGCTACAGTTGCACACTTAAGAAAATCTCTCATCTGGATTGGACAGTCTAATGTTTGTGAAATTAAATGTTTATTAGATATACAATGATTTGTTTAAATGATATAAAGATGAATTTGATGAATGCTGATGGTAAATAAAGTATTATAGCATTTGCCTTTTTATTTCTAATAATATAAAAGTAAACACATTCTTTTTCGTATATCGTTTACTTTATTTGTTTTTACAGTTCTAAATAGTATTAAATAGACTAGTATAACTTGTATTAAATAGACTGTTAAACAGAGACCGTAAACAAATGAAGACAGAATGGGAGTGCTGTGTGTTCAAGCGCTGGCGTTCTCAGCTCTGTCAAAATAAAAGTCCCGCTTCCGACAGATAGGCCAAACAGAAAAACGTGATGCTGATATTTAAAAAAATGCTAAATATCAGACGATATATCGGCCAACCACAACAAAAATCTTCTAATGTCAGAATGTCATGTATTGTAAAGACCAGCCTGTGAGCTATTTTGTGTTGAAGTGAGTTTTAATTGTCTATTTGTTTAATTGTCAGTCTTTATCTGTTTTTGGACTTGTGTGATTAATTTGTTTGATGAGGTCAGAGATGAAGGATTGATGTATGTGACATTAAGTGGGATTGTCCCCTTCAGGAGCTCCTTCAGTCAGATTTGGACTTGAGTGAAGGAAAGCGTGTTAGAAAGCTGAAAGAGGAACAAAGAGTAGCTTTGAATGTGTGTTTCCTCTGCTGATACAACCACGCATAGAGAAACCAGACAATGAGTTAGAGCTGACATGTGTAGGCAACACATCACCACCTTCCTGTCTATTGGACCTTATAACCTTTCACCCAACTACAGACTGCAAGTGAGTTTAAGGTCACGGTTTGAGTTTTTTTTTTTTTTCCTTGCATCTGTCTGTGGAAACAACTATTGTATTGGTCAGCCTACACAATAGTCACATCTTGAGCTGAGTATTTGAAATGCTTGCAGAATATTACTGTACAGGTGCATAATTAGAATATCATCATCAAAAAGTTGATTTGTCACTAATTCCATTCAAAAACTGAAAGTTGTATATTACATTCACTCATTACACACAGACTGATACATTTCAAATGTTTATTTCCTTTTAATTTTGATGATTATAATGGACAACTAAGAAAAATCCCAAATTCAATATCTCAGAAAATTAGAATATTACTTTAGACCAATACAAAGAAAGGATTTTTAGAAATCTTGGCCAACTGAAAAGTATGAACATGAAAGGTATGAGCATGTACAGCACTCAATACTTAGTTGGGGCTCATTTTGCCTGAATTACTGCAGCAATGCGGCGTGGCGTGGAGTCGATCAGTCTGTGGCACTGCTCAGGTGTTATGAGAGGCCAGGTTGCTCTGATAGTGGCCTTCAGCTCTTCTGCATTGTTCGATCTGGCATATCGCATCTTCCTCTTCACAATACCCCATACATTTTCTATGGGGTTAAGGTCAGGCGAGTTTGCTGGCCAATTAAGAACAGGGATACCATGGTCCTTAAACCAGGTACTGGTTGCTTTGGCCCTGTGTGCAGGTGCCAAGTCCTGTTGGAAAATGAAATCTGCATCTCCATAAAGTTGGTCAGCAGCAGGAAGCATGAAGTGCTCTAAAACATCCTGGTCTACGGCTGCGTTGACCTTGGACCTCAGAAAACACAGTGGACCAACACCAGCAGATGACATGACATCCCAAACCATCACTGAGAGATCATTTAAAGGCCTTTGCAGGTGTTTTGAGTTAATTAGCTGATTAGAGTGTGGCACCAGGTGTCTTCAATATTGAACCTTTTCACAATATTCTAATTTTCTGAGATACTGAATATGGGATTTTCCTTAGTTGTCAGTTGTAATCATCAAAATTAAAAGAAATAAACATTTGAAATATATCAGTCTGTTTGTAATGAATGAATATAATCCAGAGGTTAAACTTTTTGAATGGAATTAGTGAAATAAATCACATTTTTGATGATATTCTAATTATATGACCAGTACCTGTATATTACTGAATATTACTGTATATGTCATTAGTGCTTTACTGAATGCCCCTGTTAACGTCTTGAGTTTGACGCAAAATCACAGATTACCACAAAAATTATGGTATGTGTTTTGATAATCACATTGACTTTATTGCTGGAGGTCACATGGTCATTTTATTGTCATGACTTTTATTCAGCAAGGAGGCGTTTAATTGATCAAAAGTGACCGTAAAGTCATTTATAATGTTACAGAAGATTTCTATTTCCAGTAAATGTTATTCCTTTTGAATGTTCGATACCTCAAAGAATATATAGATAAATATGTATCCTGTATTAAGCAACACAACTGTTTTCACCATTTGATAAATGTACAATCAGTATATTATTATACAGATCTTGTGACACCGAAGACTGGAGTAATGATGCTGAAAACTTAGCGTTGCCATCTCAGGAATAAATTACATTTTAAAATATGCTAAAATAGAAAACACTTATTTTGAATAGTAATAATATTTCACAATATTGAAATTTTTATTAAATAAATGCAGCCTTGGTGAGCATAAGAAATTTCTTTAAAAAAAAAAACTAGTGTATTGCTTGACGTGGTTTCATTGTAAGTTTTATTGATTGTGACATGTAAGAACTTGCTTACTATTAGGACACACTGTTTTGTAAAAAATAAATCGCATTAACAGAATCCATAAATATATATATAATGATTTATGTTATTCTTTAGTGCCATTTATGGGTCCTGTACTAAATCTTATAATTTCCCTGCAGGCACTATCCTGTCCACTTTCCATCAGTCAGAATGAAAACTAGAAATATTATACCAGAGAACTGTTATTCTAGACACTTCCATGTTTGTAAAGGGGAAACTGTTGACCCGATGATTAAGAAACACAAGTGAGAATACAAGGGTCACAGGTTCAGTCCCAGGTTAGGGTAACCCCTGAATTGGAATGCTCTTGGGTTTCCTTCATTGTAAATGTTCCTTGGAGGTAGACACTTAACCTCAGGATGTTCCAGGGTTTTAGGCCCCTGCAATTAGTGTACTTGAAGTTTCTTTGGCTGAAAAGCTTCCACTAAGTGATGAGTAAGGCCTGTGATTTTCGTTCAGCTAGTTGTGGGACACGGATTAAAACGAATCCAAGCACTACAAGGAGGAACAAGAGAAGTATTTGCACAAGCTCAAATCCTGAATGTGAACACCAGCATGCGGCTACCAGTTAGAGAACCTCCAGTGTGCATCTAAGGTGGAAATACATTGTGACCCAATACCTATAGGACGTCAGTGTCATTTTTCTTTTCTTCCCCTTTGTGTGGTTTAGCTCTTGAAGTTTGAGGCAAACAAGACCATTTTTTCCAGACGTTTAAGGGAATGTTGTTTTTTTCCCCCATTTTGGTGTGTCTTAAGATGAACTGAAAGTGTACACATGCAGAGATGAGGGAGTTTGTGTGTGTAAACGTTTGAGCTTGAACGGTTGTTTTAGGCGAACGACCAGCTGTGGAACGGCTCTCCAGAAAGTCCCATATGGATATTCTATGGGCTCTGCTTGATGTTGGAATTGGTCAGAACGAAAAAGAGGGTGGTTTTCTTTGACTTTTTCCCTGTCATTAAAATATCCCCATGTCAAAGAAAAAGTTGGCATTGTGAGCTCAGCCATATGTGCCTTGCCCGAGGCGACCCAACTCGGCCCAACCTAACAACCAAACCAGAGCTGCCCTCCCTGTCCCTCTTCCAGAATGCCCCTCCCTGTGCTATTGGCAGGGGCGTTTAAGGGCAGGCATTAGGGCCACGTTTCAATAGCACCCTTCTCTTAAAATAGGGTCCTGCGCACGACTTGATCTCCTTTACATGCTACTTTGATTATGTAACATCTTAAAGTTTTGACAAGAATGACGACAGACTTACCGATTGACCTCAGGATTATTCCAAACAGATCTGCCACGTCAAATTAATGGTCCAGTGACATAATGCTATTTTTTTTGCTCTGTCTATTAATTTATTCATAACTGCATTAGATATTCTCTTACACACGCACACGTACACACACACACACACACACACACCTATTCTGCCCCTCTTCTTTGAGCATAATTTTGATTTCTGAATTAATATTAATATTAATATTTTTGGGGAGGCATAAAGCCAGAAATGTCAGTTTGATACACTGTCTTTGATGTTTTAATGAACTATAATAAGTATAATATTTTTCATTCAGACCCTCGTGACTGTGAGTTAAGGTCAAAAAAACAAAATATTTATGAAATTAATAATAGATGATATACATTTTTTTTGAAAATATTTAAACTTTTTTTTTTGAAAATGATTAAGCTGTAAGGAAAATTTCTTTTTACTTAGTTACGTCACCTGACATTTTTAGTATTATGATTATGAATTTTACAAAACGTGAACATAAAAAGTTTGTTTCTAATAACTAGACTTGTGTTTTAAACTAGATTTAAAAAATATATATATTTTTTTTTCTTTATTGTAGACACATGTCATTGACACATGGGCTGACTTTAGGATTATTCCTATATACTGAAGTCAATAAATCTCTTAAAATATCAGATAATTAACGTTTTCATGACATAAATTGCATTTTTACATATTAACTTCAGAATTTGATGTTCACTTGTATATTTTCAAGCTGTGAGAAAATATATCATTTTAGTTGAAGGTCTCAGCATTTTTAATCATTACATTGAAATGCTTTTTGAAAGTGGTATAAATATGTTTTGAAACTGTATGAAACATGAATACTAAGAGTACAGTTCTAAGAAAAGACATGTGTTTGGATTTTTAAAAGATTTTTCCATTTCTTCATCATGGACACTATTGACCCATCAATTAATGGGCCGTTTTCAGAGTCGACCTCAGGATTCTTCCAAACGGATCAGCCACATGTCAAACTGATATTATCCAGTCATGGCACTAGCCACACTGCCCAATATGAGCCAGCCTTGCCCAGCCAGAATAACATTAATCGGATGAACTTGTGCCACCAAAAATGGTTCCTTTATTCCTGTACGTATGGAGCAGCTAAAGGAAAGCATATGGTCGTGTTTGGCTCACTGATGGTTAGTCGTTCAGTTTTACCACCATTAACCCCTTTTTAGACCTTTCCCATCATTTCCTGTCTCTTTCTCATTTAGTCTTGGATTTCTTCTGTTATTCCCTCTCTTTCTTTATGTGCAATCCAGATTTCCTCGGAGGCTTGGCAAACAGGGAGGGTTGTGAGAATGTTTGTTCAGAGTCTCGTATCCTCACTAATGTGATGGTTGGCTCCTGGGCCGATACGTGTTGGCAAAGCTCAGGCCTCTGCCTGCGACAAGTTTCGCCAAATGTTGTAGTCTAGTATACGAAGCACATACTGAAAGATTTAGGAAAGCCCTCGGCTCACTGTTTGGTGCTGTCAAAAGGTCAGCATAATTCGGTAATTTGAGGTAACCGCTAACTCGACTCAGATGATTTCCGCAAATCAGCTCTCCGTATCGTGTAATGACTTGGTAGAAGGGAAATCAAAACCTCAATTGAGCGTTAACTAACTGCTTGCTTATGGCTAACTCTGTTAACAGCACATTAATTCTGAATGAACTAATGGTTGGAGCTGCTATAAAAGGTAAAGTTAATCCATATGTTCAAACTGGCTTAAAGCTGTTCTTCATAGGGGAAGGACCGAAGCAGACACCGAATGGAGATGATTCACAACATGCTGTGCTGATTCGGCTAATGCTTCGCATTTGGGCTGTGGTACACCACTGGCATTATGCTTCGGCCTCCGTCATATTTATTTCAGCACTCCGCATCAAATTATAGTGGCGTGCGTGTTCAATTGAAAATGAAGAGTGGAAATGAATTAAAATGAAACGTGATTGTGTGTAAACTTTTAATGTGTTGCCAAATTCTTAGGTGAAAGGATTGGGTGTCGGAGCTCTATAGACGCGGTTGTTTGCCTCTGGTCCTGACGGCACACAAGGTTGTCCAGTAGTGCTGGTGTGGTGTGACTATTGTTGCTGAGACTTCAGGAAGATGGTATTTCTCAATAAGAAGACGCTGTAAATGTAGTCGTGGGGTTTAGATCGCAGAAATCTATCTGACTGCCCTGCGGGACCTCATGATGTACAGCACACACACACACACTCACACACATACACACACACATCTGATAAATTAAATGTGAAAGATGAAAGATGAATCATCATTGTGGTTGGTGCTTTTTAAAAGAGGAATTCATTCTCTTAAAGACGACGTGTATATTTTTTTTGTTCCTCCTATCTAGCTATATGAAAGGGCATTCATAGCAAGAACAATGACTATAACTATAACTAGAAAAGAGAATTAAAAAAAAGAGAAATTTGTTTTTGTTTTGTTGTAATTTGTTTTCCTATATGCTTGTAGTTAGTTTCTTTGTTTTTATTTTATTACTGATTACTTGTTTGAGAGTTTTCTTCTTAAGGCTAGTATTAGTTTTTTGCGATATTGAAAATAATGAAAAGAATTTTGAAATTTCAACGATATAAAAAAATGTTGATATCATAAAAATCTTATTTAAAGCAAAAATGACTATATCGTAATATAAGATTTTGGTCATATCTCACTCAAATTTTCTGTCATGGCTATTAGAAACACCCTAGCACCCAGCGTTAATTCGTCTTTTGTCATTTACTGACGAGGCTTATATAACAGTATGTAGAGTTATGTGTATTAATTTAAAAAAAAAAGAAAATATTTACTAGATTTGCGATGTTGATAACTGTGGAAACGTCATCACAGTTTGTAAAATAGGTCCATGGCATTGATAGATCAGAGCAGGGGTTCTTAACTCGAGGTCCACGTTAGTTCCTTCCTCGATCAAACTCACCTTCCTGTAACTTTCTAGCTTGCTCAGTTGTGTTCTCTTCAGGAAAGTGGACCAGAGGGCTTCGAGGCCCCCCCTCCTGTTTGTGTAGCCAGTTCAGGTGCACAGAGGAAATATTTTGTTTTTTATTAATATCAGTACCACATATTGCACAACCGTTTAATCAAAGACTGCAGCATACACATCTTGTGACTCATTCCTTTTGGAATAACTTCAGGACTCTGTTTTCCTGAACTATGCACATCCACGCTGTGAATAGAGCAGTGGTAACAGTGGATAGCTCAGTTAGAGAACACCAGAGGCGTTGAAATGGTATCTGCACTTTTAATCCTCTCCTGTCTGTCTTTGATGATGTCACTGCCTGTGGCCCTGCAGCTACCCATACCGATGTTCAGTTGTTGCTTTTTGTTATGTTAGAGAGATGAGTGCCAGATACCAATACACTTTTATACTGTCAACACAGTCATATGCTGTACTGTTTATCTTTTTGGGATGTTCACGTTTGTTCCTTCTTTTTTTTTTTTTTTTTTTTTTCTACCACGAGTGCATTGATCAGACACAAAAGTGATCTTCAAAACTTTTGGGCAAGTATATTTGTCTCTTGTGGTTAACCAAGATGGGCTTTTCAGTAGCTGATGCTATTATCTTGAAAACAGGATGGGAGATATAGATTTGTATGTATGTTACATGTTACAAATTGGCTGCACACAAAATGGTTGATATTATTTTAACACAATATTTTGTGAAAATTCACTCAAAAGTTAGTTAGATACTAAACAACACTTTTACACCCAGCTCTGACATAATAAGAGGGAACAGTCAGATGTGCAATAATGTTTAACCAGTGTCCAAGAGAGACCAAATGAAAAGTAAATAAATGTTAAATCGCAAATCATTTAGAACGAAAAGCGCTAAATACAAATAAGGTACAAGAGGAAGGAAGAAAGAGAAAAAAACAGAGGTCGTCAAAGGTTGATGCTCTTGAGAAACGTGGTTTCAACATCATGTTCTGTGATTTACAGTTTGCTTGTTTGAACGTGTTAAGCCAAGTACACACTGGATAATTTTGGCCATGATTTGGCCATCTGAGACAAATTTGAGAATCCTAAAAGATTCCTCTGAAGAAATCCATCCTAAAAGATTCCAAAAGTCTTTGATCGCTAGTTTAACATGTTCGCCGACTGTGATCAATGACCATTGCAGTCAAATTTTACCTAGAGTGGTCTAGTCTTCTTGCATGCATCAATTTTTAATGCGTTTTAACAGTCTGACATTAAAGACAACTGAGTGTGACGTGGCTTACAGCAGGGATCATGTTTGTACAGTCTGACAAGCAACAGTCGTACAGGACAATTGTGAATTTTACAGTGTCCTCATACGTCTCTGTTGGTTTTCAACACGTTCAGTCAGTAGACGGATTATGATATGTGATGGAGTTGTCAAAACTGAGAAATTCTATAAATGCAGCTGTTGTTTTTTTAATAACATTTTGCAGTTCTGGTTTTTATAGCATTTCTCAGGTTCTTGTGACAGTTAATTCTGCTAACAGGTTAATGTTTGTGAGCTTGTGCATAAGAAAACATCACGTCCTGATTGATCATATTCCTTTCTGATTGGGTTGGCACATTCATTTGCACTCAGCCACATAAATGTATCTCCACCGATCTTCTATTCCTGATCAGATTTTGAACATGTCTGGGAGGGCATTTACACTTGGTTTTTCCGTGATAGTTGTGAAAAATGTGGTGAGCAAGGGTAAATTTCCCTTTTGATTGTGACAGAATCTGATTGAAAGTGATTTATTTTCTGTTTTTCAACCACTTTGTTTTATTAGGACAAAACGCGGCGTATTTTTCATAGTGTGCGTGCGTTTGTTGCTTCAGATTTTACACATTCACCCGTCTGTAGATTTCAGTTGGTTAAGGAATCTCAGTTCCCATTTCAGTCACTGCGGCGTGTGGTTTTTCAAAGACAAGGGAAAAAATGCTCAGCTGTCATGAGGCTGTCTGGGGAAGTCCAAAAACAATCTACTAAATGAGATGTATCCAAGCATAGCTTGATTTTTAGTTTTCTCTCTCAATATGTCATTAAGCAGCGCAATCCACCGGTTTATGGGACATTTTTCACATTTAATGGATTATGCTTTTGGAAAATGGGAATTGACTATTTATTTTAAAATCTAGTAGCTAAATTAAAAAAAAAAAAAAATGTTCTGTTGTGATCGTATGAACAACGTCTTCTTTTGTATTAGTGTCTAGTGGTCAATTACCATTTCTTTCTTTGAAAATTTAGCTCCAAGCACATCCATCATTTTCCAGAGAAATCTGTGGCCGCATGCAGAGTCTAAATTAAAATCCCCACTGAGGACTGATTTACTCTGTATTGAAGTAAGAAATACCCTCCCTGCTGCTCTGGCTGATGAAACCATTACATCATCCGCACTTCCTTTTGGAAAACAGGGAGTCATTACTTCTTTTTGCACTACTTAATAAAGACACTTAGCTCATCAGCACATATCATGGTGTTTTTTTTTATGAGGTAAAAGATCACCTTGGGATTCATGAAGTCAGCACTGAGGTCAGTGTCTCTGTCAAATACCATCAAAGAAAGGCTATCCTGCTTGTAAAATTTACAATTCAGTTCATTGAAACAAAAAAGAAAGTGTTCTTATCACTGTGTATTCAAGAGCTGAGGAATCTTCCGGAGCTGAAATTCAGGTATGGTAATGGTCGTTTCGTTTCTGACATGCGCTGTCTGACCAATCAGAGCAGAGTAGGCTCGAGGAAAGGAAGGCAATTGCAGTTATTTGTGGAATTATCATCTTTACGGGTCCTCAGTACGGATGAATCTAATATTTGCTGTCAGTCGCCACATCTGTGTGGATTCTGTACTTCGGAATCACAGATTCTACGTCTTGGAAGTATGTCCAAAATAATAATTTTCACCGGAAAATGAACAAGTAAGTAACATGTCTACCACTTTTGTTCTGACCAACTGAGAAAAAAAGCTTTAGGCCTACAATAAATCGCGCTGCCAATGGTGATTTAAATCTAACGATCGCTTGGCTCAGATCACATTAAATCGTGCAAATTATTATTACTGCTGTACTTTGTTCTCAGATTGTTATTGTTAACAACTTCAGCATTGCGTAACTGTGTATTTGGTGTCTATTAGCGTTACCTGTAGATTTCAATTTCTGTTGCCACTCTGCAGTCCGAAGTCTTTTGCTTTTGACTACGGGTGAATCTCCAGTTACCACTCACTGATGATTGTCATTTGGACCTTTCTGGATTACAATCCGCTTGGATTGGATCATTTTTAACCAAAAAAAGTTATGGACAGCAGCTTTAAAATGGCACAATGATAAAAATTAATAGATCAAGTATCATTCAGTCATCGTTGTTTATCTCTATTAAATTATGGGCATATTCTTCACTGCATGTGTTTTATGTATATTTAATTCAAAAGTTTAACGTTTTGAAGGAAGTCTCTTATGCTCACAAAGACTACATTTATTTGATCAAAAATTGTGTTTGTGTATGGCTTTTGCATTTACAATGGAGGGCCATCCAATGATCAATTTTTTCATGCCGCTGCACACGTGAAGACGGATTATTATATTAATATCATTATTTTAGAAATATCAGGTCTTTTGACATCCCGACATCAAAGTAATGCAAAGTGCATACTCTGTAAATATATACCACACCCCTGTTTACTGTTACGAAATATAGGTCACCTTTGAGCTATCTATGTAGGTTAACACAAGAATCACTTTTACTTCACAAATAAAGTAAGCAAAATAAACCACAGACTGAAGAAATGTCATATGAGTAAGTTGACTAGCACAGAAGCGAGAGTGACACTTCATTGATTCAGTCGACCTTGGGTAATAGAGTAACTTCTCCTTGTGCTGTCATGGAACAGACACGAGTGAAAGGAGCGGAAGGATGGAGGGAAGGAAGCAAAAAATGGATAACATGCAGAAAAACAGATTAAAAACAATTCTGACAGCACTTCCTTTTCCTCTATTGAGCCCCGCTTGTGAAATGCTTGTAGGCATTTGGAAAGGGGAAATTTCACCGGCATTATTCTTCTTGAAACTTTAAAACTATTTTTAAAGTCGGCATAAAATAAATTCTTTTATTTTGTAAATGTTACAGATTTTATTGTGATTCAGCCATGTGTAGGTCGCAATACGGAAAAAATCTGTTGCTACTTTTCATTTCATTGCAACTTTTAAAGAGGTCTTTCATAAACAGTCATATTTTAGTGCTTGATGACTATTTCCACCTTCTGTTTAAACTAAGGAGTAAAATATACCTGGAGGGAGCAGTCAGTTATCATTCCTTCTCATCAATAGAAGTTTCTCATATGATGCACTATTCATTCATTTACTCACCTTCATGTTGTTCCAAACCTGTTTTTTTTCTTTTTCTTGGAACACGCAAATGGGGTTTTCAGGCCTCAAAAAGAAAAAGAAAAAAAAACTCATCATAGAAGTATCATTGAAGTTGTCAATGTATATTTGGACTGGAAAAGGAGGACTTTTTTGAGTTCATAAAGTTATAATAGTCCATTTACATAAGACATAAAACATTTTTTCGGAAGATTCAGCAGAACTTGACAGTGTCTCAATGCGATCTTATCTTCATGGAGGCCTATGGTCAACATCTCTCAGGGGAATGCTTTTGAAAGCTGAAAAAAATTTAATTGGTACTTACTGTCTCGGTTACTGTCTTGGTTCTGAACTGTGTGTAGCTCTTAACTGTCAGTCAGTCCCATGAGGACGGACACAAAGAAACAGCCACGGGTCGAGTCGGACAGATAGTGGTGGAGCTGGAGAGAGAACTATCTTACCGCATGACCTCACTGAGTAAATAGGATAAGACTCCAACTGAAATCTGGGTACTTTTTCTAATCACTCTCTTTTTACGAGCTGAAAAAAAACAACAACAAAACATTTCCTCATAATGCCAGAGAAATGGAATAGCCATCACTTGAGTCACATTCAGCCTCATATTTTCCTTAGGATCAAATGAGCGTAAATATGCTCCAAAACAATAAAATCTGGGCGTCCTGTCATTCTTTGGTGTTCTGATTATCTCACGAGGCGTGTCGAGTAGAGTTTCAGCACGTTTGAATTCTTGGTAGTTCACAAACTAAGTGTGGTAGCGTTTTTTTTGTCTTTATTTGTTTGATATCACTCTTTTGCTCAATGGATAATGCTTGTAAACCTCAGAAGGCACTCAAATGTTAACTCCTCTCTCTGTAAGAAGACTTCAAGGAAATGCTGGTGGTTTTTCGTCGAAATCGTTTCTTTTTTTTTTTCTTTCTATCGCTCTGACACTTGCTTCACATCTCTCTTTCTCTGCACTCTCTCGTGACAACTCTTCCTCCAGCGTGTCGACATGTGGTGGGATCTCGATTTGATTGACTTTCACAGCCTTCATGTTTGGTCTTGTAACCAATTAAAGTCTCTCTGGCTTGAAGAAATGTTGATAGTCTTTAGAGTTCACCAAACACGAATAACCCAAAAACACTTCAATTATGTGTTCAATTATGTGACTAAGTACAAGATTTCACTGTGTTTCCGACAAATGGCACGAAAATATCAAGTAGGCTTTGCTGTATGCCAGTTAAACGACGTAGGATTTTTTGATATTGGCATTTGTGGAGAATTTAACAATGTTTTTATAACATGCTTCATATATACAGCTCTGTCAATGCCTGATTCTATCTGATTTGCCTGCTCTTGAAACAAACCTTTGCTGATATGCAAAACAAGTTACTCATTTGGAGTGGAAAAATTGTGAAAGCGAGTAAATGTTTTTCCTTCAGCGTAATAGTTTTTTTTTTTTCTCGTAGTATTTCGAAACCTGAATTGTCTGATTGAACAAGCAGTTCTCTGAACCTTCATGCCAAAGCAACTGCAGTACTGAATTTAGCTTACCATCTGTTCAAATTTGAACTGTAAAGTATTTCATAATTCTTGATGAAAATGGAGGTTACTACTCTGCAACTTTTTAAATTTCATAATGCACCTTTGGTCCTATTGTGCAAGATACATGATGTTATTCCAAAGAGAAAAAAAGTTATCTTATATTAAATTGTAATAACTTGCTAAACTATAGTTTATGCTGAAGTCATACAGTTTACAGCAATAGTATCAAATAATGATTGAATTATTTAGATACATCATGAACACACGTGAACACACGATGGTTTACCTTCAGCTTCCACGTCCCTCATGCTGATCTGACTCTATTCTGGAACAGAACGGCTACTTTTCACTATCCAATCGATTCCCGATGGATAAAATCCAGGCATCCCTTACATTTTGTTTATGCTACAAAAGTAAAAATGTAAACGGAGCACAATGCAGTAGTGTGGAAGAATCTGTTAAACCTAAATAAAAGTTGCTTGGCATCAGCACCTCACTTATGTTTGGCTTATGCACGTTTAATTTATTGCACTAAATTAGCACCATTAATTAGAAATGATTTGATAAGTGATTCTGTGATACTTTAGATTAAGAGCTGCCTGATGGCTCGGGGCCGGTGTGAGAGAGATTCAACCCAGTATTTACTGTGTGGCAGTGATCTTACATTTATCCTGTTGATCATGTGCAACTATTTTTATGCTTTGCAAAGTTGAACATTTGGTTTTGAAGGTTGTTTTGTGACTTCTGCTGATGTAAAACAAGATAATGCCACCAAGATAACACTATTTAGCTGGTGGACATGGAGGAGCTTTTGTTGAAATTGTGAATAAGCCTTTGCACAATATGCCCTTTTACAGAAAATGTGTTTTTGAAGTTTTTCAGTGAGTTTATAGGCTGAGGTGACAATTCATGTGTGAAAATGGTTCTTCATGCTCCTTTCCAACTGTTCTTTTACAAATTGAGCCTAATGAATCTTGACTGTCATCCTGGAATATGGCCATTATACTTCTTCCTTCTTGTTTAAGAAACTAAAAGCTACACTCTTAATTAGGGTTAGAAGAACTGTTGTCAAACATATAATTTGCTAGAAGTATAATAATCACAGCAATAATGAAATGGTCATAGACTCCTAAGCGTATTTTAATCCAAACAGCGAAACTTCCAGCTTGCAAATGAAAAACAAATCCTTTTTTCGTGGGGAAAAAAACAAATGATATTTTTCTGATAGTTACAGTAATATCCTGCTAAATATGCTTTTATAATTTCTTTTGGTGCTGCGCGTGGAAGAAGAAAGCCCCACCGCCCCACCGCCCCACCACCCCGCCCCACCCCACCTTAATTGAGCTCAGTACTGGAGATTCAGGGCAGGCGGCTGGTGTTGGCCAGCTGAGCTGTGGCCCCAGATGGGCCCCTGATTGTGGGGTTTGTGGTAGTAGCAGCATGTGCTTGAAGTGAGCTGGTATCCATTATCCTCTCAAACATCAGCACTTCACTGTGGGAACCTTATTGATCTACAGCTCTATAATTATTCTACTAACACACACTCTCACTCACACTCTTTCTGTCTCTTCTCTCTCTCTCTCTCTCTCTCTCTCCCTCTCTTTTCCTATTTTATCTTTCTGCTGAGCCCCTGATCCTCTTTTTTGCTCTTTTTTTCCTTCCTTTAATTGCTTTTTTGTCTCTTTCTTATCTTTCTCTTCCCCCCACACGTGCCTCATCCCTTCCCCTAATTCCAGCCCTTTCTATCGTCTTCATCTCTCTTCCCCTCCCTTTCTTCCCCGTGTTCCCTCACTCATTAAAGTGTCATGACCTTTTGTGTCCTCCCAAACTTGAGAACAAGCTTTGTTGTTTGTCTACAAGTAAATAAGACGGCTAATTTCTCTGATTATGTATAGAGTTCAAGTTCAAGTTTGCAGGTTGACGCTTGTGTTTCATTTCAGAATGTTACAAAAATCCATTTCAAACGAATCTTTTTTTCCCTCAAGAAACTCCATAAAGTAGGGCTGATCAATTAACCGTCTGTTAAATGAGATTATGATTATGACTGCCATGATTAACATGTTTAAGCCTGCAGGCAACTAAAATTGTCTCAACCACTTTTTCTTTTTTTGAGGGATGAATTCAGATGTTTTAAGTAGTAGACAACTTTAGGAAGAGCTTTTGAAAACTTGATAGTTAATGTGTCATGTTTAATTCAGGCTGTCATTTCTGCATGTTTACTTAAAATTCACCTGGAACATTCTGTAGGAGTTTCTGTAAAAAGAAATAATATGTGCCCACCGGTCGCTAAAGTTCCTGTATTATATTTATATCTATATGAAAAATATATAGACTACTGTTCAAGAGTTACCTCCTGTAAGGTTTTTTCTTTTCTTTTTTGTGTCTTGCTCATCTAGACTGCGTTTATTAGATCAAAAATGAATAAAAAACGGTAACATTGTGAAGTATTACTAGAGTTTTAAAGGAGGTTTTTAAACATTTTAACATTATGAAATGTATTCCCATTTTCAGCTGCTGTTACTTTAGTGTCATTCTTCAGAAATCATGCTGATTTTGTGCTCAGGAAACATTTCTTATTATTATCAATGTTGAAACCGATGTACTACTTAATATATTCTTAATATATTCTTTAAAAAAAGATCATACTGACCTCAAACTTTTGAATTGTAGTCTAAGTGTCCTTAATATTTTGTCATATGCAGCTGTTTTCAAAGATATGTTCTTTTCGGCTGTTGTTATTGTGTCCTCTCTCAGTCTGCGGTGGTCTTCACTGGTCTCGTGGCAGTGGCAGCGTGACTTGATTTGAGATCTTCCTGTAACTCCCTCAGGTTCAGTGGAGCTGGATCAGGAAGCTCCAGCCATCGATTTTTCTCTCTTCTTCTATTTTAAACCCTTCACAGTCACTGTCTCCACTCAGCTTTGGCCTGAAGGCTGCTGTCAGTTTAGTACGGACCCCTGGGATAACCTGTACCGTAAAGACTACGCCAGGGGCGCAACCAACAGCAGAGCTCCTGTGGTCCTGTTTGCTTTACTAATTCTGATATATATTTTGCTCCAAATTTGCTCAAGTTGTCATTTACAAAGCGAAACATTGGCCTAAACCTGTCTGAGCTTCCTTACTATCCAAGATACTTGACTAGCTTGCTAACCAAAATGAACCTAATTTTATTAAGCTGTGCTGATACAGTAACAATAGTACTTTGTAATTATTTTTTTCATTACATCAATCGTTCAGATCAGAGGTTTCTAACCTTTTATTTTGTCAGCTGAACCCCCTTGGACATAGAATAATTATTTGAAGTACCCTCAGAGATTTTAAGTTAACTTGTCAGTAATTTAATGACATATTAGCTGAGTTTCCATGACCCTTCAAATTGTACAAATTGAAATTGCGAATATAAATGCACCCAATCGACCCGTCGCAAAGACCCGCCCCCTTTAGTTACTGTTGCTTTGTCCGACAAGCCATGCGCTGTCACACCACACATCATGTTCTCACGCAGTGAAAAATACATCGCAGAGCAATGAGGACACTGACAACGTATGAAACAGTTTCATAATTAATAAATCGTAATTTTTTAAAGAAGTTTAAACAGTAAATACCGTACAGTGTCTCTTTAATGTGTCGTGACAGATCGCTGTAGCTCCTTCAAGCGGCTCGTGAACCGATCATCTCTTCATACTAGTTCATTTATAGCATCAAATAAACATGAATGAACATCAGAAGGAATGTTGTTTCAAGCGTGGAAAGACGTGAGAACACACAATTTTTGAAGTTCAAGTTCACCAACGTTAATCTACTAACTCCCTGGACTGCTTTGTCAGACAAAATGGTGGATTCGGGGTTATGATTGGTCGGATCGCCTGTCAATCAAACTGTTTGCGAAAGGTCAATTGATGGTAACACGTCAATTTTGCAAAATCTCCCATATATCGCAAAAAAGTTAACATTCGCACGAGGTCAATTCACAAAATTGCAAAGAAAACAGTATTTTCGCATTTACAAGTCACCTGTCGTATGTAAAAGTCCATCATTCTTTAAAGATGGCGTGGCATGTTCGGACAGAAGAGTTGTATTCGCATAACATCAGTTAATGGAAGCATCATTTCGTAATAGTTTTTTTGTTGCCACTTAGAAAAATATCGCAAACGTTTCGTATAAATCTGTAATGGAAACAGTTATTCACATGTTCACGTTTCTCTGATGTTGATGATAATAAAAATAGTTGTGTTGTAACTCTACTAAAATGACTTGAATATATTACTGTTCTAGATAACAACTGAACTGTAAAATAAATAATGAATATTGGATAAATACATAATAAAATTATTATATATTAATGTGCTTCTCTTTGAAATATGCATCAGATGTATTTAATTAAATTGCAGCCTTTGGTTTTATAATCACATTAAGCTATGTTGTGGTTAACGTGCTGCCTCGTATATTTATTTTCATTTTGCGTTTGAATTTTACATTTTAGTTGTTTATCTTTTCATCAGCTCACAAACCCCCTGCAGTTCCCTCGTGAGCACCACTCCCCCTTTGGGAATCCCTGATTGTTACATTTTTGTTATTATTATTTATTTGATATATTAGTAATATAATTTATAATATCAATTTTATCATATAATAATTTTTTTCCGATTTCATTTGGAGGATTATCTCCACTAAGCTCTTTGCATTGGATTCTGGGATTGGAAATAATTGGAACAGGGCCAGTATTTTCTTGGGCTTGATCGTCATTCGGTTAGATTTGAAGTAATAACAGTTGTGGGGTCTCTATAGTAACAGCTTCAAACAGATGGCGTCACGACAGGGCTTCAGGTTCTTTTGAAATGAAGCAACGGTTTTCATTATTTGCCATCTGAGGTCACAAGCATAAGTGAAACCATCCAATCAGTGTTCCACATTACTGTACTTCGCATGATCTGTTAGTCTACAATTCACTGTGACATTTAGAAGAAACAAGCCTTCGTCTGCCTGACGTGAAATATCACATCTAAGGGAATCTGATGTCATTACTGGGCCGCCGTTAGGCTTTTCTTAAAACTGCTGCATTGCTTTTCTGATTGTGATCAGTTTGCTATTTAAAGAAATGTTATGGATTTACAACTAATTAAGTTTAACCGACATCAGCAGTGACATGACAATAAATCTGTTCGTAAATTTTTTTTCTTTTACTCACCCTTTTAGTGCTTGGACTGAATAATCATAAATAAATAAAAAAAACGTATACACAGTAAAAAAAAAAACATACAAAGCATCTCAAAAAAAAATTTTTTTTCAGCCTTTCTACTTAAAAATATATTAAATCATATTTAATTCAATGTGTTGCTTGTCATTTATTTGTAATTTACTTAATTTACTGTCAATTTCTGACTGAAAATAGTTTTAAAGTAAATTCTGCACCAATTTTGTGTAATTTTAGTTTACTCTAAACTTGTTCTTTGCGAATAGTTAAATCATGTCTTTTCTGATATCTTAGCATATATTGTGCGAGTTTAGTGGTTTTGCAAAAATTAAAATACTGGATATTACATTACAGATTTATATCATCGCCTATGATAATTATAAGTTAGTAAGCAATTATATCATGCTATATTAATTGTATATTCAAGACTATTCTAAAACGGTGTATATTTAAACATTTAGAGAACGCCTACCCCAATAGACTTCCATTATAAGTTCATTTCTGTAAATGTGCTTTATGCTTGTTTTCACAAAATGTGGCTGTGATAATCAACAGCATATGTACAGAGCTTAACTCGCATTTAACCCAGAACATTCATTTAAATCCATGTCAAAAGAAAAGCGATGCGTGTTTGGCAGCAGGTATCGCTAAACCGTGTCTTTAGACAGCTTTCCTGTGATAATTAGCCTGGTGGATGTAATCAGAATGGGAAAGTGGTTTAGTTGGCCACCTGTGTGTGTTTGTACACATGGTCATGTGAGTGCGCTCTCACAAGGTCACTACAACAGCTGCAAGCCTGCTAATCTCAAATAGCGGACAGGTGTGTGTGTTTGCCCGTTGCGGCACATTTGAGTGCGTGAATGTGTTTTCCCCTCATTGAGTGATGAGAAAAACAGGCCTGTGTGTGTTTGTGTTACAGTAGTACTGTATTGTACACAGGTGTGCTCTCAAGTATTTGTGAGCAGAAAAATGATGTTTTTGTTTGTATTGTGGTCGAATTTCTGCTAAAGTGTTTTTCTCTCTTTACAGGAAGTTTGGGGAGCGCCCTCAACCACAGCGCCTGACAAGGTACGTTTATCACCTTCACATGCTATTAACAAACAAACAAGCTGAGAAAAATGAATAGCATTTCTGCCCTCCGATACGGCCTACATTTTTGCGTGCAAAATTATGAATTAGATTAAAGTGTCTGCCATTTTTAAGGAAAAAACAGTAGAAATCTATTAATTCGTAAACTATTACAATTAGCTATTAGTAACCATATACAGCGGTTTAACATCGCATTTGTGTAATTTTACTATAAAATGCTAGGAAATTCATGTTTTTTTGCAAGTAAAAATTATTATTATTGATTATGAATTATTTCCCAGAAATGAAATGAGGTTTTGTTATTTTTGCTATCAGTAATAACCCTCTAGGGTGTTTTGTGTGACTTTTTATGTTGTGTAGTTAATATTTATTCTGTTATTTCAGCGTTTTGTGTTATCCTTGTGTTTTGGCCATGTTTTATGGACTTACAGTGAACTCTGATTCATCATGTGGCTTTCTGTTGTATCACCTGTATTATCATGATTGTTACATCAGTACGTTTTAAGGTAAAAAGCAGATTTTGGTATATTACTATTATACAATTTAATGAAATTTACACTCAGCGGCCACTTTATTAAGTACAGCTTTCTAGTATCAGGTTGGACCCCCTTTGCCTTTAATTCTTCGTGGTATAGATTCAGCAAGGAGCTGGAAACATTCCTCAGAGATTTTACTCCGTGTTGACATAAGAGCATCACGTATTTGCTGCACATCCATGATGCAAATCTCTAATTCCACCACATCCCAAAGGTGCTCTATTGGACTGAGATCTGGTGCCTATGAGGCCTGGATGTAGCCATCAGAAGGGATGGACATGGTCAGAAACAATACTTAGGTAGGCTGTGGTGTTTAAATGATCCTCAATTGGTGCTAAGGTGTCCAAAGTGTGCCAAGAAAATATCCCCCTCACCATTACACCAGCAGGAACCTGAACTCTTGATACAAGGCAGGATGGATCCATGCTTTCATGTTGTTTACGCCAAATTCAGACCCTACCAACTGAATGTCGCAGCAGAAATTGAGACTCATCAGACCAGACAATGTTTTTCCAATCTTCTATTGTCCAATTTTGGGAATTGTAGCCTCAGTTTCCTGATCTTAGTTGACAGGAGTGGCACCTGGTGTGGTCTTCTGTTGCTGTAGCCTATTTGCTTCAAGGTTCGCCATGTTGTGGGCGAACCTTGAATCAGTCTGGCTGTTCTCCTCTGACCTCTGGTGTCAACAAGGCATTTTCTCCCACAGAACTGCTGCTCACTTGATACTTTCTCTTTTTCGCATCATTCTTTGTAAACCTTAGAGATGTTCGTGCATGAAAGTTTTTGTAGATGAGCCCGTCTGGCACCAACAACCATGCCACGTTCAAAGTCACTTAAATTACCTTTCTTCCCCATTCTGATGCTCACATTGAACTTTGAACAGCAGATCATCTTGACCATGCCTAAATGCATTGAGTTGCTGCCATGTGATTGGCTGATTAGATATTTGCATTAACAAGCAGTTGAACAGGTGTATGTCCGGTGAGTGTATGGTTATAATTTATCAAATATTTTGGCACTAATATGCCATCCATTTCTTTAAAGTTTATATTTAATTTCTACCAACCACAGCCGTTTTTCTGTAAATTTACAGTGTAGAAATGATTAAATTTTCCTTTTTTGGAAAATATTATATTATATTGTACAAGTAATTTCTAAAAATATATTCATAATTGTTGCACCAATGTTTTAGACAAAAATTTGAAAGTCATTTTGAAAGCTTGTGTTATAAAGTTTATAAAAGGTATATCATGTGAGTGCATCCTTGGCAAAGACATTCAAAACTGAAACTGTCAAAACTGAGATTTACAAAGTGCGTTTTCAAATAGTTCCTGCTGACTGAACTCTGTATACAAAATATGGAACTGTATATAAAGCAAGTGTGATCCGTTTTCCTTTCGCAAATGTGAATGTGATTTCTAATATTGTAACCCCCCCCCCCCCCCCCCTGAAATTAATTGGTCTATGTTAGAAAGTACAGACAACATAAACCTGTTCATCATGCATTCTTTTTGTCTGAGATTTAATAGAATTTAATCTTTGGCTATTTTACAGTTTATTTAATGGCCGGTCTGAAAATAAAAGCACTGTTGGCTCAGGACGGCCACTGAGGTTTGGTTTTAGTGTCTTTCGACACTGCTGTGGAGTTTTTCCATAGTTACTGTCCCTATTTGTCGCTATCGTTTCACTACACTTTCTCCGAGCCTCTTTCTCTCTCTCTCGTTACCCTCTCTTCTTGTTCTTTTCCTCCATCCATCCTTTCTTTTAAGAGTCAAAATTAGAGGCCAAGAATTCACCCAAGAAATATGGAACGAAACATTTTCAGACAATCTGTTCTGTGAAGCAGCTCCAGTCAGCGGTTTTTGTTTTGAGTGGGACATGGAAAATGATAGAGAGGAGAGAGTTCAGCACTGCCTGCCCAACCCGTGCCACACGCCCTGCGGTTAACTTACAGCACGACTGCATTCTGGCAGAGATGTTGCCACCGCTTCACGGCCCCTGTCTATCATTAGATAAAGCCTTTTGTGTTTCTCTTTACGGTTCACTAAGGTGTTGTTCAGTCATAGGTTAGGAGCAGATTAGGTCAGATTCATTTCATCAAACTTATTTAGGTGATGCTTTCTGTGGACATCAGTTATTTTAATGAAATGTGCACCATGGTGTGATGGCTACAGGATAAAATGATGAAGTGTGTGTGTGTGTGTGTGTGTGTGTGTGTGTGTGTGTCGGGAAGCCCATTGCTAAAGATAATGTGACATGCCCGGAGGAAGATGAACCTCTTTAAACCTTTGCAGTCTCAATTAACTGGCAGAATATTATACAAACTATCTTCTTCTCGTCTTGTGCACATTCAAACATGCAGCTTTGGCACAAGTAACTGTTTTTAGCAGTATTCGTGCAAAATTTGGGCATGAACTAACTTGAGCATTTTGTCATTCATACTTTACTTCTCCTTATTCATACTCTCCTTTCTCTCCTTCAAAAATGTTTGTCTATCTGTCCTTATATTGTACTATTTTTTTTTTAAATGGTCTTTAGTGAAGTATTAACTATGATTTGCTACTAGTAAAGACGTGCAGATTTGATAAGAAACACATTTTATGTGTTCTTGAGTGCAAGTCACCAATTGTTTCCATCTGAAGAGAATGTTATTCTAACATTTATCTGTTTGCTTTTACACTAGCACATACACTAACGTTCAAAAGTTTGGAGTCAGTTTTTTTTTTAAAGAAATTGCTTTTATTCAGCAAGAATGCATTAAATTGATCAAAAATGACAAATGAAATTCATAATGTTACAAAAGATTTCTATTTCAATAAATGCTGTTCTTTTATAACTTCTGTTCATCAAAGAATCCTGAAAAAACGTATGGTTTCCACAACAATATTAAGCAGCACAACTGTTCTCACATTGTTTATAATAAGAGATGTTTCATAACACCAAATAAGCATATTAGAATGATTTCTGAAGGATCATGAGACACTGAAGACTAAAGTATTAACTGCTGAAAATTCAGGAATAAAATATGTTTAAAAATTTATTAAAATGGAAAACGGCTATTTTAAATTGTAATAATATTTCACAATATTACTGTTTTAACTGTATTTTGATCAAAGAAATACAGCCTTGGTGAGCATAAGAGGCTTTTAAAAACAAAAATCATAACCCCAAACTTTTGAAGTGTAGTGTACATGGCCTCAAAGTAAATAGATATGGACGATAAAACCACAAAACTCTTTGCATCACGACATTGTTGGAGCTTTAAGAAAGAATACCTCAGTAGTAAAAGATACAGATAGCATTGGAAAGTTCTGTTTATTTCCACCAACCACTTTTAAATGATATGTGTGTGTGTGTGTGTGTGTGTGTGTAATATATATATATATATAACTATATTAGTCGTCGAAATTAAAGCAATACACAGTACATATTTAGTTTAAATCATTTAAAATGATTAATTATTGTTAAAAAATATAATATAATATAATCAAATATAATCATTCTCTACTTTGACCATTTTCTGGTCTAGTTGATTTTTCCTGATTATAATGCTCTTTTAAGCCATTTTAGAGCAATTTCACAAATATCAAAATATATATTAAATAGTGTATGTCTATCAGAACAATATTGAAACCTTTTAGTCTTGTTAGCTCACCCTATTAGGCAATTTTGAATGATTTAATTCAGCATCTGTGACACAAACAGAGAAAGATCACTGAAAATATGGTTTTTGACCTATGCAGCCCATTTATCATTGTGGTTTTCCCATTGTAAATCATTGCTTCGTCTGACAGTTTTCATCTTTAGGTGCATCTTATGTGGCATTTTGACCTGTGGTTTTGAAACATTAAAATATGTAGGATTATTGCGTGTGTTGTAGGGTTTCTGTTGCGTGTTCAGTGTTTGTGTGCGTGTCAGAAGCTCTTCCTGTTGAAGTGCCCATATTTGTCATGCTGTTGCTGAAAACTGATGACTCACAAAGGCTTATCCACTTCTTCCCTCAATTTGTCTGGTTTTGTGCGTGTGTATCTGTGCAATGCTGTGGTTGCGTGTTGGTATGGTTTTCTGTCTTTCTATCTCTAAATTTTAGATTTCATACATTCAAGTAAGGGTTTCTGCTCTTACAGTAGGGTGCATATACATAGATCTGAATTTGTCTTTCAGTTGTTTGATTTGAAATCTCGCTATCGATCATTACTATTTTTACTTTACTTTACTATCTGTTTTCCACAAGGGAGATGTCAGCAGAGCTAAAGGTCTGTGGTATTTCTCTTAAGCATGACGTCACATGGCCCAGTGGCTTGACTTCACATGCAAGACCTTTGCGTGTGTGTGTGTGTGTGTGTGTATAGGAAAACTCTGATTGATCTTCAGGACCGCTTGCATGGAATTGCATGTTATTGATGACCTTATTTTACCAGCACTGCCAGGTACAATAAACCATAAAACCATAAGACGTTTGCCAGCTTCTATCATATGTTTTCCACTTTAGTATTCGGGTGGCGTATGTTTTGGATCCTTAGTGATCTATGATCTTTAAATACATTTTTGAACCTTGCACAACTGTATATTTTCAAAATCGTCTTGTCAGTAAGCTGTCAGAACAATTCATTTTAGAAAGCTTTGTATATTTAGGCTTGTTCAGGGTCACCAGACACTGATCAGACACATTTCAGTTTTTGAAAGAATTTTTGCTCCACAAGGCTGCATGTATTTTATCTAAACATACATTAAAAACAGTAATATTGTGAAATATTATTAAAATATAAAATAACTGGTCTATTTTTAAATGTAATTTATTTCTGTGACGCAAAGCTGAATTTCCAGTAGCCATTATTTCAGTCCTCAGTGTCACATGATCCTTCAGAAATCATTCTAATATGCTGATTTAGTGCTCAAGAAATGTTTCTTATCAATGTTTAAAGCTGCTTTGTTGCTTAATACTTTTATGGAAACCGTAATCATTTTTCCCCCCAGGATTCTTTGAACAGCATTTATATGAAATAGAAATCTGTTGTAACATTATAAATGTTTTACTCTCACTTTTGATTAACTAAATGCATTCTTGTATTCATCACTTAATAATAATAATAATAATTAAAAAAACTTACTGAACCCAAACTTTTGAACTGCAGTGTATTTACACCCATCTATGATGATAAACGACTAACTGACTATAACCTTTTATTGCAGAAAACCATAATAGTCCTCAAAAACAAATGGAGGTGTATAGATTATGCACAGTAGGAACATTGCTCACAGCTGGTGGTTTGAAGTCTGACAGTAATTGTCTTGAAATTTATTGTTGAAGGTGGTGAATTTGTCATAAAATTGGTGCTGTGATGGCTGAGGTGATGTTGTTAGAAAGAGGATAATTAAGCATTTTACCATCTTTAAAAGTTACTGTTACAGTATTGGCACGTTAAAACCCGCTCTAAGTTGCATCCTAAATTTCAGCCTCTTGTAAAGCATTGTCACCTAAAAAAATATTTTAAAAAGACAAATGTATGTAATCTTATTGTTCGACCTCACTAATCAGCAGTTTCCCGACTAACTGACCATGTTGATCCAACTTTCAAGAAACAAATGACAACGTATTTTAGCTGAGAGCTGTCAGATCTTTGATTTACAATGCTAACTAAAGATGTCTTATGGTCTTCCCAGCATCCCTGTGAATGGCGAGGGTCATCCATAAACTCTCTTCTGGGATGCTTTGTAAACCCTGCTGGTGTTTTTGTGAATTGTCAGCATGCCGGGTATCAGAGCTGAACCCTGTTGATGTAAAAACACTTGAGCATTGGAAGGAAATGTCAGTAACTGCCTGTAATCACGAATCAGACGTGCAGCTGATTTCATGTGCTCTGCATTGTTGAGGGAATTCGCTAGAATTTGGGGAAATGGGTACATTTAATCCAGGGATAGGGGAGGACTCTGCTCAGTAAAGATTTCGATTTTGCATTTCTGAAGTGAACAATCCAAATCCATGTCGGAGATGGTCACTGAGTCTTCCTTTTCTGAACACACACAGCAGGTTATTAGAAGTATCAAAGATATCAGATGACATGGGCCTGAGGAAGATGACATCACCAGATATGCAGGAATTCACTGTATGTGTATGTGTGTGTCCTGTGAGGCTGGGAGGTTCAGCACAGTTCAGTATTCATTTGGTTCACTTACATACAAGATATTAGATAAACCTGTATGCAACCTGTCAGATAGGATCCATCAATGTTCTTTTATGATGGTAAAATTTAGCACACGAATTTGTCAGTGTAAGCTTACACAAGTCTAAAAATATGATGTGTCTTAACTAGACGTCACATCATAAAACAGCAAGCAATAAGTTGTCTTTTCATGTGTTTTTTGGTCATAACTAGCCATGACTGTGAGCAGAAAGTCTTTTGTCTGATTTGTTTTCTGTTTTTGTGAGAAGAGCCCCGTCACAGTGAAATATTATTGGTTCAAAATGATTGCTTTTATAAAATTCTGACAATAGACAGAAGTCAATAGTAATATAAATAAATAATTGCATTTTTAAATATTAAGTCCCTTTTTGTGGCCATTCATACCAAATTAACCTGCATTGAATGAAGCGCTATGAATAAATGTCACTTGACCAGCAAAGACAAAATGCTTAAACATTGGTGAATGGCATATGCAAGTGGAAAGATTAGATTTTTGTTCATTCCACTAACCTGCGTCTTGCGTGTTTTTTTTAGGATTTATTTTTACGTTTTTATTTTGGTAGTATAGTAGGTGACCGGTGGGGAAGCGAAGTGGGAGAGAGAGGGGGTGGGGTTGAACTCGGATTTCCCAAACGCAGCTGGCCCTACATGTAGAAATCGCGTCTGAAATCGAATACTTCTATACTATTAAGTATGTGAAAAATAGTATGCCAAAAGAGTAGTGTCTCTGAATACTTAGTATTCAAAAACCAGGCGAAAAGCACCTGGATGACCTACTACTTCTGCCGAGATTCTGGAGTACGCATTCCACCCCATGAGGCTGTGGGAAAGGGTTTATGCTGCCTTCACTTGCTATCGGAATTATTGTAAATATAAGTTTCCTAGTCAGAAATTGGACTTGAAAGTCATCTCAAGTCATATTTACAACTGGGACACTATTTACATATATAAATTACCATTTGGACAATATTGTATGTTTTATACACACCAACATTTGACAGAAAACCCAATTGTGGTGAATGTTTATATGTCCGTCAACAAATGGGATGCTACATTTTATTCAGAATTAAATATCTTCAATATAATACATTTGGCTGTAACATTTCCCCAAGAAATAAGCAAATAAAGAAATAAGAATAAATCTGGTGTCCGCCATGATTCTTATTCTTTCTGACAACAAAGCACTTGAACGCAACAAGCTCGTAATCAAGACATTTTCAGATTTAGGCTTAATTATGAATGGCAGTGAAGGGGCGCAACTGACACTGGTAGATGTAATGAGTACGTCCAAATTTCATATATATAGAACATACTTTTTTAACGGTCATAAAAGTACATTCAAATTCAAATTTAGTACTTGTGCAGTAAGCGATTTCGGACGCAAACAAGGTCTAGACACGTTTTTCAAAAGTTGAAAAGTTCCCCATCTATACTTGGTGTTTTAACCCTTTTAGTGGACATAAATATAGAACTTTTGCAAAATTGTTTAATTATTTAATCTTTGGTAGTGTAACTCACTTTTTTCTGCACCTTACTCCATGAGCTTTGCAATTTTAAGAAATATTTCTACTTTTAACCCCTGTTCCATTCCTAAGCTCTCCATCTGTGTTTTTGAGCACAAAAATATGTCCCATGTGAAACTTCTTATGCTGTCCACCTCTTGCCTAGGGTAGGAAGGTTAGGTTTTTAGGGAAGAATGGAATAAGATGACGCGGTGAAAGGTGTTTTAACCTGTCTCTTTTGTCCACTTTCGGCTATTCTGTCCTGATTTCTTCGAGGGGAGGGTGTATGGGCCAGTGAGCATGATGAATATCTTCAACATTTAGTAAAACACTGCGGATCACATCATCCCCACATGGCAAAACACACATACTTTGGCAACACTTTACAATAAGGTTCATTAGTTAACATTAATTAACTACGTTAGTTAACATGAGCTAATAATGAACTGCACTTATACAGCAGTTATTAATCTCTTTATTATAATGCTGCTACTTTTTGCATCCTTCTTGCACTTTACATTGCTGCTGTGTAACTTTTTTTTTATTAGAGATTTTATTTATCTTTATACATTTATATTGTTAAAACTGTTAATTATGTTTAGTATTTATAATAATTGCACTATCTTGGAGTAGACCTGATTTACATTTCACTACTGGCTCTATATCCTCTATAGAACTATGTATGTGACAAATAAAAATCTTGAATCTTTGTTGATGTTAATTTCAACATTTACTAATACATTATTAAAATCTTGTTAACATTAGTTAATGCTCTTTGAACTAACATGAACAATGACCATCTATATTTTCATTAACTAATGTTAACGAAGATTAGTAAATACAGTAACAAATGTATTGCTCATGGTTAGTTCATGTTAGTCAATACATTAACTAATGTTTAACTAATGAACCATATTGTGAAGTGTTACCCATACTTTTTTATAGAAAACTATTATAATATAATATGCTTTCATGTGAGTGTACACCATTCTCTTCATAAAAAGAATATATTTCTTAATATGTTAAACTTTTTTTATATGAGCCCCAAACCACTTAAAGCACCTTTAATATAAAGCAGATAGTTTAATTTTTGCTGACACAACTGTGCTGATCGTGTGGCATCACTAAACGTTAGTCTTGGTGCACGATTTTAGCGAGCCTGTCTCTCTTGTAGGAGAAGGATTATTGTCAGAGCACAACCCTTTCACCTCTCTTCCCTCTCATACTTCCCCTCCCACCCTCATGTTGCAGGGCCCCCTTGCTTTCCATAACAAAAGGCTGTCTAATGTGAGCGTGTGTGAGACGTTTGCGTGGCAAAGGGAAGCTGCTTGTGTGTGTGTGTAAGCTGCCCCCCACAATAACCCTATCTCTGCGTCCCTCTGAGCATTTTGACGTGTCAGGTGTCACTGACATCTGTGCAAATGAGCGGGTTTTTTTGTGCATGAGTGTGTACGTGCACTTATGGTCTGTTACAGATCAGTGTTTTTCATCTTCCTGCAAAATTTTTCTGTTTGGGATTGTGTTCAAAAAATGTTTGTTATTGGATTAAACAACTACCTTGTTTTTTTTTGTTTCCTTTGAATACATCACACTTGCAGAGTGTCCACATTTAGCAAGCTAATTTAAGTTTGCACATGCTGGGATGTTTTTCGTTAGTTATCTGAGGTAATTGGGACACTGACACGAAATCGGAATTCTTTGATTATGAGCTAAGAGATTTTGTGCCGTTTGACTTGTGCACACACACATTGCTGTCCTTTTGCCCTTTTTCTTACCCCCCTCTTCCCCTTCTTTTTATTTTAAAGACCCCCAGCTGGAAAGCTGAGGTTTTTGGCCGCAGTGTTTGTATGCTTTCTGCAAGCAACACATAGTTGCTCTCACCAGAGAATTGGCTAATCAAACTTGGGCCTGTGTTTCTAGTCAAGCTCTTGAGATTTGGGTTTTGAAGCGCATACAGGCCTTCAGAAAGCTTTCTCTTTAAAGAAACACACACACATGCTTTCACCAGAACCATCTATAACAGCAGTTCTGAAACGTAAGGAAATGTTTAAAAAAAAAAAAAAAACTCTTAACTGTGGCATTGGACATAAAGCAGGAAAGTGAAAAGTTGCCGTTTTTATGAAAATATGTAATCTTGCCTCTTCAGTCATTTTTATCCATGATAATGTTATCAAAGTCCCTTTAAGCCAAATCAGGTTATTTGGCAGCCATAATCGGGTGGCTTGTCATGAAAGTACAGCTCCTATCTACTTGAATGGGGAAAGACCAAAATCTACAGAACCGTGTGTCGAAATAACATTTCAGTAACATACTTCAAATCAAGATTAAAATCTGACATCGATGTTATGCTATACTTTACTGCTTAAACTCAAATCGTGCTAAAAACAGTTTGTGCTATTCCCGCTAATGTGCAGGTGTGTTCTAGTGTAAACAAACAGATGATTAGTATGATGATCTTTTAATTGTAAGGCAGGGCTTTCATTCCTACAGCTAACGTATTGACGATTCATCCCATTCATATATTTACGCGTGGACCGTATCTAGTTATACCACTATAGTTAGAGGTGGATGTCTGTTGGTGAAATGGATTTGCACGAGTAATCAATTGGTTAAGTACTCCACCAACTAGTTGACTAGTTAAACTATTCAAACCCTGCAACATTTGTAACATTTGTTAAGAATAAGAAAATTCAAGATTTTGCTTATGTTATTAAATTTGAATGCAAATTTTAAGTGTACTTTTAATCAATTACGTTTTTTTACTCCAAATTCCCATTACTCTCTGATATTAACAGGCTTGTGTGCTTCTTTTCTTTCTGTGATTACAGAGAAGCCATGCGGAATTACCTGAAGGAACGAGGAGACCAAACTGTGCTTATCCTACATGCTAAAGTTGCACAGAAATCATATGGCAATGAAAAAAGGTAATTGACCACTGCGATTCTTGGTGAATTCATGAGACAGAATTTAAAATGCTTTTTGACCTTTTAACGGGCATAAATGTAGACCTTTTGCAAAATTGTTTAATTATTTACTCTTTGGTAGTTGTAATGCGTCTCACTTTTTTCAGCATCTTACGCCATGAGCTTTGCAATTTTAAGAAATATTTCCACTTTTAACCCCTATTCCATTCCTAAGCTCTCCATCTGTGTTTTTGAGCACAAAAACGTGTCCCATGAGAAACCCCTTTTGCTGTCCATCTCTTTCCTAAGGTAGGAAAATTAGGTTTTTAGGGAAGAATGGAGTAAGATGAAGAGGTTAAAGGACAAGAGAAGGAAAGAACATTTAAGGAGAAAAAAAGGAGTGAGAGGGAAGCTGATAAGAAAAGAAACCTAATAATGACAGGAAAGAGAAAAGAAATGATTAAGGAGGTGAGGTGATATGAGACAGGGAAGTGAAGGAGAGAAGGTCAGCGGAAAGAGAGACAAGATGATAACTGTAGAGAAACACAGTGTCTGGGGAACTGATGTCGCGGTTACAGCTCGCTCGGCCTCATTTGGCAGAGAGACAGCACTGTTATTCGTGAACAGCACAGCCAAAACCTGGACACTTGTCAAGAACGACAGAATGCCAGATGAGAACAAAAGTATGCGCTTCATGAAATCATATACATGTGTTCTGTAATCAGAGATGGTTTATGACTAGGAAGTGTATCATTTAACTTCAATTGAAAATGAATGTGAAACACTTGACTTGTTGCACCAGTTCTGCTTCTTTGCTTCTTCTGCGTCGACTTTTAAAACAGCTAATGGTGATTATTACTGTTGCTGTACGGCAAGGGATTTGAAGCCCTCCAAACTAAGTATTAAAATGTTTGCTAAGGACATGAATGATTGCTCAGATCATGTGGCCTGTTGACTATAGGAGTGTCGTTGCTTTTACATCTAACATTCTGGCTTACAATTTTTGCATAGCACACAAAAAAACCATGCAATGTCTCAACAACCGCTGAGAACACACTAGCAACCATATTGCAACTCTTTGACAACCGCCCAGTACACCTTAGCAACTATATAGCAATGTCTTTGCACATGCCTTAGTAGTAACACCCTAACAACCACTTAGCAATGCCCTGGAAACCACCCCCAATTCCCTAGTAATTGCATAGCAATGTTCAAACTACCACCCATGAATCCCTAGCAACCACCCAAAACACCCTGGAAACTGCATAACAATGCAGCCATTTTACAATACCCTGACAACCACTTGAGACACCCTAGCAACCAGATTACAGTGCCCTCATAAATACACTGTGCTGCATTTCCTACAATCATTGTAAGCCTAAGTACCAATGGTCTCTACGATCAACTTTGCTCCCGATACCTTTGAGAAACACAGCCTTGGACAAGTAACACTTAGGACAGCAGAGAAACACCCTATCAACCACATAGCAACCACCATTAACATCCTAGGGTCACTGGGATTATGCCAAGGTGTGTTCCTGGATCAACATTTTGTTAATCCTGGAACAACATTCTTGTTCAAAACCAAAAACCTAAACCTAATCCTACTCGTTACTCATCTCTAAAATGAATTACACAAATGTAGAAGCAACTAACCCTGGTTGTCTAAACTTGACATAAACTGTAAATCTTTGAGTTGATTGGATTGTTGTTCCAGGATAAATAAAGATGTTGATCTTGGAACACATTGTACTTGGTAAAATCATGTTCACCAACACCGTAGCATTTTGAGATTAGTAAATGTCAAACTAGTTGTCTAGTTGTGTTTGTAGCTCTATGTGGTTTTACGTTATAGTAATCATTAACGTAGCATCATAAATGTTAAACCAACACATTTTTGTTGCTGCCTTGTCAATGACACATTGATACAGATCAAACTCACAAGTTTAGTGGTCATGACTACGAGTCTTTCGCTATTAGGATGTGAAAGTAGACTTCAGACATGTCTTTTCCTTTTTCATTTTAAAGACACCAATACAGAAATTGCTAAACAGTACCAAAATGAGGCTGTCATGTGTTGGTGAAACATGATTGGGGTTGGGTCTGTCCCCTAACTTATATCTACAGCATCTTTCAGTCTGACTGGATGTGGATGCGCTGTTATTCCCCTTCTATTGCACCAGTTTTCAGATATTAGCTGCAGCTCTGTGTCATGAGCATTCCCCCACCTCACGTCTAGACGAGCATCCAAGATGAGCGGTGAGCAGATAACGTCACCCACAGAGATCACGGCTTTAATGTCAAGTACAGATTTTGTGCTTCGATATTTCAAGGTCATGTTGATTGATATCTGTTTGCGCTAACATCCCTTTGATGATCTAGTTCACAAAATACACAAGATGAGCAAAGATGACATAAACCCCAGACTCTGGTCGGCCTCAGGACGTGGTGTAGTACAGTGTGTTCCTGAGTTCTGAAATCTGTCTTCTGTGCAGTTTTTCTCTGGTATAGGTTTTCAGTGTTTTTGATTGACCATCTGATGGTGGTTTCTTGAGTTTGTCCTGTAAGTGAAAGCTGTACCAACACTACACATGCTGTGCTGCCACCTAGTGTTGATCTAAAATAATTCTGATAGTTCAGTCAGTTCATGTACTGTACATTTGATGTGTAATGTATAGCTATTCATTCATTAATTTATTCAGTCATTCATTCATTCAACAGTTGTTTATAATTGTATATTTTCTCATTAATGTACCCCTTGCAGAATCTGTTTTTTTATATTTTTAATATAATTAATATTTAATTGTATTTTTATTTGTTTATTTATTTTTTGTTTATTCATTCATTCATTCATCCATTTGTTAGTTCTTGTCATCAGCAGAAGCAGCTTTGTTTATTTGTTTTAAATGTTCACTCATTAATTACTTTTAATCCTGCCCAGTAGCATTATTTAGTATCCATCCAGTGCTGTTTGTTTCCATCCATCCATCAAACGCTTTTTTTATTTCCATCCATCCATCCATTCATCCATTCAATGCATTGTTTGTTTCCATCCATCCATTCATCCCATAATTTATGAAGTATACCATCCATCCTTCCATCTAATGCAGTGTTTGTTCACATCCATCAATCCATCCATCCCATAATTTATGGAGTATATCATCTATCCATCCCATTACATATGAAGTATACCATCCATCCATCCATCCATCCATCCAATGGGGTGTTTCCATCATCTATCCATCCATCCCATAATATATGAAGTATACCATCCATCTTTCCCAATATGACATATACCATCCATCCATCCAGAATTTTTTTTCCTTTTAATCCTGCCCAGTACCATTATTTACTATCCATCTATCCAATGCTGTGTTTGTTTCCATCCATCCATCCATCAAATGCATTTTATGTTTCCATCTATCCATCCATCTAATGCATTGTTTGTTTCCATCCATCAATCCATCCATCCATCCCATAATTTATGAAGTATACCATCCATCTATCCCATTATATATGAAGTACACCATCCATCCATCCAATGCAGTGTTTCCATCATCCATCCATCCCATAGTATATGAAGTATACCATCCATCTTTCCCATAATGTGACGTATACCATCCATCCATCCATTCATCCAGAAAATTTATCAAAATATACTAAATTGGGTACTTTAAATTTGAGCCAGCAACCATCTGTCAGCACCCTAGCAACCCCGTAGAAATGCATAGGAAACCACCACCTTTACATTATGCCAGTGTGTTTTTCATTGTCAAACACCACTCAAATTTTGTTATGAAAATGCAAAAATCTTTTGATCATAAATGAGCTTTCCCAATATACCATGCTTTGCTATTTCTAATCGACAATTTATGTTCTCCACAAACACTTCTCTATCTTACAGTAACTTTCTTAATTGTTCTGCTTGTCTAGGTTTTTCTGTCCTCCCCCATGTGTATATCTGATGGGCTGTGGATGGAAGAAGAAGAGGGAGCAGATGGAGCGAGACGGCTGCATGGAGCAGGAATCTCAGCCCTGCGCCTTCATCGGCATCGGCAACAGCGATCAGGAGATGCAGCAGCTAAACTTAGAGGGGAAGGTAACACACTCATGCACAGATGTGCTGCCAAAATGAAACTGCAAGAGCTCCTCAGCTGAGCACATGGAGCCAAAGCAACATGATTAGCATACCATTATTTTTCTAATGAATAAGCAAATCTTGCTTCTTCCCTGCAGAACTATTGCACAGCCAAAACATTATATATATCAGACTCGGACAAACGCAAGCACTTCATGCTGTCGGTGAAGATGTTCTACGGCAACAGCGCAGACATCGGCGTCTTCCTCAGCAAGAGGATCAAGGTCATCTCCAAACCTTCAAAAAAAAAACAGTCCCTCAAAAATGCAGACCGTGAGTGTATTCACCACACATATTACTCTCAAAGGAAACACTTACAGTGCCTTTAAGACTTTTTAGCAATAAAGCATAACTGGAATGAATAATAACATCCTGTTGTATAATAACTTAAATGGAAATGAGATATTAGAAGGAACGGTAACACTTCAGAATACTGTTCCATCATTAATGAATAACTACACTTGAACAATTGAGTAACGGATATTGACACTCTAGTACTTACTATTAACTAACAAGAAACTCTGATTATCTAATTAGTTAGTAATAGTGTTACATTATACATTATGCATTTTGCATAATTCACATTAATTATGAACCTGCTTATAGCGGTTTTGTCGTCCTTTTGGGAGGTATGAAAAAAATAGTAGCTAATAGTGAACTACCACATTCGACTGAGCACTATTACTTACTAATAATTAGAGTTTATTGTTAGTTAAAAGTAGTTACTAGAGTGTTAATAATGTATTACTCATTTGTTCCTGAGTTCATTAATGATGGAACAGTATTGTAAAGTGTTACCGAGGGAGCTTTTGATTCAAACAGCATGTTCTGAAGTCTCTGTGGTGTGTTCTCACAGAGTTGTCTCTCTCCTGTGTGCAGTCTGTATAGCATCAGGAACGAAAGTGGCGTTATTTAACCGACTACGCTCTCAAACAGTCAGTACACGTTACCTGCATGTCGAAGGAGGAAACTTTCACGCCAGCTCACAGCAGTGGGGAGCCTTCTACATCCACCTCTGTAAGTCTAGCACACATTTACTCACCCTTAAGTTTTTCCAAACATGTATAAGTTTCTTTCTTCTGCTGAACACGAAAGTCAATATTTTCAAAATTGTTGGTAATCAGTTGACGGTAGCCATTGACTTCCATTGTAGGAAAAACAATACCATGGAAGTCAATGGCTACTGCCAACTGTCTGGTCATCAACATTCTTCAAAATATTGTCTTTTGTGTTCAGCAGAAGAAAGATAATTATACAGGTTTGGAATAACTTGAGGGTGAGTAAATGATCTCAGAGTTTTAATTTAGAGTGAACTGTGCCTTTAATTAAAAAAAAAACTCAAAGTTTTGAGTGGTACTGTAGTTCAAAGTACAAAGGGTTTGTCAGATTTTAAAATATTACACTCACTGTTAAAAATAAGAAAAAAGAAGCATCTTTTTGTTTTGTCCCCCCCCCTTTACTGTGCCAAACCTATACTGAACCGTGACACCAAGGTACATATCGAACCGACATATTTGTGCATGGTGACACTCCTGCTATTAAGTCATTAATGTCAATCAAACAAAATTATTGACAAGAAAGAAAGAAACAACCAATCAGTGTTCTTGATTCGTTTTTTTTTCTTTATTACTTTTGCTGTAACTATTTGTTAGTAATGGAAAAAAATACATGCCATTGACACTTTAATGTTGACGTCTTGACAACTATAATGGAAGGTCTGATGCTTAGTCTTTTTTAATTATATTTTAGTGGATGATGAAGAGTCGGAAGGAGAGGAGTTCACTGTGCGAGACGGCTACATTCACTATGGCCAAACTGTCAAACTCGTGTGCTCCGTGACTGGCATGGCTCTTCCTAGACTGGTAAGACTCCATCACTGTGCGCATCTCTTCATCTCTGATGATTTTCCGCATGTTGTCCTTTCTCTCTATTATCGTCTGTAGTCTGTAGGGCTCATAACCAGTCACTGCTGCAAAAAAGCTCTTTGGGTACATGAAGGAAAATAATTTTGGATGTCCTAATTTTTATATGATATTTCTGCACACACAGATCATCCGTAAAGTGGACAAGCAGACCGCTTTGCTGGATGCAGATGACCCCGTCTCCCAGCTGCATAAGTGTGCCTTTTACCTGAAGGATACAGAGAGGATGTACCTGTGCCTTTCTCAAGAGAGGATCATCCAATTTCAAGTGAGTACTACATTGGAAACTTTTACTATCGTTGGCTCAGAAATGTTCATAAAGAGTATGTTAGATACTGTCTGATTTTGTTGGAAATCTGTATCTTTCTAAAATCACTTATGTACAGAAGACCTGATGTTTTTCTTAAATTAAAAGTTTAGTATTTAAAAGTCCCCCCCCCCTCTCAAACTTCACTACCTGTCAACTCACTGTCCTGTCATAAAGTAAAAAACGCAACAACAACAAAAGAATTGCATAAAAAAAAGTTTACTGAAGGTCAAATATACTAATTCTATATTTCCTTTGTGGAAGCATTATTTTTGCTTTACTTTTAAGATCATAAAATCATTTTTATAGTAATTTCCACATCCATATATTTATATATTTTGTTAGCCATCTGTTAAAGGGTTAGTTCAGCCCAAAATGAAAATTCTGTCATTAATTACTCACCCTCATGTCATTCCAAACTCTTCTTCGGAACACAAATTAAAATCTGAGAGGGCTTCAAAAAGTTCGTAAAACGAATCCATATGAATCAAGTGGTTTACTCCAAATTTTCCGAAGACACTCAATTGCTTTTTATAATGAATAGATTTAATTTAGTCTTTTACTCACATGTAAACTTTGATCAGCGAACATAAGCAGAAGATCAACCGAATGTGAATGACCCACAAGAACAAACCTCTTCCGGAAGCTCAAACGCATGAACCTCATTGGTTACGCAGCAAGTTTGAGCTTCCAGAAGAGGTTTGTTCTTGTGCAATAATGATTGTATATTATCTCAATTTTTTATGCTATTTTTGACACTTTTGTTTTGTGTGTCTGCGTGTTTGTAGGCTACTCCATGCCCAAAGGAACCAAATAAAGAGATGATAAATGATGGTGCCTCCTGGACAATCATCAGCACTGATAAAGCAGAATACACATTCTATGAGGGCATGGGCCCTGTACACACCCCCGTCACACCCGTGCCTGTGGTCGAGAGCTTACAGGTAACACACTTTCTGGCGTTGTACACTCACAAGTCTCTGCCTGCAGTTGATAATGTATGTACACTGTGTATGTGTGTTTGAGCAGTTAAATGGCGGGGGAGATGTAGCAATGCTGGAGCTGACAGGACAGAACTTCACTCCGAGTTTGCGGGTGTGGTTCGGTGACGTAGAGGCTGAGACCATGTACAGGTATGAATGTTATTTGAAAAGACAAATCCAAGAGGATATTAAATGTCATTTATGTATGAACAGATTATTTTTAATGTTTTGGGCACTTAATTGCATGTTGGTTAAAATGTTGGTCTATTATACTTAAAAATGTATATTAAATGTTACTTTACTGTGCTTTTTGACCCACTTAAGTACATCTATATATGTCATTACTTATTTATTAAGTTATCTAATTTGGGTTAGGTTTTGTTTCATTGATTGTAATTAGGTTTCACTTTATTTTACTGTACGTGCACTTTCGATGTACTTACAGTGTACTGAGTAGTGTAAGGTAACTACGTAGGTTAAGTTAACGTTTGGGGATAGGTTCAGGGTTAGTACCTAGTTATTACCCAGTTAGTGTCATTACCACAATAAGCACATAGTATGTTCATGCGAAACTGGACTGTAAAATAAATGCTACCTGTAATTATACATGGGTTATTACTGTAGTAAGTACACATAAGATGTGTAACAGGGACACAAAAATACTTTTAAGTGCTCTATTCATACAATATAAGTAAGAGCCCTTCTTTCTCACAAGGGAGTCCTAAATCCTTACAAACCTGTTAAATGCAACAGTCAATGACATGTTAAGTTTTGACAGGTCGTAAGTGCCTCTGCCTTGTAAAATCTGAAGTGAACAAGACCCCACATGTTTTGTTTTGTTTAATCTGTATTAAAGCTTTATGTGGTAGTTAAAGAAAAAGATGTACTTTTATTACCACTGTCAGTTAAAAATATTGCAGGCTGTAACAGACTGAATTATTAATAAACATCATATTTCCTCTGAAGATGTGGAGAGAGCATGCTGTGCGTCGTCCCGGACATCTCTGCGTTCCGCGAGGGCTGGAGGTGGGTGCGGCAGCCGGTGCAGGTCCCCGTAACGCTGGTCCGAAACGATGGCATCATCTATTCGACGACGCTCACATTCACATACACGCCCGAACCCGGCCCCCGTCCGCACTGCAGCGCGGCCGGCGCCATCCTACGAGCGGGCAACACCAGCTTGCTTTCCACGACCGGCAACAGCGCGGGAGGGACTGGAGAAACGACACCCTACGGCGCCAACAGCACGTCTAACGCCGTCACAGCATCATCCTCTAATGCAGCCGCGGCCGTGGTGTTATAACACACGCAGCAGTGCTCATAAACTACAAATATAAAGACTACAAACTATTTGTAAAAGTGCTGCATATTGAATTTCAAAATAAAATCCCTTAACAGCGGAGACGGAAATCAAGGGATAGATGGGCAAAAAAAGGCAAAACCTGTGGCGAGGACAAAATATTTGAGATGGTTCTCCTGTGCCCTCTTGTGGTTTTCTCTAAGGAGCCGGTCCGGTGCTAGCAATAGACAATGCCTAAGAGGAAACACCCGCAGGTGTAGAAGACATGGAGACAAGACCGCAGCAATGATACATCAGCCATGTACAAAATGTGTCGACTGAAAATTATGTTTAGTCTCCTACGATTCTTCCTTCTGGTCTGTGTGTGCGATTGGGTAAGATGTATCATAACCTGGGAGGTCTAAACTCTTAGGAAAAGGGTCACATTGAAATTGTGAGATGACAGTTTTTATGGACCAAGGATATTGTATAAGCTTTAGTAAAGGTACATTTTTTTTTTTCCTCCATACCTTTTTTTTATATCAAACATTATAGTACACTTTTGTTACCAAATAGGTTCTATTTCTCCTCTGAGCTTCACCTCCTTTTTTCTGTATATAGATACTTTCATATACATCTGTTTGCTTGGACTCCTTCAGTTTTGATACTTTGTATTTTGTAATACCGTGTTTTTTGGGGGGAGTTTTTTCCATACGGTTTTAGTTTCGAATTTTTAATTTGGGAGAACTCAGAGGGCCTGTTTTTTTATCATTCGTCTTTATGAAGTCTTTTAAAAGAAAAGAGCTTTAAGCAATGCCTCTGCCTTGCCTGCATTACAAAATGCGCTACGCTTCCTTTAAGCATTTCATCATCGATGTGTCTAGATCTCACAAAAGGAACAATGCCATCTTTCTATGTCTTATTTAGGAATATAAACCAGAAAACACAATATATGGATGCAACGTGTCTCTTCGATACGGTAGCCATAGTGTAGTTCATTTGCTTTAGGGCACACGTAGGATCTCACATATCAATATCAGAAAGTTCACTGTAGTCGGATATTTGTAACGGTCAAGTTTAGACTCCAACAGTTTTAGTGCTGTTTTCTAATGTTTTCTTTCTAAAATCCGTTTTTTTGTCTTCCTGAGCTTCCATTCGCATTTTCTAAAATTTGAAATGCTCTCAAAAACGGATGATTTGAAGACGTGCTCTACCATTAGATGTGGCCTTACTGGAACAAAGGTTCCTGCTTTAGTTCACCCCTTCAAAAGGAGGTTTACAAACGCGACCCGAGGAACCAAGCCTTGCATTTTGAACATTTTACATGCGATTTTTGATATTTAAACTCCCTAAACTTTCATTTTACTTTTGGATTTAGAAGATCTAAATGTGTAATAGATACAAACATACCCAAAGATATTATATTGCATTGTCGTCTCTCTTATTTTTTTTGAATATTTGAAGAGTTTGTTGGGATTTGTGGCCTCTCGCACACCAAAAGTAGGAAGCTTTACTCCGTTGGTCATTTATCGTGGCCTTGGTGTCTCACCAACTAGTAGACTAGTGTTAATGATAACGACAAAAAAAAAAAACTTAGCTGTAATGAACTCGTCAACCAGCACTAATAGTGTTTTGTGACTTTCTTTTTTATGTACAGTAATTTAACTTTTTGAATTTTATGCATCCATTTGTAAAAAAAAAAAAAAAAAAAAGAACAAAGAAAGAAAGAAAAAACAAAAGAAAGAAAAAGATAAACCATTCAGCCATTTTTTTTTCTGTGTCTGTGGCTCTTAACCCAGTTATGTCCTTGGTGTTTCTCGTCAAAACGGTTGGGTGTTTAGTGTCCGGGTTTGTCCTTACATTGTATGCCAATGTCTGGATAGTAATTGGACATTATTGGACTAGAAACATGGAAGTTAATGGCCTTTAAATGTGTGTCTCAAAGATGTAAGCATACAGCAATACTGTATAGGTCACTTTGTGTGTCTTGGTATGTGGAAATAGCCACTGATTTTTCACCAGCCTGATCCACAACTTCTGTGGTCACGAAGAACAGCTGGCTCAACTAGAGTCATATTCACTTTCTTTTACTCTTCTTCTTCCTCCTCTTCTTCATACTAATTTAATCAGACACTTTTTTGGTAGGTTTGTAGATTTGCGTGGATCCTGCACTGTCTTCCTTACTTGGAAAATCTATAGTGTTGTACAAGTAGGCGACCCATCAAATAAGGCAATACTCCAGCATTGTAGGCCTATAATGTAGTTTATTTCGGGAAAAACTGTAACTTGAATGTTTCTGCAAAAAAAAAAAAAAACGGAAAAAGAACAAAAAAATCACATGTTGCCTCCACTAGATTTTTCTTTTCATCATTAGCATCATCATCCCTCTTTCTTGCTCTGTCTCACAGCCTCTTTGCAAAAATCTTCCATGAGGTCGTTTAACCTGAAACTCTTGCACTTGGTTTCCCAGAATTCTCATGTTACAGTCTTCTTCCATTTTACAATGTTCTTAAAATTCACAATTCCTTCCATTTGGAGGAAGATGGCACTGGGCAAAAGCATGGATGCAGATATATTTTGTCATCTCGTTCATCAACTTTTACTAGCAGTCCATTTAATTTCTCATATTTGATGGTTTAAGTCACTGTCATTGTAAGAGCTTCCATTCAAGCATTGTGGTGTTTTCCTTTTCTGTCATTTTTTTCTCATTATTCTTCAAATGCTTCCCTTGATTTATATGGGATCACGACCCAAAAAAGACAAAAACAAGTGCTTTAAGCCAGTCCGCCTTGAACTGATACAGCGTCGTTGAAACAACTCCTACACAACCGAAAGAAAGCGATTAATTCCGATCGTAAATCAGTTTGACTTTATCGTGTTTTTGTTAGCATGCCGCAATATTATCATCATTTACGCATTTATAGTGAGAACATTTCTGAACCGCTCCGTCACTCTGATTGCTGCCTCTGTTCCACGTTTTGTTGACATTGTGGATTTGCTCCCTTACCGTGGTGGTAAAGTGCATTATGTTGCTCTCTGAAAAAACCAATGGACAATCTTGCTGATTTTTACTGTTTACATTTTTTGAAGGTGTTGAGCTTTAGAATGAAGGACTTGTTCAGACCCATATCTGAAACCGACATGTTGAGCTGTGTATTTTAACTACACAGAAAATTGGAGAATAACAAAATCCATAAATTTGCATTATATAATTTTTCTCTCCGTTATAAATCAATGGAAGAGCTCAAAACATTTTTTTTTTTCATTAGTTGTCCAAGGCATGTATGTAGAGGTCATGTGCCGTGCCTTAAAAACACATTTAATGGCGAATCTGAGTGAACAAATAATCTTTTTTTTTTTGTTTTGTTTTGTTTATTATCAGTCATTTGGTGTCATATATGTTGGTTTTATATTTCTACATTAACTTTGCTCTTCCAAAAACAACTTTTTTGTGTGTGCTTAATGAGCTCTGATCAATGTATAGGTGATATGCCAAATGTCTTATACGTACATTTTCATGCACTGCTTTTTAAACATGGTACCAGAGGCAGCTTTTCAAAGATATCTCAGTAGTTACAGACGAGAAATAAATGTACTGTAGACAAACTGTAGTAACTTGAGCGGTTCTTTAGTTCCATACAAAGCTGGAATTGGTCATAATGTTGTCTTGCTTTGCCTTTTGGAGGTGAACATGTAATCAAAGGCTTAAATGGGGCACAACTTTTTCTGTTTTACCATTGGGAGCGTTTTGTGGCTGCATAGCGTCACGTTATTGTACCTCTAGGACAGTTTTAGTTTGGAAATTCACCCTTTCCGCTAGTTTTGCACTTAGAGAAAACCACATTTGTCTAGATTAGTCACTTTTCATGTAAAGCAATTCTGCTGTGCCTAATTTGATGCTCACTGCTATAGGCTTTATATGTGCAGCTCGTCCTCCACCCTTCTTATGCTTTCACTTCCGTTTGTCTTTCATTTTTTTTTTCTTTTTTGGCTCTTTCCTTCTTTGTCTCTGTTCTAGTTATAATATTCAGAGGTATCAGTATGGTAGCAATCTCAGTTCTTAATGGGCCGCTGATGTTAGGATCATATGCCCTCGTGTGAAACAAGGAGAATTAGTTCTGTTTCATTTGTCTGTTTGTTTGATTTTGTACATATTGCACCTGCTCAGTTCCATATGTCATTAAATAATAAAACTGCAATATTGGCATAAAAATCTTGAAATAAAAGTGAGATTTATTTCCATTGTATATTCTTTTTTTTTATGACTGCAACTTCTTAAAGGTGTGATGAACTGCTTTTAAATGTTATAATGTTCTCTGAGGTCCACTTGTAATGTTAGCTTATAAGATAACTTATGTTATCTTGATATTTTTATACCGGTTTTGACCGTCTTTGAAACACTCAGTTTTGATAGGTGTTTGTTCCCCATTCAAGACTTTGACTGGGTAACAGTTTTGCATATTAAAAATAAAATTTAACGTCTCTGCCATTATATGTGGAATCGTTTTAAAAAAACTTCTGATGCTGAAAAATATCTCTCCATATTCAAATATTTGCAATTTTTTTTTTTTTTTGATAAAGTGAAAAATGCCCCCTCCCCAAAAAAAGGTTTGATCCTCCCCTGAAGGACAATCAAAATGTAGAGGAAAGTAGTGACCAGCAATGTCAAACTTTAGCAAATATGAAGAGACATTTCTAGCTCTGACTGATTTTAAAGGGACAGTTCCCCCCAAAATTAAAAACCTTTGATCATTTACTCACCTTCATTTGGAAGCCTGTTTCCGCCACTGAAAAAATAAATAAAAAGATTATTGTGACTTTTTATCTCACAATTCAGACTTTTTTTTCGCAGAATTGTGAGATATAAACTCGCAATTGCGAATTATAAAGTCAGAATTGTGAGTTATAATTCAGAATTGAGTGAAATAAACTCTTTATATCTCGCAATTCTAACTCATTCGTTTCTGAATTCGTTTGCTTTAGTTGGACTTTTGACCCTTGGCTTTTGATGAGTAGCTTCTTTATCAGCAATTGCAGATATTTTCAGAAAACATTTCTTCATTGATGAAGCAGATCATCGTGTCTGTTAAAAATAAGACAAATGACTGAAAGTGGATTAAAAAACAGCTGTTTTCATGTACTGTAATTGCTGACTTAAGGAGTTGAAGAGTTATTGAGAACAATAAAACACAACCAATGTAAAAAAAACAAAAACTTTAACACCATTATTATGTTTCAGTTACTGAATGTTGATTGAACTTTTTGTTTAAAACACAATATGTGCCATTTATACACTCACAGTCATCAACATTCGGCATATGAAACACAACAATGGTGACATGCTTCATGCCCGCATACAAAACACATTCATGATCTTTTCTATAATGAAGAATAATTGTCATCACCAAGTGCCAGTGAGTTTGACTGAAAGATATTTGATCTAAGTATGATCTGAGGATAGTGTTTGTAGGTGTCATTGCCAAACCGGTCCATATTTGAAAATCGTAATTTATTTATTTATTTATTTATTTTCTTTTACCCCAAAATAAAATCTCTTAAAGATCTGATCTAAAGAGGGGAAGGAATACCAATAATATGTCTATTCTGGACATCTGTAGAGACACCTGATCTTCAGGAATCACCAATCAACAACAATGAAGTCCAGCAGCTGAAAATAATATTGACTCTATTGTGAGTCCAACAGAACAAAACAATGTTGACTCTGCAGTGAGTCCAGCAGCCGATGGGGACATTGACTGTACTGAGAGTCCAGCAGCAGAAAACAGTATTGACCGTGCAGTGAGTCCCACTGCAGATGAGGGCGTTCATTCTGAAGTGAGTCCAGCAGGAGATGACCTCACTGTCTCAGTTCAGACAGAAGTAGGATTACTGCCATGACCTAAAACATTTGTAACATTTATTTAGGTTTTCGTATTTTTTAATTAACCACTTAGCTTTTTTGCAGTTCACTTAATTAGAAAAATAACGAATAAAGTACACATATATACATGAATATAATAATTATGTGAGAATTAGCATTTTCTAATTCTCACATAATTATTATATTCATGTATATATGTGTACTTTATTCGTTTTATATGTTATTTGTTTTATAATTAAATAACATTTTATTTCACATCAACTACATTTATTTCACTTACTGTAGATGACATTGGCTGGCTGTAGCTGGGCGAAGGAGGATTTGGCTCGGTGTATGAAGGGATTCGCTATAAGGATGGTCTTATTTATTATTATTTTTACCTTTTTCTTTACCTCTTTTTTACTGCAATCCTTTTAAATGTATCTTATGTTCACTATTTAGGTCTGTTTTAACTGCCAGACTGACCAAACATCCTTTAAAATGTTTTTAAATTCCTTCTTGGAATTTACATTCACAAAACGTCTGTTCATTCCTGGCTGGAATGAAGTCGCTTGAGTGCATGTGTTAATAGTTCATTCTTTTTTGTCTTTCAGGTGGCTGTGAAATTTGCCCAAAAGACTCTTCAAATGGCATATCTCGGTGTTGTAAGTAGCTGCACTTTCTGTGTTATCTCGTCTCAATTTGTGAGCAAAATCCTTGTTTGGAAAACCACATCCAGCTAACCATCATACTTTCTTCCTTATAGCCTTTTTATCCCAAAGCCCATCCTCTAGAGATTTCATTGGCAGTCGTCGCCAATAGGGGTCCCAGTTGCCAGAATTTAATTCGAGTGCTTGACTGGCAGGACGATCCAGACCGTTATAGTGGTCATGGAACAGCCCTTGCCAAGCACAGACATGGTTGATTTTCTGAAGCTCAAAGGAGGTGTCCTCAACGATGGTTTTCTGAAGAAACACTACGTTTCTCAGTGGAGTGAGAGAACACAAAAACATTGGAATATTTTTTTTTTTTTTTTTTTCCACCACCATGTCCCATTAGGGGCTCCATGGTATATTGAGTTTTAAACTTTTTACATTTAAAATATTTATGGAAATACTAAAACTATTATAGTATATACATATATACAATAAATACTGTAAAAAAATGCATTCCTCATTGTTAGTTCATGTTAATTAATTCATTAACAAATGTTAAGAAATGAGACCTTATTGTAAAGTGTTACCAAAAACTGTATACAACTTTTGTATTCCAGGGTCTGTTTGTACCCGGTGGAACATAAGCTTATAAAACAGTTATAACATATTTTATTCAATCAGTAAATTCTCATTAATGAGTGAGGGAATGCACTAAAGTTTTAAATATTGCCATGTTTTTTTTTACCATGCTATTCATTTACCCATTTTATATTAATTAAAAGTTGAGAAAGTCTTTGAAATTTAAAATTTTTCAAGAACTACAGCAAAAACCAGTGTGATACAAGAAAAAAAAATATTTTATCTATTTATGAGAAATATTATTTGAATACAGTATATCATTAGATGAAATTTATAAGACCATAAAATATGAGAATTACCAGTATGAACTCAATCACTTCAATGGATTCAATCACATTAATTTTGAAACATATTACTCATGACTACTCAGTCTAAATTTATGAAACATTCTTTTTGTGAAAATGATGATTAACAACTTGAATCTCCTTTTCATGCTGTAATGGTTCATCAATAGGTGGCAGCAAAGTGAAATGTGGACTTTTTCAATCTCTCTTTCCTTTTTCAAATTTAGATCATTTGGACTATGAACTTTTGCTGTACTGACACATTAATTTGTTTTGTCAATTTTTTTTCATTTCAAGTGGCTAAATTCATTTTACAGAACTAATTCGAGACAAATCTAACTGAAATGTAAAAAAAAATAAAAATAAAAAAAATAAAAAAAAACAACTGCATTATTTCACGTGTAAAGCCACAGTTCACTTTCGGGTCAAAACAGACCCGAACCGAAATTTTAACAATTTAGTTCAAATGGTTGTATTTATTTTTGTTAAAGAAAAACAAAATTTGAAAAATAAATGTGCATTTTGACAGTCTCAACAAACTTACAAAGTTTAATCTTTGTACTAAAAATGATGGTTTAAAAAAAAAAAAGTACCTCTTCTGGGTCAAAACAGACCCAATTGATCCTTAGCAAACAGTTTGATTGACAGGTGATCTGACCAATCATAACCCTGAATCCGCCATTTTATCCAACAAAGCAGTCAGGGGAGTCAGTAGATTAACGTTGGTGAACTTGAACTTGAAAAATTGTGTGTTCTCACGTCTTTCGCGGTTGAAACAACATTCCTTCTGATGTTCATTCATGTTTATTTGATGCTATAAATGAACTAGTATGAAGAGATGGTTGGTTCACGAGCCGCTTGAAGGACACATTAAAGAGCCACTATACAGTATTTATTGTTTAAACTTCTCTAAAAAATCTCAATATTTTAAATATGAAAGTGTTTCATATGTTGTCAGTGTCCTCTTTGCTATGCGATGTATTTTTCACTGTGTGAGAACATGATGTGTAGCGTGAGAGCGCATGGCTTATCTTGGGCACTGCAACAGTAAGTAAAGCGAGCGGGTCTTTGCGACGGGTCAATTCACTAACTTCACGGCACATTCCCATCACCTAGTTAAAGAGGCTCTAACAATAAGTGATTTTTCAGTTAAACCGCTATGGTTACCCCAGTCCCCAAGTCCTGTCTCAACTGACATGTAATGCAATGGATGAACAGCATATTCATGTCAAGAAGGCAGCCACAGTCCCAGCCAAATCAAGGTTCTTTTCAAAGCTGCAACAAAAAAAGTCTACTTGTAATATGAAGCTTTATCTGTAAATATGAAGATACATTTCTTGCTCTGACTGATTTTAGCAATCCCTAAAATGGGCCATTGCATCTCGTTCTTACTTCTTCATGTGCAAATCGGTGGATGGGGCTAAAGAGGCAATGATGCAGATGCAGGCATTGATTTTCTTCTGCAGAGGTTTCATTGCACCATGACCTGAGACAAAATCCGACACAAGTCATTTTGGCAGTTTGGTTTCAACAAAAGCTCTACGAGGAAGTTTTGAGTTCTGAAACTTACAGAATATATTACAATGACCTCTTATATGTCAAAAGATCAAGGTAAATTTGATTTCTCATTTCATGACCTCTTTAAAAGACCATGAACAGGCTTTCTGATAACTTTATACTTACTAAAGCAAGCTAAAATCATCTTTAAATTGTTTTAAGCCTCATTTTTTGGGTTGGAACTGCTAAGAATTTCTCAGTTTGTCAATGAGTTTTGAATATTTAGCACCACAGTGTCAGCCAACAACATTTCCATTTAGCCACACCAATGTTTTTATTGGGTCGCTCTGAGTTATGTGTCATTTCGCAGACTACTTTTTTTTATCCAGCTGATAGATTAGATAAACAAGCCTGAACTCACAAAGTTATTTTGCAGTCTGGGATTGAACTTGCATATTTGCCAGCGTTTTGCTCCCTAATGGGATAATTCTGTCAAAAATAAAACTGCTGTCATCATTTACTAAAGCCCAAAATAAGATATTTTAAAGAATGTTTTGTCCTTATTATTAAAGTTATTCTAACATCATAGACATAAAACCCTGGGACATGTTTTAAAATATCTTACTTTATCTTCCACAGAATAAAGAAAGTCAGAGAGGTTTGGAAGCACATGAGGGTGATAAAAAAATATGACAGAGCATCAACCAGGTGCCGCCACCATATGCTGCAAAAGTAAACCATATCAGTTCACACAAGAACATCCCGTTAGCTGTTTTTGTCAATGGCTTTCAAAATGACTCACTTCCTACATTTTGTCTGATAAAGTAATGAAAACTATACAAAAAAAGTCACTTTTAATAAATCCACTTCCCAAGAATACAGTGACGCAACTGAAATAAAACTCACAATAGGAAAATTTTGGTCCGACCCCCAGGTTGCATTTCATACAAAGCACTCCTAAAATATTCATTATTAGATGATATGTGGACTGGCATATGTGAATCTCCTCAGGGTTTTGAAATGTTTCCTTTAATAAGTAGATGTTTATTATTTTGGCTGGATAAATTTCCTGGTATACAGACATTTGACAGATGATTAAGACTTTACACGGTTTAATGTGTCAATGTAAGTGACAGTTGTCAAGTTGTCAGTATTAGGGACCATAAGAATGTGCGTTATAGTATTTTATGAGTATGCTATTAAAGTAAGACATTTCATTCAGACGTCAAATTAAAAATGTGAGTTTGGCATGTACAAATATTATAAACAAATACAGTCAATGACCGTATGTCCTGGTGAAAATATCCCAGATGTTAGAAGCAGCCTTGAGTAGGTTCTTTTGAAGTGCGCAACAGGTGTTAAAAGTCTCATGCAATGATAAGGACAGACTCTATGTCACAGTGTACAAACAGTACGGCTTTGCTAACACACAAGATAAAGACATGACTGTGTATTTTCCTAGAAGAAAATGGTTAATGCTACACATCTACCTATGGACACAGATACTAGCTGGTACATTTTGTACAGAGTTTACAATTTTTTTCATGCGTTATTGGCAATAAATCCAAAGAGATTTTGCTATTGAAGATTGCATAAGTGTGTGTCATACATTTATCAAACAGAATTACATCTGTGTGGTCATTACTGAAGCAGATATGATGAACAAAATATCAAATACAGGCCAGTGTACAAGCATCTCCAAACTGATCTCAGATGACCAATATATATACACTATCATTCAAATATTTGGGGTCAGTAAGATATATGAAAAGAAATGAATGATTTTAGTTGGCAAGGATGCGTAAATTGATCAGTAAAGTCTTTTCCACTGTTACAAAACCGTTTCATATAAATGCTGTTCTTTTTAACTTTCTGTTCAGAATCCTTTAAAAAAAAATCATGGTTTCCACAAAAGTATTACACAGCTCAACTGTTTTCAACTGTGATGATATTAGGAAATGTTTCTTGAGCAGCAAATCGGCATATCAGAATGATTTCTAAAGGATAATATGAAACTGCTGAAAATTCAGCTTTCTGCCTTCACAGGAATAAATTACATTTTAAAATATCTTGAGACAGAAAACACTTATTTTAAATTGTAATAATATTTCACGATAATACATGCAGGAAAAAAAATAAATGCAGCCTTAGTGAGCAGAAGACACTTCTTATGATAGACCCCAATTGGTGCTCCAACACCTGCCTTACCTGCCTTCATTGGTGACAGCCAGGTAACCATCATGTTTCCTCTACACTTCAGCACTGTTTGTTGTCAATGCTGTAAAATTAAATCAATAGTAAAACATCTCAATACAGCCAGCCTAACTTAGGCAATAGCTATTAAGTTTTTTTTAACAAACAAGCTAGTCTGCTGTTGATGTAAAATAGTGTTGTGAATCTACCGAAATGACCAAAAATGCCCCCAAAATTCAAGATGTGAATTGCTCTCGTACTAGATAGGTCTTGTATTTTGTGTTTATAACATAATATAGTAATAAGCAATATCACACAAGCAGGAGTGCTATTTTTTCGAATATTAGCATGATTGCAACGGCAGTTGTTTACTTTTAGACACAACATTGTCAATTTTGACTGTTTTTGCTCTATTGTGCCAACGAAAATAGTTCCAAACATAGCAGAGAAGTTGTGTCTCCCAGCAACACACAGCGGTGTTTCGTTCTCAAATGATTCACCGTTTTTGAACAAATCAGGTAAGTCAATGATTCAATGACTCATTAATAAAGTCAATGGTGACTTTCTCATGAATGAATTAGCCGGTCTGAAACGATTCAGTGGTTCACTTATTACGACTTGCCACCTCCTACTGTCAGTTTTAGTTTAATATATAATAGTATTTAATTTTTTCCAACATGTCATGTTTCTATATTCAAAATGTTATATTTAGAACAATAATCTCATAAGACTATTTAAGCAATTGTAATTGAAGTGTAAATGGATTTTGATAAATGGTAAGATGGATTTTGTTGATACTGATTTCATTTAAATGGTATAAAAGCCCTATGGTGTGTAGTTTTAAATAATGGAATTTATAAAAGATGATCAACAATATGTAGCTTTACTTTTTACAAATAATTATAAGAGGGTGCCTTTTTTTACTTGAGCACCTGCCCCTCCAAAATGTCTATGCACGGCCCTGCCAAGCTCTTAACAATTTTGACAATAATACCAGACTTTACTCAAGATATACTTCTTGTTAAAACAAAATGGGTTCCTACGCTGAAATTTTCGAGGTTTGATAAATGTCAATTATGCTTGTGCTGAGCCACGGATACTGGTCTCAGTCAGCCTGGTAAGCGTTCCTGAGGTTTGCGTGTTACCGTCGGCCTGTCCGGGTCCTCCAAACAGCGTTCCCAGCCCTCCAGCTCCTCTGGTGCTACGTCGAATGCTGCTCCTGCTCACTTCATCAAAATCATCCCTGCAGCAGGTGAATGTCGCCAGAATGCCCTGCCTGAAGCGTTTGTTCATAAAACAGTAGACTATAGGATTGACGCAGGCAGAGGTGTAGGACAGCAAGTGGATGAAGGATATCGGCGCTCCTGAGAGGAGACGATCGGCCGAACGTCTGTCAAAGGCTCGCCAGGCGTTAACGACAAAGATCGGCGTCCAGCAGAGGAAGAACAGCCCCACGATCACCAGCAGCATGCGTATGACCCGTTTCTTGGCCATGAGGTTTGCAGTAGGGCTGTTGCTGCAAACCCTTCTCAGTTTGGATTTTGGGTTGCTGAGCGTCATGGGTTCGGCACGCTTCCTCTTGGACGGCTGGAGGTAGCAGCCGTCGCTGTCGCCATTTTTCAGAATGGACGTGCCGTATTCTTTCTCTAGTGAGCAAAGTGAGGATGAAACCGAGATTATGTGACTTAGGATAGGGCTGTTCTCTTCTTCATTATCTCTGCCTAATGCATATCATTTTCGCAGTTTACATTTACTGTTAGTCGTATAGAACTTTCAGGTTGGTCACAAAGCAGCCATTACCCTCCGCTTATTTAACATGCTAAATAACTTAATGTATGAATATATCCAGATAAAACTAATGGCAGCCAAAAAGGGAACATAGTAGGGCTAATCAGATAATAAAATAATTATTTTGCACATTAAATGGTGTTTAAAGAATAATGTTTTATTGGATAAATATTGGTCATTCTCATTTTGTCTTATATGATACATCCGTTTACGCCTACTTCCACACTATATAGTATGCTAAAAATGCTAAAAGAGTAGTATATCCGAAGCCAATAGGTGAAAAGTACCTGGATGGCTATCCCATGAAGCCATGGGAGAGGAGATTTAAATGGCAGTAAAGCTAGTATGTTAGTATGTCACGTAACAGTGACAACATGGCAAATGTAGTACATCCGATTTTCATTCAGAATACCCATATCCATACTATACAGAACATACTTTTGCAAAGTAAATGTGCGTTAAGGCCATCGTAATTACAAGATTCTGACTTAGAATTCAAACCCTCGTAAAACTCGTAATTTTCTGAGAGCCCCAACTTGACCGCTGTACCACCTGACCTCTGCAGATTAATTTTGTTGTTGATAGTGTTGCCAAAGAAACACAAAATTCTGACGATGTGAACAGCTTCGAGTAGAACATCACGTGTAATTACAGTAATGACGTCATGGTGGGAACGCAGTTTATATTACGTCTCTTGCGGTCAGGTGGTTGCATACGGTATTGCCGCATCCCAAGCTTTTTAATTAGCTTTTTAAATTTAGAATTGGCATTTTTGAGCGATGGATTCCCTCTGGAATTTACGTTGAGCTTTTGGAATTGCGGGTTTTGAATTATGGAGGTCTGTTTACATTTACACGGTTAACATTACTTGAAGAGACTTTCATGTTTATTTCTACAACATAAATTACACACAGTCATACCTCAAATGCAAAATCTGAACCAGCTGTTTCTGAGTATATTTGCTGACAAGTTGATAAACCATTGAGCTATATTTTTTATTATTTATATTTTTTTATAACAAAGATTTTGTGTAATTTATGTTGCAGAATAAAATGTGTCTTTCAAAGTACTGTTAATTACAGGTTTTTATTCTTTATTTTAATGTAATTTATTTATTTTATTTATAAATAAAAAAAATCTGAGGAACCCCATGGAGAATTATGCTGCCTTCAATGCACCTGGGAAACTCGTACCTACGACCTGGCCATTCGTTTTTAACATTTGACACATTCAAGTCAGAAACATAGCATGAATGTAGCCTAAACAAAACAAAAAAATTATATTGTGAACAATAAACCCAAAAGAACTATATCTGAATTCAATTCCACTTAAAGGGCTCAGTAGCCTTCTGGGTAGCCCTACACATTGACTTTATGACTAAGCAGCTCAATTTAAAAGGCTTTTATACAATAATTCCACATTTCAAATATTAAGGTCAGAAAGTCTATGATTTTTTTCCCCATACCTCTGTTTGACTTCCTATTAGCCATTTCAAATTTGATTCCCCTGTAGAGTTCGAGTGAAGTGAGGCCATAAGCTGTCATCATTATGATCCCAGGCACGAGAAAGAGTATCAGCAACAGGAAAACATACCTTAAAAAAGAGAAACAGAGAGATAAAGAAGTCAGTTATAAAGTCAGACATGGGTTTACATTTACATGATAGCTTATCCCAAAATTAAAATTATTAACTCACCTTCATGTCATTGCTAACCTATCTCAAAGTACTTCTTTTTTTTCTTTTTTGGTCAAGTAGAATTTTTGAAGAGTTTTTTGCACCACATTTATAAATTTTAGTAGAGCTTAAAGGCTGGAATACAATATACAACTTTTGCCTAGATTTTTGCAGTCCAGATTTGCACTCTGGAAGAGTTGATGCTATATTTGCTGAAAGTCAGAACAAGTCAGCAGATTTTAGGAAGTCGGAGTTACCAGATTTCCCTGAAAATTGTGTGGTATTTGGTAGGCTCCAATTTTTTTTGTTCAGACTATGAACATGTTTTCTATTTTGAGCCGATTTTAGAACATGTAGTGTTTTAATTTGTCAGAGCGTATCCTAGCAATGAGGTGCATGTTTCTAAATAATTTAGTTGTATTTGGAGCATCCACAAGTGCAGATGTCTGCGCCTTTTCAGACTTTCAAAGTTGTGTGGAGTATGTCAGCGTTCTCTTACAAAAAAGAAGTTTATTCAAGTGTGCTATTAGCTTTTTGTTCAAAATGTTGCTTTTTTATAAAACTTACCCACTTTCAAGTGTTTATATAAAAAACGGCATGAATTCAGAATAAAATGTTTTTGTTGTTATTATTGTTAAAAAGCAGAGGTTTATTTCTTTTGATATATTGCATGTTATACCAAAATTCTTGAGATGGATGGCAATTAATTTTTTTTTTTTTTTTAAATGATGGGGAAAGAGTTAAAGTAAAATCAGTTAAAGGTATATTTCAAGTAATTAATACCAAAATGAGAACATAGTAGTATATAAAGAGCAAATATAATACATAAATAGAAAACTATAAGTATGATGTTAAGTTCACTTAAAAGCATACTCGCAGTGTAAAAGTACTAAAATAGCTTAAAAACGTAGTTGTGCATGCAAAGTTTACTAGTTACACTTAAAGTATATGTTTATACACTAAAAAGTGGGCCAATTTAGTGCCAAGTAATATTGAAATGGTACAATTAGAAGTATGCTACTTGTACATTGATAAAAGTATACTTGCTACATAAAGTATACTTAAAATATACTTAATAAAATGAACTTGAAGTATATATTTTTTGTAAAGGTTAACATACATGGTCAGTATAAACTGTTACTGTATGAAAAAGAACAGCATGAAGTTTTTTTTTTCATTTCTTCTTTTGTATTCCACAGAAAAGACAGTGTCTATTTACACTGAGTGCAAAAAATTCAGTTAGCAAAGGCAATTTTCTAACTCCGCCCACCAAAACTCAGATGTTTTACCATTAGAACAAACAGTACTGTATATTCCTTCTATTTACACTTTGTGTGAATACCATCAATCCCTATTTGCACTTATACTTACTGCAAACAGTATCTACCAATATTTACACCCAGTATAAATAACATCAAGTTTTTTTACACATAGTGTAAATAACTGCTACCAAAAACATAACAGCATACAGGTTAGGATCAACATGACGATAGATGATGACAGAAGTTTTATTTTTGGTCCCTACTGCTTTAAAACCTAATTTCAAAAGAAAAAAGAAAAAACACACAGTCCTAATGAATCTTACCAGGTCTGCATGACATCACTGGGCCAAACAAAGCGGCACATGTTGCCAGTGCTGTTGTTACTGCGCATGAAAGGCACCAGAGTGCTGCCTATCGGATAAGGCAGCATGAGCAGAAAAGACACAACCCAAGTGGCTGTGATGACTTTCGCAGCGTGGGACTTCGTCTGCCAGGTACGGGACTTAAAGGGGTTGCAGATGGCACTGTATCGCTCCAGAGAGATGGCCACAAGGTTAAATGTGGATACGCTCACTGAAATACCTGTGTGTTTGGAGACACAGAACTCAGTTGCATGTGCAGAAATAAATCTGGGCTTGTTAAAGTACTGATTCTCAGAAGGTCTGATATATATATATATATATATATATATATATATACTTCTATAAACAACAGTAAACACAAAAATGAAACGTTCATAACAAACTAACTCTAAGTCCTGATAACAAAGGCATGAACTGTTAATAAACTTAATGGCTTAACACTGCACACTTTACTACTAGTAAGACAGCAGTTAATTAGACAGCAATGTTAACATACCCATGCGGTAATAACAACAGAGCATGTAAATGAAGTCAGCTTTATCATGAACGAGTATTACAGAATAGCACAAAACAAACGCATAAAACATGCTGATGCATCAAATACTTAGACAGTGCATTGTCTCATTAATAAATTGTTTACATGGCACATTTGCGACATCTGGAAGTGTGCAACCAACTGGCTATAAATAGTTTTCTGAATTGCTACACAAAATTCAACAAGTCATAAATATGAATTCAAAATGGATGTGCACTGGAATAAACTGTATAATCCAAGGTTGGAAAAAAAAAACAATTGAGATTTTCAAAATAATAGAATGCCTTTTAGTACTATTAGTGCAAGCTTCACTCTGTGTGTGGTCTGTGATTTGAGCCCCTTAATGAAAAATAACGAATCTCTTTTTTATCAACTAAATGTGTGAAAAAAGCAGCTAGAACATTAGGCATTTCCTTTTGTAAGGTGGCTGTATATAGTCTGCCTTTCTCGCCTATAATGTTATCAGATTTCTTTTTTTAAGGCACAAATACGCTTGTCAGGTCAGAGAATATACATTTTCATCCACAAGTGTATCATGATATTCATACTCAGAATAACACAGTGAATACTAGTGTTGTCGCACTAAAAATATCGCAAATTTCACAGTTAAATTTTTGCACCATAACTAAATCTGGTAAGGTTCATTAGTTAAGCATTAGTTAATGTATGAACTAACCATGAGCAATACATTCGTTACTGTATTTACTAATCTTCATAAACGTTAGCTAATGAAAATACAGTTGTTGATGTTTGTTCATGTTAGTTCACAGAGCATTAACTAATGCTAACATAATTTTAATAATGTACTAGTAAATGTTGAAATTAAGATTAACAAAGATTAATAAATGCTGTAAAAGTGCAGCTCACTATTAGTTCATGTTAACTAATGAACATTATTGTAAAGTGTGTTACACTTTATTTTAAGGTGTCTTTGTTACACTGTAATTACACATTTAAGTACTGAGTAATATTAAGTAACTACCTGTACTTACTATAGGGTTAGGATTGGGGTTTGGTTTGGTTTAGGGTTAATTGCATGTAATTATGCAAAATGTATAGTTGTTACTATAGTAACTACGTGTAACACATGTAACAATGACACTGTAAAATAAAGTGTTACCGTAAAGTGTTACTCTAAATCTATATAGGCTATCTGAATCAACTTATTCACAAAGAGAATAATCTTAGGAGTATCATCACATTTTGAATGAAAAAAGAATAGTGTAAATACCATTATTACTTCAATAAAACCATTATAATTTAGCATTAGGCACCACTGGCATCACAATAACAAACAAAAATACTCCCAGAAACATTATAGCACTACTATTTAAGAAAGATCCCCAGTTCATTTAAATTTGGACTAATTGTAACTGGTGTTTTAGCAGAAACTGCTGTTATTGCAGTTTTTCTAAGAGGAGGTATGGACAATATTCACGTCAGATAACACTACTTGAGATATTCTATGTGAACATTTAGAATTAACTTCAAGCCAAAACTTTAGTTTTTAAGGTAGCCTACTATCTGACTGAAGAAGCTGCAGAAAGTTAAGTGTGGACTACGAATATCAAGATGACTCACCCATGAAGTACGTGGCCACTTTACACATGCCGCTGCCGAAGATGAAGTCCTTCATGAGGTTGGGGATGAGTGTGAAGGGCATGCAGAAGACACACAACATCAGATCACTGACGGCCAGAGAGAGAAGGAACAGATTCGTGACCGTCCGCATCCGCCTGTTCCGCACCAGCACGGTGATGATGAGGCTGTTCCCTATGAAGCTCAGGAGGAAGATGAGCACATACAGCACGATCCGAACAGTCTGGTTCATGTCTGACAAACAAACAAACGACATGAGAATGTCATATATTATCAGTTTTAGCAAGAAAATTGTGTGTCTTTTGAACATTTACTCAAACAGGCAAAGTTGTAGCTACAAGACGAAACTTGTTTTGGCTCGTTCACAAAAGCTATGCGCTGATATATAAAAAAAGACAAGAAAGATAAAAAAATAATAAAAGTAAACTATGAATAAATGGAAATAATATGTATATAGGTCAAATATATATGTGTAAATTTTACCTTTTGGCTCGAACGTGCTGTCATTGTCGTTTTTGCACTCTGACAAATTCCCGATTCCCAATCCACATAATATTTTATAAATATCAGTGGAATTGATGAGCATATCTTGAATTGTAAATGTCTCCATGTTTGTTTGTTGTTTCTGATGACTTTCCTTCACAATATAGATATATAGTCTATCCAAATGTATGTGTCTTCATCTCTTGGAGGTAAAAGTACAGCAACATTTGCTCTGCCATAAAGGCACAGTGCTGCAATCTATAGTAAAGCACATGGTTTTATCCTAATTCACAATGATGTATTCAGGATAAAACTGTATAAAGTTTTGAGATGTCAAAAGAAAGAAAAAATAACAAAAGAAAACTGATACTTAAGTACATCCAGGACTGTAAATCGTCAATCTTGCTGCTCATGAGCTGTGATGATGTGAAGTAATGCTGTTGATGAGCTGCAGTTCACAGAACCAAAGACCCCGCCTTCACTTTCTCACTGTAGACACCTTCCATGAATACTAAAAACAACCCTAACCCCATTTATTTTTTTAGAGAAATTGTTGCATAACATAAAATGAACCATAATTTTTTTTACTTAAAAGAACAACAACAATAATAATGTATTATTATTATATTTATTAAATGTATTATTTATTAAAGTGTCTCTAATTCTGCTGGCAACTGACAATCATATATGCAACCCAGATTTCCCTAAATCTAATAATAATGTTCATTAAATTTGGATACCCAAGAAATAACATAATTTGGACCCTTTATACAGCTTGATGAGAAGAAAAGTTTAAAAAAAATGGTAACACTTTATTTTACAGTGTCATTGTTACATATAGTACTATATAAATGACTATAAATTATGCATAATTACATGCAATTGACCCTTCGCAAACAGTTTGATTGACAGGCGATATAACCAATCATAACGCCGACTGAGGGAGTAGCCTATAGTAGATTAATGTTGTTTAACTTGAAATATTACTCACGTCTTTCCGCGGTTGAAACAACATTCCTTCTGATGTTCATTCATGTTTACTTGATAACATAAATGAACTAGTATGAAGAGATGATGGGTTCACGAGCCGCTTGAAGGATCTGTCAGGACACGTTAAGGAGCCACTATATGGTATTTAGTGTTTAAATTGCTTTAAAAAAAATGACAATATTTTAAATATGAACCTGTTTCATACGTTGTCAGTGTCCACTTTGCTCCGCAATGTATTTTTCGCTGCGTGAGAACATGATGTGTGGCGTGAGAGAGCATGGGTTGTCAGGCATTGCAACAGGGGGCGGGTTTTGCGAAGGGTCAATTAAACCAAACCCTCATCCTAACCCTAACCCTATAGTAAGTGCATGTAGTTAATTAATATTACTCAGTACTTAAATGTATAATTTACTCAAAACATCTTTTCACTCAAAAGCATCACATAGTATGATTTATTATTTTTTCCTCATGGGGACAAAAAATGTCCACACAAAGACAAGGATTTGTAAAATGTAGGCGATACCTGACAATTGTGACTTATGTCCCGCTCCCCACATAGTACAACAGGTTTGGAAAATAGATGGATGAAGTCATGAATGTGCCACTGACTCTATTTTTTCTTTCACGTACGTATACATAACCAAGCTACTTTCTTAAATTAACACTGAAATTCCATTTTACAAGTGAAGCTGTTTGGGTATTCTTGGATACTCTACATAGGTTTATCCTGAAAGCGATTTTAAGGGTCTTGTTACTGTAATTTACTGACCTCTCCACACTGAACAAAGCACTTAGTGCTCTAACACACTTTAAACAGCTTGAAAGAGGCTTTATAGTTTTGGAAAAAGAGAGAGAGAGAGAGAGACCTGCAAAATTGACTTTAAATCCTTCTAAACATTATTGTAACTTGTACAACACAATGTTAAACCCTATATCAAAGTATAATATCAAAGGATTTGCACCAACTTGTCAACTATTTCACATCTATCTAATGCTTCAGGGCAGTGTTTGGTAGTTATGGATCACATGACTTCTTTTGTGTTTGTTGATACAAAAACTCATTAATTCCGAGCTGACAGTTCACACGGATGACTAGTTTATTAGTAAAACAAACAAACAAAAAATGATCCTTTTTACTGTGAACTATAAAACTAGTACATAACATACAGCTTTCGGCCATACTTAAATCCTTTGAAGAAGACCACACGCAGGTTTTGTTAACTCAAAAATCTCTAGCACTGGCCAAAAGCTTTAATTCCTGATAGCTGCTGTCAGATATATTTGTGCTCAATAAACATTATCAGCATTCCTGCAAAGAGAATCAGAATCTGCTTTCTTGTTCATGTCTATACATGTTCAGGTTCAGGCTGATGAAAAACCTGAGCAAATTAAGAAGGATTAATTTTTTCTATTCTTTGCTTTCTTATATAATCCTAGATATTTAATGAGTATCATCTGATATCTACCATTCTCTTCCCTATTTCACTTGATGAGCAGCTGTAGTTACTAGTCACCCAGTATATCATCAGTACACTGGTCAAATTGACTTAACTAGCTATATATATATGTTTTGCTTCAGTATTATTTTTTCACATGTTTCTACAAGGAAATAATGCTTTCATAAGCATTTCATATGTTTTAAAAGCTTTTGTTGGCAACAAAATATTCTATACATATTTACAGTGTTGACCCTTCTTCTTCATAACCTCAGCAATTCACTTTGGTGTGCTGGATATCAGCTTCTGCGCCAAACTGATAGTGATCCATTCTTGCCTTATTAGTACTCAGAGTTGATCCCAATTTGTGGACTTCTGCTTGTCTACTCTCCTTTTGAGGATTGACCACAGGTTCTCTTTGGGATTAAGATCTGGGCAGTTGCCTGGCCACGAATCCAAAATTTCAAATGAATGATCTCCGAGCAACTTTATTATCACTCTTGCCTTGTGACATGGTGCTCCATCATGCTGGAAAATGCACAGATAATCACCAAATTGCTCCTGGATTATTGGAAGAAGTTGTTCTTGCAGGACGTTTTGATGTTTATTGGCATTGGTTTTGGGTTATGAGAGAGACTTCTTTGGATGAAAAGGCATACCCACGTCTCACTATTGGCATGACAAAGCACTCATGGTAGAGTTTACCTTTTCTTCTCCGGACAATCGATTTTCCAGATATCCAGTGGAAGGGGGCTTTGCACCAGTCTTCTGTTGTCCAATCCTTGTACTTCCTGCATAATTTTAATCAGTCCTTGATGTTTTATTTGGTGAGAAGTAGCTTATTTGCTGCCCCTCTTGACACCTGGCAAAAGTTTTGGCCTAACTGTGCAGGCAGACTGTGAGGCCATTTTGATTCAAAGCGATGATAGCTGCGCATCTTTCTTTGGAGGTAACCATTGCTAACACAAGAACTCAATGATTGGAAGCACTTCCCAGCTTTTATACTCTTATAATCCAATAAAAATGAATGAACCCTTCACAAAAACCCACCCCCTTTAGTTACTGTTGCTATGTCTGACAAGCCATGCGCTCTCACGCTACACATCACGTCAACAGACAAGACAGAGCAGGTTACTTTTAATATGAAACAGTTTCATATTTAAAATATTGTGATTTTTTAAAGAAGTTTAAACAATAAATACCGTATAGTGTCTCTTTAATGTGTCGTGACAGATCGCTGTAGCTCCTTCAAGCGGTTCGTGAACCGACCATCTCTTCATACTAGTTCATTTATAGCATCAAATAAACATGAATGAACATCAGAAGGAATGTTGTTTCAAGCGCGGAAAGACGTGAGTACACACAATTTTTCAAGTTCACATTAATCTACTGACTCCCCTGACTGCTTTGTTGGACAAAATGGCGGATTCAGGATTATGATTGGTCAGATCGCCTGTCAATCAAACTGCTGGCGAAGGGCCATTTGACATGGATAGTACTTGTTCACACTTTCCAATATGTGCTGATGATATGATTATTGAAATGATGTTGAAATGCATTTCTTAATTAAATTAAAAAGTAATTAATTCAATTAATTATTAATATTCAATTATTTAAAATCACAATAATCTAGCAACAATGTGAATTGACGCCAAAACAAATGAAGCAGCAAACTTTGTGAAACAAAATTTATATCACTACCAATACTTTTGACCACAGCTGTAATTCAGGGTTGTTCTAAAACCAGTGCTTTTCCATTTTAAAAGGCTTTTTTTTTTTTTTTTTTAAGTATTTTCTAAATTGAACATTTTATCAAACATATTATGTTTAGTATTATGCAACATAATATGATCTATATTTAATTTAATTTATTAACTATATCTAAATTATTATATTTGAATATTATGCAACATAATATGATCTATATTTTATTTAATTTATTAACTATATCTAAATTATTATAATTGAATATTTTGTAAATATAGCCTCTAAATTATAGATTCTGTGGAATTCATTATTTTCAGCCGTTAGCATAGAATTATTAAAGTTAATAAAGGCCTGTAGTGTCGGAACCTTGCGTTGAGGACAGTGTTTCCTGAAAGGTTTGTTGTCATTCACATGGATACGGGCGCTTCATCCTGTGATGCTGCGGCTCTAACAGATGAACATCTTTTAGAAAAAAATCACATCGACGTCACATTAAAAGTGTGATAATGATGGACGAGAGCACAGAGCTGTCTGTCTCTATAACGCAGATAGTGCAACGGCTCAAAGGGACTCATTTACACTCTCAGCTGGAGAAACAGGCTAAAGTGAGTAGCTTTAGCTAACTGACTGCAGAGTGTGCAACACGATATACGGTCACTGCACTAATGCTGCAAGCTTTCGTTTGCGCTTCTATTTCATTACAGAGATGTGTTTTTTTCTCCTAGGAATGTATGCACAAACCCGAAATTAAACTAGAAACACTGAAAGATGATGTGAGAAGATTGCTAAAGGCATCAGGTATGACATTACTGTCTTATGAAATTGAAAGTGAAATATGTTTTAATATTATTATATTATTATTATGATAGGCTTCATTAAAGTGACAGCAAAGTCATATACATTGGTGCAACAGATTTGTATTTCAAATAAATGCTGTTCTTTTGAACTTTCTTGAAGAAAGGTATAATGGATTTTACAAATACATTACGCAGCACAAATGTTTTCAAAGTTGATAATAATCAGAAATGATAACCAATCCGCATATTAGAATGATCTCTGAAGGATCATGTGACACTGAAGACTGGAGTTATGATGCTGAAAATTCAGATATTTTTTTTTCATATTATATATATATATATATATATATATATATATATATATATATATATATATATATTAATTCTGCTCAAGGTTTATGTTGAATTAAAACATGTACATGTCATCAAATGTCAATGATCGTGTTTCCTCTTGTAGTTCCACTGATCCTTTTATTCTTGTAGGTTGGGAGAGAAAATTACAAAATGCAGTTTACAGGGAATTACACATGTAAGTGATAAATCATTTTTGATATATTTTTTCTAACGCATATCATTAATTACACTATTCTATTTTAAATATGTTTTTTTATTATTTTATTACAATACTGAGATCATCAGCAATAAATAGGATGACATGAGATGTAGACAAGATAATATACTCATTCTGTCATTCTGTCACACACTCATACACATATATTGAAAATGTTCCTTCCTCCTGTTTTAGTGTTTATATAATTTTATGATGGGAACTCTTTCTGGCAAAATGTTAAAATGACAAGAGACAGAATTGCATCATTAAGCTTAAAATGATCCAGGTACAAGGACAGGATTTACAGGAGTGTCTGACGTACAATAAAAATTGCTTTTACAGAGTGTAGCCCATAAAACTGTTTGAGCTGGACATTGTTAAAGATGAGAAAAGAGCAATAAAATTTTATGTATTCCTTTAATGTATGGCCCCTTGTTTGAAAGGACAGCATTGTCACATGTTTTGATACACATTTTCTGTTTGTCTTTTTTTTTTTTTTTTTTTGGTGATGTGTTTATCCTAAAATGACTGTTTCAAGTAAGTGGGTTTGAGAAAAGACTAAAGGGTCTGAAAGAAAGAAGAATAGGAATGGTGTATGGTGTCTTGGTGTGTTATAGTGCAGGTGTCTCTGCTAAATGTCTTTTTGTGTAGACATTAATCTGAAAGTCTGGTGTATGTCAGAGTTTTCAGATTGGGAGGAGCCAATATATGGGTACAATATAGTGCAACAGTTGGGAAAAGTAAATTTTTTTTGGTAGAGGAATTGATTTTTAACGCACAATTTCTTCCGATAATTTTTAACTAAACAATTAAAGAGAGACCTACTGTGAGCTACGAGCTTGTTAATTAATGGTATATGCTTTTGTTAAAGCCATCAGCCCGCATTATTATTTCAACATATTTTTTAAATAGTCTTGTTTGAGAGCGAAATTCCTGGTGAAAAAAACTACATTACCCATGATTCTGTAAAAAAAACCTTCCATCATTCAGAGAATCGAAACAAGCAAATTGCACTAAAAGAACTCTTGAGATTCATTCTCCCTATACGCTCTCAAATTACCTCAAAATTCGTTACTTAAATATTCATATGCATATTTTGCGATAAACGTAAAATGTATAATTTTTGTAAATCAACAGATATTTCTACATCATTTTTAATTTGATTATATGATTCACAGTGCTTTGTTGGATTGTAGTTCTTTCCCACATTGAAGTCGTTGAGTTGGCTACGCAGTCTTGTACTTTTTTTCTTTTTGTCAAAATCAGTGTTTGTGATTTGTTGTGATTCACCTCTAACTGGTTGGTCTGGTTAAAGGATTAATTCACTTTAAAATGAAAATTACCCCATGATTTATTCACCCTGAAGCCATCCTAGTTGTATATGACTTTCTTCTTTCAGACGAACACAATCAGAGTTATAATAATAAATCACCCTGATTCTCCCAAGCTTTATAATGGCAGTTCACGGAAACCTGTTTGAAGCTCAAAAAAAATCCATCATAAACATACTCCACGCGGCTCTGGGGTGTTAATAAAGGCTTTCTGAACTGAAGCAATGCATTTGTGAAAGAAAAATACCCAAATTTAACATGTTATAAAGTAAAATAAATTGCTTCCGCTAGACCGCCTTCTGTATTCAACTTAAGAAAGTGTAACGACTCGCAGTTCAAAACGCTTGTTACGTCCTTCGCCTTCCGTATTCAACTTACGAAAAACTTTTTCCCTAAGTTGAATACGGAAGGCGGTCTGGCTTAAGCTAGCATATTATGACTTTATTTTACTTTATAACGTGTTAAATATGGATATTTTTCTTGCACAAACGCATCGAGTTTATCACACTTTCGACACACTGCTTGTATTTAAGCACAACACATTTCTGTACATTCGTGTTGGACATCTCCATGTGGTCCTGTTCACTATCGAAACTTGACTTGTGTATAAATGTAACAAGCTCTTTGCTTGCACTGTACACATACTATACACTGTGAATTCTGTAAACTTTTTTTTTTTCTTCTCCATATTGTTCTCTTCATGGGTGCTTTGGTGTGCATAAATGTATGAATTATATGGACTCCTTTTATCATTTGGCAATTTGGTGTCCTTTTTGGAGATTATTCCAAGTATCCTTTTTTTGGAAAGACACCTAAAAAAAGAAGTTTGCAGAAAATATTTTTTTGAAAATCACTCTGGTTTACTTTACTGAATATAGAATATAATGATGACAAAATGAACATTTTAAGAAAAATTTGAAGCGATTGACAGCACTAGTTTATAATTTTAAACAAAAGCACCACTAGTCTACTTACATAATGCAAGTGTTCAAGTGGGCGCAACGGCCGCAAGTGTGTGTGGATAACTTTTGATTATCCAATGGGAAACACTTACGACATAGAGTTGTAAAAATGCAAGAGCTTTATTTACACATTTTGATTTTCAGTACTCTTCAAACTTTAAAATGTTTGTTCAGTCCCTATGTAACAGACACTATTTAAATATGGTGCTTCAGATTAAGTGATGAAAAGCAGCTGCAAACTTTTAACAAAATAAACATGCTTATCTCTGCACTGATACAATTTCCAACACTATCCATTTTTCAACCAAGTTATATGTAATATCTAATTCATTTCAATTACACTGGAAACTTTTAGACTTGTCGCAAAATCAGGCACATAAATTCCTAAACGTGTTGAAAGATGAACACGCTTAGTCTCAAATACTGCTCTGCCACGTTAAGTTTATGGCATTTTTCAGATCTGGGACAATCTTGCGCATTTACTTCCAGTCACGTGGACACACTCTCAAGTGCCCAAGACTGTTAGTGTGGCTATTGGGACAGTTCCACTGATATTTTTAAAACCCTGTGGGAAAAATAAATGGGTGAAATACGTCTGAAACCAAGTGGACAGCTACTATATGACATTTCTGACATTGAAAATTGTCTTCTTTTTTTAACACTGAAATTGCATAAATCATGTCTAATTTTGATTGTAGGTTTTAATACATCAGTTAAACTAATGTAACTGATGGTTTGTCCTTCTGTCTGTGCTTTATGTTTATGTGTGGTGTAGTCTGCCTCCCCCTGGGCACCCCAGAGCACCTCCCGAACACACCAAAGAGCCCCTGGCATATATGCGAAAAGCCCAGGTACACGGTCTTTCTCTTATGTTTTTATCTTTATTATTCTGACTCTCTCTCTCTCTTTTTTTAGTCTTTATAGAGATAAAATAACACAAAATAACAATATCATGATATATATTGCGCACCCCTAGTGTATTTGTGTGGTTCAGGTAGACCCTATGTTATATGACCAAATGTCCCTAGAAAGATGGCAATATCCAGCTGATAAATCATACTAAGTGGTGTTGTAAATGTAAAAGTGCAGAAAGTTTTCTGTGATGGGTAGGGTTAGGGGATTGAATATGCAGTTTGTACAGTATAAAAAAATCATTACGTCTATGAGTAATGATTTATGAGGAATGTTCCCATAAAACATGACATCCTAATGTGTCTGTGTGTTGTAGTTGAGCTGGGAGAAGAGGATCCTGAAGAGTTTGAACAGTATGTGCACTGAGTTGGGAATCCCACTGGCGCGGAAGGTGACGGTCTAAACTAGCGTATGCACAACACAGAATCTATGACATATTCATTTGAGCAATTAGATGTTATTTCTGTTTTATAGCGTCCCATTCCAGAGCAGAAAGAGCTGACAAATAAATGGAACGAGATGGGAACTGATGAACCAGGTAATGCAGAAGCTCACAGTCTGTGCTTCCCTCCTAACATGTGTTCGAAGTTACATCTCAGTGTGTGTGTGTGTGTGTGTGTGTGTGTGTTAATGCATTGCAGAATGTTTACACGCAGAGGTTTGGCTCACACACAGAAGCCCTGAGCAGTATAACAGCTCCATAACAATGCTATCAGTTTGCAGCGTGTATGATAACATTTACCGCTTTCTGGTGGACACTGGCATAAACAGCCCTTCCTGTGAAACCAGAGCATGTCCAGACCCCTGGACCGCATCCCAATAACTAAAGCTAATGGCTATAACTTCTTTCTTGCATTCTTCTTTCTGCTTGCTTTCATTTGCACTTTCTTTCACACTGTCTTTTTTTCTTTATTTTGGTCTTACAATTTTGCCATGAATTTGAAACAGAGTGTAATATTGTCAAGCCAACAGCTTAAAGAAATACTTTGAGCATTTGGTCATCATTTACTCACTCTCAGTACACTAGCAGTCAAAAGTTTAGAGTAATTAAGATGTTTTCATGCTTTTAAAAGAAGTCTCTTATGCTCACTAAGGCTGCATTTATTTAATCATAGATAAAGTAAAAACAGTTCTTTTTTAATACATTTTAATTTATTCCTGTGATGCACAGCAGAATTTTCTGCATCATCACTCCAGGCTTCAGTGTCACATGATCCTTCAGAAATGCATTCTAATTTGCTGATTTGCTGCTCAAGAAACATTTATATTATTATCAATGTTGAAAACAGTTGTGCTGCTTAATATTTTTGAGGAAACCGTGATACACTACCATTCAAAAGTGAGAATTCTCTGTTCATCAAAGTATCCTGAAAAAATGTATCACAGTTTCACAAAAAAGCAGCAAAATCATTTTTAAGTGTTTGCTAATGTGTTTATTCATAAATCTGCGTCATTCGTCTCCTCGCTCCTGACATCAACACTGATAATGATAAGAACGATTATTAATAATTGAGCATCAATAATAATTGATAGTAATGGGTATTAATGGGTTACGCTCACCAAAAAGCCTTGTTGAGTCTAAGAGACTTCTTTAAGAAATATTAAAATTTCCCTTTTTAAGATTTATTCCAAAAATTTGTGGCGTCAGCACCTCAGAGAATTTCATCACCCTGAATCTCATAATTGCATCATATTTGGCATCTTCGTTCAATATCAAAATTAAAATATATTGCCAGCATTTATTTGCAGCTCCCTCCTCTTTCTCTTTCTTCCTCTCACTTAATTTTGTTTTATCTTACCAAGTCATTTCATTAGCGTTTAATGTATAAAGTAACGAAGAAAGCTTCTGATAAGCGTCCCAGTATGTTGCCCATGTAATTTCTCAACCATATAGTTTTGCTCTCTTGTTTTCAATGACACTAATTGTTAGGCCATCACAATATACATGTTTGGAAGCATTCAGATCTAGGTTTTCTTTTTTTAATTGCAGACCTAAGCAAATTCAGGCCTGTCTACGCACCCAAAGACTTCCTTGAGGTGGGTCTCTCGCTGACATAATCGAATCAGTTTATTTTGAAACATCCGGTCCAAATGAGAAAGATAGAGCTGGATATGAAGCAGCTGATTGGATTCTCTCAGGAAATGTTCGGTTAAATTAATCTGAGTGAGAATTGACTGAGAGGTTGTTTTGATAGCACCACAGAACCACTTACGCTGATGAATGGTTTATTTATAGTTGGCATATTAAATTGAGATAGGAGGAGTTTGTAGAAAATGCTAAAGGTTTATCTTTTGCCATGTCTGGTGCTTTTTCACTGTACTCGTTGTCTTGTAGGTGCTGATTGGTTTAAGAAATCTAAATAATGATCGCAGTGAAGATCTCACAGTAAGAAGCAACTGGGGTTTAATCCAGGTTTCCCTCAATGTCCGTGACATTCCTCAAATGGTGAGCCTCCCTCTTTATTTTACTTCCTTCTATTTTCATGTCAAGACATAAACAGTTTGCATTGGAACTGCTGATAATCATCTGAAACCATTTCTATAAACAAATTACAGTAATTAAGAGTTCTAGAGAAATGTAAATGATTGTGGAAACTATCAAACCTCAAATTGCCATCCACTTACTTTATGAGAGTAGCAGATGACATGCAAGTCTTTGAATAGATGCATTATCATACACTTAACCCACTTTGTCCATTTGTGAGCTATTGATACATTTTGATAATTGTGGCCTATTATGTGTTGCAGAGGGAAACGTATCCAGAACTGGGTCTTACTTATGGGCAGCTTGGTATAGATGATCACACTCATGTTCCCCCAGGTGTTTATTTACTCATTTCACTCATTACATGATCATGGAGTAATGGAATATTACGTGTGCTGAGCTCCACTCCCGCCTGGTCCCAAAGTCCTTCTGCTCTGGTCCAAATAGTTGTAGGATGTTCCAACTAACAAAGAAGGCTTTTTTTTCTTACTAACTTGTCACAAGTGAGCAGAAGCTTCACCACTGTATACACCCTGCTCATAATGTGTACTATGTTCCGACCCTCTAAATTCAGTTTGTACTATATATTGTATTTAAAGCTATCAAATAGGTTCACCAGTCATTTTAAATATATCAGTGTTGTATGGTCTGTTTGCACTCTCAATTCTTTTCTGTCTTTCACTATCTCTCTACTGTTTCAACACAGATTTGTTTGAGAGTGAGCACATTCTCATTGGAAAAAAAGGTAAAAATAAACTCTTTTTCTTATCATGACACAAATGCTTGCTTAAAACAGATTTATCACTCTTGTCTTGTGGATGTTTAATATTTGCCATTCCATTTCCCCTCAAATAATACACTCTGGTCAGAATTTGAAGGCAGCATAGATGAATCTCCTACTGCCTGTGATATCCCATGATGCTATGCATTCAAAAGAATACAATGGTGTCCTTTTTTTAATTTTATGAAATTATGATCTTATTTATAGTGAGAAAAAAGCATACATTGTACATTTGTTTTTTTAAATAAAGAAATTAACAGAGTGGATGCATCCAAATGACCAAAGTACATGGATTAGCTTTGGATTCTACAAGAGCCTCTCAAGAGTGTTTACTAAAACATATGAGGGTCCATCTCCTGTTTTTCTGCATTTCTGTAGTGGTGAGCGAGCAAGACAGTGCAGCGGCGCAGCAGTACAGCAGGCAGGGCTGCCCCACGGGCCTTAGGGCCCAGCTATGGACTCTCGTTCTGAATACAACTGATGATCCTGAGGTACTGACTGAATTTTAGAATGCATTTTTGTGCCCCTGAAGGGTATTTTAGAAAGGGGACCAAAGGTTCAAAAGGTCTTTCCAGGTGGAAGTGAGCCACTCTTTGTGGGGGTGTTCCAAACAACTTGTAATGCCCTGCAACCTATAGAGTCCTCACTAGAAGTGCTTCTTCAGAGGTAGTAGTAGACGTAGTAGTAGTAGTGATGCCAGTTTTCAAAAGGAATGTATATACACTACTGTTGAAAATCAGTATTTATGTTTAAATGTACATAAATATTTATGGTAAGTTTACATTTGGTTAAGGATCTGTGCCTGATTGTGTGAAAAAAATGATTGTGTATATATATGTATATATATGTGTGTGTGTGTGAATGTGTGTATACACATACACACACACACACACACGTGTATATATATATATATATATATATACAGCACAAATAAATAGGCTTCTGGCATAGATTTGCGACAATTTCCATGAATGTATATGTATATATATGTATGTATGTATATATAAATGTGTGTATATGTTTATATATAATATATACATATATATATATATATATATATATATATATATATATATATATATATGCATGATGTATGTACACACACACACACACATATATACATACATATACATATACATTCATGGAAATTGTTGCAAATCTATGCCAGAAGCCTATTTATTTGTGCTTATCTGAAACATTGTTAACTGAAACATTCTATATGCTGTGAAAATGAAAGTTTGGTAAAATCATTGCACTTTGTTGGAAGGTTAACAGAAGTTACAAATAAGAGGTGAACATGCTTTCACAGCAGAACATTTGGTATGAATTCAAGTCAGTTTGACATCAGAATGTAGCATGTTTGGTTGGTGTGGAAGTGATTTTTCTCTGGTGTATACCAATGAACCATATTTGAGTCTGCTTGATTAGGTGGTTTGGCAGCCTCTATTAAGGATGTATAATTTGCTTGTTCTTGGGCACACAGCATAATGCCTTTCAAAATGTTAAAAGTGACCTGAAATTGTACTGTGGTCCAGACCAAGCAGTTTTAAATGCATCATGCTTCTCGGTACAATTAGATATGAGCTGCTTGTGGGGCAGAAATAACAAATCAGGTACCCGCTGTGATTTTTCACCCTGGGCGTCTAATAACTGCCATTTTCAGATGTGAAGCAATGTCTCTCAGGTGGCTGATTAGTCTTTGGGCCTCCGTTAAAGCAGTAAAACGGCATCTGGAGAATGTTCCTTCTCTATGTGTTAATAAGACGACAAACACCGGGCATGGGGCGACACATTTTAAACAAGTGGAGTAATCCCTCACTCTTTAAGCTAGTGCTGTAGTTGTGGGCAGTACAGGAGCCAGTGGAATGACAGGGGAAATCACAAGAGTTTAAATGTTTCAGGTGGAACAATTATGTAACTGCTGATAAAGCCACTGTCTGGATGACAGTGACCAGCTCTCATGCCTATCCTCACAGAAAAATGGGGAAAGGCTGTCCCTCTAGGTAACAGGAGGGCTTTTAGAAAGACTCTATGATTACAGCCTGTCTTAAGGTGCATCAGTTTCCAATGAGAGGGTAAAGAAAGTTATTTATGATAAAGTTGTTGTTTTATAATTAGGATTTCCAAGTAAGAATTTCCCGGGATGACTTGAAGCAAGGAAAATTGAAAGTTTCTCAACTCTGAAGTTTTGACTGCAATGCAGTCATGACATAATTCAACTCATAATGTCAAACATATTCATTTAAATTCAATATATTTGACGTAATTATTTTGCATTTACCTGACTGTCAGTCTGTAAGGATAAAAATGAGGTTATTAATGAAAAATTTTGCATTTAAGTTATAACTATCATCACACTACAATACAAATATGCATATTTAAACTAAAATATAATGATGATTTAAATCTGGTTGTAATATATATATATTTTTTTGCGCTAGTCTATTGCGACATTTAATTTTTAAACCAGACATTTTCAGCTGGAGATCCCATTGAGAGCATAAGAACATGATTGAGTGTTTGAAAGCGATCCTATTAATATGCTTCTTACAATAGCAATTTAATTAGTTAATTGGTTAGTATAATTAACTTAGCTGTAATGACTGTGGGTAGTTTGATCTGTGCATAGGTGCTTCTTTATCCATTATGTATTCGTTAATCTAATTCAGCTGACTGAGATGAATTCACTTTGTCGGTTCTTTTGTTTTTATTTCATTAAACAGGTCATAACACATTATGAACAGCTGAAGGCCAGAGTCATACATCATGGCCTGCTTGTGGACAACCTAATATATAAGGTACGTTTACAATGCAGTTTATTTCATAGAAATGGTTTTGTATACTTCCATTTATTTTGAAATTTCCTTGAATAGGTTTTGTCTAACAGAGTAACAGTTCTGAAAGACTTCCAAGATCAAGTTTTCCATATATGCTTGAAGGCCAGCGCATACCAAACTGAAGTCGTAGAACTAACGATGGTGGTGTCTGCCCACGTCAGCTTAAAACGTGGCAAAAAAGTTGCGCTTGAACACACCACAAATCTAGCATGTACATTCTGACTTCTGAGCCTGTGTGAGAGAATAACTGCCCACAACAGCAGATGACAGTTGTGCGTTTTCACCATTCAAAAAGGGGAACGTGAACTAGGAATGCGAATATACAAACTGTAAACAAAACAGCGCTTGCTTACCATTTTGAATATGAATCGTCCTGATCAGTTTCCACCTATATTACAAATGGCCCGTGTCGTTATGAAAATGTTTGCGCATTGGAATGCTCCGAAAAGATGATGTAGGTAAATTTATAAGTGCCTTTTTTGTGTCCCCTCTTGTCATCATTTACAAAGCTGAACAGCCAATCAGAATGATCTGTTTTCCCACGGCCTGACACCAATTCAACATGCTCAATTGGCTGGACTAACTTAAAGCCGAAGGATGTCTGACTAAAGCTGACGTGCGGAACACACCGCAAGACTAGCGTTTTACCACACCTAGCGCACCTGTTTCTGATTAAAATGCCTTATTTTTCTTCTCAGGATGTGAAGCTCACTGCAAGTAATGACGATTACTACTTTGTGTTTGAGGACTATTTATATCAGGTGGGTGAATGCATGTCACTGTCAGTGTAACACATTCATAATGTAAACTTTCAATCACTTGATTACAAATATGAATTTTTCTCAGTGAATCATAAACAAGCTCTGATAAACGAAGTAAAACAGTTTGCTAAGGTATTTTAGACATGATGTTTATAGGGGTCTTTGTACATATATGTTGCTGTAGACTAAACTATTGAGAGAAAGTTACCCAGGGAAACCAATGCTCTTTCACTTCATGCACCTAAAACTGAACAGATACAGGTAGGACTGGGTTGAGTAGTTTCACGGATAGACCTTTCTGTTCATTGGGAATTGATGAGTCATTTCTTATTATACACTTTCACCACAAAATCATACTCTAGTTTAATGTGCGGGTTACTCTTTCCCATAAAACAGTAAAACGCTCTGAGATACCCTGCCTTATATATGAGGCCATTTTTAGATATCATTAGGGAAGAATACACTGTTGATCTCTCAGTTTCATAAATGGTTATGAAGCGCGTCAGCAATTCAGTCTGAAAAGCAAGCAATTTGAGAGAGATTTTCAAAGTTGCTGTTCACTTGTGTTTCATTAGCTGGTATCCTCTGGACACTCATCACTGTGCCTCTTTGCTTCTTTCCTGAATTTTCGCTGAAATATACAAAAGAAATGGCCAGTGGTTTTGGGCTTCTCTGGAGCACATTGTGTTGTCACTATGGAACGATAATATGAGTTGCAGGTGTGAGGTGATAAAGGCTGCTTGTAAATATTGGTTTAGTGTGAACTGTGGGTCGTTGAAGAATTTCACTGGGTGGTCATAATAAGTTTTTGTTAGAAAGGTGAATTTTTGGAAAATAAGGTGAAAACGTGAAATAATTACTATTCAATCCAATAGTGGCACTTGGTGGTGTATTGGCAAAAGAGAACAGATATTCAAACTCTGTCACATTAGGGAAATGTAACAAAAGGTCAATAGTGTACAGATGTTCACACAGAAGCCACTTTCAAACCAAACAGCTTTCTGTCGGTCAACACAGTGAATTCATGTGACCATCTTGAACCCGTTGCAAAATCTGCATGGGAAAAAGCCTCACTTGAAATTGCCAATCGCATGGATTCCTATTGAAAAGACTGGATTTCACCCTCAAAAATTTGCCAAACAACTGTGAATGTGTTTTAAGAAAGATAAGTATTCAAACCCGTAAACAACTTTATTTTATTACATTCATTTTGTTGAAGTACAAATCCTTCACTGAAAATTTTGTTCTCTGGGATATATTTTAGTCTAGAAGACTTAAACTCTTTTTTTTTAACGTGACATTGTTTTTTTTTTTTTTATAATAAATATAATATAATTTACTTTTGAAGAAAAAGTAAGTGTCCGAGCAAAACTCGCTACCACCATTCCAGGATGTTGTGGGTGGTTGCCAGGGTGTTTCTGCTGGTCCCAAGTTGTTGTCAATCAGCAGAAATGTTTCTTAAAAAAAAAAAGAGAAACATTGACCTGTTTAGCGTCACCTGTTATAGAGCTTTTAGGTTGCTAGGAATATATTTGGCCGCTTACTATTTGAAAGTTTCAGAAATTCATTTAAAACAAACTAAGAAAACAAAGTTACTGAGAAACTTTCATCATAGAAAGCGGATCAAATATGTCTGCTGGTTTTTAAAGGATTGCTTTAAAAAAAAAAAAAAATATTAGATTTCCACCATTATGGGAAAAATAATAGAGAAAGAACATGCTTGAGGTAGCAGCCTGAAACTCTAAAGTGGCTCTTGAAATGCAGTTGAACCAGGATATAAGCAATTTACCAAAGATACAAAGTGTGTTTTGCAATAGTAATCCTTGTCTGTTTGTGCTGGCAATTGTTTTTCCCCTGTTTTTCTCCATAGGTCTTGCTATGTTTTTCCCGAGACACTGCGGTCCTTGAGCATTTCAACTACAACAGTGCTATGCCACCTAAATCTTGCGTCCAAAGTAATGTCTATGAATCTTTGTTGCATAGTTCAAATATCTTTCTTAGTTTCGATCCAATCAATAATGATGTCTTGTTCTCAGGCAAGTCTGGCTCAGAGCAATGTGCTGTGGTTTACCCTCCGAATGGTGAGAAAACCGCTAATACAAGTATTTGCATAATAGCATGTCCCAGCGTGCACTATATATTGTTTCATTTGTTGAATTCTCTGAAATTTCTCTGCAACCAGTGCTATTGCATTTATTAGATGATTTATTAGTTTTGCATATTATGAAACAATTGTGTAATAATGTAATCAGTAAAACAGCATATGACCTCTCTTTCCCATAGGTGTCATCCCATTTCATGGCTTCTCAATGTACGGTGAGTATGACGAGTAAAGCTCATAGCCTCAAATTGCAAAATCCATTTTCTAAACGAGCATCTATCTGTATCCTGTTCTGCAGTGGCCCCTCTGTGTTTCTTATATAATGAGCCATCTAAGCTGTACAGCGTGTTTAGGGAGATGTATATTCGCTATTTCTTCAGATTACACTCTATCTCCTCACATCCATCTGTAAGTATCTGTGTGCGTGTGCGACGTAACATGATTGATTGCGGTTGTGTCAGTTTTCTTAGGAAGATGGTTGTCTCTGAGCTCAACAAACCTGTTTGTGTGTTTGTTAGGGTATAGTGTCTCTGTGCTTGCAGTTTGAGCGGTTACTGCAGACTCATCTTCCTCAACTGTTCTACCATCTACGAGAAATTGGAGCCCAACCGTGAGTTCGCAATGCAGATTGCTCTACTCATTGAATCAGTTTTTTTTTTTTTACAGTGTATCTTGTATAATATATAAAAATATTAATGATAAAAAAATAAAATCTCACATTTTTTTCGGTAATTAATCACACTTAAGATTAAAACGTTAATTGTAATTATATTTTTATATTGTATAATTTCGCAATGAAATGTCGAAACATGAAAAAGTTATGTTAAATATTTGCTTAATAGCATGTCTTTACTATGTACTATGAATAAAGGCCAGCATCACTGATACCAATACATCTACTGATGTAAATGGATTTTTCCTCAATTCTGGGGATGAATTATAGCCATTCATCATTACAGTATGATTGAGAGTCATCATTTTTAACATTCAATTGGCTTTAAAAAAAATATAACAACTTTAAATGTAAGTGAACTTCATTTATAAAGTCACTTTTATAATAAATGTCAACTCATTATAATAAATGTCACATTTAGCTGTTCCTGTAATATATCAGGGCTCAGCCCTAAGGATTTTTTTCAACTCGCCCAGTCTGGCTGGTTCTGATTTTTAGCTGCTCTGCCAAAATATATAGATTAATCCTTATTAAAGCTATAAAACTGATTCAGTCACGAGCAGTGAGTGATTTTTTCTTTGTCTTTTGTTCTTTGATTAACAATAATGACACAGACAGCTGCAGGTTTATTAGGCTCCTGTCACTTTAAGACCAGGCGCACATAACATGGATATGACCGATGTTCTCATAACTCTTTATGGTCATTTAAAGCTGCTTACAAGGATACTTAACAATAATGGGCATTTTGACATAATTGGGTCTGTTCAATCGCGAAAGAGAACTCAGTGGGGTGCCAGTACAGGTTCTTGAGTACAGGTTTGCATTCTCTTTTGCGTCTTACCGTGCTTGAGTGGTTTAAAAGCCTTTGAATGAATGATCATATAATATATATATATATATATATATATATAATCATATAGCATGATCATATAATGCAAAACTAGCCAAAGTATACCAGGAAAAAATGGGTTCTGCGTCAATTACGTTAAATATTTTAGTTTGTTAAAATAATAATTATTAATAAATTTAATAATAATAATCGCAAAAGTAAAGTTAATTTTGACAGCCCTAACAATATATCTGAAAATGTGTCTTTATTCTTGTTTATTGGTTATTTGTCATTTATTCAATAGTCTTGTTGCTCCTGGGCACAGTGGTAATGGGTAATAAGAACTATTATTATTATTAATTTTATTATTTTATTTATTTATATTTATTTATTTGACGATTTGTTGAATCTAATTCAATTCTGAGTCCAGATCCTTAAAAAATATACTAGATTTGGTAGAATAACATTCAATTAATCTCTTATCTTTAGGGTTAGGATATTGTTCTAAACCTCCAACATTAACTATTAAACTTCTGTGCAAAACTTAAGACTGACGATTTTTGCCTGCCACATGATAAGATGGGTAAAAACAAAAATATATACTTTTACAGTGAAAGATAGACTAAATGTGCTTTTTTTGCCTTATTTGTCCACCAGAAGTAAAACACCTCAGCAGCTACATAGCAATTGGCTAAAAAACACACAGAACCCCTGCAAAACAACATGCTAAAAACACTTAAAACACCTTTAGTAACTGTAGCAACAAGATAAAGACCCCCCAAAACATCTTAGTAACTGCATAGCAGCATGTTAAAAACACCTGGCACATCTTAGAAACTGCATTTTCTGACAATGTTAAAATGTAGTTATTGTAATTATAATTTATTATTTACATAATAAAGTGTAAATGTTCTAAATGTGTATGTAATGTGAATGTAAAAGAGGCCACGTTCATTATACATGCATACTCAAAGCTTATGGACTTAAGTTTCCAGCTGAAACTGTTATATTGTTACAGTGCAGCTCCATCTAGTGGATGAATTATTCACACACAAGTCTCACACTTCAACATTTGTGAAAGAACATAACAGAAGTGTAGTGTTTGGGTCTACAATGCGTGTGTTTTGGTGTGTCTCATTGTGTGTGTATATGTATCTTTCTCAGGTTGCGTATTGCCTTTAAGTGGATAGTCCGAGCCTTCTCAGGATACCTGTCCACTGACCAGCTGCTGTTGTTATGGGACCGTATCCTAGGATACGGTTCCTTAGAGTTAGTTGCAGGTAGGCCGATATATCCTAATGTGTGACCTTCTGCCAGCTATTGTGAACATGAAACATATCATTTACTGTCACTTCATTTCTCCAGAGTTTGATGTCAGTAATTGAATGGATAAATAGATAATCCCAGTGCTTAGGAGGTGTTAAACTGTTCTTAATTTACCTTCATTTTGAAGGTAAAGCCTCTATGTTTGTGCACTCTTAAATAAGAAAGGGTCAGTCAGTCCCATGGCATGCACCCATTTTCCTGGAAGATGACTGTTCGTCTGTCCCTCTTTTTCAGTCCTGGCCGCTGCAGTCTTTGCCTTCCGTGCCGAAAACCTAATGGAAGTGACATCACTGGCATCAGCTGAGGTTGTTACTTGCAAGCAAGTGTGTGTTTGTATGTGTGTTTGTGTGTGTTTGTGTGTGAGAGTGTTAAGGAATACAGAAATAGTGTCTTCACTCGCAGCCAACACTAGTAACCCAGTCCACCCAAGGCACATGTTTTAAAATTGCTGGGATAGCCACTTTTAAAAGTGGACCAAGTACCCCACACCCAGCTTAAAAATGTTTAGACTGTGATGTCAAATGTGATGGGAACTTTAGCATGACAGTGAACTATCAACGCTGTGTTTATGCATGTCCCGTGTCTTTTGTGTGCGCAACAGTTTTAAACTCATTTGCTCAATTGACAGCATTTGTGGCATAATGTTATTATTATTTTTTATATATATGTAAATGCAGAAATCTGAGTTTTAGTGAGGCACTTACATTGAAAGTGAATGGGGCCAATCCATAAATGTTAAAATGTTTCAATGTAAACAACATAAGCGTTAAGATGATTCTAGTTAGGAAAAAACTCTTGCTAACATTTTCTGTGAACTTTGTTGCCATGAAATACAACAAATCCAGAAACCCTAGAAAAACTGTTAAAATGAATTTAAAGACACATTTACTGTTGTTCTTTGAATTTTTGTGGCGCAAAATCCAGTCGTTTCAATAGGAACCCACACAATTGTGAGTTTTGCATGAGATATTTTACAGATTTTGCAGCGTTAGTCACATGTTGCAATGAGAAATCAGTGAACGGTAATGGAAGGAGAAAACTACAGCTCTACTCTATGAACTCTATGATAATTAAATTGTGGTCTATGGAGGAGTCAGAAAGCTCTCAGATTTCTTCAAAAATATCTTAATTTGTGTTCTGAAGATGAACGAAGGTCTCAGGGGTTTGGAACGTCAAGTAATTAATGACAGAATTTTCATTTTTGGCTGAACTAAGCCTTTAAGGTTCGTAAAAGTTAATATTAGTCACATTTCTGTGTTTCTTTTTCACTCTCCGGCTCTAATACTTCTGCCTGGGATTCTTGTAAAACATCAACAAAAATAACATCATTGTCAGATGCATCCTCAACTTTCAGGGTCAGATGAATGACTTGATTTTGAGTATAAACTTTTTTCATTTCTGCAAAAAATTGGCCCCTTCACTTCCATTGAAAGTGCCTAATGCTGTGAGCACACGAAACTTCTATGGGTGCTGTGACGTCACACTCTGTGGTGTCTTTTTTAAAAAACATAAATTTAGCATATAATAATGAATCCAAAATGTAAAAATATACAATCTACTCCACTTTACTGCAAAAATTTTAGGTTCTTTTAATTCGTTAATAGGTCATGCTATGGTGTATCGATATTCTATTGGTCACGCATCTTCCGGTGATACGAATTCGCAGATTAGAGTTCACCAAACTTTGGAATATAGTGAAATCCAAAACGGTATGAATGCAAGTCAGTGGAACAAAAAGTGTAGTTTGACTGCCCCTTAACTAGTAATTAACTAGTAGTAGTTAACTAGTTTTTATCTGTCTAGTTTATTATTGTAATATGCAAAAAATATTAAAAGTATTTTTTAGTTAAACTAAAATGTTTACATGTCCAACTTTTTTTAAAGCATCCAATGGCCATTAAGAGGCATGCGCTGTCGGATGCAGTCGCATGCAGCTGCGTGATTGACAGCTGTAGTAAAACTGCATCTGACCTGCTTTCATTAATTCTAGCTGTAACCCGCAGTGACGCACGGGCCTGGGCCCCAAGACGGTGTGAAGATGCTGCTGGACAGTATCTGCTTGCTTATGTACCACCTGGCCCCTACTGGAGAAAGTATCATAACACGTCGTATTTTTAGAGCCCAAGCCTGGTCATGAAACATTAGAGCAGACGTGCCAACCTGATAGGGGCCTCTAAATTTATTCGCTTCCAATTCCATAAGGACCGAAGCTTGAGAACTTGAAGGCCCCCGCCCCAAACGTGTCCTATGAGACGGATGCACTCTTAGCACCTTACAAGCTCTTGAGTCACATCAGTGCAGGCCACCAGACGCCATTTTGTGAAACGGGATTGGCGTTTATGCATTCTTGTTGTTGGATTAAGTGTCCTGTGTTTTTGTTGCCGGACTATCTGAATTCATGCTTTTCTCATGAATATGTACAGTAGCTATGTTTACATGGACCCCAAATAAAGTGATTGGGTTGATGTTCCCGTTTATATGCCACAAGCTTCAAAACGGAATTGTTTTTTTTGATGTGCACACACTGCACGAATATACAGTTTCCCGCCGTTTGTGCACATGAACCATTCTCCTACATTGCTGCTTTTCTGTTTTAAAGAGCAAAATCTTCTCTGCATTATAAATTAAATATAGATTAATCCTTATTAAAGAGCAGTGAGTGATTTTGTCTTTTTTGTTTGGTGTTTGATGCTTAATGACAGACATCACAGTAGCAGGTTTATTAGGCTGCTGTCACTTTAAGACCTGACGCACATGACATGGATCTGACATGCATCCCATTTCCTCACAACTCTTTGTTCATTTAAGAATTTATTTAATTAATTGTTATTTAATTTAAGATTGTGCTTTCAAGGATACTCGACAAAACTGGCGTTTTTTTTGTCCGTTCAAACATGAAAGAGAACTCAATGCGGCTGGCACACTGAGTTCACTTTGTGTCTCGTCACGCTTGAAGGGTTATTCGCGCAAAAAGCGTTTGCATGAATAAGAATGTGGTCATATAATGTAACGCTATCTAAAAATGATGAAAACTGGATGCTGTGTAATTGCCTTAAATATTTTTAACTAAACTGAAAAAAATGAATTGCATGCGTTAATGCTTTAATTTTGACAGCCCTAACATACATTGCATACACACACACGCACATTATTTTACAAACTTTAATGTTAGATGCGATTAATCGCGATTAATCGATTTGACAGCATTAGTTTAAACCATCCCTTATGATCTGAATGAACTTTTTATCGGATTTGGTGAATTCGTTCCGATTTACATGGTTACATCTGACTTTTTTGGGGTTTTTTTTCCCCAACTGTGCTAATAGTCTGACTACCATTGACTTTTTAGGGTTCATGTAAACGGGGCTAATGACAGGCTCGGAAATAGCATAAATCTACAGAAAGAGTCTTTGTTTTTCCATTTTCAATTCTTTTCTTCTTGCAGGCTGTTCTTGCTGACCTTTCAACCCTGAAGGTGATGCCCTTGTTGCAGATCTTCCTCTTTGCCACTTCCGTCTGAAGAGCCGTTTGTTTGTGTTGGTGGCTGATTTTTTTTCCAGTCCATGTTCACTCTAAATGGATATTTCGCTCACAAATGACTATACAAGTCATCATTTACTCAACCTCTTATCTTTCCAAACTTGTATGACTTTCTGCCTTCCGCGGAACAAAGTTTGTGAAGAATGTTGTTGACCAAACAATTTTGGTTACCATTGACTTTCATTGTATGGACAAAAACATTTCTCAAATTATCTTTTATGTTTCACAGAAGAAAGTCAAACAGGGCTGGAATGACACGAGGGTGATGCCAAAATAGCTATTTTATTTTTTCTTTGAAGTGCTCCTTTAAGTAGCAATATGGCTTTCCTTTTCACCTAACATAACCAATTCCTCTAAGTTATGAACCCTCCTGTCTAACCGTCTTGCTCCACTCTGGTATGTAACTGCCTCTCACAATCCACTGAATTCCAAAAGAATAAATCCATCCTACTTTCATCCTTTTTCCACAGAAATGCAGGAATTGCCAACACTCCATTTTTAGGTCACATTGCATTCAATGTATAGTTTGAACTGTAATAATGACACAAGGGAAAAACAAGAATAGATATGGGACAGAACAATAATATATGAACCATATGCAGTGTCATTTGGTCTTTATTATGTTAAACATTCTTTTTAAAATATATTCTTATTTATGAATGTATTGATGCCATATTATCACTGCAAACCTAACAACTCCCAGTGTTGTTATTGGTGATTAAAACTAAAATAAAATCATTTTTGTTAATCTACTGTCCTAGTGAAACATAAATATACCAAAATGTATTTGAAATACATTTATTTTATGGCAAGTATACTACAAATACACTTACATATTTATGTATTTACAGTAATATAAAGATCCTGCAATTGTACTTTTGGTATACTAAATTGATATACCTCTGCTATATTGGAACAGCTAATTTTGTACTTAATACACTTTAGTTATCCAGAAGTAGTGCAACTATTGCATGTATACTTTAGGTACACTTTAAATATCTTGCATTTAAAGACTGATATTATACAGTGATCATACAAGGCTTACTAATAATTTAAACACATTTTAGGCTTAGTATTAAGAAATGTGCATTGTGCAATAAAGAACTACTCCAAATAAAGTTTAATTATAATATTTATATCCATAAGCCTCAAGTGAGATGTCAATAAATATGTTATTGGATTTGTACTAAGTATGAAATAAATGAATTTTAAATACATTTTGGTATAAGTTTTGTGGGATGATTAATCTACTGATGACTGAATGGACATGCTGTGCTTCATGCCACAAAAATCATGAATGAAAAATCAATATGGTCTTCCATGAAAATGTGCTTCATTTTGTAGGATCTTAGATATTAATGGCTATAGTCCTATCTTTTACAGATTAGGCCTCGTCAAGATCTTTGTCATGTGGAAGTCTTGAAATTATAATTAAATATCTACTCTGGTTAAGTTTCTAGGCCTTTGGCTTAGTGCCAGTGAATTTGGATGAGAATTTATCACACCGTGAACATAAATGTAATTTGGGAGATGTTTGCATAATGTTTCATATTTGCATAATGGCTATTTTGTGTGAATAATAATAAATCCAGAACTCTCCTTGACATGACATCACCAAAAAATTTTTTTTTATTGATTTATTTGAGACGAAATGCAGTTAATTTAAAAAGTCCCACCAAATGAATTGTGTTCATCTGTTTGTATTGAGATTGGAGGATATTTTCCACATCTCTGCATGTTAAATAATGTAACATACATTTAGCTTTTTTATGTAGATTCGCATGTTAAGAATTGCCTAAAATACATTTTAAAATGTTAATTCATTATTCAATAAAAGCTGTACATTCTACACATGATCATTTCATGTTATTTATGTCATTAGTTATTTTTTTATATTGCGCTACATTTGCTTGACTAGATCTTGTTTCAACCTAGTAAATATTTCTTTAAGTTGTTCTATGTAACAGAATTTTGAGTTACTCTATGCAAATGGGATTTTGAAAATACGCTACACAAGCAAAATGTACTTAATGTGAAGTACTTTTTTGTACAATTGAAATTAGTCTTTAAGATAAAAATGTGTAAATGTTAAGTTGCATTTTAAGTTTAATATTTGTTGTGATACATGCCTATTTAATTTGACTAAAAAGCCTGTGCTCAAGACCTTGAAAACACAAGGTACCTAAAAAAGGTACTTTAAAAATATTTTAAATCAGATTTTTGTAAATATACACTTTTTTCTACAATTCTTTAACAGAACTGACAAAACTAACTCAAGATATACAGATAAAAAGACATCTTTGATGAGTTCACTTCTTAAAAAGTATGGAAAAAAATGGTGCTATATTCATTTCCATATATTTTGTTTTCATCAAAAGATTGAAGTTGGAATCAGTGGTGTTGACAAGCCACAAAAATGCCTCCTCATGACAGAAAAAAGCATATCAAAGCAATGGATTTTTCTTAAAGTGCCCCTATTATGCATCCAAGGCCAAAAAATACTTCCATACTACCAAAAATACTCTTCTTGACATGTCGACAATACACGAACCAAAATCTTTCAGGCGTCAGCTACAACTACTACAGTGTTTAAGAGTGAGTCAAAAAAGACATTGTTTTCAGGCTGCCGATGAAAAACATTGGCTGGCATTATGCACATTTGTTACAAACCTACTTAAATTTTGTGCAGCAAGTGATGACTCGTTTTGGTGGTTCAGAATCGATTCGTTCTTTTACACTCTTAAAAATAAAGGTTCACAATTGGCATATGATTCTGTGAAAAAACTTTAACATCCATTACACAAAAGGTTCTTCAATGGTTCTTTTAAGAACTGTTCACTGCTTCTTTGGTTCTTCATGACATCTCTGTGAAAGCCCCATTTTGGAACCTTTGCTTTTAAGAGCGTAGGAGATATAACTTTATTTGATGTTGTGCACAGATCTATAAAACTTAAAACAAACAGCTACACACAGTACAGTGCCTTCAGCTCCATGAGCGTCAGCATCATTCATGACTCTACAAGCTGACCCCAGCTTAGCAAACTCCAGCGGCTCTCTGACATCTGCTCCATCTATCCGCCTGCTCCTCTCATTCCCTTTGCACCTCATATCAAATTATGCCACTCGTCCATTTTCTGCCCTGCTTTTCACTCCCCATTGCCTCACGCTGGTCTCTCGGTACATCTGCCACCTGTTTACACAGCTTCCCACGCCCTGTCCCATTATTACCAGACTTTAGTGCACCCCTAGCGGTCCCTCATTGAGTGCACCATAGCACTGCTTCTCGCTGAAACATTTCTTGTAGACAGGCACTATCACATTTCCACTGCCTCTCTGGGCACATTTATATATTTAGACTCATGTAAAAACTGCCCTCCTGTCCTGCCAATACAGTTGAAAGCTTTATGTAGGAAGTTAAGGGAGCTCACATGAAAACAATAAATTATCTATGTGTTTATTTGCACAGCAACATGTCATCAATATGAAGACAAATGGGTTTTTTTTATATTAAATGCAGACTTTAATACATTAGTACTATGATAAATTATATGAAAGCATTTTACATTGCATGCAATGTGTGATGTTTACAGCTACACTCATTCATTCATCTAGAGTTTTGTCTTGGTTTTGAGCTTGACAACTATTGGCCTGGATGCATGAAGTTTGTTAACTAATTGCTGCTTCCACATTGTTTGTCTTTTTTTTCTGACTCTCAGGACATCCATTCAAATGATGGACATTCTTGGATTCATTCCTAACAATGTTTGTGCATTGTTGGTGGTTCTTATGTTTGTTTAATCGTTCCAGCAGATACCACTTTTTACATTTGATTCAGTTTAGATTGATGGATCACAGACATGATGGCCCATACCATCACTATGTACTATGCTGTGAACTCTTTTGTTGTCTATAGTATGTAGTTATACTAACGTAGTGTCAGTTTTGCAAGAAGGCATTAAATTTATTAACAGTAACAGTAACATTTAAAGGGTTAGTTCACCCAAAAATGAAATTTCTGTCATTAATTACTCATCCTGATGTCGTTCCAAACCCATAAGACCTTCGTTCATCTTTGGAACACAAATTATTTTTGATGAAATCCGAGTTTTTTTTAATCTCCCATAGAAAGCAAAGAAATCAACACACTCAAAGTCCAGAAAAGTAGTAAAGACATCGTTAAAATAGTCTACTGTGATTCAACATTAATGTTATGAAGTGACGAGAATACTTTTTGTGTGCAAAAATAACAATTCAACAATCTCTTTTCTACCTTGTATACCCAAAAATATCTTAATTTGTCTTCCAAAGAATGAAAGTCTTGTGGGTTTGGAACGGCATGAGGGTAATTAATGACAGAATTTTCATTTTAGGGTGAACTAACCCTTTAAGATTTCAAATGAAAAAACTTGGAATGATGCATAAGTGTGCACACCTCTGAACTAATACTTAGTTGAAGCATCCTTTGATTTTATTATACCAGTGTTCTTCATAAACAATCCAGATCTGTTCAGTTGCGAGGGAATATCCTGTGCATACTTCATACTTCATATTTTATCCTGGCCCTACTTCAGTTAACTCCAAATTTTGAACGGTTGTGCTGACATCCCACCCGTCAAAAACTCATTTTAGAGAGGTAGCAATCCCTAAATTCATGAGAATGAAATGAGAGGGGAGGGTCTAAATGAAATCTGTACGCAAGTTGTCACAGGAGATTTAAAAATGCGTGAAAATACTCTGTGTAAAATGACAGGGGTGTTGCTAACGGATGGGCATAGGCCCACCCACTATATGATGAATAGTTATTGTACATATACTATATTTATTAAAGTATAAAATTGAATAATAAAAAAGTGGGTAACACTTTATATTAGGGTCTTTACACTAGTTTCTTATTAGCATACATATTACTGGAATATTGGCTATTTATTACTACTTATTAAGCACATATTAATGCCTTATTCTGCATGAACATATTCTACATTCTTAATCCTGCCCAATACCTAACCTTATCTACTAATTTACTATTAATAAAAAAAAAAAATTAGGAGTTTATTAAAGGAAAAGTCGTAGTTAATAGTTTATATGTGTTCCCTTTACTAAAGTGTTACCAAAAATTGTTTTTGCATAATGCTTGATGAGTTTGATTGATATCTGTGTTAGGCAGTTAGGTGCTTGTGTGTGTTGACCAATTCAGTTATAATTTGCTGTTGTGTGTTGGAAAATGTGGGACGTTTATGCAGTGCTGTTTAAGCAAAATCCTTTAAAAAGTTGCATTGACATGTACTGTATTCATAATTGAACAGACGTGAGAGATTCTTTCTACACAACTTTATAGCTCGAGTATAGTAATCTGCACTGCAACTGTGTTTAGTGCTTGAGCCTATCTAATAGATTTTGGTTATGTTGACACAGGACATGCTTTTTCCCTACATGTTTGTGATGAAGACGTAATAGTTTAACTGTATGCGTGTGTTCTACAAAAAAAAAAAAAACCCTGAATATTGAATCCATTAGTTTGCTTTTAGCTGTAAGGAATATGTAGGTAAAGCGAAGGACCCTATGTTACGGTGGTGCATTGCTGCCACCTACATATTTTTTCCACTCAATTATGTCGTAATAACGAGATGTTATGTTGTAACAACTACACCTTTCTCGAAATAACGAGATGTCGTTAAAACTACATCTTTTCTCGCAATAATGAGATGTTGTTGTAAAAATGATGTTGTAATAACAAGATGTTCTGTCGTTAAAATGACATCTTTTCTCATAATAACGAGATGCCAATAAAACAACATTTTTGTACATGTGTAAGAAATATGATTTCATCTAATCTATAATAGAGAACTTATACAGCCTATAGTGCCTTCATCACACTGCCACATTCGAAAAAGCAGACCCAAATATAGCATTAAATAGCTTTCGATGGCTGTATCAATGGCAGTGCCCGTAGTACGAGATTGTTGTGATTTTGTGTATACAGTTCATCACAGATACTTCATCTAAACCAAACTTTCTCAAACTTACAAGGTAGAAATTTTTCCAAGAACCCCTCATAATAGCCTATAACAGTGATTAAACCCAAAGTCAGTAATGAACACAATATAAATGTTTTATTGGCGTATATCCCCATTTGTAAACATGCACTTTTTAACAACTAAGCACAATTTTATAATATAGCCTATAATTTTCTGGAAAATAAGTCACACCTGATTATGATTAAGAGAAAACCCCCAGTTAAATCGCATTGGTGAATCAGTCGCTTTCAGGCTATATAAATTTGATCTAGGCTATATAAATTCACTATTATAGATCAGATAAAGTCATAGGCTATTTCATATGTAATGTACAAAATATGTCGTTTTAACAATCTAGTTATTATGAGAAAATATGTCTATTTAACAAGAAAAAGATGTTTTAACGACATAACATCTCATTATTACGAGAAAAGATGTTATTTTAAAGACATGATATCTTGTTATTACAACACAATTGACCCTTCGAAAAACCCGGCCCCTGTTGCTATGCCCGACAAGCTGTAGCTCCTTCAAGCGGCTCGTGAACCGATCATCTCTTCATACTAGTTCATTTATAGCATCAAATAAACATGAATGAACATCAGAAGGAATGTTGTTTCAAGCGCGGAAAGACGTGAGTGTACACAATTTTTCAATTTCAAGTTCACCAAAATTAATCTACTATACTCCCCTGACTGGTTTGTCGGATAAAATGGCAGATTGGAGGTTACGATTGGTCAGATCGCCTGTCAATCAAACTGCTTGCGAAGGGTCAATTGAGTGGATAAAATATTCTGTATGCGGCAGCAATGCGCCACCATACTGCGTGAAAACGCCTGCTCACTTTTGTCCAGACCCAAAAATTCTACTTCGACACTGGTAAACTTTAATACATCTCGGCCGACCACCTTTGATAAAACATTGCTTTTCTCTGGTTCGCTCTCTTGCCATCAGAGAGGCACTATCAATATGGGAGACTCTTCTGAGAGAGGTGGGATGTCTGGGTAGTGTATAATGTTTGCCTTACTCATACATGTACTTTATGTAAAGTGAGTAAAAATGCTATATAAAGTGAATGTATTGCATGAATTGCATGTGATGTCAACATGAGGGAGCTTTGTCTGGGGCTAGAGATATTCTTCATTTAAAACCATAAAGAAAACTCCACCTTTAATACTCAATCGTATGCACATACGCTACTACTATGTAGAATATGACAGGAAAAACTCTGTAATCAGAATCATATTCCACAAAACAAGAAGACACCCATTATGTGCCTGGCCCGCTTTCAACCGCGGTCTGCCTTCAAAGCTCACGTCGCTCTCTCGCTGTCAGCCAATCAAATCCTGCCATGTTGGGACCGATGAACCAATCGCAGCCCACAGCGAGGAGGAAAACTTGGATGATTCTCAGGGTGTAAATTGTTGCGTGTCACGGTGGGAGAAATAAAAGTGGGAAGTGATGAACAATAGAGTAGGCTGTTTCCGGGAGGCGACAGAATTCCCGACCAACTTTCGTGCTCTTTGTTGTGCATACCGATAGTCCGCCAAGCACACAGCTCGTGACACAGCCTGTCAGTTCACACCAGCTGCGGGCTTTGTGTTATATGAGAGTTTCAGGCGAGATGGCCGAAGAGGGAGAATCAAACTGCCGGCGTCCTGTTGTCAAATGATTTGCATACGGACTTCCGCCCCCCTGAATTTAGTTTCTGCATCAACTAGCAAAGGCGGTGGGCAGACCTGAGCCCTCAGTCATGCGGACTTGACATTTAAACTCGGTCATGAACGGCACACACGTGTATTTCGGATGGTCCCGATGGATTTGGATTAAACCGCACACCGGGATCTGACACTCGCATTCTGAGAAGCGTTTACTATGCTGGATATCTGCCGGCTCTTGTGGATGTACCGGTTACTTCCCGTGTAGAATTAGGATATTGCTTGGTATTTTGTTGCATCTTCTCCTTGGGGCGATGATTTAAAACGGGGATTCCTCATCAGTTTGGATCCTAAAGTAGGATACAGCCAGATCCTGTCTGGTATCTGATGTCTGAATGCTCTGATGTCTATTTCAATGTGTCACATTAGAAGAGTTGACCATCTCTTTTGGATGGAGTTTAACCTCGCGATCTTCTTTTGACGTCTTGGACAGCATTTTTAGATCGGGTTTTAGGTTGGATTACTTCTTTTTTTTGGATACATTTTTACAGGTTGGATCTCGTTGATTTGGGGTATTTAAACTCGCTGCTTTCTGTGTAACTACTGATGAAATTACACGCTTCATTCTTGTGATTCGTTTTGACGATCCGCAGGGTGAAAATACTTGTTTATTCATTTGTTGTTCGTTGAAAGCTTTTGCACACCATGACTTTCTTGTCCGGGGCAGCGGTTCTGTTGCTGCGTGGACTCGTCATCTCTGCGGTATTGGGCTTGGAGAGTTCATACACCAGTCAGCTGTCGAACCGAGTCACTCCGGATCCAGCAGCGGTTGCTCCTACAGGTAAGACCTCTGTATCCCAACACACCGCTAGTCTAACGTTAACCAACCTGCATTTGTCTTTATGGAGGGGTCATTTTAGCCACAAAAGATACGGAGAGATGCTCGATCGTCACTGCTGTTTTGATGAGGGAATGTTGACATGTGACTCTGTGAGCCTCGCGCCACTTCTGGATGATTCTGGAGAATTTAATCCTTTGCCTGACCGCTTATGAAAGTGATGAAGGTCAGGACAACATCCTCATGGAATTCCTGCTGCTCCACCAATAAACGCTTGGCATGGGAGAGCAGGAGGGAACCCCGCAGTCAGCAGGGCAGCACCTCCATGAGGAGAAACCACAAGATGGGGTTTTCCATGGCCACTGGCTGATAAAATTCGGCCTTAAAATGCACACTTATTTTATAGGCTACAATATTCAGTAAGCAAATTAAACTGTATGCATTTATTTTCGTTAACAAGGCTATGGCAAGCCATTTATTGCTTAATCTAATATCTATTTTTATGTTATTAGTATTTATTATTTTTGAGTAACTAATAAATAATCCAATTGTGACTAGTATCTTTTTTTTCCTCAGTAATAACTTCCATTATTCTAGCATTTACTCTAATAGTGACTGTAGTCGCTCACTATCCCAGTTTGTGACAGAACTATTCTATTATTATGGCTAACAAATTGCATTTGTATTTTTTACTTATAGTGACTATTCATTAGGTACAAGTACGTATGTATCAGTTATCTAGCCCAAAACATCATGCCATTCAAACAATAATCCAAAAATTGGATTTTTATAATATTACTTCTAGTTGATTATTGTTGGTATAAAATGTTTTTTGTCAAAAGTGATGTGGCAGGAGTCGCCTATTCATTTGCTAATGAAAAATTCTGAAATGCTTAGTTATTGGCAGGTTTGACTGGTGCCCCTGATATACTGTTTGTTTATCGCTATTGTGTACAAGAGAGTCATCATGGGTGGGACAACTGGGAATGTTGTCCTAGTTCCTGTAATGAGGGTGGCCCAATAAGGTCTTCTATGGTAATGCCTTCAATTTAGCCTATGGAGACCGGAAACTCGCCAATAAAAAAATAATTCGGGCCCTGTGAGTTTAGAGAGACTATGTATCTCTATAAATGGACACATTTAAATCTACTGAAAGAGATCTTCTGGGACATTCCTGTAAATCCATCTTTTAAAAAAACGACAAATACAAAATGTGGGAGAGCTAAACAAAGACTTGGGATTTGTACCATACTGATGTATAAACAAACATGACTGTTTCAGTCAGTCAATCAGCATAATCTGGTTCAGAGCCCCACAGCTGTTTTCTCAATATTAGCCATGCCTTTAATGACAGTGAATCGTTTCTGAGGACACAGGCTGAGATGACGGATTGCTGTCTGTACAGAGTTACGAATTGCTCATATGATGAATGCAGTCCAGGTCTGTGGTCATACAGGAATGCAGACTTAATCAGAAGAGTAAATAACCTGCATGCGAATCGTAATTGACTCCTCAGAAATGAAAGCCCTTGGGCAAATTATTTCAGCTGTTGCTATAGTTTAGTGCACTCTAATGGACACTTGTAATGAATTGCACTACTGTTCCCAGCTGCAGCAAACTCCTTAAATTAAGGAAACTCTTAGTTATAATTGCAAGTGCAATGACACTTGGGGTTTTCTCAACTCGGGTGGGGGGTTAATGCATTTATATTTTGAGAATTAACATACTGTCGATGTGGTCTTCACCCCAGTAGCCAAGAAGTCACATTTCCACACGCAGCATGTATTATTACAGTTTTAACTGAAAGTTATATACCATTGACAACCCAGTTACATTGTGAGATTTTTGCAAAATGATTATATGTTTGGAGTTATACTATACTATACTATACTATACTATACTATACTATACTATATAGTATACTATAAGTTTGGAAAATGAAATATCGGTGTGTTAAAAGGTATGTTATAATGTTTTACCTACATTAAAATTAACCTCCAAGTGTTAATTCACTCAAAGATGAAAATGTCATTATATTACTCGCCCTCATATCGTTCCACACCGGAAGACCTTCGTTCATCTTCGAAACACACATTAAGATATTTTTGTTAAAATCCGATGGTTCAGTAACACCTGCGTCACCAGCAAGAGCACTCCCTTTTTCAAGGCCCAGTAAGCTACTAAAAACATATTTAAAACAGTTCATGTGAGTACAGTGGTTCAACCTTAATATTATAAAGTGACATACTTTTTGTGCTCCAAAAAAAAAAAAAAATTTCAAAATAACCACTTTATTCAACAATCTCTAGTGATGGGCCAAAATCATGTGGTTTCAGTAATCGACGCTTCGTTACATCATAAGTGTTTTGAAACTTCAATAGTTCTCGTGACTTTGGCAGTTTGATACGTGCTCCGAACCACTGTTAAATGAAAGTTAAATATCATCGGTGAATGTGCATGTAACAGCTGTGTAATACCTGTGAATTATGCTTTCATCAGTGGATATCAAATTAAATGAAAGCTGTCAAACCTGGGCTGTAGGCCGTGACACCTACAGGGATACATGCGGTCCAGCTATAGGCAGATAAAATTACCTGGTGACATTAAGTGCTTGTCTTAAGACATATTTACACAGGCTGCTTTAAACAGTTTTGTGTACTTTGTTGAGTCTCCATTATATCAATAAGGGTGCAGTTGTCATGAGACAACCCATGAGGAATATTAGGACTTCTTGGAATTCTTTTGCTTAGTGGAATTCAGATGAGCTATCAGATATACTGTAATAAAAAAACAAAAAAACAAAAAAAAACCTAGCAGCGGTGGTTGCCAGAACTTTACCATAAAAATACAATGATTATGCTACAAGATATGAGGCATTTTTCTAACTGTTACTCTTTCTAAATGCATATGTAAACTATATAATGTCAATATACCATCCTATTAGAGCTATTACTGTTTGATACTGTGAAATGTATTAATAATGAGAGGTGGACGCGAAGATGGTCATCAAAATAGCCTTTTAACAGTATATGACATGCAAAGACGACGCTATGATGGTAACGCATGATACTAGAAGAATGCACAGAATTAGCATAAAAAGCAGCATATCATTCTCTGATAACAAAAATAAGAAGAAATTAAAATAAAATATAATCAAATATAATGGTTTGCCTAATAACCTAAAAAGGTGATATGTAATGTATGTATTTTACATACACCTTTGCTATATGTATTACATATTATGCATTTAATGTAAATCTTCTCTGTATTATTGTGATTCACACATTCTAAATATTTTTACAATATTTCTGTAAAATTACATCAAATATGTTGTACTGTATATGGTAACTTGCAGTGAATCTATAAACATGTTTTTATTGGAGCATTCTTCCATTTAATTCATGGAGCTCTATTTTCATTTTTAATGTTTTTCATTGTATGTGAAGTTGTATTTGATTGTCAGTGCATATGATTTCAGTTGATGCTAAATGAGAATTTGAGCTGTTTGTATGCATGCACACGTGTAGACGTGTGGTGATTCCTCTGGCGGCGTTGTGCTTATATGCGTGTGCTGGGAGTTTGACTTTAAGCTCTTTGAGGCAAACAGCCCCGCTGGTGTTAACCCAACAACCCACATCCCATCCAGACTGTGGTCATCTGCTGCTTTACAGGATGCCATGTATATGTGTCCAAAAGAGTGAGAAAAAGATACACCTCTTACGTATTTCACCAGAGAATTGATAGGGCACATAAGCTATTATCAGTAGACTTGTGCCTGTGTGAGTGGCATGTGTTGAGCTGCTTGTTCAGTGAAGGTCTCTCAATTGTAAGCACAGTAAAGAAGGAATTTCCTGTAGCACAGATGACTATCATAATAAATGTGCTCTGAGTGAAAGGTCAATTTGTTTTTGTATGTCTTTTAGATTATTTGAATACACTTTGTCTTAGAGGCTTAGATGTATTTGTTTATCAGTCTGTGAGTCTTTTTGTTTTCTTTCCCTTATTTTGAATGTCCTACATGATGAGGATGAATTGATTACTTTAGGCCGTTACAGTATTTCAGTTCTAAAATGCGTCGGTACAATCTCATTACTGACTGCAAGTAATTTATAGTAACCTTAAACTGTACAACTTTCACCATCCTGGTTGAGATAAAGTTGGAACGGCAATTTTTTTATTGTCCAAACAAGGTCAATTTGATCTTGTTTATTAATAATGCAGTCACTCACTGGCTGTGTGAATTATCCAGACCAGATTATCACTGGCAAACTTGAAATGAGTGTTGATGTGCTTTATATCTGTGTTGTTTAATCAGGGTATTATTCAGTCCATAAACCAGTGTCATTAAAGTGATCGTTCACCAAAAAAATGAAGATTCTGACATCATTTCCCCTCGATTAGGTTAGACAACTGAACTGTTTGTCATGGCAAGAGTATTAGCTACCAAACTGTTTTGGTGTCTATAAACTTTTATTGCATGGACAAAACATTCAGTGATTGAATTGAATTAAAAAAAAAAACATTTCCCAAAATATCACATGTTCCACAGAAGAAATGAAGTCATACAGGTTTGAAACGACATGAGGGCGAGTCAATGGACAGAATTTACCTTTTTTGTTTTTTTTGGTGTGAGCTGTCCCTTTAAGGGCATTCTTAATAAATGCGGTTCCTTATTAATTCCTTCCGTATTTACGTCTTCAGAAAGATAATTTTTACCCTTTCATGACCTTTCAGATGTGCATACTTTCTCTATGAGACACTATATGAGGGTAACAGTCAAAATCATTTTTTCTCATTAACCTTATAGTTAATGGTGGCTAACAGATATTTACTAAAAGATTTTTTTCATAATGAAACTGAAAACAGCTCTTTCACATTTAGCAGTCACATTTCCTCATAAAACCAATCTCTCAGGAGGTTCTTTAGAATTGATCTGAGGTTGTATGTTTGTTGAGTTGGAAGATGAAATCCCCTTATATTCCTGTGAACGTGGCCGTTCTCACATTAAATGCCTTTGTGTATTTATACTGTTTAGCTTCTCAACAAACAAACCGCCTCTTAGAGGGACGCTCTGTACTGGAATTTTGAGTCTGGGAATTGTATTTTTATGTAACCTTAAAATGTGTCTGATGATCTGTGTTTATGTCTAGACAAGAGGTATCATTACATAAATCTGACGTGGGAAGAAAGCAATAATGTGAGAGCAGCCTTTCACATGCTGGTTGTGTCATGTCAGCCATTCAACTGTAGACAGACTTGTAATGCAACATTTTTGTCTTGAATTATAGTGTGATTGACATCAGCAGAAACCAAAGTCATAGGCCTACATGGGTATTCCTGTTGCTTGACTGGAGATCAGCAATAGAATGAATGCTTAGAAGGTATCAGTCTGTGTGTACTTCATGTCATATCATCCTTGAAATAGTGCCCTCTTAGCACAGAAGCTGCATCTAAAGGGCATCATCAATGCTTAAATAAAGTTATGACAGTGGAATCATGCTCATTTAGATGTGATGGATCAGCATTTGAGGTTGGGTCATCTTTAACGGTAAACAAAAGAATGTCCCGTCTTAAACTTGCATCAGTAGTAACTTTTTTTCCCGTTGGGATTTACACATCTGTTATTATTAAAATCCTAAATTAGAATTGGTCAAAATTTAAATTAAATATATTGTGGAAAAATGAAGCAATGAATGAAGAAATATAAATTATTCAGTTTTTGCTTTTTCTATTATTTTTCTAATGGAATGTCATGGTGTTTACTATAAATAATATGCACAATCCAATCAATTTCCAATGGACAAAATCAAGTCTTGTCCTAGACATTTTTTCAGTAAGAAAAATGAGCCGCTTCAATAAGCCGCTTCACCCGGATAAACATACAGTATGAAAAATCATCGCAATTTCCTTTTCATGCTGACTTAAAAATTGTTTTAGATGTCTTCAGAGAAATTTTTTGGATGGTTGAGTTTAGCTGTCAGTTGTTATTCATCTTTGTGTCCATCGCAAAGTCTCTTAGTAATAGCAGTTTTTCATAGACATTGTCTTAAAACAAACAGAGCTATTAAAGCTATGGAAGCAGCTTCAGAGCATCTAATACGTGGGGCTGAGGTGGATCAGAGCTGGTATGTTATACTTTTATGCAACATTTTGTCTTTAAACACGTGATTTTGCCCCCCCAATTGCATTTAAGGACAAACCCTGATTACCTACACAATGCGGAAACAAATACTAACCACTTACCCTAACCTACAGTGTTGGGGTAATGCATTACAAGTAATGCAAGACTTACGTAATCAGATTACTTTTTTTCAAGTGACAAGTAATGCATTACTTTTAAATGTACAACAAAATATCTTTTTTGAGTTACTTTTTCAAATAATTAATACAAGTTTTTCCATTTATTTGCTGACACCTCATGTTTAGAGAAATCTGAAGTAAGGTGCAGAGGAGTAAATTTCCCTCTTGTTTTGGAAGTTGATACATTTTAATCACTGATAAGTGATGTATTTTAAAAGTCAAAATTAAAACTGTTGAAGGATATAGATAAATTGCAGTGTACAGTGGTTATTATATGGGGGTAGAATATACGTCAGTACTCACTACTCATGAGTACTTTTATGTAAGCTACTCTTGCTCATACTCAAGTAGTTTTTGGACAAGTACTTTACTCACACTACACTTTTTGGAAAGTATTGGGGCAGTTGTGGCCTAATGTGACCTAGTTGTGGTTTAAATGGTTAGAGAGTCGGACTTTGAGGGCTGCAAAGAAATAGGTTGCAAAGAAATAAAAATGCTCTTTATCAAGAATGCACAGAAAAGCCTTATCAATTCTGGGATCAATTCTGTCATCGTTACCCTCAGGTAGTTCCAAATTTGCATGATTTTCATTCTTCTAAAGACATTTTGAAGAACGCTGGGGTCCAAATAATATTAGACCACACTGACTTTAATTATGGACAAACCCTTGTGAAAAATAATGTCAAATTAAAAGTTTTACTTTAAAGTACATTTTAAATGATTGTTTTAATAATAGTGGCTTAATTATGACATATAAATATACAAATATTTTATATATAATGTTTATATATATATAATGTTGCAAATTGCAACTTCATTACAAATGTGTAATTACAAATATATTTAAATGCATAACTTGCAAGTTTAAATAGAAATGACATGATGTCTATTTTAATGACAATGTCTATTTTAGTTTACCATTAATGTTTGTCAGTACATTCACTTTTTTTTTCACATAATGATTTTTCACAGTCAATAGAGGTAGTTGAAAAATTATATAGATGTAAGTTAGTCTAAAAAGCACTCTTAAGGTAAACTAATAGCATTTAATATACATGTAAACTACAAAACACTTTCATTTAATTGTAAATAACATACAATTAAGTGTCCACAAACATTACATCCAGTTTACACTTACATATGTTATTTTATTATATATTATAAATGAAAAAAAAATTTTTTTTTGGGGTGTTTCACCGAAGAATGTAAGTCATACAGGTTTGAATCAATGGGGGGGGGGATGATGATGACAGAAGCTTTCTTTTTTAAGTTAATCATAATCATTGAATTTTACAACATTTTTACACACTATTTCTTCTCTATTAGATTTGTAATTATTTGACCAAATATTTATTTAGTAAGTGGTACAGTCATATTTTAGCATTATTCATGCTATAATTGTGCAAAAGAATGTGCGTATTCAAACTTTACATTATCAAAAGCCTACTGATTGCAGTCTAAACTTGAGTGCTAGAACTAGATGTCATTATCTAGACTGTCCCGACAATATTTTTAAGGGTCACACTCATGCTTTCCGATCAGATCTAGTGGAACATATTCACACATGTCTGCTCAGATGGAACACTAGATGCCATCAATTCCTTTGGGTACTCAGTAACAGTTTGGGAATATCCTGCATGTCTGCTTCCTGCCATCATCACAAGAGTATGACCTCCACCATTCTCACTTGGAGTAATTAATTGAATCCCTGAGGGTTTACATTAGTACACACAGACACAAACACCGATTTCTATTATGTTATAGTGCTCCAGGCTAATTATCTCTGTGATTCAATTGAAAAAAAAAAAAGATTTTTATTCGGGCACTCTATAATATTCTTGTTCTTAAGAATAACTTTGCTCACTGTTTCAATGCAAGTCTATTTAATTTTTTCTCCATTTTATTGTCTATCAGGCAGAAATCGTAAGCCTTATCACTTAGAAACACAGTACCATGCCTCTACTAAACAACTACACTAGAGGAGTATTTACACTGCAAGATAAGTTAAGTTTAATACTTGAAGTAAGGTGTTTGTTAAATACAAAATCCTGTATGAGCAGTAATATTTTCCTTTGCAAACATGACTAATAAAAAGTATTTATACACTCAGTCTCCAGATGACTGTCTGTTGTGAATAAAGCTGTTAAGATCCACATACTGTAATTGCACATATTCTCATTTGTCTATGATGGGACTCCAGACACTGTTGTGCTTATCTAAGTTCAGAGAGGATTCTTTTACGAATAAAATGGGGAGATTAATGTTTTAATTTAACTGAAACTGTTCTCTGATGGCTTGCATCGTCCAACTGGTATCTCAGTTCATGCAGAAAATTGTCCCCAATGGAAATGTAGGTCATTTCATTGAGCTTGACTGTGTAGCTTGTTTTGTACCATTCTTTCTAGATGTACTGAAGGAGTTCTTTGTGATACGCTGCAAGTGGCTGTGTTGTGAGGTTTACTTGTCATTTCTAGTCTGGTCTGACTAGCTGCTTTCACGATGTGACTGGTGCATTTCAGGATACCGGTGTAGTGAAATGACGCATTTTGTAATCGAAGATTCAAGAGAATCACTGAAAGTGCAAACAGTTCCTTGAGTAAAGACATGGACTGGTGGTGAACCAAATAAAGATACTTCCTCCTGTCTGAAGTATGTTTATTTCTGTCTTTTTCTTTGAATATCTCATTGATTCTACCGTGTCTCAGTCAGATTTTCTTCACAGTATAGTGCAGCCATACTGTAAAAACTTGATGTGAATGACTTACAGGTTTGAACAAAATTTAGAATTTAAAATTTGACAACTTGTATCTGACAATGACTGTGAATGACGTGAGTTTGAATTGAGTTGGCCACACAAGAATTTACAATTGATATATATATATATATATATATATTTTTTTTTTTGGAAAGAATTTTCAAATTTTACTCTGCAAGGATGCATTAAATTAATCAAAAGTGACAGTAAAGACATTTATAATGTTACAAAAGATTTGTTAAATAAATATCCAGTTTAGTCACGAAACTCCAGATTGATATGTCCTTTAAATGTAATCTGCTAGCAATCAATTCATTTACATTGCACAAGCTGGTTGGCCGCTGCTGATCCTGCAGCCAATGAGATTGCCTGGTCAAGGTTTAAATAGTTAGTCTGGTTCAGTGTTTGCTGTTAGCTGTCCTGCAGCATGATATCAGGGCCTGGGTATTTTCAAAACCACAGCTTTTTCTACGCAGTTTTGGCCTTTTGTCCATACGCAAACGAAGTATCCGGTTTCTGAAACAGTTACTGAAACTTTTTTGAAAACTCCGGTTAGGGTGAAGATTTTTAGGAACTCCGGTTACAGCGTATGTTGTGGTGTAGATGGTAAAACCCGAGATTTTGGCCAGTGATATCGGATTGCACGCTGTTATCTCTTTTGTTTGACGTCAGATTGTGCGCCGATATCTCCTTTTTGTTTGCATGAGGTGAGTCTGTGCAATGACGGATGTAGCCAAAATATTTCTGCTAATAACTGTGCTAACAGGGCTTATAACATGTATACAGATACATGCAGCTCTCCCATTATGTTGCAGAACAGAGGCATCAGAATGCAATACTATGCAAGTCACTGTTCATGACAATGATTTTTTTTTTTTGAATGAACATGTCTAATTGTATTTTTCTGGTTAATAATAATAATAATAATAATAATAGTAATAAAATGCTTAATAAAATGACAATGTTGTTAGCCTAACAACTTTTTTTCCAGGCTTCAGATTGGTCAACATGGCATTTTACAGCTCTTCATAATGTGTTTTTTGCGTTTTCATGTGAACAAAGATTTTTTTTAAAAAAAACTGGTGCTTGTGTGGACACGATTATTATTATTTTTTTTTTTTTAAATGGAGGAAAAACTTTTATTTTGAAAAAAATACCCATTAATGTGTGGACTAGGTCTTGGAGTTCTTTTCAACGCCTCCACCTCCCCAGCTCCACCTGTCTAGATCTGCTATGGAATTTATATATGCCTTTTCATGCAGCAGCAGCAGATCTTACATGTGCACAGCAGTGTGCCTGCCTGTGTATCTATTGGCAGTAGCAAGTCATACTTACTTTGCAGCAGCAGCATCATATCAATGCTACTTCAGCACCAAATCAGCATATTAGTGATTTATGAAGGATCATGTGACACTGAAGACTGGAGTAATGGCTGCTGAAAATTCAACTTTGACTTCACAGGAATACATGACATTTTAAAATATGCAAAAATAGCATATGGAACATATCCTACCAGCCCAAATGATTGAACAGTAGCGCTATAGATATAGATATATACATTTTATTAAAGATAATGTATTATTTTAACATTACATTAGACATTAGATGATAATATTAAAGGTGCAGTATGTAACTTTGACAGCTAGTGGTTGAAATGGGTACTACAGTCCAAATTCCAAATATTGTAGAGGGTTGTTTCTCCTGCCCCCTCCTTCTCAGACTGGAGGTTCACGTGGGTTGCTAGTTTGAGAACACGCAACAGGAATGAGCACAATGGAAGGCGACAAGCCTTGATGAGTAGATTTATTCACGCTTTAATATGCCTCTAGACATAGAGCCTTTTAGATGGATGGATGCTGAGGCTTTTTAGGTCGGGTAGAATCTGCGATCACTGACCTGGCTTATTACTGGCTTCCGTGGCTACAATACTCGTGTTTTCCGCCAAGTGGCAACACAGGATGATGAAATACAACTGTGTTAATATACATTCTGACAATGGAATACACATTTCAAAGTAGAATAACTGGCTGTAGCATTGTTTTTCAGAGAAACAAGGATGTGAACTTGGCACGTTTCCTAATTCTCTGCAAACATATAGCATTTTTGTGGTTTAGTACGGTCTAAAAAATTACATTCAGCACCTTTTAAATAATGCGTAGTAAAACCTGTATCTGTAAAATGGCATGTTTAATTGTAATTCATAATGAAAATGAAATGTATTATTAAACTTAAGTAGTAAACTTAAAATATTATTTTAATTCAATTGAAAATCATGAATGGATTTGCAGTTTCAGTAGAATTTTCAGTTAATTTCCAAATGGCTCACAACCCTGACGATTTGGGATTGTGATTTAGAACGATATAATGAAGGTATCACATCAGGGAGCCTGACATGCCAAACACTCAGCTGTGAAATCCATTGGCATGATGCTAAAAAGGGAATGACATGACGGTGCTAAGACCTACTACAGAGGATAATAAAGACACATATTTGTCCAGCTGTGGTCCCTAGATTCCATGCCCTTGATCTCTGTGCACTCACACACACTCCTTTACACACTCTCACATTCACACAGAATGCATGCTGTACACAAATCCAACTAGAGTTCATTGACATATTCTAGAATATAGTGTCAGTAAGCTGGCTTGGTGTAATTTCTCCTGCTCTCCTCTCCTGAAGGTCATGTTACATTTGCCTCTTTTCGTTCTTTTCTGTATTTATACCTGCATCAGAACGTCTGAAATGTCTGCCATCACAGTCCACTGTCATTTTTGAGAGTGATAAAAACAGAACTATTTGTTCAAACATCTGTATCAGTTTTATTTACATCGGTTGCTTTAGTTATGATGTGAGCGTCAGGCATCAGCATAATGCCGAGAGAGTGGCTGTTTGCATTCATTGATAGACTGGGTGGAAAACTGGCCACTGCTCATGTGTATCACAACAGATTGCATGGTGTTCAACTCACAAGGTGCATGGGAGAGCAAATAGGCAAAGACATTTTACACATTCACACTGGAAAAAATAAAAATGTTACAATGCATGCCTATGATTTTATGTCCAAAACAGCAGACTTTTATTTATTAATTTATTTAGTAACATTTTTTCATAAGATATGTATTATGAAAGCTTGAAGTAGTGCTGTTCATGGGTGAGGAGATGAAGAGATATTTCGGATGAAAGGAACAGCAGCGGCCTCTCTCATTTCAGGGACTTTCCCACTTCTTCAGGGTCAGAAAGAGGGAGTGAGAGAGGGAGAGAGACGGGTGACTCTGCAAGGCTTACATCTTAGCTGCAAAGAAGCCCAGCACAGACGGATACCGAGGGCTTAGAAAGGGTGCATTCTACGGAAAAGAAAAAAAAGAAAAGCTGTCACTTATCTGTCACTAGAAAAACAACCGGCTCGTAAATCATTGAAAGCAGTCAGAAAAATGAGTCACATTGGCACACATTGTTTTTTTTCTCTTACTTCAATGAATGCCTCTAAACACTTTGTCTTCAGTAAGCTGTATATGACAGAGACATCACTTGCTCTTTTATCAGACCCAGTTTTCCTCAACATGTTTTCTTATGCTTTTACCGTGAGCATTACATGAGTGGCACAAGCATAATATTAGATGATATTATGAGACAATATTTCCTTCTCTTAGCAGCATGCATCACTACCATACAGTGATTCTCTTATTAATCAGAGAATCGTAAAAAAAAAAAAAAAAAAAATGTATTGCCATTTCAAAAAAAAAAAAAAAAAAAAATGATTAGCAGCAAAACTGTTTTCAACGTTAACACGATTTTTTTTTTAAGCACCATATCATCATATCAGAATGATTTTCATGTGACACTGAAGACTCGCGTAATGATGCTGAAAATTCAGCTTTGCCATGACAGGAATAAATTATATTTTAAAAGATATTAAAATAGAAAACAATTGTTTTAAATCATTACTGTTTTATATTTTAAAATATTACAATATTACAAAAAATATTAAAATATAATTGCAGCGTTGGTGAACATAAGAGACTTTAAAAATATTTAAATGGTAAACAATAAAATTATAGACTTACTAATTATAGACTATTATATTATATAGTATATTTATATTATGCATATTTAGGCTAAATAATAAATGGTGAACAATAAAGAGACACATATATATATATATATATATATATATATATGTCTCTTTATTGTTCACCATTTATTATATATAATATATAAATTCTATTATGTAAAATTTTCAACTATGTTTTTAAAGCAATGGTCAGTGACAACTGATCTTAATTCAAGCCATCTTTTTTTATTGAGATTTACATTCCATTGTGGGTACAGTGGGCTGAAGTGCAAGATGAGTCAGCGTATGCTTTGAGGTTAGTGGTAATCCAGCTCTGCAGGCCCCCCAAAAACAGGTGTGTTCTCAAGAGCTGCTTATCCGGCTTCACAAACCGCTAGAGTTACACATTCTGTAGCTGTGTTGCTATGTGCTGCACTTCCGCTATAACTCTGTTTGGCTAATTGATTGTGGATAGACTGAAGGCTTAATTATTCCAGTGGCACCTAAGATGTGGTCAAAGGTTAAATCCATCGTGCCCTGATGTCATCTCTTTGGACAGTGAGTGAGGTGTGTGCTGTCATAATGCTGAAATACTGTCCGTGTTTATAGTGGAGTTTTATCATTAAATTCAATTTACTATTATGCTCCAATACACTAACATGCTGGATGCTGCATACATCCATATAAGATATAGACATGTCACTCAATCTACTGTCAGCCACATTCTCATTAAAATATGTTTCAGCATACTTATATTGCTGTTGCACCATCTGTACCTTCTAAATCTCATGAAAGTTTACACTGTATGTTGAGGGATACTTGCCATCAGTAGCAGAATTTCTTCAACAACTGGATAATAAAGCCCAGATGCTCTTGGGGAAAATTTGACAAGAAATTCCTGGATATAAGCCTTTTGTAAAGCTGAAATGAAAATCAAAAAGGAGTGAAACTGTATGCACATTTTGTAAGGTCTGATTGTGCCAGTGCGGTATAGCTTATTGTTGAACTTAGCTGATGTATTTCCTTATATAAGTGTACAAAGTCATATTTGTGTTTGTGGCATTCTAGAGAGAATCTGTAGGAGAGCTTGCAGGAAGTGGTTCCAAACAAACAGGAAGTCTCGGTTCTTAAACAGGAACTCAAGAGAGTTGCCTACTCACAATATTCATGATGTTACTCCACATGATCCTATTTCGTGAAAAGTCATACTAATAAAGAACTGTTTGACTAGACCTGTTTTTCTTATGTCAACGTAAATGCAAATATCACAATAACCAAATACTTCTATGGTCGGTTAACCAGGCATGTGTTTTTATATTTATATATATTTCTAAATTATTTTATATTTATATGTAACTATTCACAGTGAGTATGTTTTGGAAGTGATCTACAGTGTTGCTCCTTTGCCCTTTTTTCAGTATGAGACCACTGGGCATATTTACTGTCCCTTTACAGGTTTCCTCTTACGTACGGAAACACAAGCGACACTTAAACCAGCAGTTCACACATACAGTATGTAACACATTTTGTACATGTACTTGTAACACGTGTAACACATGAAATACTTCATATTTTCCCTCTCAATGCAGTTTTTTAAACTCATATGGAACTCGACAATAAGAGAAACGAAGGAGGATTGTACTTATTTAAATGTCAGTACATTAACATTGTGTTGCTAGCTGGCATACTGTAGATGAAAAACTTAAGATAGTCTTGAAATCATCACAGTGGGTTGAAAGTTACTAAACAATCAGTAATGTTTTGCATCATATGCTATCATTTTTCTTTAATTTCTTTAATTCTTTAAATTAAATACCTATTACATTTTTCATGTTAAGAAAGCATGTTTGGTGCATATAATATTCATAAAATGGATTATCATTTTACGGTGGGGCCAGTGAAACTTTAAAATCTTTAATAATATAGCAATCAAAGTAATGAATTACCAGACTTTGGCCGACTTGCTATGACCCCTTTGACTTTTTGACTGTCACTTCAGACTGCTGCATTTGTCATTAAGCCGTGAAGGTACGTGGGTGGACTTCCTCCCCTCTAAATGACTGATCTTATCAGAGAAGTCCCCTCAGACAGTGTGGACCTATAACTGGATGTCCTGTTTTTATGTGTACAGGGATAGTTCACATAAAAATGAAAATTATCCCATGCTTTACTGACCTTCAACCCATCCTAGGTATATATGTCTTATCTTCTATCAGACAAACACAATCAGAGATGTATTTAAAAAAAATCCTGGCTCTACAAAGCTTTATAAAGATAGTGAACAGGGGGCCTGTTTTGAAGTCCAAAAAAATGCATCAATTTCTTCCATTTTGTAAGAAAAATAACATATTTAAAACTGTATTAACTGTAATAACTGGCTTCAGGCTGACGGCCGTACACATCGATTTGCCGTGGAAGAGTAACATCTGACCCGATGCAATGACGAACGTCGAAGCACAGAGAATAGAGCAAAACAAAACACCGGTCACGAATTAGAAGTCTAAAATGAGAAATATTAAAGAGAAATGTCAGAGGATTTCGATATAAGAGAAGAGGAGTTTGTTGCCCAGCCCTATTTGTTTAAACTGCAAGAGGCGCCTAAGCTTATGATACTTGCGTCCTGCGTCATACATTGCGTCAGGGGGTTACTCATTTAGCGCAAGTCTGCTGGAAGCTAGTTATTTTAGTTAATAAAGTTTTAAATATGGATTTTTTTTTTTACACACACACACAAAAAAAATCTTTGTTATAGAAGGCCTTTATTAACCGGCTGGAGCCTTATGGATTCATGATGGATGGATGCATTTTTTTAGGCTTCAGAACAGGCCCATACAATAAATATATTTCCAATTGTGTTCGCCTGAAAGACATTTACACTTAGGATGGCTTGAAAGTGAGTAAATCATGGGATGGTTTTCGTGTTTGTGTGAACTATCCCTTTAAGTCACAGCCTATATGACTACTATCTCTTCACATAATCTGCAAACACAAACGGATGATGTGGTTCTTCTCCCTCTCATGACTGTGCACCACTTTCTTTCCTTTTCTTGTGCAAACACTGATCTTCAGTATTGCTTATACAATCACAGATACGTATCTGCTCTGATTACGACTGCTCTCTGCTTTGGTGGTTAGTCTTCAGTTTCAGCTTCAATTCGCACATTCCTAGTGTAATGGCGCACAAGCTCTGTCTCCTTTTCTGGAAGTCTGAACTCCTGGATTGTGATCCTTGTCAGATTTTTGAGGGAAAAAATATTTTAACAGGCTTATGCAATATCATAAGCAGAGGATTATAGGTGCCCTGTCCACGGAGGAATAATATGCCTTTGTATGGAGGTTCAGAAAGACAGAAGTAAAGGAGATTTAATAGATTTGGTGAATATGGTTTTCACACCCATGTATACAGAAAAGAATATTTCTCTTTTTTTAGTGGTGTTACGATTGTTTTTGTTGAGCAGATTTAGATTCGGATTGAACAACATGCTTGTGCGTTGTCTGTATGCACGAACTACACCAAAAGAACCATTTTGTTTGAAAAAAATAATTTTCTTAGTGTGAAGAACATTTTAATAATCTAAAAAACCTTTTTCCTCTAAACACGATGTTCAAGTGACATCAGTAGGATATTTTTTTCGATAACTGGGATCAATCTCAGACATGTTTGTTAAATAGTTTTGCCAGGTATACTTAGGTAAATGGAAACCCTATTTAAAGAGGCTGTTCGACATTATTAAGCAAGTCACAGTTCTCGTGCAATATGGGGAGGAAGAAAGATAAAAAGCATGAAATGCTGCAATGTTATGCAAAACGCATGAAAACAACCAATATTGTGTGAAAACTGAATGGACATTAACAAACTATCATAAGATTTGTGAGTAATTTACAGCACGAGAGAACTTGGTCAGATAAAGTCTTATCAAGGAAAGTTTCTGTCAAAAATTAACTGACCCTTCACTGGCAGGTTGATTGACAGGCAATCTGACCAATCATAACCCTGAATCCGCCATTTTGTCCGACAAAGCAGTCAGGAGAGTGAATTTCCGCGCTTGAAACAACATTCCTTCTGATGTCCATTCATGTTTATTTGATGCTATAAATGAAGTAGTATGAAGAGATGATCGGTTCACGAGCCGCTTGAAGGAGCTTCAGCGATCTGTCACGACACATTAAAGAGACACTATACGCTATTTATTGTTTAAACTTCTTAAAAAAATTATAAAATTTGAAATTTGAAAAATTGTAACCTGCTTGTCTGTCGACGTGTTGTCAGTGTCCTCTTTGCTCCAGGATGTATTTTTCACTGCGTGAGAACATGATGTGTGGCATGAGTGCATGGCTTGTTGGACATAGCAACAGTAACTAAAGGGGGCGGGTCTTTGTGAACCGTCTATAGTATTAAATGGAGGGCTATAAAACTGGCAAATTGGTATTAAAAGCTGTGAATGTCTCTGGAGTCTCAGTTTTCTAAATGCATGTTATTTATTGTGAACTGCTTAATTTTTAAACATTTTTTTGGACCTAAAATTTTTAAACTCGATTGTCTGAATCATTTAATGTGCTTAAATTCCACTCCTTACAGATCCGCCTCTATCTAATCAACAGTGATGGATGGAACCAAGTTCATGTACGATTTTTTTTAAATAATCCATTTCACTCGCACATCACAGTATGGAAGAAAGATCTATCGCTATTCTGTTTCGATTTTAATATTGAAATATATATTATTATTATTACAATAATACATTGCACAGTATTCATTTAATTTTTTTAATTTAGGTTTAATTTTAAGTGTGTTATCTTGTGGATTACCGTATCATAGCAGGTTAATGTAGATTGCTGAACTTGCTTGGTTATTTAACTTTTACAGTAAATGTAAAGTAATAAACCTGCAAAAGCAACTTTGTTTTACCTAAGTCGACATGTTGTGATATTAGAGGCATGACTATACAATGAAGCTCCAAAACTAACCGAGATCCCTGATCCAAAACTGGTACTATTCCCATTCCAACAGCTCCAAGCAGAGTCTGCTGGGAAAGACACATGAGCCATTCCTGTTTCTCTCAGAGTTTTCTCTTTCTTTGAGGTAATGTGTGCAGCAAGGTGATAGGTGAAAGTCGCGTTTCATTGCGTTTGTTTGACTGAACTTCTCACCCTCTCATCTTACGGGTCTCTAGAGGCCCGGCGTGGGTGTTGGACAGAAAGAAGCCGTCTTACAGTAGCCCGCCACATTCATAAACTCTTTTGAGTGCTCATATCACATTTAAATCTCTTTGTTTCTCTCTGTGTTTTCTCTCCTGCAATGAATGAACTCAAAGTCACATAAACATTGTTTCTATCCTGACATACTTCCTCTGAAAGTCGATAGAAGTGAGAAGCTGTGTGTTTCAGCAGTGTGCCTGCTGCTGTTCAAGCGAAACATCCATCAGTAATCCGAGTGTCCCAGGCACATATCAGATCTCTCACAGTATGCATTTACTTTACACGATGCTTCTCTCTTGCAATTCTGTAATTACCAGTTAGATTAAAAGGGCTGCACAACTTGGTTGTGAAAATGGTTGTCAGTGTTGTGTGATTACATTCTGAACTTAACACAATTTTTTTTTAATGTGTAGCCCTATGATTATCAAGAGAGATGCATACACTGTCTGAAAAAATATGCAAAAATTGTACCTTTAGGGCAGGGCTGGACAACTCTGGCCCTCGAGATCCATTTTCCTGCTGAGATTAGCTTCAATCCTGATCAAACTCATCTGCATCCCGAAGACCTTGATTAGCTCTGAAGGAAAATGGATTTCGAGGGCCAGAGTTTCCCAGCCCTGCTTTAGGGGTACAGGTTTTCACAGGGACAGTACACATAAAGGTACAAATTTGTTCCTTATCTTTTTTTTTTTTCTTCATGAATGTAATTGTACCCAAATAAGCCCAAAGACTAGTTTTCATTGGTAGTCCCTTTGCCAGAAGTTATTAGGCATAACAACGAGAGACAATAAATCTACCTCTAAAGGTGCTTATTAGTACAGTAGTAATAATAATAGAGTAGTAATATGGTGTACTAGGCTACTATATATAGATATTCCTATCTTAGATAGGACTGCAACTGATTTCCTTCACCATTAAAAATAGACTGAAGAATAATTGATCAGATGGGGATCTATGCATATCATTCGTAACTTCAGTTAAAAATGGTGTTTGAAGATTGTTTGACGACTTTACTTTCTCTCGCCTTTTATATCATGGAAAGAAAGTTTTAGCAAGTGACGGTTTTTCTTTCATCTGAAACTCGTGCCTCCAGCCTCTGTCATTTAAAGAAAGTGCGTGTGTATTTCTCACAGAGGCCCGTACTGTTCTTTGTCATTTAGATAAACCACATCCTGACAACTGGAAACAAAAATCTATTTATAGCTTTCCGTATCCTAATTTCACTCATTTTTTTCTTCAGAACTATTTTTGCTTCACAGTTTTGTTTATTCTCCCCCTGACTGTGTCACTTCCTGCCACATACTATAGGGCTACGTATTAGGTGAGATTTGTTTGTAAGTTCAGCAATGTCACAATGTCATGAAAAAGGACCTGCAGTCTTTTTTGTTTTCTTTGGTATATTCTGAACATGTTGTTAAAAGTTTTCTGTTTTTATTCCTTTTAATTATACGCACAGTGGACTCCAAAAGTAGGAAATGCTTCTATTTTCAATCCTTTTGTAATTTAATACCATTTATCATTGCACGTAACCAGCCTAACAGTTTTTCTAAAAAGTTAACACATTTCAGAACGTCTATAATGACAGCGGCTCTCGAGCTGCATGAACTTTTGTGTCCAAACTGATGACCATTTTCTCCAGCATGATAAAGCATCTCCTTCAAAGAGCATCTTGTGCTTGGAAATGGAGGCAAGAATCTGACTGTTGGTACAAATACTCTCTGTCACTAATTTACTTGACCTACAGATATTTCTCATTAATGTTACATCAATACATAACGTCAGTTTTCATTTTTCCACAATCATTTTCATGTTTTAATAAAACAAAATCCCACTGTTTGACAAACAGTATTTGTAATTGTTCGACATTACTTGTTGTCCCAGTGTTTCTGTGATGTCACCCATCAGCACAAGTGAGTTCTATGCAAAAAACCACACATGGAAATGAGTGTGGACAGGGACATCTGGCACACAAATATGATTATGCAATCCGATGGGGGAACACATGCAAGGCATCATGCAAATACTAAGAGAAGACCTTCTTTTGTTTAATTTTGTTTAGCCGAATTTTGCATTTTGTATTTTATTGAAAAGGGTTAAATTTGCCTCGTCACCTTACATATAAAGATGTACTTAAGTCAAACTGAAGTGGGTTAAATCCAACTAATTGCATTTAATGTAAACTATAAAATATGTCATTTAATTGTAAATAACATGCAATTAAAGGGATAGTTCACCCAAAAAGAAAATTCTGCCATCATTTACTCACCCTAAAGTTGTTTCAAACCTGTATGAATTTCTTTCTTCTGTTGAACACAAATGGAAATATTTTGAAGAATGTCAGTTACCAAACACTTGATGTGGCCCATATGTAAGTCAATGCTACCATCAACTGTTTGGTTACTCATATTCTTCAAAATATCATCTTTTGTGTTCAACAGAAGAAGTAAATTCATACAGGTTTGAAACAACTTGAAGGTGAGTAAATGAAGACAGATTTTTTTTTTTTTTTTTTTTTTTTCAGTGAACTACCCTTTAAGTAAAAGGAAAAAAGAAAAAAACATGCTAAAGTGTTTTTCACAAGGGCACGGATTTAAGGCCATTTGAGGACAAATGAAATATATATATATAATTATATATATAATTATTATAATTATATAATTGTTATGAATAAATTAAAATTGAATTTAGGCCCATACATATAACTTTGTTGTAATAGTGGATAGAGCAAAGTACAAATTTACAAATATATTTAAATTGAATATAAGCCCATATACAGTACACATAACCTTAATGTATTAGTGGGTAGAATAAATATTCTTAATAATAATTCAGTATTTTTCAGATGATGCTTTGACTTAAGTATAGTATAAAATAATATCATGCTTTTCTCATATCGTATACATTGGTCTTTATACAAGCATACACATATAAGCATATTATATTATATTAATTTCTTTTTTTTTCTGTTTAAAGTGTCTATCCCTGGCCTCCTCAGAGCTGTGTGATATTTCATCTAATCAGGGATCTTTTCCAGTAATAGTTTGTTTAATTGGAATTGATTCGTTTTCCTTCACACTTTTCTTAAATAAGAGCCAAGATGTGATCCAACCGAATACCAGCACCATTTGCCAACAGCCTGCAACCTAATAAGCGTGTCAAGATCAGTGAAAGCAGACCACTGTAAACAGAACCCTACAGATGCCCAGACATGCACATGCTCACACGTACAGACAGTTACACAAAAACTTGATGAGTAATATTATTATTTATTATTCAACAGTAGAAAGTCTCGTTTACATAAGCATTTAAGTCGTGAATTATAATGATCATAAATCATCTGTCTGGATGTGCAAAAAACTTGGAACGAACTGTGTGGAAAAGCGGAAGTTTAATGGCCAGTTTAATTATGTACAGAGGTTAATTGTGTGTCTCTTCCTGCAGACCCGTGTTTGACAGTCATCCCTCCATGTATGAACGAAGCCGACCGCTTCAGTTTAGAGGCACTTCGGCACATTCACAAGCAGCTTGACGACGACAACGATGGAGGAATTGAAGTGAATGAGAGTGTGGAGGTGAGGATATGTCATTTAGACCTGTGTTTGCTTAGTTCTTGCCTCTCATTTAATACAATAACACATTTGTTTGAGTGAGGAGCGCCGTGCATGCATGCATTTTGTGAGGGGGCCGGGGGGCTTAAAAACAGGCTAGTAAAGCTTAAACCTACCAGGGACCTTAAAGGGCAAAGTTGACATTGATTCTTGCCTGCAAGAAGAGACCATTGACATATGAGTACTTCTCCCATAGTGCTATTATTACTGTGTGTGTGTTAGTGTTTACATGATGAAAAATCCATGCATATTCATATAGGATTTGTATATAATTTGCTTAAGAGATGTTAAAGCTTTATGTCACATGCATATGTCACATGCATATGCATGTCTTCCTAAACGTGAGCTAAACATTCAACACATTCTGTGCTAGTTAAATATAATCTTGACTTTGACATGATTTATGTGACCTCTGCATGCTCCATTTTGTTTCACAGAAACAGTGTGTTTAGATGGATTATGTTCTAACAAAACAAAATTATTTGTTACAATAAATGAATCCACAATTATGAATATTTATGTGAAATTATAAGATTTCGTGTTTTTTATAACACTTTACGATAAGGTTAATTTTAATTTACCATGGTATCATCATGAACTAACAATGGACATTTCAAAGGTAATGTTCATTTATAAGTATACTATCATTAAATGTTAATACGTGTTTGTTCATAATACAATAAAGGGTTAATTCACCCAAAAATGAAAAATCTGTCACCCTCATGTCGTCCCGAACCCGTAAGACTTTTATTCATCTTCGGAACACAAATGAAGATCTTTTTGATGAAATCGGAGAGGTTTCTGGCCCTCCATAGGCTACGTGACTACCACTTTGACGATTCAAAAAGTTCATAAAGAGATCGTAAAACTAATCCATATGAATTGAGTGATTCAGTCCAAATTTTTTGGAGAGACACGATTGCTTTATATGATGAAAAGATTGAATTGAGGCAACTCACATGTTCGCCAATCAATGTTTATATGTGAATAAAAGCCTAAATTAGTTTTGCGATCTCTTCATGAACTTTTTGAAGCATCAAAGTTGTAGTTGGAGGGACAGAAAGCTCTCAGATTTCATCAAAAATATCTTAATTTGTGGTCCAAAGATGAATGAAAGTCTTACAGGTGATACTTAATGACAGAATTTTCATTTTTAGGTGAACTAACCCTTCAAGTAATTTGTTAAATTATGAATATACTAATATATTTTTAACTTTAATGTAGAATAAAACATACTAATAAAGTTGGTTAAGTACTGGTTAGTGATTTTATTTACTAATGTTATTGAACTGAATGTTAAACCTTTTTGAATAGTTCAAATGTCCCCAGCCATCATTAGAAGTTAAGAGGGATGTGTGTGTGTGTGTGTGTGTGTGTGTGTGTATGTACATGTTTTTCACATTTCTGTGATGGGTAGGGTTAGGGTAAGGAGATTTGTACAGTTTGTACAGTATAGTGTGTGTTGTACATTATAGGGAAAAAATGTCCCCACAAAGATGGCAATATCCGAAATCCTTGTCCTTGTGGGGCCTTTGTCCCCATGGGGACAACAACTTATAAATCATGCTTATGTGATGTTTTTTGAAATGTAAAAATGCAGAACGTTTTCTGTGATGGGTGGGTTTAGGGTTAGGGGACAAAGTATACAGATTGTACAGTATAAACATCATTGTCTGTGGAATGTCCCCATCAAACATGAAAACCGACAGTACTCAAAATTGAAAATTGGTCTCATTGCCCTGCCGTAACCCTTACACTGCAGAGATGTACTACATCTTTTTTTACATATTATTGCAGCTGGAAGTTAAACATGACAAGTTATGAACTGTATAAATGTATAAAAAGTTGCTATTTGTCTTTTAAAATAATAATAGCAGCCTCTTGCTACACAAGAGGTAGTAAACTGTTGTCTTCTGGTTTGTCCACACCTAACATGTACAGATGTCACCAGTGGCCCTCACCATTTTCTTCACGTTCACTGACAACTACAAGAATCTCTTTACTTTCCTGATTTTTGTCGGTTCAACTGTCTTTGATTTCAAGTGGGTCTGTTTGTATATAAGCGTGTGGTTAGTGAGGACTTGATGTGTGTTTTGAGGATTGTTTCTGGTCATGGCAGGTGCTTCTGGGCCCAAGAACTCTTTCGAGAAGAGGCCCAAGATTTTCTCCTTCTGACAGCCACTCAAAGTTGGTGTCCTCTTTCAGGACACAGCAGATTCCTGTGTGTGTGTATGTGTGTGTGTGTGTGTGTGTGAGAGAGAGAGAGTTACTAAATAAGCCTACTCAACTTTAAAGATGTCTTGCCCCTCGTTTGGTGGTTATGAGTATCTGAGCTTATGAGCTCAGCATAATTTGTAAACAGAGAGGACTATCACACGACTTATTTACATAACCCTTATGTTGTATTCCGGTCATTTTGACATGGAGAGGTTTTTCTTTTTCCCGAAAATGTTGTCACACTTGTGTTCCTGGTCAAAAATGGCTGGACTACAAAAAATAGTGTATAAATCTCTTGTTATGCGGTATCATCACCAAATATTGGATTCAATCTTTTTGTCGACTTGTTTTCTTTCAGTTAAGGCAGACTTTGTATTTCTTTTTGGAACTGATTGATTATGTACTTCAGTTTTTGAGTGAAAAAAGCAGTATTTATGGATAATTTTGACAATAATCAATAAAATATGAAAAAAATTGCAACTTTTTATAACACTAGTGTGCTTTAATGTTTAACCAGGAAGTTTGTTTTGAAATGCTTTTAACTACAAAATGGCACAAAATCACACTTGTGATGTTCTTTGTCAAAAATTACCACCTACAAAAAAAAAATATATATATTTTTTGAAACTGACTGATTGTAGGCTTCAGTGATCTGAGCTTATTATCCATTGAAAATGAATGCGGGAGATTGAAAATAAGAGAAAAATGTAGTGTTCAGGAGCGTGTTCATCACGGTCGCAAATGTACATGTGTGCTTGCAAAGATAAAGGCCTCGGACCTGTGCACGTGTGAATACATGCCCACTCTTGCTACCGTGCACACACACACACACACACACACACGTTCATGTACACAAACAAACTCTTTTGAGTATTACAGGCTTTTTTTCACAGAGATGAATGATCTTTATCCTCAGATCAGATCAATGAGGCCTACGATCAATCAGATTCAAAAATATATACAAAACCTGTCCTAATTGAACGAAAACAAGTTGATTAAGATTGAATCCCATATTTGTTCATATAGCATGGTGTTACAGGGTTCTCAACACAGCATAAGGGATAAGGACATTTTCCATAATGTATGTGCAGCACACAAATAAGCAGAACCACAGAGAGATACAGTTTACACAGATCTGACCACAGAGAGCTTCACACTTATCTAGTATGCTTGCTTGCCATATTGTAATAGATTTATTGTGCAATAAAACTCTGCCCAGTTATGTATTCTTCTGATAATCTTTTGAAATTGCATTTCAGCACTGCAAATGTTGCCTCATTATAATTAGTCACTCAGGTTTTTCTTTATTTATAAGTCGCTTGGGTGAAAACCATCTGAAAAACGAATTCATGTCATGTAACGCAATGGACACAGTATTCAAGGGTGACGTTTCTCTCGTGTCTTTTTTTCATTAAAAAATATTTGCATGATATTGCAAGATATTTTTGAAACCATTAAAGCCTCTGATAGAGTCGTTTGCGCCCTGAAGCCAAATAAAACATGATATGGCATGAGCGAATTCATAAGAAGTCATTTTCCTATGGACTGAGCAGTAATGTTATCTTGTTGTTCTTCTGCAGTTCATAATAGAGGACATGAAACAGCAGCAGACCAATAAACACAGTAATCTTCACAGAGAGGACCAGCACATCACAGTGGAGGAGCTGTGGAGGGGCTGGAAAATATCGGAAGGTAAAGAGAGATGGACAGAGAAAACATGGGGTTTGTGATGTTGTTTGAGTATGTAATATGATGGTTGAGTCATTATATTGATTGGCAGTGGATTTTGTTCACAACTAAGTCATGACTGGCCATCTCTCTGAACACCACCTGTCCAGGTTCACCCTATTCTCTTGATGTCTACTACAAGTTGAGAGAACATACAGTGTACACTGGGGTCCTAAAATCTAAGGCCGCTAGAGAAAATGCTTCTATTTTGCATTTTAAGGCAATTGTTTTCATTACTATTTATCTTATCAACATACGAATTTGAGGGAATATGTCTAGTCAAATTGAAACCAAAGTATGTAGGCTATTTGACTGGTTTTTCTGTGGGGACAGGGAGTACATTTAGAGTGTGTTAAAATTTGTTTTTATTCAATCAAACTCTGGTACGATTGCCAACTGAACCCTGACCCTTCTTAAGAAAAGTCTTCTGATAAATTCTAAGAAGTTCCGAAGAATGTTCCGAGTTGCAATTCTTGCAAAATTCCTAAGAAGTTCTCAAATATTTTTATTTTAAGTTAAAATTTCACCACGTTTTCAGGTGGTCTGGGTCCTCTTCCAAACTAACTTTGGTGCGGTTCGACTGAAACTCACTGTTTTGTAAACTCATCTGCGCATTTCATAAGTGGTTTGTGAGTTCCCACCTGGTAAAAAAACCATCATGTACAACAAGCACATTTACACCAAGCACACAATGTTGCTTTGGATGTTCTGTAAGGTCCAGTGCTAATATACATCTTAAAATCTTTTTTTGTTTTGTTCAGGACTATAAATGTATCATTTTCTTCTTTGGTTCGGACCAAAAGAACTAAACTATAAATGTGAACACAGTCTTAAAGGGCCTGGCTATACTTTTTTTATGGGAATTTATCAATAAAACGGTCATTGATAGATTCATGCACATTACTTACATCTGTTTATTGTTTATTTTGAATGCTGCTCTTCTCTATAATTGTTTTATTATTACAGTTTTGTATTGTTTCAAGCTCTCAAGTGTTATTTAGTAGATTCTTAGAGCTAATTTAGGAGAGTTGAGGAGATACAGTGAGTTGGTTAATGATAGTGACTTTTTTGATAGTTTGTGCTGTACATGGCATTTTGTAAATTTAGCTTTTTTTCCCTATGACAAAAAAGGGCCTATGTCTTTTGCACCGTTTACTTACCAATTTATATGTATATACACCCCCTGCCCTCACACTTACCGCAGTAAAAGCACCTGTCGGAGTTGACGCTTATCAGTCAATGCAATTGGCACCTCACTGTTACTGTTCATCACCCCTTTAATGACAACAGCACTTGAGTTACATTAACTCACACAAGTATGTGTCAGACCTGAAGTTTAGGCTGCTGTTCTCTAGCATGATTTGAGATGATCCACAGAGCATCTTGAGCTTCAATGGAAGACCATCTAACCATATGTTAAGAAAAATTGTTAATAACCTAGAAATTACAGAATCTGAAATATTTTTTCTTCGCTTCATAACTTTTCAGTTGGATTTTGATTGTCGCTGTGGACAATTGAACCATTTGTCGAAACCCCATTTGTTAAAGTTTTGTGTTCTAAACATGTTTTTAAAATAAGCATTTTTTTTCTCATCACTCTCTTTGCTCTCAGTGCACAACTGGACACTGGAGGATGCAATTCAATGGCTGAAGGAGTCAGTGGAGCTTCCTCAGTATGAAAGAAACTTCAGAGAGTTTAAAGTAGATGGCAACACGTTACCTCGGTAAACACGCATGTTCTTTTGTCTTTCTGTTACGGAGTCTCCAGTGACTTGTATTTTTTTTAATATTCTTAGCTATAGCAACTTTCCTACTTCTAAGCCTAACATGGTCTCACACATTTATTATTATTATTTGTTTATTCATATATTATGTAGTGGGATTTTTAAGCTACACTTACTGTGACAGAACCTAATAGAGAACTGAAACTAAAGTTGAAACAAGTAGAAAATAAAGGTTGGGTTGTTAACATTAATTAACTACATGAAAGTGAAATACTATACCAGGTATAGTAACCCTTACTCTGACATTGCCCTTTGCATTCAACCCATCCAAATTAGTGCACACACATGTTACTACTAAAATTAAAAAAGAGGCAATTAAGAATTTATTTCATGTATTTAACATGAATTATTATTAGTTTTTAAATGATGATACACCAATAAAAAAAATATCACCAATGCGAGATTTAACAGCAGCGCCTCCCCCTAATGGTGATGATGTGTCAGTGCACATACAGTGGAGACGTGCATTAGTGTGGGGGGCAAAGAAAGGTTTATGGTGTTGAGTTTCCCTTCATGGCTGCTTCTCCTTGACTCATGAAATGATGTCACAGCAGCAGATCACCTTTCACCTGCAGCTATGCCCAGTATGTGTGTGGCAGCACATGTGATCTTTCAGTCATATAGTACTCGCTTCTTAAAATTAGTCCTTTGAGCTTGAACTTGCCATTCATACACACACGTGCAGTCACATAACCCCCCCCCATACTTACCAATTCATTTCACTTTATAGTTTTACACTCACAGTTTTGTTTTTCAATCCTAAGATTTTATATGCATTTTACCCTTAACCCTTAATTTTACCTTAAAATAAAGTGTTACCCAATAAATGTTATTGGGTAACACTTTATTTTGATGGTCCACTTTGGTAACTTTGCAACTACATGTCAACTTGTACCAGTCCACTATCCTAACAGTCCACTAATACTCAACTAATACTCTAATGAGAGTTAGATGACATGTAGGTGCTACATTACTTATTGTTGTCTAAAGGGACCATCATAATAAAGTATTACCATTTATTGGATGTCCTTATGTTGATTTGCACTATTTGCACATTTGTTTTAGGAATCACAAACTATGATTCTTGTCAGTAGAAACAGGCGGATTTTGTGTGATTTGGACCCCTGACCTGCTGTGTTTTTCCTTTCTGTTACAGAATAGCGGCCAATGAACCGTCGTTTATGTCAATGCAGCTAAAGATATTAGACCAACGACATAAACAGAAATTAAATCTAAAAGCATTGGACGCAGTGCTTTTTGGAGCTCCACTACGTAAGTGTATTCACATAAGCTGCATTAAGACATTAATTGTTTATTTAAAAAGATAGTTCAGCCTACCATTTATGTTGTTCAAAAACCATATGACTTTGCTTCCTTGGATCACAAATTCTGTAGTAGTCACTGTTCATAATGCAATTCAAATGAATGGGAATGGGAACTTTTAAAGGTACAAAAAGCACGACAAGTATCATAGTTCATTTTGACTACATTAATATTCTAAGGATCTGGGTCAGTCCAATTTATTTTATTCAGCAAGAACGGATTAAATTGCAAAAAAAAAAAAGTTCCAAAAAAATTCTATCCATCAAACAAATCCTTAAAAATATAACATGGTTTCCACAAAAAATATGAAATGGCACAACTGTTTTCAACAATGATAATAAAATGGAAGTTTTCTTCAGCACTAAATCAGCATATTTGGTTGATTTCTGAAGGATCATGTGACACTAAACACTGGAGTAATGACTGCTCAAAATTCAGCTTTGCCATCACAAGAATATGTTACTTTTTTTAAAATATGAAAAATAGATTTTTATAATAATATTTCACTATATAACTGTTTTACTGTATTTTTGTCAAATAAATGCAGCCTTAGTGAGACTGCTTTCAAAAAACATTTAAAAAAACATACCGACTCCAAACTTTTGAATGGTAATGTATGTACTGGATTCTTTTAAGGTATTCTGTAGTCAAACAGCTTTGCTTGAAGAACAGACCAAGATTGGCACATTCTGGCACAGACCAAAATTGGCACATTTCTTAATGAGAGAAATAACTCCATAGTCCAGTTAATTAATGAAGTGTTCTTTTTTTGAGTCCAATCTTTTCAATAAATCGGTTGATCCTGTTCTCAAAGGAGGTAGAAATTATATAAACGTATTGACTTATTGTCATCCGGTTGCAGCATTTAAAGGTATAATCTACCCAAAACTGAAAATTGGGTAGTCATTCTAATGTGGTTCCAATCCTGTATGCATTACTTTCATCTGCTGAACACAAAAGAAGATATTTTGAAGAATGTTCCCATTAACTTTCATTGTCATTTTTGTCCTTACAATGGAAGTCAATGGTAACTGCAACTGTTTGGTTAGTTTTTTGTTTTTTTTTACTATAGAAGTATTTGTTTAAATGCATTCTTTTCCCCTCTTCTTCCTCTAGGTCCACACCATCACTGGCTGAAGGACTTTATATTGATGATTTCAATCATCATTGGTGTTGGGGGCTGCTGGTTTGCATACATACAGAACAAATCGTCTAAAGTTCACATCTCCCAGATGATGAAAGATCTGGAGAGTCTACAGCATGCTGAACTGAGCCTGATAGAGCTACAGAGCCGGTGAGCAAATAACAGACAGTGAGAGAGAGACTTGGCCTGTTTGAATAAGACCATGGGGTATTCTTATTCTTATCATCTGTATAACATCACATTTCATTTCTTGTTATGAGAAGGCTCATTAAGCTCTTCTATAACTAGCCTCAAGGGAATAGTTCATCCTAAAAAGGAAATTCTGTCATCATTTACTCACCCTCATGTCATTCCAGATCCATTTTTTTCTTCTTCTTTGGAGCACAAAAGGAGACACTAGCTAGATCTAAGAGACTAATGACGCTGTGATGTCAATACAATGATGCCCGTTGTCATTGACGATTTCATGTCAAGTATAGCACTACGTTCATTATGTTATATGAACACTATAGTCAAACTCATACAAAGCTATCATATCACTGTTTATTGTATTATTACTCTGTTTATGATATTGTGAAGCTTCACAGCCTATATGCTCATTCACTTTCATGATATGGAATAGAATGGATAGGATACTCTTTTATTTTCCAGAGAAAAAAGAAGTCATAGGTTTGGAACAACACGAGACTGAATAAATGATGACGGAATATAATTATTATCATTAATAATATTTTTAAATTGCAACACACAAGATTTCAGATGTGACTTGCTCTGTGGCTTTATCAGGTTGGAAAAGGCTCAGGAGGAGAACCGGACAGTGGCGGTGGAGAAGCAAAACTTGGAGCAGAAGATGCGTGACGAGATCAATGGAGCAAAGAGAGAAGCTAGCAGGCTGCGAGAGCTGCGAGAGGGGGCTGAATGTGAACTCAGCAGACTTAAGTATGCAGAAGAGGAGCTAGTGCAGGTAGGAACCAATATAAATCACACAAAGTCTTTTACAGATGTGAGTTGGTCTTTAGTGTGATAAGCTAGACTATGTAGTTTATGCTGGCAACTACCCACCTACGCAGTAAACAGCCTGATTGACATGTAAAACAACCAAGCACAGTTAAAAACTTTACATGATGCATATATAATTCAGTTTTAATTTAAATTACTTTATTGGCATGATTTTGAATATACGGCTGTTTACACTTTACATTTATACAGCACTCTACCGTTCAGATGTTTTGGGTCGGTAAGTTTTTGAAAGAAGTCGCTAATGCTCACCAAGACTGCATTTAGTTGATCAAAAATTTCTATTTCACTATATTTTAAAATGCTATTAGCTGAATTTTCAGCCTTAACTCCAATCTTCAGTGTCACATGATCCTTTTTTTTTTTTCAAGGATTCTTTGATGAATAGAAAGTTCGAAAGAACAGCATTTATAAGAAATGGTAATCTTTTTCACTAATGTCAAAGTCATTACTTTAACTTTTGATCCATTTAATGCTCCCTGACTTAATCAAAGTATCAATTTCTTTCAAAAAACAAACCAAAAAACATTTGAATGGTAGGCCTATTGTACAAAGCAGGTAAATATGAAATTCATGCTACCCAAAAACAAACTGACCAGTAATAGACCATTTTGTGGTCATTTTTATGTTGGCTTTGTGGTCTGAATTTCTGTCTGTCTAAAAGTAATACAATACATAATAGAGCTACATAATGAGCTATGGACATGCTACAGTAAATTATGTTTATACTTCAAGCTATTAAAATCACCTTGCAAAATTGAACTTGAGGATTAATATGATAAAATGTAATTAATCGCTGTGCATCCATAATGCATACATTTCCTGCAGTTTACCATTGCTTGTCTATTGCCTTACAACAGCCCCCTTCTTTAAATACACCACTAGATGGAGGCATAGTGATTATTTCAGTCATTCCACATGACAAGTAATATATTACAAGTTCCACTTGTAATATATGTTTGAGTGTTTGTGTTTGTTGGGTATTTCCAGGTGCGAATGGCACTGAAGAGAGCAGAGAAGGAGATGCAGTCAGATTGGTCGGTGCCTGAAGCCCTGCAGATGTGGCTACAGCTCACACATGAGGTGGAAGTGCAGTACTACAACATTAAAAAACAGAATGCCGAGATGCAGCTCATGGTCGCAAAGGATGAGGTAGTGTTTGTTTGCTGACCAAATAGTTTTTGGTTTATAAAAGATGTGCTTTGTACATCAACCATCATACGTTAAAAGTGAAGTTTAATTTCCAGTTTGCAACTAACTACCTAAACAAATACCTTTCTCTCTCTGCGACTTACAAAAATGAAGCTGAAACTTATCCCCTTTAAGTTAGATTTCTAATGATGTGGTTAAATTGCCTTTTAACTACATGGTTTGTTTTTTCCATTTGTTATTTGCTTCTGGAATGAGTCATCAGCAGTTAAACTAAAGCAATTAGCAGCCACTGCAGCAGGAGAGATGAGTTTGAGTTCAGCACAACCAACAAATGTGCAGATCACAATCACATACGATGATGTATTTTCATCACTTGAGTTTTTCTGTGTTCATGTTGTGTGAAATTCAGGCCGAAAAGATCAAGAAGAAGAGGAACTCTGTGTTTGGTACTCTTCATGTTGCACACAGCTCATCGCTGGATGAAGTAGACCACAAAATACTTGAGGCTAAGTAAGCACACTTAATACACTTGCAGTCACTTTAGCAACCACCCACACAAAAAGCTAATGGTTTCTCACATTACATGAAGGCTCATCAGTGTTTTTTCTTTTTAGAAAATCACTGTCAGAGGTTACAGCTTGTTTGCGGGAACGTCTCCACCGCTGGCAGCAAATAGAGAAATTATGTGGCTTTCCGTTGGTTAATAACTCTGGGCTGCCCAGCCTCACCGCCTCACTGTACGCCGACCACAGCTGGGTGGTCATGCCACGGATGTCGGTGCCACCCTACCCAATCGCTGGCGGGGTGGACGATCTTGACGAGGACACACCACCAATCATTCCACAGTTCACTTGTAAGTTTTTCTCTCCAAGATCAAGATTGTGAGAAATGTTGCGAAAAATGGGACTTGAAATGACTTCATCATTTTTGAGCAAATATATATATATTTTAAGGTACAACACAACATTCCAGAAACAAACAATTTTCTGTCTACACTGAACTCATTCACATGCATTTAAGAAATTTACAATATAGGGATGCACAGGATATTGGTTATCATATGGGTTGACAGACGATATTAGAGATTTGTAAATTATCAGTATCTGCCGATATTGAATATTTAATTATGAATGCATTTCCCCTATTTTTACAATTAGAAAACCTTTCCAGTCATCTAATGCTTACTTAAGGTTAAACTTAGTTATACTTTGCGAACAAATAATATAATAAATAAAAGTAATAATTAATACATCTTTAGTAAATCTGTTTTTTCATAACGCACATTATAAGTATGTGGTGCCTAAATTGACTTGTAATATTTAAACAATTGAATTATTAGATTATACAATATTAAACAATACCATTCAAATTTGGGGTTGCTTTGATAGTTTTTGAAAGAAATCTCTTTATGTTCACCAAGGCTGCTTTTCTTTTATCAAAAAATGCAGTGAAACAGTAACAATGTGAAATATTATATTATTTACATTTTAAAATAACTATCTGAAAATGTTTTAAATGTCATTTATTCCTGTGATGGCACAGCTGAATTTTCAGCATCATTGCTCATAATGTTACATAATCCTTCAGAAATCTTTCTAATATGATGATTCGATGCTCAAGAAAGATTTCTTATCTTTATCCATGTTTTAAAACAGCTGATTAATATTTTTTATGTTTGTGAATAGAAAGCTAAAAACAACAGCATTTGTTGTAACATCTTTTGTTACGTTATAAATGTCTTCATGGTCACTTTTTATTAATGTATTGCATCCATGCTGAATAAAAGTATTCATTTCTTTAAAAAGTAGATGAAGAATGGGATTTTGGTTCAATAAGATATCATAAAACCAAGTGACTGACAAAATGAAGTGTCTCTCGTAGCATGTGGTTGCAAAAGATACTCAGATTAACGTGTAACAGACTGCTTTTATTGCTTGTCATTTTGTCAGTGTTAGTGTGTCAGAATCTTGTGTCTTTTCATTGGACAGTTCTTGTTCATTCCTAATGTACATGCTTTGTTATATGCATGCCATGAGAAAGTGCGTAATGATATATCTGTCCTCACAGCTCCTTTGATTCGTCCTCCTCTGACCCGCAACAGCAGTGTTTGTCGTTCTCGCAGAAGTCTCTTGTCTCAGCCTTCGACCCTCTCTGCTGACCCCGACCTGTTGTCCATGGCCTCGGCCCCCCTGGCGTACAGACCCGAGGGAGACGATGATCACATTTTCTTCACTGTAGAAAGGAAGGGGTATGACATCTATAGCTTTTCTTTTCTTTAACCTTTTTTTTTTTCTCCATATCTTACTAAAATTTTATTTGGTATATAAAGCTTTCTGTTTAAAATTCTTAATAAAGTCTTAGTAAAATAGTCTTAATAAAATTGCATTTACTGTATTTGTGATTTTATGTCTGTGAATGTACACTACTGGTCAAATTTTGGAATAATTCAGATTTAATATTTTTGAAAGTCTCTTATGCTCATCAAGGCTGCATTTTTTTTATTAAAGATACAGTAAAACTGAAATATTGCAAAATAGTATTACAATATAAAATAACTGTTTTCTATTTGAATATATTTAATAATGTCATTTATTGTAATGCAAAGCTGAATTTTCAGCAGCAAATTTTCCAGTCTTCACCGTCACAAGATCCTTCAGAAATCATTTTAATATTCTGAGTTGGTGCTCAATTATTTATAATGGTTATTTTATTTTGAATGTTGAATTTTTTTTTTTTTTTTGCTATTATACAGATAATACTGCTTTATCTATATTTGTGTTTAAATAAATGCAGCTTTGGTGAGCATAAGAGACTTCTTTCAAAAACGAAAAATGAATCATTCCAAACTTTTGACTGACAGTATATGGATTATTATGATGCATTTTGTGTTATTTTTTATGTTTCTCTCACACAGGGACCTTCAAGACACATGCTCAGATTCAGACTCTCTCAGTTCCTCTTTGGGCAGGAAGCAGTTCTCTGGTCAAAGTACATGTGTTACGGGCATGGATACACCACCACGTAAAATCTCTCGCGAGGAACTTCTTCTCCTGGCGCAAGAGGCCCAGGCTGCAGCCATGGAGACCTTACCTCCTTCCACATCCTCCCCTTCATCTCTTGACTCCTCCTCAGTTCACAAGGGCTCTCCTGACCTTACCCACTCTTCTGCCCTCCCAGAATCTCAAAGTTTAACCTTTCACCCTGGAACCAAAGCTGTGGCCTATAATGGCATTCTGGAAAAGTCATACAGCATGGGCCAGCTGCCCGCTGGTGGGACGCCACCAGAGGGACATTACCCCTCTATTAGCTCACTCGACATAGAAAGCAAAGCTATCAAGGAGCCCAAGCAACTCCAAACCACCTCCTCCCAGGACTCTTGTGATAATGGAGAGAAAAAACGCTCCAAGATCAAGAGCTTGTTCAAGAAAAGCAAAAAGCTGTGAGGGTGAGAAGGAGGATGAAATGGAGAGAAAAAGAAGCCTTAAAACAAAATAAATGAGGGTGATGCTATCAACCAGAAGCCAAAACATTTTTCAGTTTCTTTGTCCTTTTTTTTCATTATTTAAATGGAATGTAGCTCCAGCTGGGTACAGTCCTGGGTTGGAAGCCTTTTTATGGTGATGTTTTTTTTAGCCTCACATGTATGCCTTTGAAGGTCAGAAAATGTCATGTTAGCATTTTGCAGAACATGGCCTCTTCAGTCTTCTGTTAAGTTTTTGTTTTCTATAAAATGCTAATTATGTCACCAGGAAGGGGTTAGGAAATATACCAAAACAGTCCAACATTACCCAAATCTCTTTGAAGTTCCTAGAATAATTTGTTTTAAATGTATGGTGATCCACAAGTGAAAAATCTGTCATTATTTACTTTCCCTCATGCCATTCCCAACCTGTATGCTTTTTTTTTTCTTTCTTTCTTTTTCTGAAGAACTGTTACATTGCTGTTGTCATACAACCAAGGTTCATAGTGACCAAGGGCTGGTAAACTCAAAAAAGCGGGAAAAAAAAGAAAAAAACCCCACCAAAATCAAGCAGTTTATACAAATCATGTGCTATTTTCCAAGTATTCTGTCCATCTGCACTTTGTTTTTTTACTGTTAGCCTGTTTACAAATGCTTCAGATGGATGTTTTTGACTGTTGTGGCATCTCACTGTCTTTTTCTACTTCACCCTGGCAAAATGAAACTGTAAGGTGTTAGAAGTTGAAGACTCTGCAGGTAGGTAGATCTCCAGGAACAGGATTGGGCACACCTGGCTTAAACCCTGTTTCTCCACAATTGACTATAAGCTCACATTCAGAGCTGCCTCCATTTTAAATGCAATGCTCACATCTCAAAATCCAATCATCAAGTGATGGACAGAATCAAGTCTTTACCCTACTTTTTTCTTTTTTGGTAATCCGCTACCATCTGATATCCTACATAACAATATGGAGGAAAATATCTGTCACTATTTCTGTCTATTATGGCTACACAGCTGATCTGGACTCAGGCTAAACCATAGCTTGATTAGAAGTGCTGATTATGAGTTAAACACAACTTAAACTTCAAGCTGTTTTCCAGACAAACAACTTTTATAGTCCTCTATGTTTTTTGTTTGTTTTTTGTTTGTTTGTTTTTTGGTGCCTAAAGGGTTTGTTCACCCCAAAATTAAATTCCTGTCATGAAGTACTCACCCTCATGTTGTTCCAAACCTGTAAGACCTTCGTTCATCTTCGGAACACAAATCAACATATTTTTGATGGAATCCAAAAGGTTTCTGGACCATACAAAGACAGCAATGTCCTTGCACCTTTCAAGGCCCAGAAAGGTAGTTAGAGCATTTTTAAAATAGTCCACGTGACAACAGGGGTTCAACCTTAATGTTATGAAGTGGCAAGAATACTTTATGTGCGCAAAAACAAAACGACTTCATTCAACAATTTCTTCTCTTCTGTCATTCTCCTACGCTGTTGACATATTAAACACAGTGCAGAGCTTCCGGGTTCTACATCAGAACGCAGACTCATTATTGGCCGGCTCCTTTGTCTGCATCACATACATGCATCGTAGTGCTCGTTTGTACAGTGTCGGCCAATGGGCTTTCACACCAGAGAAACCTTTTCATAGTTCCTAGAACTATTGGCTGAAATACCCAGATTTTGCCGTGTCTGCACCACAGGAAGATTTTAGTCCGAAGAATTCCTTTTAGGGGAACTAAATTAGCTCCTACTTCAGAGTAGGGTCTAGACCAGCACTATAGGAACTATCGGTGACTTAAGCGTACGTTGATTGGTCAAACGTCTGTCAAACACCCGCCACTTTTAAAAAGCCGTGCAAACATATTCACTTCACGGACATGGAAAACAGCAATAACAGAATTTACCTGTTGTCTGCAGGGTTGTGTTCTTTTTTCAGTCTCAACGATATGTAATAATGAAAGTTGTTATAGGAGACTTCGTCTCTTAGCCCCACTTTTAGCTAAAGATGCCACTGTCGGCGAATGCAACCAGGAACATGGCCCGGGGGAGAAATTAGTTCTCTGGGAACTATCCCTAGTGGCTCGTTCTTATAACTGAGTTCCTAGAACTACTCTGTGCGAAAGCCCCTACTGAGCCGGTGTTCGGACATAAACACGGAAGTGCTGCACTGTGCTTTACTACGTCAACAGCATTGGAGACTGAAAAGGGAAGAGATGAAATTGTTGAAGAAAGTTGTTATTTTTGTTTTTGCTCACAAAAGGTATTCTCGTCACTTCATAACACAAAGGTTGAACCACTGTTGTTACATGGACTATTTTAATGATGTCTTTACTTCCTTTCTGGGCCTTGAAAGGTGCAATGATGTTGCTGTCTATGTATGGTTCAGAAACCTCTCCGGCTTTCATCAAAAAATATCTTAATTTGTGTTCTGAAGTTGAATGAAGGTCTTACGGGTTTGGAATGACATGAGGGTGAGTACTCAATGACAGAAATTTCATTTTTGGGTGAACTAACCCTTTAATAGCCCATGATCACCATGAACCGTGGTTGTATGACATGACCTATGTAAAAAAAAAATATCCAAATTTGGCAATACAACGAAAACTTATTAGCATTCATGTTTGGAACGACCTGAGGGTTTGTAAACAATGACAGAATTTTCACTTTTGGTTGAAATATTTCTTTCATGCTAAAGCTAAACTCTAACATTTGAAGTCACAATAGTTTAATCGGCAGCTGGTTGTTGTTTGAGATATCTCTGCCTTTGACATAATCACACGCAAAGTTTGTAATATTTAGTTCATTGGGTAGGGTTGAGGTTTCCCTATAATCTGAAAAATATCAAAAATCCTTTCCCCTCATCTCAAGGGCCCAGGGTGAAATGTGGGCTTTCGGCTTTGTCACTTCTGTTTACTGCCACAGAGCTCCTGTACTTGACGATATTTTTTTTTTTAGAAAAAAAAAAAGGTAACACTTAACATACTTAGCAGCATGTCAGACTGCCTACATAGTGAAATAATGAACACAATTTAATAGTTCAGTAAATTAATACAAATATTTTTCGTTCTTAAAATGTGTTAAATACTTGAGCACTATATTTCAACTATCCTTACACTCTTCTGTTTTGATTTAAAACACCATTTTACAAAACAAGATTGATGCCAGCATATTCATAGCTGTATAAAATTCACAGCTGATCGTTAGAAGTGTTTTGAAGACAGTTTCAAGTGTGGCGTTTATAAGGCGTCTTGACTAACTGCTGTGTGGAAAGCGCTACTGAATTATCCTGCTAAAGGTTGTTGCACTATTGCTTTCCTTACCAGGAAAGAGTCGCTTTTGGCGGCATAAGAGTAAGTTATGTTAGTTAGATTAAGGAGAATATTTGTAAAGATGCGTTAAAAAGCAGCAAATTGACATCAGAGCCAAAAAAAAAAAAAAAAAAAATCAATTTGATGAATTTGACGCTTCTTATCACATTTATTCTCTGTAATGTTATAAATATGTTTATTAGAAACTATTAAATTGTAGATATTTGATTTCTTTTGGGTAGCTGAGGAAAGATATTTTTTTCTGAGGAGAAATGTATATGATATGCAAATTTTGACCCAAAATCCCTCTCTGTTGGACTGAGTGCCCTGTTTCAAGGGTGTTACCATCACTGTGATCATTATACCTCTCTCCACTCATACAAATCCTCCACAATGGGGCACTAAACTGATTATGTTTTGGCAATTTTTTTTTTTGAATTGCAAGAACTTTGTCCAGTGCCAGAGAGGACAGCGTGACAGTGGTGCCTAAATTTGTTTGTCTCAGAACTCACTCACTCAGCATTGTATACGCTAATACATAGATGAAGGAAAAAAAAAATGTTTCATGCATATACACGTGTGTTTGTGTGTATGTATATATATATATATATATATATATATATACTGTGACTGACGTGGACACATGAATGTTGAGGTGATTGAGCTGAGCTGTTTTTTTGTGTGAATATTTGTATACAGTAGAACAAATTAATAAAAAAAAATGAGGCAAAAGTCTCATCTGTGCAATCACTTATAAACTGTCTGTGAATTATTAGGGATGCATTACTCTGGCACAGCCGATTTCACGACTCATTTTGAAAGTTCAGAATCTGAAATCCGTCGAGTTCCACAAGGAAGACCATTAAAAGCAAGTCGTCTGGTGGAGCACAACAAAAGTCATGAAAAAACAAGGTATGTATTTTTTCTGGCCATAGCTGCAGTGATGACATAATTCTGAAGTTAGCATCACCCTGGTTTCTTCAAATAGGGGAATGAGAATTTCACTGGTCTGTGGAGCAGGATTGTCTCAGCCCCTGTCAGACGCACACTCAATTTATCACAAATTCATAGTTTTACTGGAAGTACAGCCAGACCAGATAATTGAAAGTTGTCTCAAGATTTTTGTCTTACCTGGCTATTTACAAGCATTTTATGCTATATTTCCTTCCCCGAAACTGGCAGCCATCACCACTTCCGCTGTTATTAGACTACTTACAAATCTCCTAACCTGCTGGAAGCCAAACACTTGGGGATAGAAGTTATATTAAAAAAAAGTAATTGAATCAAATTTAATCCAAGTCGATTTACTCAAACTAAAATCATGAAATAAAAACAATCAAATGCGCCCCGCACTTGAATTTATTGGAAACTGAAGAGTAATCATCTGGGATTTGAATCCAGCTCTCTGAAATTTTATTTTGAGATATTACCTTTTTCAGAAACGTGTCAGGCTTTATTTATTTATTTATTGTATAATATAATTGTGCTGCATTTCCAATATACAGCTGTTTTAAATATGTGGAAATCAGTGTATCAACTAGATTGTCACTTAGATCTAACTAAGCTTCAATGGTTTGCAAGATTGGGAGTATAAACACAATGAGGCTATAAGGCATTTAAGGTCTCTGAGATCCTAGTCCCATTCAGCCATTTGTTTGCAGCCGCCTTATTCAAGACATGTAAATGAAAAAGAATCAAGAGTGGGGGCATTACTGATTTATTTTATGTTGCAGAATAGAACATAAAAATATCTTGAGCTTGTGTTAACCATAGACCTCGTTTTAGCTAATTAACCAAAAACATATTCTAAAAACCAATTGTCTTCAGGTCGATGGGCCAGAAGTTCAAAAATGTTAACTTATTTCCCAGGGGTTAGGACTTATTTCTGCACCATCCTTAAACATTCACATTTCTGGAAAATAGTGACATCTTTTAAGACAGAAGAAGCAGTACTGAGAAAATTGTGGAGAATACTATTTTTGTCCTCTTTCTCTCTCTCTCTCTCTCTCTGTCTCTTAGGGAGGTTGAAGTATGCATTAGAGCAATAGAAAAAGCAAAAATGTGTTTGTGTGACACCCCATTTATCTTGTAAGTGGGCACTGGTGACTGGAGGAGAAACATGCATGATTGCTTTATCAATATAAAGAGAAAGTGAGGAGAATTGTGTTGATGGTTCATCAATTCCACACAGAGATACGCCGAGAAGATTCTTATGATGAATGTGCTGCTCAGAGAAGGAGAGAGAGAGCGAGCAAGAAGGAGAAATGTTAAAACAACTCAACCTCGCTCGCTCTCATATGTTCCCCCAACATGCTGTCTTTCTCTCTTTCTTGTTCTTGCTCAAATACATTCAGTGGAACTCTCTTTCTTACACACACAGAAAACCTGCAGTCTCTTTTAATGATCCTGCCTGCAGCAAAAACAGATGTTGCACTAGATGGCAGTCATGTACCATTGAAGCAATGGAGTAAAGCTCCCAGTACCACTCCCAGCTCACAGGTTTAACACGTCTCCTGTGCGTACGCGTGTCAGCATATGTTGTTTCACCACCGTGTCTGTAACCACAATGACCCTGGGTGCTATCTCACATAACAATACAAAATCTAAAATGAACAATCTTAGGTTTTTTATTGTTTTTTGTCTATGCTTTAAAAGGGAAATGCAATTTGAATAACAATCGTGTTTGTTCATTGCATTTGAAATCACCATGAGAACAACATCATCATCAGTGTAGCTGTGCACACCTGCAATGACCCAGGTAAATTGCAAACTGTCAGTACTGCATTTGATGAAAAATGTGTTTCTTGACAATTCATAAAGTGCATTCTGTAGTATGCATCTGAGTAGTATGAATATAATCCAAAAACTACATCCATCATGCAATATTATATGACTCACGACGTCATCCGCATAACTGTTTCTCGATATTTTACAAAGCTTCTCGCCTGTGTGCTCGTTGTAAAGTGTCCATCAGATGGCTACTTCGGTCAGTGGAACTAGTAGGTCATCCTGGTATTTTTTTGTTTTGTTTTGTGTTCGGACATACTATTTATTTGATGTACAGCTTTTCACTTACTATATAGTAGGGAGGTAGTCAGCTTTGGACTTGGGGTGTGCTAGATCATAGAGACAGGGTCATGGTGACTAGCTCCTGAATGGTTTCATGTCTACGAAATGTAATAAGTGGTTTGCCGACAGCAGATTTTCACCCACATCTTTTGACGCTTCTTCTGGGTGAGCGGAGAGGACCGTATGAAAGATGAAGGCTGTAGTTTTCAAGTGTCATAGTGGCTCCGCTGGAGAGAAATCACAGCTAATGCAGCTCAGGTCTCTGAAGGGGGAAACACTGACTGGACACACGCGCATTTTCTATCTAAATGAAGATGTTCTGTACCACAGAATTCGGCTGTTCCCAGAAGGCAATATTGCTTCTAAAATGGAAGTTACTCAATATTAATGGTTACTATGTTAGCTAACAGTATTATCATTCTCACAATCATGCTGTTGGTTATTAAGAGCAAAAATAAGGTAAAATTAACCCTTTGTTATGAGCCCCTGCTTTTTCTCATTTATCCTTTTCTCTTTTTTTCTGAGCATAGTTGCAAATTAGATGCAGCAGAGCCTGGTAATTCCTGACATCTGTAGCCTCTGCCTGTTTAAGAGCTGCTGGTGGCACTTCACCTTAAAAAGTTTTTTGTTTTCATTTTTAAATCATTTTTAAAGTCATCATGAAACCAAAATGGATATGGATTTTATAGAATATTGCAGTATTTACTATAAAAAATGTATCCGTGCACATCATTATTATTATTATTTTTTTTTTCATTTTTGTGCCCGCATAATCTTTGATCAAAACAACTTTCCCTTACAATGACATCTCCTCTCTTCTCTGATGACGTGTTTTTCAGTCACTTACATGAGATCACAGCAATCCACTTGTGAAGTCTGACGTCACGTGTCAGTGCTTCCGGTTCTGTTTCCTCTATAAGATGCCAAAAGAAAACAATGGGGGATGCTGAAACGAAGTACTGAAATCATGATCCTAACTTCGATTGTCTCCATACTGAAATCCCATACAGTGGTTCATCTTTTATAAAACAGTATTACTTGGATCAAAATTTAATGAGCGAATAGCAAACCCCAACCATCCAGGCTACGTTTAAGTCCATTCTTTTATGCCCTTTCCTCACTAACTTTCCTCCGTTTCGTTCTCTCAGATGTACATCATTGCTTACGGTGCACAAGTACCCACTACTGGCAGAACCTTTGAAATGTTTAAGAGGCCCTTGATCGCTTGGAATCTGCTATGGAGCTAATTAATAGCTTACAGTTTTTTCCAGTTATGAATTTGTTTTACCATTCTATAGGCCTATATGTATGCTTGGGCTGTTAAAAAAATCAATGTAAACAAATATTAAATATAAAAATATTAAGCTTCAGGTAGCTTCAAGTATTAATTGCGGTTAAATGTCATAAATGTCAAAATATGGCCAGTACACTAGAGATGTGTGTGGGATGAGGGTAAATTAAGCACAATTCCATGCCAACTTTAACATTTTTTTGTTATTTTCACTTGTTTGCACACTTGAAGTATCAAAAGATGAATATTTTATTATATTGAAGTTGAATGTTTTTACAGTGTGATTTTGTAACAATTTGTCTTTTTTTTGCACGTCTTCATCATCTTCCAAAATATGGTTCATCAATAGATGAATTCTTTTAATATTTAAGTACATTAAACATAAAGTAAAAATGAAAAGAAGTACTTATACATTTTCTTTGAGCAATATTTTATTTGGGTATCTGTAACTCACTCAAGATTTTGCATTTACGCCACCATTTTGTGTCCATAACTAAAATAAACCAACGCACACATAGTGCCTCTGCAGTTTTTGTAAACTTTTACTCTGCAAATTTTCTTACTCATTTTGTACGTTTCTAACACATTCACCAGCTCATTCCACTCCATGTTGCGCACACTTTCTTTCTGCTTCTTTCACGCCGTCACACGTTCCTGCGGTGCATGAGAATATTTATGTAAGTGATATGTCACCACAAGGCTGTGCATATTTAGATGTTGCACATTTGGTATCACGATCCGAGGGTGTTTTTCTTACATTCTTAACACACGCACACACTGTCTGGCTGCCTGCCCTAAAAACCTACAGGAAATTGCTTCCCTCCAGAGATTTAGAGAGTGGGGCAGAGTTGCAGCGACATGCTAAGATCATTTTCGTCCCTCCTGTCTAAATTTATTCTTCCATTGCAATTCACTCCGTCCCGTTTAAGGGTCAAAATTTCCCTCTCCACACATCCCATACATTGACTGGAGCACGTCTGTCCTCCTCATCCTCCTTCGACTTCGATCAAATGAATTTAATAAATTCTATACAAGTCAAACAGCCAGTCTTGATCTCTCAAACAAAGAGAGCTTCTATTTGATTTGCGCAAACTCAGCGGATGAGAGTGGGGATGAATAATACATGCCTCTCTCCTTCATCGTATTCTTCCTTATTAAATATCTCCCGTGCATCCCCTCATTCCCCCAGCAGTCCCTGCTTCCACTGTCGCCCCACTGCCAGAGCCCTGGGAGGAGAAGCCTTATCTCCTTCCTTTCTCCCGCTCCCTTTGCCCTGCGCTATATACCCCCTCGGTTTCCTTTCCAATCTCTCATTCTCTCAGTATAAAAAAAGACAGAGAGAAGAAGAGAGAGAGACACATTAATTTGATAAACTTTGTCTTATTATTGGCAGTAGGGAGGCACTTTTCGTGACAGTATAGATGACAGCACTGTGAGTGTCTGCGTGTTGTGTGTGAGTGTAAGCCCAGCCGAAGGCTCCATTCGGTGACCTAAGCCTTGGTTTGTCAATCAGTCAGCCGTCCAAGGACACTCAGTGCTGTGGGGTTCTGCTGAGTGCCGCTATACGTGTGTGTGTGTGTGTGTGTTGACTGTGCTTTGTCTCTGCTTTGAAATTCAGAGGGCAATAGACCTTCCAAGATCAAAGACTGCTTCCTCTTTTACTCAAAGTGTGCTGGCATCTCTGTCCATACACACCACTGATCCTACATTGTTTGTGTGTTTGTGTGAGTATTATAACATTATGTTTCTCAGACCAAAGGCAAGCACCTCTCTCAGCCCTTCTAATCTTTCTCCTTTCTGCTTTTTATTCTTCTGGGGCAACAGAGAAGAGCTGAATAGAATGGAATCATAATGAGCAAATAAGTAATTCCTCTTAAAAACCATCAGTTACAGTTGAATGCAACTTCTGTGAAGTGCAAGCTTTGCTAAAACAAGGGAACGAACTGAGCTGTATCAAAGGTGCATTCAGTAGTTTGGAATGAAACCGAAACTATGAACATGAAGCTATGGAAATGTAAGTTAGAGTTACTTAAATGTAAGTAAGTGTAGTTTGATGGTGCTGAAGTTACAATCCGGTTCTTTCAGGTTGAGAGAAGAATGACAAACTAGTGTAACTCTTGTCGGTAGAGTCCTCTCTCGGGTGGTTGAGTGTGGTTGTGGTCGAGGCTGTAGCAGCTGCGGTGCAAAATGTGCCGCAGCATTGCGGTCGGACCTGAAGCTTCAACTCTTTTCTGACATGAACAACCCACTGGTGTCGTGGAGAGAGTGGCTTTTAACTTCTCACACCTCTTGCAGCTGGCTCGACCAAAGTAAAGATTTAATTTTTGAGCATGATGGCGTTTCTTTGTTTGGAATAACAAGCAATGCAAAGGTGCATTCATTGTGCACATTGTGAGGGATTTATGTAGGGATTTAAACAAGGATCATTTTGACTTGAACCATAATACCAATAAGGTTACAATATCTAATAATTCTATTGTAAGGCATGTTTTAAACAGAATACTATACAGATAACAATATACAAAGCAGTAATAATGCACACACAATGTCCTGAGGATATGCATGTTCATTCATAGAAAGGTCTGTTAATTACACTAGAGAAGTCCTTTTTATGTGCATTAGCCTATGTGTCTGTTTCAGTAGGGAATTAATTGAGAGTGAACTCTCTCTAAATTCCTTTGGGAATTTAAAACAGTCTTATCTTGTTTATGTGCCTTTGCTATTATGTTAACCAGTGTCTGGTTCTCGATCTGGGGTCATTTGCTATTCAGGGGTTGTCCCATAGAACTTTTACACATAGTTTACTTGAGGGATTTATTGAATACAACAAATAATTGTGTCTCTGATTTATCTTAGTCACTACACCGTACCTAATAGGTTTCTATAAAAAGTGTTTTAAGGATGTATGGTGCACCTCTCTAAGTGTATTTCGCCATGTTGACCTGCGGAGGTAAACGTCACTAAACATCAAAGAAAATCCTCACACTCATTGGACGCTGCATCTGTAGATATGCTAGTAATGTATTGCAGTTTGGTGATGCAAAAAGCAAAAACGGACAATGGACTATAGACACGTATTATTGTGCTTTATCAGTGGAAACAATGGGAGACGATGGAAGACAAAAACAATAAACAAAACAAGCAACTGTGGGATGACTTACACAAAGGTGGAAAGTTTTGATGACAGATAAAATCCTTGTTAGTGATGGCCATGTTTCTTCTTATTTTGTTGGATAGTTCAGAGAATGAGTTATTGTGTTGACACCACTCTCTAAAATTCAGTAGTATCAGCGCAATTTACATAAAACGAAGTGAAAATCTTGTTGAATCACACGTTAGGCTTTGTCTAACAGCTTTGTGCTGTCGGTTCTTAAAATATACAAAGAACAACAATACTAATGCTAGCTACAGAACTTCTGAATGCACCTTTAAAGGATTAGTTCACTTTCAAATGAAAATTACCCTAAGCTTTACTCACCCTCAAGCCATCCTAGGTGTAAATGACTTTCTTCTTTCTGATAAACACAAACGGAGAAATATTAATAAATATCCTGACGCAGCCGAGCTTTATAATGGCAGCGAATAGGGGTCAGGAATATGAGCTGAAGAAAGTGCTTCTAGCCACATCCATCCTTCATAAATGTGTACTCCACACGGCACTGGGAGGTTAATAAAAGTTCTGAAGCGAAGCGATGCGTTTGTGTAAAAAAAATCCACATTTAACTAATGTTAACACAAAACAGAATTCAAGTTACGAAGAAAGTGTAAACTAACGTTGTGTCATTTACACTTTTTCCATAAGTTGAGGCATTCCAAACTTTCTTAGTACGTTGAATACGGAAGGCGGTCTGGCGGAAGCTATATATTTTACTTCATAACTTGTTAAATATGGATAATTGTTTTACACAAACACATCACTTTGCTTCAGAAGGCCTTTATTAACCCTTTACACCTTAAGGGTATTTTCAGAGTGACACACAAAAAAGTAAAGACTCGTAACTCCAAAACTATAGTGAGGAGAGTCAAAAGGTGGGTATCGTTTGAAAGGAAACGTTTTAAATTTTCAAATAAAAAAATTTGGAATTTTTTTTTTAATTTGGACATTCGTATGCTGAGAAACAGCAAATAAACAGCAAAAAAAAATTTTTGGAAAAAATGAAAAAAAAAATCATATATTTATAATTTAAAAAGGAATTAAAAATGAAGAAAATATGGTAGCGAGTTCATTCTTTTTTTGTGATGTTCCTCTATATGTGAGCTGTATCTGGCTGAAATTTTGAGGTGATCGGATAAGGTTTTCAAAAGTTACAGCATTTGGAACAAATTTTTAATTTTTAATTCTTTTTATCTTATTTTTGATATACACCGAAATAATGACTCATAACTCCAAATCTCTTACAAGGAGAGTCAAAAGGTTGGTATCATTTGAAACATCATTTTTTACTTTTTTAAATAAAAAAAATTAAATTCGGACAATGTCTTGCTGAGAAACCGCTGAAAAAATACAAAAAAAATATTAAAGTTTGCTCATTTCATATTTCAAATATTTCATATTTGATATGCAATAACTCAGAAATGAAATGAGGTAGGAGGAAAATTTTTCTTTTTGGGGGATCATCCTCCATATGAGACCTGTATCTGGATATCTAATTTGTCGTGATCCCATGAAGTATTCAAAAGTTGGAGCATTTGGAATCAAGGTGGCCTTTTTTGTTTAGCCCTCGTCGCCCCCTAGTGGGTATTTTTAAAATCGCACTTTCACGTGGAGTAGCTCGTGATCCACGCATGGGAATTTGTTAATCTTGGGACTCATTTCAATCGGGAGCATCCACTGTAAGTAATGAAGTGCCATTTTCCACAATCTAGCTACATTTTAGTTTTAGCTATAGCAGCTGTGCGCCTGTGGGGGTTTATGTGTCGTAATTGCATGATATCATTGGATTATGAGGATGTTGGGCTCATTTTAATCATGAGAATCTGCTGTAAATAATGATGCCCAATTTCCCACAATCGGTGCATGTTTCATGACGTTAGGAGCCAAAACGTGACATAAATGCTGCATCAGTTTTTTTTTTTTTTTTACATTTGGGTCTTGTGGGGTTTCAAAAAAAACACTCAAGTTTAGCCAAAGCCCAAAACAATTATGCTCGTTGTATTCTACTCCATGAGACCTTTCAAATGACATATAACACATGATTATCTGAGTTATATGATGCTTTTGACACATTGGCGTACATAATAATAAAAAAAAACATAAATTATGAAACTATTTGTATTTACTTTTCAGTAAATAACTCTGCAGTACTTAGGATTTATTCAAAGTGCTTATATTCATTGTAAAATTCAGACTCTAAGCTTTCAAATGACACCTATTTTGTGATGAAGAAGGCTGGAGTTTTGAAAAATATGACTATTAATATTTTTATAGGTAGGATACGCACGTGGGCGGTACACTCCGTTTTAGAGTGATAACTCAGAAAGCAATGACTGGATGCATTAAAAAGCTGAGTTTCTAAGCTTTAAAATGATACCTATTTTGTGTCATTCCTCTTAGTGGTTGCTTAGTAATATGATTATGAATTTTTTCACAATTCGGGTTTAAAGGGTTAACCCCGGAGCCGTGTGGAGTACACTATTATGATGGATGGATGTGGAGTCACAAGCTCATACTCGTGACCCCTGTTCACTGCCATTAAAAGGTCGGATGCTTCAGGATATTTATTGAAATATCTCTGATTGTGTTCATCTATGTGTTCATATGTTCATATACACCTAGGATGGCTTGAGGGTGAGTAAAACTTGGGCTAATTTTCATTTGAAAGTGAACTAATCCTTTAAAGGAATATTCTGTAAAGCATACAAAATTTTTTTATTTGACTTGTTTTTAAAAAAAAAAAAAAAATCAAGGTTATGGTGAGATCTCTTGATGTGCTCTTACATTAATTCATCTGTTCAAACTTTTGTATTATTTAACCTGTAAAGTTGTTCTGTCGACAATAAAAATCATGTTAACATTTCGGCTATACAATTGAAACAGTGAGTAATATTATAAATTGGCCCCATTCACTTCCATTGTAAGTGCCTCACTGCAACCCATATTTAAAAAAAACAAGATTCATTCATTCATTCATTCATTCATTCACTCATTCACTCATTCATTCATTCAGCCGCAAGTTGATTGAACTCAAAGGGATAGTTCACCCAAAAATGAAATTTCTGTCATTGAGTACTCACTCTCACGTCGTTCCACACCCATACGACCTTCATTCATCTTCAGAACACAAATTAAGATATTTTTGATGAAAGCCGGAGAGGTTTCTGAAACATACATAGACAGCAACATCATTGCACATTTCAAGGCCCAGAAAGGTAGTAAAGACATCATTAAAATAGTCCATGTGACTACAGTGGTATAACCTGTTATGAAGCGACGAGAATACTTTTGTGGGCAAAAACAAAACAATTTTTTGTAATTGTAAACTGTTTTGTTGTAATTGGGAGTGCACACAAAAAAAGATTCACAGATTCAAAAGATGAATTACTCTTATCTGTATGACCAAAAATGACATAGTATTTTAAGTGCAAGTGATCGCACCGGCACCTCCATTTTGTCATGCAGTAAGTGGGCTAGTGTGCAACTTTCACACTCCGCACAAACACTTAACCCAAACCTTTTCAGGTTAACGTTACAGTGAGTGGTCATGCAAAGTTGCTACTACTTACATGTTTCAGATGATAAGCCATATTTGAGGTTGATGAATGATATGCGAGCGTTTGGATGTCCTGCCGGATGTACTGCAATTATCATATAGACCAGCTATTAACAATCTGTTAACATTAAGGTTGAACAGCTATAGTCACGTGGGCTATTTTAAAAATGTCTTTAGTACCTTTCTGGGCCTTGAGAGGTGCAATGACGTTGCTGCCTTTGTGTGGTTCCCTTGGATTTCATCAAAAACAGCTTATTTTGTGTTCCGAAGATGAATGAAGGTCTTATGGGTGTGGAACGAAATGAGGGTGAGTACTTCATGACCGAAATTTCATTTTTGAGTGAACTAACCCTTTATTTTGTACTAGTGTGTTGCCAGTGCACTGTTGTGTTCTAGGTGGTTTTGTGGTATTGCTACTGTATATGTGGGATTTTTCCCCCCACCTGGTTTCCTCAACCAGTTAAAGTTTGAATGCTTGGTAAAGTAGCAGCACAGGAAATGTGATTTCATGTAAAACTAGCTTCCTCTCAGTGTCCATTAAATTTCAGCAAATCAGTTTTATTCTGTCTTGTCTTTTGTTTGTGCGATCTCTCCCTCCACAACTGCAACTCTCAGCTATGATTTTAGCCGCTCTGCTGCATTTAATACAATCACATAATCAAAGAACAGAGTCAAAAAGTCTTTTCTAACTTATGTCCCTCTCTCAGATAAAAAGCACTGAGCTTCAAAAGGACAGCTTTTTGCTGAGTAAATTTCAAAGTGTGGGCGTCATGAAATGCTTTTCTTATTTTTGGGTAATAATTGTGAGCAGAATTATTGGATCTGACAAAATATGGAGTGATTCCTTAAAACATATCAAAGTCAGTAAAAGCACATGGCGAACAGGGACTTGATCAGGCATGATCAAAAGAAAGTGGCTGCATGTACACACATAAAAACACACACACACACAGACACAGCAGATGGCTTGGCACGTCTCAGGATACACACTCAGTAGAAGAGACAAGGAGGTGTGGGAGAGCACATCATTACCACCATCATCGCATGCATACTCTAAAAAGAGTGTGTGTAGGTTCACGCAAACACATCGTATGTTTCTGGACCGATTTCTGCTGTGTGCTTGTTTATATATTTCAACTTGTTTTATCTGTTTGACACAAAAAACTAGTTGAGGCCACTGATACAATGTTCTATTTGACCCTGACATCCCTTCATTGATTTAGGACCAACACGATGACCTTAAAGGAAGATAGAGAGAGTGTATGAGTGTGATCATGAGGTCCTTAATGAAAATGTCATAGTGGCATGAGAGAGTGAGAGAGAGAGAAAGCACTGAATCTGGATAATGGAGATCATACCCTCACTCAGTATCATTGCACACACACACACACACACACACAGGTTTGTTTCACTATCAAAGTGAGGACATCCCATAGGCGTAATGGTTTTTATACTGTACAAACTGTAAATTTTATCCCCCTACACTAACCCTACCCCTAAACCTACCCATCACAGAAAACATTCTGCATTTTTACTTTTTAAAAAAAATACTTTTTAGCTTAAAAAGCTATTTTAAATATGAACATTATTTGGCGCTGTGATGAATATTGCAATGCCGAATTTGCCTACGCTGCCTTTGTGTTCTTCGTGGATGAAGATACAGAGCAGCGAGTTGTGTTGACAGTCTAACGATTTGGAGAAAAGAGAACTTCAGAGCACGTGCACTTTGGTCAGAGCGGTAATAATGTGATTAAGGTGTTTACATGCCTTTTTAATTGCGATTTAAAATCGGCGTAAACCACCTAGTTTAATGCGATTATGGTTAGTACAATTATGAGCTTAATCGCATTCATTTGATCAAAGTCTTGCGTTTACATGATGTAAAGTTTAATCACAATATTGCCAAAATCCCATTATAATCGCATTATGAGGGTGCATGTAAACACTCAATGACTACGTCCAGATTGGATTCAGAACAATGATCAAAACATAGATGGAATTGATGTGCTCATCAACAACAACTAAAGCTTGCACAGCTTGCTTACATTGTGGGTTTCATATTTCGTTCGGTAACGTTCGGCAGTTTTGATTTATCTGCTGTTTGATGTTTGTCAATAGCTTTAGTTTACATGAGCATAAGCAATGTTTTTATCGCTGGTTTCTTATTTTTTTTCACCTGTGTTTTGATCCAGTGATTCTGTGCCATTTTAGAAGATGTGTAATATCACCCCCTACTGTACAACTGTGAAAACATGGATTGCCATGTCAGGGAAAGAGTTAACGTCAACATGCAGTTGTATTTTGTGATGATTTTGCATTGATAAGGGACAATGTATTATGGAAAAAACAAAAAAAACAAAAAAACATCTTAAACCTGGTCAGGCTGATCTATTGGCTGGCTTTAGAGGGGTTTGGGGCTTTTCAGAAAAAAACAGTTTAAGCTGGTTTAAAAAGAAAATAAATAAATAATACATTCTTCAACTAATACTTGTGTATTAACCTTAGTAATCAATCATTCATTCATTCATTCATTCATTCATCATTCATTCATTTTCTTCCGCTTATCCGTGGCCGGGTCGAGGGGGAAGCAGTCTGAGCAGAGATTCCCAGACTTCCCTCTCCCCAGACACTTCCTCCATCTCTTCTGGGGGGACACCGAGGCGTTTCCAGGCCAACCGAGAGACATAGTCTCTCCAGCGTGTCCTAGGTCTTCCCTGGGGCCTTCTCCCGGTGGGACATGCCCGGAACACCTCCCTAGGGAGGCGTCCAGGAGGCCTCCGAAACAGATGCCCGAGCCACCTCAGCTGACTCCTCTCGATGTGAAGGAGCAACAGATCTACTTTGAGCTCCTCCCTAGTGACCGAGCTCCTCACCCTATCTCTAAGGGAGCGCCCTGCCACCCTGCGGAGAAAGCTCATTTCGGCCGCCTGTATCCGGGATCTCATTCTTTCGGTCATGCCCCAAAGCTCATGACCATAGGTGAGAGTAGGAACGTAGATTGACCGGTAATTCGAGAGCTTCGCCTTGCAGCTCAGCTCCTTCTTCACCACGACAGACCGGTACATCGACCGCATTACTGCAGAAGCTGCACCGATCCGTCTGTCAACCTCACGCTCCTTCCTTCCCTCACTCGTGAACAAAACCCCAAGATACTTGAACTCCTCCACTTGAGGCAGGAGCTCTCCACCAACCTGAAGAGGACAAGCCACCCTTTTCCGACTGAGAACCATGGTCTCAGACTTAGAGGTGCTGATCCTCATCCCAGCCGCCTCACACTCGGCTGCAAACCGTCCCAATGCACACTGGAGGTCCTGGCCCGATGGAGCCAACAGGACAACATCATCCGCAAAAAGCAGAGATGAGATCCTGTGGTCCCCAAACCAGACTCCCTCCCTGACTGCGCCTAGAAATCCTGTCCATAAAGATTATGAACAGGACCGGTGATAAAGGGCAGCCCTGCCGGAGTCCAACATGCACCGGGAACAGGTCTGACTTACTGCCGGCAATGCGAACCAAGCTCCTGCTCCGGTCATACAGGGACCGGACAGCCCTTAGCAAAGGGCCCCGGACTCCATACACCCGGAGCACCCCCCGCAGGGTGCCACGAGGGATACGGTCGAATGCCTTCTCCAGATCCACAAAACACATGTGGACTGGTTGGGCAAACTCCCATAAACCCTCCAGCACCCTAGAGAAGGTATAGAGATGGTCCAGTGTTCCACGACCGGGACGAAAACCGCATTGTTCCTCCTGAATCTGAGGTTCGACTAATCAATCTGTTAAACTATAAAAAGGATTTTTAACCTGGACCAGTTTAATCCAGTAATCAGACAGTACAGCTGCCACAGTGGCATTACTGACTGTGACGGGTATAAAAGAAGCAAAAAAAAAATGAAATGATCATTTAAATAATGTTTGGTAAGTATTCTGTTTTACATTATTATCTACAGTTCCTCATTCACTTAAAAGTTACTTTTTTCTCAGCAGGAATCACAATCCACTATGCAATCTTCTATAGCAGCCATTTGGAGCTCCTCTAAAACTTCAATTAATTCTATGGTAATCCTAAATTAAACCAGTGTTCAGAGGGCGAGAGACACACAGTGTGCTATACAAAATTGTACTTTATTAACAAAATCAACAGAAAAGAAAACTGATAAGAAAAAAAAAAAACGCATCCAAAAAATGACATCATCTACAAATCATGAAACACCACAACAACAGGCCATTTCCCATGATGCTCCACTGGCACTTAGAGTACCATTTTCCAAAAGTGCCATTTCCAATTCTACTCTCACTTACTCACCTTAAGTATGTGCAGCCTGCACATAAACACACCATATTCCAAAGATGCTCAACAAATAAACAAACTGCACACTGCAGACACCTCTGTTTCCCATTGAACCACACACACATAGACAGTTACTGAAATGAACAACCAGTATTTCAATGTGTATTTGCTTTCGTCCAAAAGAAAGCATTTAGTCTATATAAAATACGAATGTGATTTTAACAGCTGACTTCTTGATTTGAGCAATGCCAGCCTTGAACATTTCAGGATACAAGCAGTCAGAGCTTTAAAAGAATATGTCTTCATCCTAAAAGTGTGAAAAATGTATGTAGAGTGAAAGCTCAGTGCTGCTGACCACTATTATCCCCCCACCTGAAGACGCCCTAGGGCACAGACAACAGACATGCAAGGCCATCAGTACTCAATGGGGTGATTTAAGTGTCTGCGAGAGCCGATAGCTCTGACGGATTTGATGTTCATCTGGCTGGGCTTGCTGAGTTTAACCTGGTTGATATAACAGCACACTGGAGTAAGGGTTATACTGTGCCAGACATATCCTTTATCTATATAAACCAAAACTATTTCCCTTGAGTTGTACTCAATTTAACAGCCACAAAATGTGATACTATCATAAAATGAATAAAAATGTTAAATTGATTGTGAAATTGCTTTGTCCAGTGGTGGAGAATGGCATGATTGTGTTTCTGTCTGAAAAAATAGAAATAGGATAAGTGCATTAAAAAAAACTAAATATGAATGGGTCAGCTGGGACTGAATGTAAAAAGTGTTTTTAGCAAGGAAAAAAAAGGAGAAACTTGTTAGTGTTCTGTCAGAGTGGAGATTGGTTGCGAGCAGGTTGAGGATGGACAAACTTAAGACCAGACCTGTATTCGAAAGCTGAAAAATGCTGCCTCCGCACTCCATTGGCATGATACAGAGGTAGGAGGGCAACGATGCACGTCAAAATCCAATGATTGTGCCACATCCTGTCTCCTGAGATACCTTCATCTAATCAATTTTTGAAGGTACCATAGATGTGTCCTTTGCTGCCTTTGATATCCCACAGTCCTGTGCATTCCATTCCGTGACAGCTAAGCTAATTTGCGGTTAGTGCTCAGTTTGTGTGTAAATACATTTTTGACCAACTTTTTCTATTTTTGATGTCACGAAAGCTCTCTATTTTGTTGTAGATCATTTAACAGTTACATGAATTGCTGCGAATGATTGCTGCTGTGATTGGTATTCTTTATTCGTTTCCACAACAGCAACATCGCCTTGTCTTGTCATTAAAGTAGCGCATATTTACATATATGAATAATCATTCGTAGTGTATTATATATTTTATACACAATGAAAGTAACCTGTATTTGACCGAAATTTTAGAATGGTCAGCAAGCTGACAATCCAGATAGCGCTGTGGATGTTTATATGGTTGTCAATGAATGGTACACAAAATATAATTTTGGCTTTAATACGATTTTCCCAACAAATAGGCACGAATAAACCCGACGTCCTCCATGATTCCTTTTCTTTCCGACAAAGCATTTGAATGCGATGAGCTCGTAATCACAACTTCAGAAGTGGGAAGTAGGAAGTTTCTGATAGCACATGAAAGCAGCATTACACACTGGGGTGTTGGAACAGGGTTTGACCTGAAGTCTGCAGGAAGGTATCTTTTCTGGAACAGGGTTGGAGATCTTTGTATGTGTTAAGTTTAGTCTTTGACTCTTGGTTTGTATTTTTCCTTTAAACACTTATTTTGTATTATATTCCTGGTTTCATTTCTGTTGTTTTTTTTCCTGTTTCCCTTTGTTTCCATGGTTTTTGATTTCCCCCATCTTGACAGGGTCTTATTATTCCTTTGTCTAATTGTTTTAAGTCTTTAGTCACATTATTTGTGTTAAAGGGTTAATTCACCCAAAAATGAAAATTCTGTCATTAAGTACTCACCACCATGTTCCAAACCCGTAAGACATCTTCAGAACAGTTATTTTTGATGAAATCCGAGAGCTTCCTTACCTCCAATAGACTGCAACGTTATTACCGCTTTCAAGACCCAGAAAGGTATTAAAGACATTGTTTAAAGGTCCATGTGACAACAGAGGTTCAACCTTAATTTTATGAAGCGACTAGAATAATTTTTGTGCACAAAAAACAAACAAAAATCACAACTTTATTCAATAATTTTTTCTCTTCCACCTCATTCTACTATGCTGTTCACGTAGTTAACACAGTGCAGCGCTTCCAGGTTCTGCATCAAAACGCCGGTTCATTATCGGCCAGCTCCTGCGTCAGCATTACACGCATGGCCATGTGTAATGTCTAGTTTTGGTTTTGTTCATGTTTCATGTCTTGTTCTTTGTCACTGTTCATGTTTCATGTCTAGTTCATTGTCATAGTCATGTTTCATGTTTGTTTTTTCCATGTGCTCCTGTCATGTCATGTCATGTGATTTCCCCAGTTTGTCATGTGATCCTGCCATGTGCTCCTTGTCATGTGATTCCCCTGTTTCATGTCTTTTTCTGATTGGTTCCCTGGGTTTAATCATTGTCCACAGGTGTTCATTGTTTGTAATTAGTCTGTGTATTCAAACCTTCATGTTTGCCTTGTTCTTTGTCGATGTTTGTGGATTATATCCTTGTAACACTGTGGTGAGTTTTCATGTTGTTCCTGTTTTTGTTCAAGTCATGCCAAGCCATGTGAGGCTTGTATTTATGTTTTGTGTTATGGACAATAAAGTACACTTGGGTTCACTCTAAACTCACCTCCAGTGGATTTAAATGACATCATGGTGCTTCTTTGTACAGTGTTGGCCAATACTGAGCCGGAAGAGCTGCCCTGTGTTTACTACAGTGTAGGAGACTGACAGGGAAAAGAAGAAAGTTGAATATTGGACTATTTTATAATAATGGACTATTTTAATGATGTCTTTTCTACCTTTCTGGGCCTTGAAAGTGATAATGACTAAGAGATAGCTGCCAAAAAGCTTGATGATTTAATCAAATATCTTAGTTTGTGTTCTGAAGATGAACGAAGGTCTTGCGGTGTAGAACGACATGAGGGTGAGAAATTAATGACAGAGTTTTCATTTTTGGGTGAACTAACCCTAAGCGATCACGTGATGAGGTTCTCTTTCTTGTTATTGTTACTACAGAGTTTTGGTTACACTAAAATAAAGCTGTAAAATAGATCTACGCCTCAACTTCTCGCTCTATACCCAACAACGTTATAGTATGTTGCTTTAAACTAAAAGAAAACAAAACCAATTACATGTAACAAGGTGACATTTCCTTTACTTTGATCCAATGCAGCTTAATGTGAAAAATGTGTGCCCCTCTAAATTTCCCAAATGTGCCATTAAGTTATTCGTCCAGGCGCCGACTCTGCTCTCATGTTTGACAGTATATTAGAAATCACTGCTTTCCACTCTTTCCTTTTCCATCTCATATAAAATCTTATGATCTGTTTCTCACAGTTCCATCTCAAACTCACGGTGACCTCAAACTTGCCTGCCTGTAAAGAGGAAAAGCAAACATTACTTGAATGGCATTTCTTCAAAAAAAAAAAAAAATGGCATATAGGTTTATGCAGGGTACATGCTAACTTGCAAATGTGTATTTGGGGATAGGAGGAGGGTTTTGCATTTTCTTTTTCAAACTTGTTTTGTGATTTCACACTGCTGGGTTCCATCTCACACATGCACATGCTTCATTAGAAGCAAACAGTCTAAAGCAATTCTCCCGCTCACGAGTCATAGCACACAAGTAAACGACCAGGCTAATTTGATGGCCCCTCCGTCCCTCCTCCCCTCGCACTCTTCTCTCCATCATTGATGGTCCACACCCCTCTCCAGATGACCAGCTCTCCAGTAATTGTTATCCTATTTAGTAATCTATGAGCCTTGGTTTCATCAGACGTTTAGCAGTGCATATAAATATTGCTGACGTTTATTGAATGTCAGAGTTCACGACGTTGCTGATTGATTCTAACCCGTTGTATTTGGGCATGTCAAAATATGATTTGTTGCCATACAATAGCAATTTTAAAAGCTATTTTCTCAGAGGAAAGAAAATACTATCATTCAGAGGTGAATTGAAGGCAGCTAACTGTGAGATTGAGATTAATGAGCATTTTAGTGAGTTGCCATTAGCCTGTAGAGCCGGACAGTGAGGGAGAGTGAACCACTCTCAAAATGGAGAGAGTGGACCTCTGAGTGTCACAAACAACTATAATCAAGACAGCTTGGGCAAGCATTCTGAGAGCAGAGGCTGTCAAGACATGAGTGTGTATGTGTTTGGACTGCGAGATTTTGGAATGAATGCTCTGTCGAGATACTCGTAAGTGTGCATATATGCGTATCCACCCCTTCATCTGTCTCTGTGCGTATGTTTGGTTCAATCATAGTTATTGAGATTTGAGTAAATCAGGCCCTAGCAACAAGATGGAAAGTACTTGGTGTTCATCATTTTGTTGGCCAGTGTTGTAAAGTGTATTCACAACAGGAGTTACACAATCTGACTAGCACATCACTTAGTTCATGTTCACTTGTGCATATAACTTGTAATATTATGTTTATGTTGCATTAATATCTGATTAGTCTCATGTGATTCATTGAGTCAGTTAACCTGCTAACAAAGCACTTCAGTTTACTGGTGTTCATTCTGCTCTTAAACGGAACTAAAGGCAATGCTGTTATTTTAAAACAATGTTTCTTTTTCAAAAACATTGATACATGTTGTCCACTGGCTTGTTTGTATTAGGCTTTTTTATTTCTTTGAAAGGCTATATGTTATTTATTTTTTGATAAAGCAAAATTTTTGTTTAATATTAATTTCAAATTAGTGTCAAATTCATTTTAAAAGTTAAGGAATCATACACTGGCTACTATCCTGTATATGCTTGGGACATGACTTTCAGTGGTGAGCCTTTTGTTTTTGTAATCAGGCTCTCAAAAAATTATATCAACGATTTGATTTAGTTTTCCATTTATTGACCAATATATCGGTTATCGACTAAATATAAAAAAAATCATATCGGGGTATCCCTAACACACACACACACAGCATCAGCAAGAGATCAGTTACTCCTAGTCTCTATGGAACAGGAACACTTTTGTCTCATGTTTTATGATTTGTTGTGATAGAACATGAAAGTAAATATTACAATAATAAAATGACTTTGTGGAAAAATGACAGTCTCTCTCTCTGAAAAATAATTTTGTACGACATACTGGTAAATTAAGTGTTGAATGTTACAGAGCACAGCTGATACAAGTAATGTTGAACTTTTGATTGATTGTTTATCAAAGGTTAATGATGGACAAGCTCAGAATACAAATGAAATCAATAAATGAGTAACTTTCCCCCCTTATATTTAGTATATTTAAACGTGTGGTCCTTTAGAAATCATTCTAATTTGCTGATTTGGTGCTTATTTCCTTATCACAGTTCAAAACGGTTGCACTGCTTAAATAAAATGATCAGAAGTTACAGTAAAGACTTGTACATTGCTACAAAGATTACAGATTTCTATTTCAATTAAATGCTATTCTTAAAATATTTATCAAAAGAACTTTATTAAAAAAATTACCGATCCCAAACAAGTAAATGAAATGGATAATGCAATGTCCTCATATATACAGGGAGTGCAGAATTATTAGGCAAGTTGTATTTTTGAGGATTAATTTTATTATTGAACAACAACCATGTTCTCAATGAACACAAAAAACTCATTAATATCAAAGCTGAATATTTTTGGAAGTTTTAGTTTTTAGTTTTAGCTATTTTAGGGGGATATCTGTGTGTGCAGGTGACTATTACTGTGCATAATTATTAGGCACCTTAACAAAAAACAAATTTATACCCATTTCAATTATTTATTTTTACCAGTGAAACCAATATAACATCTCAACATTCACAAATATACATTTCTGACATTCAAAAACCAAACAAAAACAAATCAGTGACCAATATAGCCACCTTTCTTTGCAAGGACACTCAAAAGCCTGCCATCCATGGATTCTGTCAGTGTTTTGATCTGTTCACCATCAACATTGCGTGCAGCAGCAACCACAGCCTCCCAGACACTGTTCAGAGAGGTGTACTGTTTTCCCTCCTTGTAAATCGCACATTTGATGATGGACCACAGGTTCTCAATGGGGTTCAGATCAGGTGAACAAGGAGGCCATATCATTAGATTTTCTTCTTTTATACCCTTTCTTGCCAGCCACGCTGTGGAGTACTTGGACGCGTGTGATGGAGCATTGTCCTGCATGAAAATCATGTTTTTCTTGAAGGATGTAGACTTCTTCCTGTACCACTGCTTGAAGAAGGTGTCTTCCAGAAACTGGCAGTAGGACTGGGAGTTGAGCTTGACTCCATCCTCAACCCGAAAAGGCCCCACAAGCTCATCTTTGATGATACCAGCCCAAACCAGTACTTCACCTCCACCTTGCTGGCGTCTGAGTCGGACTGGAGCTCTCTGCCCTTTACCAATCCAGCCACGGGCCCATCTATCTGGCCCATCAAGACTCACTCTCATTTCATCAGTCCATAAAACCTTAGAAAAATCAGTCATGAGATATTTCTTGGCCCAGTCTTGACGTTTCAGCTTGTGTGTCTTGTTCAGTGGTGGTCGACTTTCTGCCTTTCTTACCTTGGCCATGTCTCTGAGTATTGCACACCTTGTGCTTTTGGGCACTCCAGTGATGTTGCAGCTCTGAAATATGGCCAAACTGGTGGCAAGTGGCATCTTGGCAGCTGCACGCTTGACTTTTCTCAGTTCACGGGCAGTTATTTTGTGCCTTGGTTTTTCCACACGCTTCTTGCGACCCTGTTGACTATTTTGAATGAAACGCTTGATTGTTCGATGATCACGCTTCAGAAGCTTGGCTATTTTAAGACTTCTGCATCCCTCTGCAATATATCTCACTATTTTTGACTTTTCTGAGCCTGTCAAGTTCTTCTTTTGACCCATTTTGCCAAAGGAAAGGAAGTTGCCTAATAATTATGCACACCTGATATAGGGTGTTGATGTCATTAGACCACACCCCTTCTCATTACAGAGATGCACATCACCTAATATGCTTAATTGGTAGTAGGCCTTCCAGCCTATACAGCTTGGAGTAAGACAACATGCATAACGAGGATGATGTGGTCAAAATACTCATTTGCCTAATAATTCTGCACTCCCTGTAGTATGCAGGCCTGTGACTTTTTTTTTTTTAAAGATGTTTGAAAGAAAGAAAAAAAGTATCTGCTCAAATGAAACCCACATTACTGTTTTCCCTTTTATAGCTACATTTCACACACTGTTTAATTTGCTGATCCAGTCTACCAAAGTCAGCACAGGAACACAAAAGGTGCCCGTTTGCTGAATTACTCGGTGCAATTAAGACTTCAACAAATGAGATGCTGGAATCGCACACACTTTTTGTCTCTTTCTGTGTCTATGGGGACGTTATAACTCAGATGTAACAGCAGGTGGTAGGGCACCTTGCCATTGTTGGAGAGTTAGTATGAGAGTCTAAATTAAATGTGTTTGTGTAGGTGTTTCAAAGATGCAGAAACTGAGGACCTGAGTTTCCAGATAGACCCCAAAGGAGATAGAGTCCCACCTACACGCTCATTCACTTACTTCGTTGGCTGTAATATTCAAACACTCGTATACGTTTCTGTTTTCAGTAAGTCTAAATAAATTTGTAATTCTATAACTCTGTCAAGGGGAAACAGACCAAGAGGAGTCTCTGACAGAATAAGAGAAAAAAAGACATTCCATTTTCAGTCTGAAATGGAAAAAGAATGTGTGTATTCACAGAGGAAAGCCTGACGTTTGTTTGTCTGATCCTTTCTCTTTCCATTCCTTTTCCATCCCTGTTTTCCCTTTGGGGAAGTTTGAAATGAATAGTGGGTTTTTACTCTGTAATATTTTACACATGATTGAAGGTGATGTCAACAGTGAGAGGCTGAGAGAGAGTTTGGCTTGATTTTTGTTCCAAATCATCATCTCTCTCTTTCTCTTACGCTGTCACTCTCCACGTCTGTTTTCCCTCTATTCTTTCCAGCCCCAAATTTTCTCCTTGCTTTTCCACAACCCATGTTGAGACACCTGTATTTATGATATCTTGCTAACAGCTGCCATATTAAGTTTCGAGTGAATTTCCAGAGTGAGAGAGTGAGTCTAGTAAGGCAAGGTGAATCAAACTGCACAATACAGACATAAGCACATATGAATGTCAATAAGATTCAGCTGGTAATATACTGTCCTCTATTGAAGAGCCAGAAATTAAAAGGCAGACTGCATTATTTTTCTCACATAAGTGTGAACTGCAGAATTACTGAGACTGCAGGTTTGCTGTATCACCACTGTGTGGTCTTCAAGAAATGCACTTAACCTCAGTGACCTCCAGATGGACACTCCAGGTGGTTTGAAAATGTATTTGAAATACTGCATGCTATGAATGTTCAGACCTGACCAGCCCACACATTATAATTCACACCTGAGGAAATGCATTTTACAGTATAATTCTGCTTTACATCTTCATATTCCTAAATGAAAGACTGATTCATTTTCTAGTTGTTAAAAGTGAAAGGGAATGTGGGTAACACTTTACAAAAAGGCTCATTAGTTAACTGCATTAGTTAACATGAACTAATAATGAATTGCACTTCTACAGCATTTGTTAATCTTTGTTCATTTCAACATTTACTGAGACATTATTAAAATCAAGAATTGTATTTGTTAGCATTAGTTAAAGCAGTGTGAAGTAACATGAACAAACTGTGAACTGCTGTATTTTTATTAAGTAATGTTAACAAATATGAACAAATGTATTGCTCATTGTTAGTTAACTATTGTTATCAAATGAACCTTATTGTAAAGTGTTACTGGAATGTGTTTCTCATAGAAAACGATAATTTGGTAACACTTTATTTTACAGTGTCATTGTTACACATGTTGCATGCAGTTACTGTACTAATAACTAGATAATAACTATGCATAATTACATGCAATTAAGCCAAACCCTCATTCTAACCCTAAACCTATAGTACTTGCATGCAGCTCATCATTATTACTCAGTATACTTAAATGTATAAATACACTAAATGCATATAATACTGACACCTTAAAATAAAGTGTAACCCTTAATTTTAAGGTGTCTTTGTTACACCGTTTCACAGAGTGATATTAAGCAACTACATGTACTAACTATAGGGTTAGGATATGGTTTACATTTAATTGCATGTGCCTATGCATAATTAGTTATTAAGTAACTAGTAAGTTTGTGTAACAATGACACTGTAAAATAAAGTGTTACCCAAATCCTGTTATGGAAGGAGACTTGCACATGAGATATAACCACAAAAAAAATGTTTATTAAGCAGTATGAGGTTGAGACTGGTAAGTTGGCAGCACAATGATATGGCAGCGGTGAGGATGATGATAATGATAGTCTCTTGTCTTACAGAGAATGGTGATAGCCGATGCAGTGTTGATGGAAGGATGCACACACCTCAGAAACGCCAGGAAGTAAGCATCACACATGGGACGAACACAGGAGAGGAACACGGAGGATACACTGGAGTGGAGAACAGGAGACATACGATGGAGCTGAACACAGGAGGTAAGGAGATGGAGATGGCTCTAATAGAGTCTCTTGGAATCCACAGGAAGAGCACTTCGCAGAAACGAGACATGAGGTGAGTGAGGTGTGCGCTTATAAAGCCAGCGTGTAATTGTGTCAATGAGGTGCAGGTGTGCATGTTTAGTATTCGGGTGATGGAGTGCACTGTGATTGGTTGAGGGCAGAGCCTGGCAGATCCGTGACAAAACCTAGTGATCTGAGAAAGGTTTGTCATAAAAGAACATGTCTATATGCAAGTTATTCAAAATAGAATAGTTGAAGTTGTCAATTTATTTTAAAGTATTAAAAACCTTGAAGCAACAAAATGTTATAAAAGTATAACTATCAAATTCATAAATATACACCCAGAAACTATTGCGCTTAAACTCTTATTTCACAATAACAGTATATATCACAATATAGTTATTATTATTATTATTATTCTGTTGTTAAAAAAAATAAGCAAATAGGCAAATAAACAATAGGACAAATGCAATACAACATAGATAAAAATTAAATAAAAAGTGCTTTGTTTTTCAGGTAGGACTATCTAATAGTATTTAGGAACAAAATACTACAGAAACGAAATAATCAAATGTAAAAGTGAAATGCTGCATGATCTTAACTGTATTATTAAATATACATTGATCCTTAATAAAGCTACAAAGTTTATTCAGTCAAGAGCAGTGAATGATTTTCTCAATCTTTTGATTTTTGAATAACATTACCAACAGCAAGCAAGTTATACTACTGCCACTATACGACATAATCCACAGATCCAATAGAAGGATTTTCTCCCAAATATTTTACTTAAGATGCAACTAACTGTCTTTACATGATTACTCACCTGCTTTCTGTGTACGCACTTCAGGTGTAAAACAGCGCCACATTGTTTCTTTATTGCTCTACACACCTCAATTTAAAATATCTATCACAAAATCTCTTTCAATAGACACTTTAAATCATCGCTATGGTATATATTCCCATACTGCCCCGCCCCTGTATGTGAATGATTCATCTTCTGTCAGTAATTATGGATGGAGGAACGAGGAACTCAATCATGATCAGAAATGCAGATCAACAGCTTTGAAACCTTTGCAAAATTCTGAAAAGAGATTGAGGATCTGACAGCCTAATGTTTCCCATGAAAACAGATCAGCTGTAGAGTCATGGACTGTGTAGATATAGAGACAGCCAAATAAAAAGATAGACAATGATCATTTCGTAAGATATTAAACTTACCAAATTTAGGGAAATTGCACACAGGATATTGCTTCCAGACTTGCAATTTACAGCTTTCATTGAAAATGACAGACAAGCTATTTTTCGTTCCATTGCCATCCCATTTTGTTCCATGTGTTTTTTTTTCTTCTTCTGATGCCTTATAACCCTTCTATTTACATCCTCTTCCATCAACTTTTCAAGTTTTCTCATTCCCATTTTTACCATCAACTATATATTCTCTCTTTTGAATTTGTGACTCTTTCTTTGCTTCGCTCTCCTCCTTTATTGATGGATGAGATGGGTAATTGCAGGTAGATCTGAATATGTATTGTTTCAGTTTCAGCTGAGAGGAAAAGGAAATTATTTTACAAGGAGATTTCCAGTGGTATAAATTTCAGTCCCCAGTTTAAGGTAAGAGTTAAAGATGAGCGTGCTCTCTGATTGGGCTTTAATATCAAAGAAGAGTCATAATTAAACTCCCATCTCAATCTTCTCACCCCTTTGCACGAACTAATGCCTGAATCATTATGCAAATTAATGTCATATTCCTATATAAGTTCCAGCTAACCACTGTAACTTTGCCTTGCTTCACTTGTTGACCTGCGGCAGATTTTCTTTTTCTTTGATTGCATTATTTATTTTATCGTTTCAGTTCTATATTGTATTGTGGGTGTAAAATATCATAATTAATGATCATCTTATCTTCAGTTATGTGACTGATATCACACTAATAAACAACCAACTACTAACAAACAACAGTTGTTCCTCTTGTCAACAAAGAATGGGCTCCATTGTTGAATCATTCAGATTAGGTGGAAAAAGTTTGTGGACCTCTAGGCTAATGACTTCTCTAAAGACTAATTGGAGTCAAGTGTTTCAATCAATGGGATGAGATTGGAGGTGCCCTGGCCTATAAAAAAGGAATGCACATTTGCCACAACTTTGTTTTGCATATTATAGATGCATCACATATCCTATCTTCTAATGATCAACTAAACCATTAGACATTTGTGTGTGCTGATTTCCTTTTCCAGCACAGAAAGCATAAGAGATTGGGATTGGGTTTGAAAACGTGGTAGCATTTTAGCACTTCTGGTTCTATTGCCTTGAAGATTTTTTAAATACCCTAAGGTCTGTTGTGAACACAAGCTCAAGGGATTTCCATAATGGACAAAATTTACGGGTGGAACATGTCCGCACCACTTTTTGCTAGGGTCGATATTGTCCCCAAAACTTTTTGAATTGGTGTAACCCCGACATCCTGGCCAAAATTTCCCAATGGCCTCCTAATCATCCCCATACACTGATTGGCTTCATCACTCTGTCTCCTCTCCACCAATAAGCTGGTGTGTGGTGGGCGTTCTGGCGCAGTATGGCGGCCGTTGCATCATCCAGGTGGATGCTGCACATTGGTGGTAGTAGAGGATATTCCCCCTTCCATATGTAAAGCACTTTGAGTACCCAGAAAAGCGCTATATAAATTATTTTGAAACATCTCGCGGCATGGATGTACCTAATACAAATGAAACATCAGCAATTGACTAGCAGAGTACTCATTTCATTTGTTTGAGGCGACCTGACGCTGTAATGTGTCGTTTTTTGAAATCATGATGAGTGTTCATTGCCACTGTTATCAACATGCAAATTCTCTGTTTCGCAATTGTTTTTATCAGTTGAGAAACATTGCGAAACTGAGGCCAGTTGTGTCCAGCGTGGTAATGGAGATGATTATACATGCTTTTATTTCTTTCTGCCTTGATTATTGCAATACTCTTTTTACTTGTCTCAGCAATTCATCCATTAAACGATTACAAGTGGTTCAAAATGCTGCTGCCAAGCTTTTAACCAAGTCATCAAAGAGATCACACGTAACATCAATTTTAATTTCTCTACACTGGCTTCCAGTCAAATTTAGAATTCAATTTAAAATCCTTGTTTAGAGCATTGCATGATCCTGTTTATATTAAACAGTTGTTGCAACCTTTCTCCAACACGAATCTGAGATCCTCCAAACATATGTTGTTAGCTGTCCCTCGCTCCAGATTAAAGACTAAAGGTGAGTGTGCTTTTGAGGCAATTGCTCCCAAATTGTGGAATCCCTTTGGATCGAAGATCTTTTTAATGTCTGTCATTCTTATTTTTGATTTTCTCTTTTATATTTTGGATGTGAAGCACCTTGTGATGCTCGCTCTAGAAAGGTGCTATAGAAATAAAAATTACTATTACTTACTATCAGTGGCGGAAGGCAACAGTGTTCTCTTGGCAATTGTGCACACAGACATTGTGGAGACTCTTTGTTTGTGAAAATTAGGATAGAAAAAATGGTGAAATCACAAAACAAAATGCACAGACAGAAACATGTCTCTGCTCTTCACATAGAATCACCGATGATCATCTTTGGTTTTAATGAGAGAGAGAGAGAGAAAAAAGAAACTATACGAGGGTGGATTAGAACCCAGAAACTCTGACAAAAGTTATACCACCAGACAAACATTTCTTGCAGATCTATACTGTATATGTATTCACTTGCGTTAAGAATCTTGGGACTAACAATATATCGTATTTTAGTTGATGCAAGGATGAAACTACCATGTTGAACATGATTTCTATGTCGATAAATGAGAATTTTTGAAATTTATTTCTGGTTATTGTATTTTTGTTTTTTAATTATTATTGTTGGATCTGATATGGCATTGCATTAGCTACTCCACAACACTCCTATCCCACCCGCTTTTAAAAACAAAGTTATGCCACTGATTTTCATGTTATATTCTATGGCCATGAAATACATCAGTAATAACCTTTTGCCATGTTTTAAAATCGTTTACTTGTCTTGAAAGCGGGCTGGTGCTAACAAATAGCTAAATGGGAGTACAGAGGTTGTCGAGAACATTAAATGTCATCACACAGAACAGATATACTCATCTACTCACTGGTCCCCTCTTACAGCCTCACTGTGTTTATAATCGCAAACTATTATAACTAGAACGTTCAGGGAAAAAATACTGAAAGAGTTGTTGGAAGCTTCGTACTTGTGAAGTTGAAATCATGTGACCGTAGGGTAGTTAAAGGGATTGTTCACCCAAAAAAGAAAATTCTGTCTTCATTTACTCACCCTCAAGTTGTCCCAAACCTGTATGAGTTTCTAACTTCTACTGAACACAAAACAAGATATTTTAAAGAATGTTGGTAACCAGACAGTTGATGGTAGCCAATGACTTCCATAGTATTTTTTTTCCTACTATGGAAGTCAATGATTACCAACATTCTTCAAAATATCATCTTTTGTATTCAATAGAAGAAAGAAATTCATGGCGTTTTGAAAAAAAAACTTGATGGTGAGAAAGTGATAACAAAATGTTCATTTTTGGGTGAACTTTCCCTTTAATTTATAGGTTGTGTTTAGCTTTTTACTTCTGCCGATTGTATTTGGCCTTCAGAATTCATAAACGTTGTGTTAATTTCTGCAGAGTATCATGATGAACAAAATGTGTAAGAATCATAAACTTTTGTTAGTCACAGAGAATGTTTTCTGCAATAACCCAAAAAGCCAATGGAAAAATCCTTTGGGTTTTTGTCAAGGGAACCAGGGTGACGCTAACTTCCGGGTTGGCCTACAAAAATACATTATCACCACAGTATTCTATTAATAATAAATATATCCTTTTTGTTGGTTTCTCTTTCTGAAAAATAGAAGTTATTTAGAGATTTGAACTGTCACATACAAATACCACTTTACCTTATTACTTCATATCACATCACATCACATTTACATAGCATTACATTGGCATTAACATGCCAAAATCATTTTAATGGTCTGTAGTTACTGTATATTTTATAATCATTACCTTACAAGAGCTATCAATTTATTTCTCTTTCAATTTCATACAGGAGCCTACTTGCCAAAGTCAACCGAAAAAGTCCAAGTGTAAATTTTGTAAAGATACCCAATTAAAATCCTAACCCATATAAACCGCTTAAAATGTCTTGATTCATTTTTTTATGGACCCTTGAACTTTGAACATATTATTACTCTTGAATCAGCCAAGTCATTCACGGTGGTGTTTCTCTGCCCCGTTAAGTATGCATAAAAGATAACATAATGGTCTAACAAAATCCAAATTTCAAGCAGCTTTTACTGTACCAGTCTTTTAAAATGACACTTTAAATTTGCCTATCAATGAAAATGGCTAATTTCAAAAGCAATAAATGCAGTTGAAGGGTTTATAAAAAAAGATTGATTTTGGTACCATAAAAACCAAAATGGATTTTGTTAGACTATTACCCAGTATGCAGCCCTTATGTTAACTTTAACACACCTCTATAGTGGTTGAGAAACGAGCTAAGAGATTTTTTTGTTGTTGTTGTGTTGTGCTAGTTTTGTGGTTTGTTTGCATTGTTTTTTGGAAATTTTGTTGTGTTGTGAATTGTCTCTGTTGTGTCGTGGCTTGATTCTGATGTGTTGTTAACCTATGTTTTTTTTTTTTTGGTTGTGTTGTACACTACTGGACCGTCATACTGTTCTGCTCCATTCTTTATTTAGATCCATGAAAGCCTATATTGAAAACTGTTATGTTAATAAATTGGTTTATAGTGCATTTGCACAACATTTTCTGCTGAGTTCAGCGCACAACATGCGCAAAATAAACTCAGCACTGAAACTCGCTCCTTTGCTTCTGCTATGTAGCGCTTCAACCTGTTAATATGGGTGCCAAAAAATGTTATTTGTGCGCAGTGTGAAACCGTGTTAGTCAGCACCACTGTATAAAATCAGCAGCATTGTAATGTTCAATGATGGAGCAGATGAAGTCAGTGTAAGAGGGTGTGATGTGAACGGTGGCTGAACTTGTAGTATGATGTGCATGGCAAAATTTAAATGACCCAAGCAGTGGAAAGGGGTCCTGTTTATGCAGTAAATGGTTGGAGAGAGCGATGTCACTGAACCCCTGAGTTAAGTGTGTTTAAAAAAAAAAAACTAAGGATTTAATATCAACCATTTAACAAAAGATAAAAATAACATTAGCATTAACAATCATATTCAAGCGCAGACAAGGAGACGTCGAAACTTATTTAGGGAAAACGATACAGGTCAGACTCCCCCATGAAACTGTGAACCAGGGAAACAAGACACTTCAAAATAATAGCCAGAAAATAAAGAGCAACCGCCACTGGTCACAGAGAGAAGTCTCGTGATACATGACAGCTCAGTGCAACGTCGAGAATCTGGGAGATTTCAGTGATTTATCTGTCTGTTTTTGTTGGGAAGGCCTGAAACCCTCTTAAAATTGAGTCGTGTGCCTAAAAACTTGACAGCTGTGAATGGGCCAGACATTTTCTCTGCAGAAATAGGAAGTCTTAAATCTAAGCACTCAAAGGTCAAGTGGATTGCAAAGTAAAATTCCTTTAACATGATGTACGACTTTAAAGGGTGATGTAATACCCATGGCCTAGGCTCCTTAACCAGTGGTTTTACAGTTTGATTGTACATTAATTAAGAAGAGAACCTTTTTTTTTATTGAGGTTTGGGATTTACTTCATGCATGCATGTATGTTTGGGAATTATTATTATGCTATGGTGTTTTATGATGTTTCTTCTCTGAGACGCGAAAGCGCTTTTTATAGTTCTATGCACATAAAGCTTTTGTAATGTATATTCAGTGCTTTACTGATTTGATGTTGAATTGTGGAAGCTTTGCTTAATAATTATGAAGGCTTGAAAAAGTGGTTATGTGTGATTTATTAAATTTATGAATAGAATTAATTACATACCGTCTGTCATATGCTTAAATCAATTGCCAGCCCTACTTTAAACATAATCTGGTGTGTAAAATAACAGCACGTTCATGCTTCAAATGACAGCTGGTCAGTTGCCGAATGATGGCATCGTGTTTTAACACCTGGAGGCAACATCTACATGATCGTCTACTGTGGCTGAGAGTTTTAGAAAGGAAGTCTTAGGTGAAAGGAAAATTATCTCAGGCTTGTCAAGATAAAGTTCGAGGCGAGGGGTACGCATCCAGTTGGGTATGTCAGCGATATATGCAGAGAACTTCTTTTAGATCATAGACGTGGAGACAGAAGGAGGGAATGAGATGTGCGGTTGAGTTTTGTCAGCACAGCAGTGGTAAAAGATGCTGTCGGACTGGTGAAATGTTCTCTGTGATATGGAGTAAATGGAGAAGAGCAGGGGCCCAGGCTCCCTGGTGAACTCTTGTCCAGGTAAGATATGAACTATAAAAATGCTGTCTTTTGCAATATTATATGTTGATGCTATGAAATACTGCAGAATAGATCATTTGAGAAGAATTAGGTCTTTTTAGGGTTAGTTGAGGCAGAGTGAGTTCACTGACTTTGTAAAGTGTACAGAAGGAAATAGTTATACGGTCATACTTGAGTGCAAACTGAATTAAATGTTTTCTGACATGTAACTGCATGCTATTTGAAATTGAATCAAAATGTAAAATGCAATTAGTTGAACTTAAGAGTGCTTACATAATTATTACTTTTATTGTCTTTGAAATACAGTGTACAGACAAGCATTTATGGAAAACTAAAATTTAATGTAATTTCCATTAAAAATTCTATGTCATGTATTTAAATATATTTATAATTGCACATTTGTAATGAAGTTAAAAATTTTGTACATTTAAAATATATTTTCTTTAAATGTAAAATTGAACATCACAAATCAAATACATTATGTGCTTTATGTTAGTCAACACATCAAAAATGTATTTTAAAATACAACTTTTAATTTGACGTTATTAGAATGTGCGCTTTTGAAGTACACCTCTTTAAGTGGCCTTTTATTTCATTGATAGTTTTTCTAAAATATACATGTATGATTTCTATCACACCACATTGCTCATTCAGTACAATTCATTGCACTTCTTTTTCACAAGGGTATGAAGAGACGTGTTATACATTGCTGAAAGCCTGTGATTATTTGTAGCCACATGATGAGTGCACAGTACGACAGAAAACATTGAGTTTATTTGTGAGCGCAGGCACACACCGACTGTCTTCATGTCTCACACTGTCCAGCACTGTCAGCATGTCTTTCTGTTTCCGTGTTTCTGCTTAAAATATTTATTTTTGAGATGAAGCAGTCTGTTGATAATCCCACACCTTATTTTTGGTTCTTTATAAACCGCTTTCAGATGTCTGTTAACACTCCATGTTTCCTTGCCAAGTCTGATGGATTTCTATTTGCTCAAAACTTTGCAAGACAGCCAAAAACAGGATAATGCATCATCAGTATCCAGGACGTGTGCCACTTCTTTATCGCAACACAATCTATTGGTTTACACACATTTTAGGATGTGTGTTATGTGTGTGTGTGTGTGTTTGAGTTCCTCTCTGGGTTTTTAGTCCAATGTAAATTTTATGTTAAATTTGATGTTTTGATGTACAATTTCTGGCCTATGGGTAATAGATAACCAGACTTTTTGGATCATAGGTCAATAAATTCTCTGCAGATGCAATAAATGGTGATGTTTCATTTGCAATTAGTTCATTCATTTCCACCAGTCTGACCCATTCCGACAGATGTGCGGAAACATGATAGGTGGACATTATGCCATTGACAGGGTAATCACAGTGATGTGGAGGCACTGCGTCCTCACATGTGACCTTTAACCGTTAGTTTGCTGTTACCCCCTCACACGCTATTGGATTTAATTGAAAACACAGTGAGCTCGAGAAGAAAAACTGAAACACTAGTGTCATTGGTAGAAGTGTTAATTTTACAAAAACACAGTATCTGATCTTGTATATAGTAATATATCTCTTGTTTATATTACAAAATAAAAAAAAAACCACTGCATTTTTTACTGTATATGTGCATTCTTTTACTGTAAATCAGTTACTCTGTATGTATGTGCCTCAGTTGTCCACCTAGTGTTCATCACCCAGTGGACACTTTAGGTTGCAACAGAGGTTTAGTATTGGTGTAGACTTGTTGTTTTTACCAAGAAAAACTCATTTACAGCAAACTTCAAAATAGTACTTTATGATGTAGCTCTAAAAAAGAAAGAAAAACAATAAAAGCAACCTAAAAAGCTTTACATGTCAGTCTGTTTGTTTATTTGGCCATTAAGGAAGTCATTTTTCATAGTCCTGTTTTTATCAAGGGTATACCAAAGTTCTTGTAAATATTTCATAGTTTTGTCACAGTTATTACTGCCATATTTTGTAGGAATGAAAGATGTAATTATGTAATTCCTGCGAGTACAGCTGTAATGTAATAACATTTTTACAATTGTCAATCCAGCTGATTACAGCTACCCGCGTTCTGTAATTTGCTTGTATAATCTTAATGAAATGTGATTTGTTTCTACCCAGAGATAAGAGTAAAGGAACATCTCAGGTCAATTTGATGGTGTTGTACTCTGTAGAAACCTTTCTTTTCTCTCGCTTTCTAACCATTACTGGATCAACCGATGCACCTTTACAACATTACCAGCATATACATAGTTGAGGTTTTTTTGTAGTGAAACCATTTAACCATTTTAAATCAATGTAGCTTGGCAAGCTTCAGTTTTATAGTAGCTTCCCCAACACTGGTTTATACATGGATTAAGCATCTGCAAACATATTGGATATAATTCCTCCCTTTATCTTGACCAATAGATGGTGTGAAAAGTGATCAATGCAGTCATCTACGATGAATTGTGTGGGTTGCACAAGCTCCTCTTCACTCCTTGCCTCTCTTCTCTTCTCTTCTCCATACTCACAACAAACCTCTTAATCCTTCTTTCCCAAAGAAAAGGAGAGAGAAATAAACCCAAGCCCACTCATATCTCAGCCAAATATAAATCGAGAGCCGACGAGGAGAGAAGGGAAACACCCCAGGGGCCCGGGAGAAGCTGTGCTTTAATTTCTCTCCCTTTTTGATTATGGTAGGATGTTAGCTTTACTATCAGCCACCTCTAGCTAAGCCTGTGCAGCTGTCTTCCGCCAGTATCGCAAATGCAGAAGGGCCCATATCTGTAAAGCCTGATATATGGATCTATTTTTCCCTTAAAACCACCCATCTCTCCAATCCCATCTCTTTTTGTGGCAGTTGAAAAGCACCGTATCGTAACTTTCCGTCAAGGTAGACAGTCATGGTGCTGCCTCCCTGCTTTCTTTCACTCACTTGTATTTGTGGCTTGTTCTGTCTCCTTTCTGTCTCTTTCTCGTTCATTCTCATCTCTCTGTGCTGAACTGATCAAAAAGATTCAGGCTATCCTTCCATGTTTTTTTGATCGATTCCAGTGCAACTCTCATCATTTCCTCTTTCTTTCGTGCTCGCTCTCTCCCTCACACTTTTTTTTTTTTTTTTTACCTTTCGTAATTTGCTGTCATCTACTGACTTTCTCTCTCTTATCTTTAGTGTTCTCTCTTCTTTACTTCCCTCTCCTACCTCTCAGTCTATCCTCCTTTTATCCTAACCATGAAAAGATATTAGAATGGAGAAAAAAGGGGTGGAGTACCCAACCATTGTCTGTGAGGTGATTTTTATTTTATTAATCACACTGGCTGTGAAGGGTGAGGGATAATATTTGGGTGGGGAAAGCAATTTCTCCAAAAATAAGTGTTTTTAATGAACAAATGTGAAAAATCTCCAAAAGAATCAAAAAATGGTCTTCTCTGGCAGCAAGAGAACAGTGAAAAGAAATGAAGCCACTTGATTTGAAATCGTTTTAAGAGATGGCTCACTCTAAATTTACAATTGTCATCAATTACTTACCCACATGTTGTTCCAAACCAAACTTTATTTTTTCCGTGGAACACAAAAGAGATTTGAATGTTGTCTTTTTATTTTATTTTATCATACAAGCCATCCATACAATGAAAATTATTCTTTGTATGGATAGCAGTCCAATACAAAGAAGAATCTTCTTTTTCCAATAGTAGTCCAATAGTTTATTGGAGAGAAAGATTATCAGTTAATAAAGGCTTAAATTTCAGTCCTTTACTCACACAAATCCATCATATAGCTTCAGTGGATTTTGAAAATAGGACATGAGTCATATGAACTACTTTTATGAAACTGGTGTCTTTTCATCCTTTTTGAAGTTTGAAAGCCACAGCCTCCATTCACTGTGAAAGTACATTGTTCAAAATTCTCCTTTTGTCTTCCACTGAAGAGAGAAAAGGGTGAGTAAATAATGATAGAATTTTCATCTTTAAACTATTCCTTTAATACGAATATCCACACATTCAAACACAACTCCCTAAAAGCAGACACAATGCGCTTTCGAGCAGACGATGAAAACAATCATTACTCAGTGGACAGAATGGCTCATTGAGAAAAGTAAACTTTTAAAACTGTCTTGAAGTCATGGTGGGCTCATCCATGTTTACACTCCATAACCCAAAGCTCTCGGCGTCCCGCTTACATTCACAAGTATTCAATACAAATTCGGAGGCCAATGAGCAGAGGGACCAAACGCTGGATGTTCTTTTGTTTGGCTACCCGTGGTTTGTTCAGAGTCCACATGCAAGTAGTTGACATAAACCAATGATCTTTGACGCTTATGAGGCCGGCATTGTTCATGGGTTCTGGTCTACCCCATGGTGCCAGCGATGGGCTGGCAATTCCAATATGGCTGAATGGAAGTTAAGAGCAGCTCTCTTGAGCACAGCAGGGGAATGACAGTACTGGATTTCAGCTGTGTTTGTGTTGGTTTAATGAAGTCCAATTTGGCTGGGAACATCACTCAAAGAAGCAAAAGGAAGCAGTGTTGATATGTAGTTATGATTGAATATTTCAAAAACAAAATAAAAGATTAATCACTCAGCCCAAATATGGAGTATCAGAGAATGATTTGAATGGCAGCGTCAATCATTCTGATAGTCATGCCAGGCACTTCATATTGGCAACCTGTCACCTCAATGATTTTTAACCAAATCCAAAACAAGGGACATATAGCATCTGGACTGGATCTGTGATGATCGATTCATCTTTAGATTTTAGGAAAAGCTTTTAGCCTCTTGAACTGCATAGTTAAATCACAGCTAGCTCCAGGCAGTCTGACTTTTACGGTACCTTTTGGCACTTTTGTTGCCCTGTGTCGATGCTAAACAGCTCTACCTCAAACCTCTCCCTGACTTCACAAAGATCTTAAACAACTTGGATAAAATTCCCCCAAACCAATTTTTCCCCCAAATTCTTGTGTGGCCAGACGATCACCAATCCACACACGCACACACATAGAGACTTTCTCTGCATTTAACCTTAAAATATGACTATTCCCAAGTGTATCCTTGTGTGTATGGATGTCTCCATAAGCTTAGTTACGACTATTAGTTATGTTAGTTTTACTTTTTATTAGTTGTGTTAGTTTTGCTTTTTTAAATGTTTAATTTCAAGTGTAAGAATGTATCTCTGCTTTAATGTCTTCCTCACATATACTTCTTGGATTCAAAATGTTCCTTTCTGAATGTCTTAACCAAATATAGGTGTTTGGTCATGATAAAATGAAGTCTTCTATTATTAAAGTACTCAGATCTGACACTTCATATATCAGGCAAATTAGGTCGTAAAAGGAGACAAAAGAGACTTTTACCCGCTAAAAGTCCACGCTCGCCATTGGTCAGTAAACCGAAAATAGTTGTGCATGGAGTTGCCTTTATAAGACATTGCTGTGAGCTCTTGTGGGCTCAGTCATCCTTATCCTTGGACGAGACGTACTCTTCTTTTATTTTCTTTTTTTTATTTTACTTTCAAGTTAACTCGATTTCAGGAAGAGACCAATCAGACGCTCCAGCTCAAACGTACTGAAATTCTGCGGAACTGCGTTCACCACAGCACCCAATATCACCAATGCAAGTATAAAATCATTCTTTCGATGCGTTTTAAGCTTTCATTGTCTGAAGCGATTTCGTTGCTGGCTCTCAAAGGTTTGTAATTTTGCCAATCTTTGATCATCCTCTTTTTCTTTCTTTTATCTCATATTGTATTCTTTGCTTAGATTTAGTTGTATATATTTGTATACTCATGTATTAAATCCTTTGTATTGACGCTTGATTGTCTCTGACTGATGCTCATAAATGAACCAAGTCACTTTAACTCTTTGATTTCACTAGCTATATGCTTTTGTAAGAAATAGGATAGGAGAATTCTTATTGGCCAGAAGAAAACTCCTCTTTAAGAGTTGATCAAAAAAATTGGACTGATAGTTTTGCCGGACAAACTATATTTAGACCATATATATTCATAATTAATTATAATTCATTGTAATTGATTATCTATATATACATAATTCCCTTTATAGTTGATTTATATTCATAATTGATCATAACGTGTTATGATTTATTTATGTATGTATATATATATTCCACCCATTTGAGCTAATCCATTAAAGACACTTTCAACATTTCAGGGTTTGGGGGGTATACCGCTATAGACGCACACTATCATTCAGAAGTTTCGGGTCAGTAAGATTTGTTTTAAAAGAAATCTCTTATAGTCACCAAGGCTGCACTTATTTGATGAGAAATACATTAAAAATGTATTGTGAAATATTATTACAATTTTAAAGGGTTAATTCACCCTAAAATGAAAATTGTCATTAATTACCCTCATGTCTTTTGTTCATCTTTGGAAAGATATTTTGATGAAATTCGAGAGGTATCTGACTCCTCAATAGGCAGAAATTTAATTACCCCTGTCAAGGTCTAGAAAGGTACTAAAGACATTGTTAAAGTAGTGCACGTGACGGCAGTGGTTCTTTTTATGTTCATCGCTTCCAGGTTCTACGTCAGAGCACCGACTCATTATTGACTGGCTCCTGCGTCAGCATCACACGTATGCGTCATGTGGCACATGTGAACAGCATCAGCCAATACTGAGTCAGTGTTTTGACATAGAAACTGAAAGCACTGAACGCAAAAAGCCCAGGAGAATGACACCGAAGAGAAGATATTGTTGAATGAAGTTATTTTTGTTTTGTTTTTCCACTGAAGTCACATGGACTATTTTAACAATGTCTTTAATACCTTTCTGGATCTAGAAAGTGGTGGTTAAATTGCTGTCTATGGAGAGGTCAGATGCCTCTTGGATTTCAAAAATGTCTTCATTTGTGTTGCGAAGATGAGCAAAGGTCTTACAGTTTGAGCACGACATTAGGGTGAGTAATTAATGACAGAATTTTCATTTTTGGGTGAACTAACCTTTTAAATAACCAATTCCAGCACCTAAAAGGGTCCCCACACAATGACACCCCTTCCTTCATGCTTCACTGTGGCAGTAGAGATGCGTTTATTGTTATATTTCTCACCAGATTTTCAAAGACACCGCTCTGGAGCATCACCATGCAACTCGTGTTTCATTGTGATTCATCACTTCACTTACAACTTCCCATATTCTGCCAAAAACATCATTCTGTCTTTTATGTTTTTCTGAGACAATAATGGCTTTTTAAGTAGTGCATTTAGCTAATTTCCTGACCAATAATTTGTGGTTAAGACAATTAAAAGCTTTAGGCTCAGCCATTTTGGATTTGGCCCATTTAAAAAAAAAAGAAAAAAAAAAAAAAGTTTTTTATTTTTATTTTTTATGTTTAGTTTTTTGCCCAGGAGTGTATACAAAAAAAAATTTACTGTCATTTTTGAGTAATGCGTTGCATCCATTTTGAATAAAAGTATTAAAGTCGTGCTGACCCCTAACTTTTGAGCAGTAGTGTACAAGACCATAGCAAATATAGTTTTTACTTCATAAAAATAAAAATCCATTATTTCCATGACCCCCATGGTAATACGCTGTAACAAATAGAGCTATAAATATATATAATTAAAAAAAAAAGAAAATATAATAAAACTTTGAGATGGAATGCATCTTCACAGTCATTCTGCAAAAAGTTCCAAACAAGAAAACGGCACAGGGGATTCAGTTGGTTGCTAAATTGTATATCATGAAGCAAAGTAGCTAACTGAAGATGCATATAATTTGTACTCAATTTCTGTTTTGATTTACACACATGATCACTCGCTAGTCTGTGAGAAATAGCTGTTTTAATTACGCATGACGTCCATTAAATGTCTGTTATTATTAATGTTTGCTGTGTAAGAAGAGTACTGACAGTGAATATCAGCAGAGAGAGAGAAACGGATACAGCTTAAAGTACTAAGATCAGAAGAGCGGCTAAAGAAAAGAAGAGGGAGAACAGAAGGTGAAAGAGGTTGAGCAAGCGAGAGAGTCATCTGCGAGCGAATGAGGTTCTTCCAGAGCGAGAGAGGATTTGGGTCATTTGGAAGAATATGGCTGAATCAGCAACGCTCTGTCTCACAGCCACGCTGAACTTAATCTACTGAAGGGACCTGCGGGCAGAGAGAGAGAGAGAGAGAAGAAAAGAGAAGGGGAAAGCGATAAAACCTCAGGGCATAGAGAAGGGAACGAGATTTTCTTAAATGGAGGGGAAAAGGAGGAGGTTGAGAATCATTCTGTCCATTTAGCTGAACTCCATTTAATGAAGGAATCGGAAAGCGGTGGAAGGAGAGCGAGCACTAGCCGCGGAAAGCAGCAGGGAGCTCATGTTTAATTTAGTTAAAATGTGCATATTAATGAACGGATGCAAATTTGTGTGAAAAATAATCAACTAAGGGCAAGAAAGCTAAAATTATGAGGTATACGAAATGCAAGGATTGAGCTGTGTCTGTGTTTTTAGATCTAGATATAATCTGACCCTCAAAGAGTTCCATACTGGGCTTAAATATGAGGTTATAAGGTAAAATATAAATACAGCTATGGCCCATATACTAAGCCAGCCTTAGTGTAACCATGTTGTCATATACATGTTTCTTCTTCCTTTTTTTCCCCCTCAACCAGATTGTTGTACCACTCTCCATCCATTAGGGGTCTGTATTGCACCATAGTATAAAGGATAGAGCCGAAGTCCGGCTTGATCCTGCTGGTGCAGCAAACGCACTTCCATTGTTCTTAGCAGATAAGATATAAAGAGAACAAATGATGGGCTGTATGTCACAGCATGTGTGCGAATGTGTGTACAGTTGAAGAATTATGGTCTTTGTGTGTAGTCAAACGGTTATTTGATTTCGCTTTCTTTAGATGAACATGCAAGTATTAGTTTGGCCGTTTTGGTGTGAATGTGCTAGAACAGCTGCTTTCATCAGAAGAACATGAATGGAATGCAGAGACATTTTGCTTTTTATGTATTTGTATGTTTCAGGTGGAATTACACTCCACCAGATGGACTTTGTTCCCCTGATTCCATATTTGTTTGTGTGTGTGTGTTTGTGAGAGAAACTACAGATGCACGTGTTCATTGCTATTTGTTAGAAAAAGAAAGGGAGGGAATAAGGACGGTAGCCCTCAATAATGCTCGTTGATTCTTGTGTAAAACGAGGCAGCTAGCTTAACTATTCCCTCGGCTGTTCAGGCTGAATAAAACATGATCGTCGTTGGACCTTGAGGGAAACCCGCTCTAGATACGGCCTATAGAGGACATTCACTTACAGCACAGACACCTTGTAAACTGTGTATTTCAAGTGAAGGTTATTTGAAATCAGAGGAAGGATTTGGCAATGATGATGAGGTGGCATTGTCCTGATAAACTCTGCTGATGATGACACTTCTTAAGTTACATTATAGTCAAACAAAATATTAGTTTGACAGTAGAGACACAGATGCTGATACCACAGAAATTCTGAGCCGGCCCCTGGGGAATCAAGGTGAAGATCAGTCTGACTTTCAGATTTTCAATACATACATGCATGCATGCATAAAATATAAAGTTTAGAAAACAGATGTCTACTGAGAAACTCACTAGTTCCCTGCCACCAGAAAGCCAACCATTTTTGGGGAAGTTAATAATCCACTTCACTTCACCTAAATTTCTTTCCTTTTATTCTTCTGTCAAACACAAGTTTAGCTGAAACTGCTTTTTTCATACATTTCATACATTGCATGAATGGAAGGCAGGGCTGTCACTCTCCAAAAATGTTAAAACTACCATAAAAGTGGTCCATGGGACTTAACTGCTATATTCCAGTCTTCTGTGTGAGTCATGCAACAGAATCTAAGTTGAAAATAGGGGTGCGATATACCAGTATTGATGGTAACTATGATTAAAAAAAAAACACTACATGATAATACTACAGATATGATAACGTAGATAATCCTGCACCATGACTCGATCTGGAGTGTGTTTCCCAAAGCTAACTATGATCAGAAGTTCCGTCATTACCAATAGAGTTCAATGGAACTTGCGGCCAAAGTTGGTTCACGATGCTTTTAGAAAACTCATCCCTGGTTGACGCCATTATCCCGGTTTCCACCAATCATTAAGAGAAAAAAATGAAGATAAAGCTGTGTACAGTAGCTACTACAAAAACATGTTGGAGGAGATTAAACACAAAACTCTACCCTCATCTAAAAAAATTATAATTGCTTGACAGTGTGGGAGTTTTTTGGATATTGTAAAAAAAAAAAAAAAAAAAAAAAATACAAGATGTTTCGACCCAGTCTGCTGGAAAAGTGTTGATCAACAAATTTGTTCTTTTTGTATGCTTTGGTACATTTATGGTTGTGATCATTTTTTTTTTTTTTTTGTGAAACAAAATATAATAAAGATTAATTTTTCTGATAGCATTAGTTTTCCAAAATTTCTAAATATAATGAAAATATTATCATGAATTATGTTAGTCACGTTAATGTAACGAAAATCTGATATCGTGATGCCCTAGTTCTACTGTAGTTCTCAAATGCAGTTGTATATTCAAACTTGTCTCAAGGAATGTTTACACAACAAAATGTACTAAAAACAGAAAGGTGTTTTATTTTATTTTTATTTTTTGAGTACAGATGACAAAGTTGTCAAATTGATACCCGTTCACAAGGATCGCTTAAAATGCTGTTTTACACAGAGACAATTGCCCTGTCCAAATACCCACACTTGCAGTCTTTGCACTTGACCACTTGTCTACTTACATGACGTATTTTCTGCATTTGGCCCAAGTAGGTGTGTATAATAAGTTCTATAAGTGGTCTACTCACCCATGGCCTACTCATCTTTCCACCAATAAAATGTGCAGCACTTTGTTTTACTACCAAATTATATGTAATATCTAATCAATTTAACTTTGAATTTAACATTTTCATTGACATCTCGTGATTTTGGGGCGCGTGAGTTCCCGAACATAGTGCATGATGGGACGCTACGAAGCAGTATTCCTGATAGTGTGGGTTTAGTGTGCTTTAAGAACACTGTACTTTGGCATTTTTAAGACATGGGGCAGTCTTGAGCACTTACTTCCTGTCACACGCTCTCGAGTGGCCCGCAACTGTGGGTATTTGGACAAGGTAACCAACAGTATCATTTTCAAAAACTTGGACACTGAAACCCCTTTTCAAAAGTTTACATTTTCAGTTCCCCAAAACGCCATTGTTATGTAAATGAAAGGCCAAAACGGCATTTTCAGTTGAAAACGGTGTCTTGTAAACAGCCGCTAAAAGTCCCATTTTTTTTTTTTCATTTTAAGATTAATAACAGCTTAAATTGTGGTCTTTTCCTCATTGCAAATATGACACATTGTCCTGCTCTTTACTCTTTTGCTTGTTCTTTTCTTTTTTCTATTTGTGGTGTTGTAATGAAAGCTAAAGAGCAGCAGGTTCATATAATGTAGTTGCTCACAATGAAAAGAACATTTACACAGTTGTCTGCCCCATTCCTTCTGAGAATTCATTCATTCAGACATAAAGATGTTTTGTAAAGATATTTCTAGGAAGGAACATTTTAGTTTGAGTCATCTCATAGAGAATACATAAGCCCCCCCCCCCCCCCCCCCCCGCATTCTTTACCTTATTGATACCAATGCAATTTACGGCCAGTAATGCAGTATACAATCAATCTAATGCAGATTTATACATTAACACAATGAAATTATTTTAAATAAGATTTAAATAAAATTACTTATTTTACATACTATATTTACTCCAAATTCACTAAAATGGTCTATAAGTTTATTATCCATTGACAAGGCTGTTGAAGATGAAATATCATCCAATATATCTATATCACGAATATAATGATGATGATGATAATGATAATAATAATAAATATGTTGAATACTGATAACCAGTAAATTCAAACTTTTCATCCTAAAACAAACAGGCTGTAAAAATGGCTTATTCACTGATTACTAGATATCTGTAAAAGGTTTTAAAATATGACTTCAAATGAAAAAGAGATTCAGCAGATCTGGAGTCCCCAGGGAGGCAGCACTTTCTTGGATCTCACATTCTTTCATTTTTCTTGATTTAAAAAAAAAAAAAAACCCTACTGGGGGGACACCGCTCACACTCAGTGAACGATAACTGCTAAATGCTATGTTTCACAGATATATCATTTTCGGCATCAGTGCTTAGTTAGTAAATAGGGTCTCCTGAGCTGAGGTGTGAGCAAATTTCTTATGCCGTATATATAAGCAGAAGCAGCTTAGACCCGTCTCACTACTGTGGTTGTGTGCACTAACGTAGAACTTCTTTTTTACATCGCATTAAACATTGATGGGTCCAGCATTGTGTATAGGGCAGCTGATGTGGAGTCTATGGAAATTAGTCCCAGGATGCCAGGAATATGTAGTGGTACTCCCTCAAGTAAATCCAGATATTCAGTTCAGCGTCTCCCATGTGTATGCAAGCATGCATGCTGGAATGAGATTTTAATGAAAGCCACTGAGTGATACAGTCATTTCAAATAAACGTGGCTGAAAAAATATTCATGTCATCATTTGTCTGCAACGGTGGTCACTCGCAGTGTCGCATTTGGAAATTCAACGGCTCACACACATATCCCTATCATTATACAGCCAGCCTATCATTATGCAACCCACTTTTCCCTCTGTTCCCCGGGGGTGATTCCTCCTGCTGTTGGCCCACCTCCCCATTTCTCTTTCCCAGCTCAGAGCACAGTGATGGGAAAGAGAGAGCAGCAGCCATCCTGCTGATTCTGGGCACTGGCTGGAACCATGAGAGGGCTCCTGGTGGACGTGAGCACTGAGGGGAAGTCTTTGAGGTAAGCAAAGGAAACCGACCTCGGCGAGACACCTGTTGAAATGTGATCTCCATGATTTGGATTTTAAATACTTTCAACCATGTAAATACCATACAAATTATTGCAAGAATGGGAAGTATTTATCATACTTACACAAAATAGCAGCAAACTACAGCCTGCAGGCTTCAAATCAGGCCTTGTGGAGATTTATTTTGCATGACTGGCCTACTGTACGTTATCATGCTTATTACACAGCTACTTAAACAAATAAATTTGCATGCTATATTGACTTGAAATTATTCATCATGTGAGATGAAATGCAGCGTTGAGTGAAAGAGACTTAAAAATGGCACAGTGTTGGAGATTGGTTGCCAGGGACAATGTAATAAACAGTTTAGTGGTCATTATACTTTAAATATTAAAGTCAGCATGAAATTAAAATCTATTGCATGTTATTAATCTTATTATGAATGATTCATCTAGGCATGTTTAATTGTTTTGTTTTTTTAAATTTAATTATAATATACAACTTCTCTCTGGTGACGTATGCCAAACTTCTCCAATCATTTAATAAGCTTAAACTCCGCCCCTTTCTTACTATTGGCTGCACGTTCACATTTAGCAAATCCATGGAATCAGCAACCTGCAAATTTAATCCTCGTCCTAAAATATTTCTCTTTTTTGATTACTCATTTCACTCGGTTGTATGTCACAATACGAGAGAAAATATCTGTCTCTACTATTGACAGTATACCACAACGATTGACCAATGATACTTAAGTATTCCAGAGAGTATTTCAGAAACAAGACAATGGAATTTTATTGGAATAGTATACTAGTGCATTGTGAAAGGTAATACAGCAAACTATATCTCTTTATAGGTATACAGTGCTTGATCTTCTATACTAAACCCTAAAAATGTACATTATGGAAATCTTTGAAATGTAAAGCCTCATCCTAACTGCATGAGTTAAGTGCGTCTTTCCGCCATACCTCTGAGCGAACCTGGGGAAAGCCATTTAATGCCACTGATGCAAACAGGTGTTAGCTCTGTGAATGAGATTTGCTGAGGCTTTGACGCAAATGCAGCCCTTAAAAGAAATGCAGGCAGATACAACAGCCATGAACCGTCTAATAAATGTAAATCATTATACCAGTGGAAAAAACATAAAAACAAAATGAACAGGGGAAATTGAAGGGAAGAGAGAGAGTGTGTGTGTGAGAGAGAGGGAGGGAGGGAGAGCAAGCAATCTAGCGGAGGCATATTTCCCTTTATCGGCTCAAACTGACACAACTGGTTCCGCCAGATTTAGATATTAATTCCAGTGGCGGCGAATACAAAATAAATCCCTCTGCTAATCGCACCATGAGAGACATGCTGGTAAAAGTTTTTGTGTAAATTACCAAAAGATTAGTGCTGTGACTGGAGTTTTATCTTCTGAGAAAAAGAGAGAGCGAGAGAGAGATTCCCTCAATTTATGCTATAATACAACTTACTCTTTTCAGTCTGTCTCTTTCTTCTTCTTTTTCTATTTGGTCTCCCCTTTTGAAATTGCTTCATATATCTGCAAGCCAGTTAATGCAAGTCCTGTTCTCTGGCTTGAACTGATAGTGGACATTGTTTTTTTTAAGATTCTTTGACATCCCAATGTACAGCATTTCTCTCGCAGTGTTTTGACCAGTGTGCGATCAGTGACATGTTCTGAGCGAGCCGTACCTACAGTTAGTCTGGGATTATACAGCATTAGTGGTATTAGCAGTCTATCGGAAGAAACCAAAGCATTTTAACATGGTGAGCTGTATCTCTTGTCTCTGCTCTTCTCCTAATAGCGTTGCTCCATTTCAACAGCAGTACAAAAGCAGAAAACATAAACGCATCCATTTAAAAAATACAATGAATTCACAGTAAAAATAAATCAATAGACATCTAGTGAGGCCAGCCACTATGCCGTCGAAATGAACTTTTACATTGGAGAATAACTTGGCAGTTTTGTGAATTTGGAGTTCAGGACCTCTGGCTTAATAGCAACCACACAAAATGACACGTTAAACTATTTGTTGGTACGCTTGCTCTTTCTTGACTTATTCCCAGCCGGCTTCAGCGGGAGACAACTATTGCCTTGTGACTCATACACATCGGTTAAAGGCATATTGATTTAGAAAGAGAGAGTGAGCAAACCGCTCAGCAGGCCAGTAGCATTAGGATTCCACACATTTGTTCATGTACAGCAGGTGTTTATGAAGCAGGAAATGAAGTGACAGTTTAATGGCGAGACTATTAATTCTTTGTATAGTTATCTTGTAAAATTGTAGTTCAGGGCAGAAATGATAATCCAACTCTTCCAGCTGAGCCCTGAAATACATTTATCCATTATGTTATTGAGTGTGAAGCTGCACTTTGCCTCCTCATTGTTAGGGGCAGTTTTAGACTTGATTTGATTTTTGTTTCCGTAATCTACAAATAAACCTTGACTTTGTTGCTTTAAAAGCAAGAGAAAAAGAGCTTAGTTATCGGAATAAGGTGTCGCCTTCTGGTGTTATAAAAACTTTAATCAAATGCCTCTGTACAGTACATTAGTGTCAGTCATGAGTATCACTTTGGCCCTGTCCCAAATGGCAAACTTCTTGTGCGTGTTCATTAAGCCCATACAAGACCGTAGGGTGTCCCATTTGTTTTTTTTAGGTTTCAGAAGGGTGCTTGCAAGGGTGCTTTGCGGCTGATATGCACCCTCGATGCGCACATTTGCTGAGCCCGCAAGCCCGTGAGGTCTGCATCAGACCTGACAGTCAAAGCCGCATTACGTCACAGAAGTGTTTGCAGACAAAGTTACTGTATTCAATTTGCCATACAAAAGTTCAAAATCATTTAAAAGACAGTTTCATAGTGACTATTTTGCAATATTGAACTGTTTACAGATACGATACAATTGTGACATTTATTAACACATCTACATTACTGTAAAAAAAAACCTGGGGTCAGTAAGATTTTTTTTATTCAGCAAGTATGCAAAAGTGACAGTAAAGACTTTCTTACATTGTTACAAAAAAATCAAATAAACATTGTTCTTTTGATATTTCCATTCAAAGAATCCTGAAAAAACTTTTTTAATAATAAGAAATGTTTCTTGAGCACCAAATCAGTATATTATAGTGATTTCTGAAGGATCATGTGACACTGAAGCAATAGTTGAAAATTCATAAATAACATTTTAACGTATTTTTAAATAGAAAACAGTTATTTTTAAAAATTGTAATGATATTTCCCAGTATTACCAGTATTAAATGCAGCCTTGGTGAGTATAAGAAACTTCTTTCAAAAACGTTAAAAAATATTGTAGACCCCAAATTTTTGGATGGTATTGTACCTCTGTTGATACAATACAATTTCAATACAATTTCGATACAATTTCTTCCCATGAAAGAAATTCATAAAAAGTGGGACTGGTAATTTTCTGTCCTGTCAGGACATTTTCAATTAAGTTTAGGGACATTTCCTTTAACCCTAAAACATATGACAGTGCATGCATAATTCAAAATACTGGTAAAAGACATGAAAAAATCAATATACATTCCTTCATATTAACATTTGACAGTGTGTGGTAACTTTTTTTTTTTAAACCTGAAGTGGTGTGACCTGCCCTAATAAATTATTTTAGTAAATAAAAATTGCAGTGGTGCATCAGTTTCATCAGTAATGAGGAGGACATATTTGTATAAAAGTGATAGAGATGCGAAGTGTGTTTGAGGGTTGGTTGGACATTGTTGTTGTAGAGTTCCACTGACTCCAGTGAACAACAGCAATAACCACTCAGTAAAACATTAATAATTACTAATCCCAGCATTTGATTTATCACTTTAACACACATATTACCAAAATGAGCACTGTTCAGCAAGTGAACATGCTTACTTTTCAAGTTATTTCTCCCCACTGTCCTTACCTTAAACAATGCCTGTGGTGTCAGTGCTGTCCGGTCCATGAATTCTTACCAAAAATCACTCGCTCATAATCAGCAATTTCTATTTTGTGTTGACATTTTACAGCCACTGTTCACTCAGAAATACACTCTAAATCAAGAAACAATCATTCTAAGAAAGTCCAACTTTGTGTGTAAGTGCAGAGAAATGGGCCCCATGTGGATTTGTCTCATCTGTTGACATGACACCCACTCCTCATAACCTCAGGAAGACCGAGAGCTTTTTATCCATCCCAGTGGACCCACCCATGAAACTTTCATTTGCAAATCATCCCTTTTAAAATTTGAATAGCTTTGATGTTTGATAGCTCTCTCTCTCTCGCTTTTTTCACCAGCATCTCGTTCTCTTCCTTGAGATGTTCCCATGTGGGCGTAACAGCATAAACCTCTTCTCAAAGTCTTTTCTCATATTGACTCTATCACTTCCTAAAACCATCTCTCTTTTTGCTCTGTCTCTCTCTCTCTTTCCTTTTCTCATTTCCCCTCAATTCCATTTATTTCATTAGCAGTTTTAACAAGCTTGCTTACGTGCCCCACGATCCAAGTAATTTATGGAGATAGCAGTGCTGGCAAAGCCCCTAGTGATCTGGAGTCCCACTGATGTGGTAAACGTGCTCCATGGCTGTCAGAACTTGAATGAGAGCTATAAGAGGACTGGGATAGGGGACCAGCAGGTAAGACAGATACGTCAGTGTGTGTGTGTGTGTGTTATGAAGTGGAGACAGGGGAGGAATGGTGTACTGAAGCAGAATCAAACAATAGATGAAACTCTGCTTCACATATGTATTTGGTTTTTGTTAAATACACTGCAGGATGTGTCTAAAATGACTATAGGTGTAGCCTAGTGGTATAAAAATAAAACTACATTAAAATGCACTGAGGTTCTGAAAGGTGCATTTTAAGTAAATGCATTCTCAAATGCACAGCTTGCGGTGTTAACCTTACATTATTAACTTGTAAATTAGTATATTTTCATGTATTATTCATATTATAAATAACTTTACAAACACACAAAAAAAAAAATCAAATATGGAAATTAAAATTGTTTCAACTTGTTAAGATCATACTTTATGCTAATAAGTCAAATTTTCTTTCAAAAATAAAAATGTAAATTAAATCCCATAGGGTATACTTTGTTTTAAACTTTCCTCATTTATGTTTACGAAAAATTAGTGGAGAAAATTAGGATGGATATGAAATGTTTAGTTCATGGAATGAGGTGTGCAAGTGATTGAGGCATTTTAGAATTATATTACAAATCCAAACCTCAACCCTTGAGTGAACTGTAACATTTTAGGAAAGAAATTTCACTAGTTAGCTGGCTAACATTAGAATAATTACTTGGAGTCACACTGTAAGCTACAGAGAGGAGTGGGGGAAGAAGATGTTAGTAAGCAACACGTTTAATGCTCAGAGAGAGGGTAATACCGAATAAATGTCAGTAATGTGATGCTGTTAACTGAAAGAAAATAGATATTAGGCAACGTCTCTCTAATCAGTGAGTTCTTCAGAATCAATGATCTAAAGCAGCGGTGTTCAATTAAAGTTCCAAGAGGCTCAGTTTCTAAATTTACTTCTCAGCTTGGGCCAAAACAATTTTATCTTACAATGTTTCTAGGATCATTACATTGCATTGCTATGAAATGAATTAAGCAACGTGCATTTCAACAAATCGATTGAGGATTGATTACAGTGGATCGATTGAGAGTATGATTACTTTTATTCAACAGTTCAATAAAGAAGAAATCATGTTCCAAACTCAAGTTCAGGAGGAGCCTAATCATTCAGTCCTGTCAATCATTATCGTAAGCGTATATAAGCAGCAACACTTGAACAGTGCCAGTGATCGCTTTTCTGGCACTCTAGCCATTTCCATAGTACAGGAAGTTAGCTAACTCGTGGAGTTAGTATTGAATAACTTACATATTTAGACACAATATTCTCAGTAATTTGTCTATGTTTGTTCCGCAGACAAATAATTAAAAACAGAATCAACTATTACATTTCTGAACAGCATAGTAGGGGTGTTTCATTCTTAAATTTCGAACAAATTGGTTGAATGAATTATTCAATGACTTACTCATAAAGACAGTTATTTTTGTTCCTGGATGAAAAAATGTTTTGATCGAAACAGTGAAATAATTCAGTGACTCAATCATAAAGTCACCTGTCGCCACCTACAAGTGCAATGATGTAACAAGCAGAAAGAGTCACTGAAATTCTTACTGTTTATAAGCAGTATGAACCAATGTTGGGTCTAGATCTGGGCCACAGTTCACTTATTGTGTACTGAAATGCATTTTTAAAAAAGTAGCTTAAACTTTGACGAACGGAACAACTTACAGAAGAATTTGTAGAAAAGTTTTTTACCTGGAAACAAACTAAATACTTTTCATATTCATGACAAGTGGGCATCTGTTGGTTTGGTTCCCAACCATGTATATAGAGTAGCTGGCATGTGTATGTATTGTCACATTACCACAACAGGTGTTCTGTAAAAACCTGTATAATGCTTGTCACACTTCGCAGCCTCATTGCCAAAACTCAACGTGATAAAAGAGAAAAAAAGAGAAAAAACTTACAAACTGAAACATAGCAAAAATTCTCCTCTCATTCAGGGAGGTAATTCTGTAAGTTGATGCCTGAAAATGTTTTATTCAGGAGTTTGCCTGCTTGGTTAGCAGAAACTGGAGGGAAAGTGGCTTGGAATCCCTGTAGTGAAGCAGTCAGAGTGATGCACAGTTGTTCTAGGCAGAATAATATGTCTTTGCAATAAGCACTGGCTTAAAAAGAAAAGAAAATGTTCTTTCTTGTTGCCGGCTAAACAACTGAAATATCCACCATAATTATAATCTTCTGAAATTGGTTGATACTGCTAGTGCATTGGTATGTCTGTGCAACCCTCTTGAGTATAGTAAGTTACGCTAGTGCATTCATCTGTCAGACCAACAACATATTTGATGATAAAGAGAGTAAAACTGTGGTGTAAACTGCCAATTTGGCCAGCGCTATTAAAGTTGTGTCTGCATTCTTGTTCTTTGTTGGGCCCTTTTCCTCTTTTTTTTTATTCCCACAGATACTTGTGAAGCCAGAAAAGACAGACTATTTATTTGCATATGAATTGATGTGATAAATTTGCCTTCATTGATCAATTGGCCCAGGTCCTGTCCTGTGTCCTCTTTGTGAACAAAAAAAAAACTGCTTAGCTTGTGCCAATACATGGGTAGGAATCAGCGTATTGAGGGAAGTGACATGACTCAGACGGGGGCTGTGTGAAACAAAACAACAGTTGGCAGGTGACTGATGCTGATGTGACCGCTTGACAAGAGATCTATACCTCATGCTGTGAGAACAAACATTTCTGCATTGGATAAAATCAGCTGTGGGATTTAAACAATTAGGTGAACAATGACAAAATAATCGCAGCAGAGAAAGAGAGCAAAGCAGTCAGAAAAAAACAACAACATAAATATAATTTTCATAACTGCATATTAGGTTGAAAAGCTGAATCAGCTCTTCAGATTAATAGGTTTCCCTCTCATTTTAACAACAGCGCCTCCATGGCTCTTACGGAATGGGAATGCAGCCCGGACACACCGTTCCCTTGGATACTATAAATCTATCTGGTTTATTATTGCTACTTGATTTAAAATTGCAACATTAAAGCTTGTAGAATAATTATGTCCAATTGTTTTGTGCAGTGGTTCTCAAACGTTGTGCCATCTTTGATCAAAGATGCAAAATGACTTTCGGGCCGTCGTTGAGCGTCTGTCAGCTCAGTTTTTGCAGTGTGTTCTGCACTGTCGGCACTAGTTGGCCCCTGTTGCTGGCTTTTTGGCTGATTGAGCATGTTGAATCGCTGTCAGGCAGTCAGTGAAACGGATCACTCTGATTGGTTTTCGGCTTAGCGAACCAGTGCACGAGAAGAAAAGTGAAAGTGATGAAAGCTAGCAAACAACAAAGTCAAGAGGGCACCGACAGAAGGCAGTTCTAATTTGATGTCATCTTACCTGAGCACTGCTTTGTTTCTGGTGTGCATAACCGCAGTCCTAGTGTCAGTTTTCCATTTTGAAAAAATATATGTACCACCACCTGCTGATAAAGACAGTTATTTCCTCTCATGTAGGCACAGAACATATGTGCCAGTTGATCGTTGGCTGAAGTCAGAGGTGTGTTCAAGCGCAACTTTTTAGCCTCGACAAACTCAATGTGGCTTTCGCCATCGATAGTTCTTTACTGACGATTTGGTGTCACGGCCCTAAAAGAGCACAGCACAGAATGCTCAATGATGTTCGGAGGAACTCAAGAGTGTCAGCCAAAGACTCTTTGAAATCTCTGGGACATGCTAGCGTCTCTGTTGATGTGGCTTTGGCTTGACCGCATGAGGGGATTATACCAGACATACCAAGAAAAATACTGAACTAAAACAGCTTTGTACAGAAAAATGGTACAGAATTCCTCTTGACCAGTTGTTAAATCCAAAGGCACACATTCTTTTTCCACCTGTTGCTGTGAATGCTTGTGGTTGGTGTTTTGTTGAAGACCTGATCAAATTTTATGAAGATTTATGCAAAAAGCTGGAAAGTTGCATTGGCTAAATCTTGAGAAATGCTCCAAACATCTTCCAAGGTAAAGCCATCTTCATCAACACTTCAGCTTAAACATGTAACCTTGATCCATTTTAAATTTCAAGTTGAGCAAAACTCTCAGTGTTGATTCTGATGAGCACTTTGGGTGGTGCCACCTGCTTGCAGCTCTTCAATTCCTGCTCATACAGCTAATTACAGTGAACTGACAGCATCTGTGTTCATTACCTACATCCCCCCGCTGAGCTAAAGACACGCTGTGACCCAATACGCCATGGGGATCCTCAGTCAGAGAACATAAGCACCTCCAAACAATGCGCTAGAGGAGAAAAACTTAAAGTATAGCAATGAGATGATAATGAACGAGGTTGTGTTTACATTGTTGTTGTTGGATTTGGCATCAAGTATGTGAAAGCTGTTTTGAAAGATGTTGTGAAGACAGGGATCTGAGGGAGGGCGATGCTTTTCCTGCATAATGACAGAGTGAGGACTGCGGCTGCAGGTGGTCGCGTCCAATATTTACACAACACATGACATCACGAACATTTTTGTTTGTATGTGTGCCTGTTTATGCGTATGATAGGATGAAGAAGTGTTGCTCAGTGTTTTTTTCTAGAGTCTAACCATTAGGATGAAGTTGAAGTATTCTTTAAACTAAAACCTAAATTCTCAGATCTTCTTTTTCTCGTTATTTCAAAATTACTCCATCATTGAAGGGAAACGTTTGCCAGAGGAAATCACAGTGGCAGAATGCCTTTGTTCCATTTTCCTGAACTAGATAAGTAATTTTGAAATTGAAGAGAGAAATCTGAGTGTTTTTTTTTTTCCTCCTGGTGTGTAAACCTAATCCCAACAGGCACCTAAAATGTATGCATTTCCTTTTTTTTTTGCAGCCAATAAACAAAAAAATGTCCTTACATTGATCATAACATTATAAATGTTGAATGTTGTTATTCTTTTGGACTTATATGAAGAACTTCACTGTTATGTGACAGATGCAGGAATTTTCTTTTTCTTTCAAAACGATCAAGCTGAACAGCTACTCTCAACTGTACATCTCACATGTTCACATCCACATAAACTCGCCCCAATTCGCCTTTAATGGCCCTTAACACAAAACAAGCAGCACAAAGTATACATTGTTTACTTTCACATGTCTAATGATGCCCCGCGGGTTGAACGCGATATCAAAGCTGACATGCATCGAGTTTGGTCTAAAGATGTCTGTGTGTGTGTGGGAGTGAATGTGGAGGAATATCTAACAAGTTTAGCAAAAGTAAAATGCCTGAAAATGTATGTGTTTATGAAGCATAAGGTGCTAATTTGTAAGTGATATCTGACATCCTGTTCTCTTTTTACTTAATGTTGTTATTCTTGTGTTATTTGTCTTTTAATTAGTCATATCCGAGGGCTGGAAATGAGCGTTTGTTTTTAATTCTGCATCTAAGACTTATGAGAGGTCTTTAGATTAATTCACAATTGAATAAAAATGAAGTAAGCGCTTGCCGTAGGCATATTTAATGGCTCCTGTTATCGCAGAAATTACCTGGAGTTGAACCGTATTGCTCTCCCTATGCAAATGACAAAGTGTGTAGAAAGGGGAATTAAAGTAAATGTAAATCAATATGACTGTTCAGAGACTGAACAAGCTTTTGAGTAAAGAGTTAAGTCAGGCCTACGTTACACACTGTCTAAACACTGACTACTGCAGCACCAGTTGATGGCTTGATTTACATAACCTGTGATGAGTGGGAAAAAAAGGTTTGAGAAGGGATGGATGAGGGAAATTAAGTAATTATCCTTTCAAGTGTAATTTCCAGAGTTGCTGGATATTAACCTATGCAAATTAATTCTCCCAAAAATCCCACTGAGAACCTCAGGTGATTCAGCTAATGGGAACTTGCCAGTCCCGGCTAGTGTACAGTCTATTCAGTCCATCTTTTTCTAAGTCAAGTAACCTTTATTTATATAGTGCTTTATACAATACAGATTGTTTTAAAGGAGCTTCACAGTGATAAAAGGAAAATGATGCATTTCAGCTGTTGATCTGTTAGATCTGTTGAGGTCAGTTCAGTGTTGATTCAGTTCCATTGTAAAGATTAAATTAATTTAATATATAAAGCAGATCTTTGGAAAACAATGATGTCATCAAATAGCTCAGTTCCTCTCATGAAACCGAGTCAGTACAGTCAGATCAATAATATTGTTGAATATTGTGATCATCCAGGCATTTGTCTAAAAGTTACATATATTTAACGCACAGATCACTGACAAGTTGGTTTGCATGAACAGTGCTGGTAAGATGAATGCTATTTCTAAGAATATAACCACATGTTTAACTGTGAAAAATTTTTCCTCTTCTTTTAAAACAACGACTTTTTATTTATTTACCTGTTGATTTTAATAAAGTTACATATTAAGACAACAGGATACAAATATCGTCTTTAAATTTTTGTGGAATATGCCCTTCCCCGAATTACAGATTTATTATCATTCTTATATTGAAAACAATATTCTGTGTAAATCTGTGAAGAACCAAGTGTTCAGGCTTGAAAGCAATATCATAAAATTACTCCATACCAGGAAGAAAAAAAGGATTAAAAAGTAAAAAAAAAAAAACAGCAAAAAGACATTAAATGGAATGACAGCACATAGTGTCAAACACATTGATATATAAACTCTTTAAAAATGCTTTTAAAATATATAAAAGTCACCTTTGTGGAAAACTTCTGAAATGAAAGCAATCTTTATCCTTTTGAAATGTAAATGTGTCTAGATCTGCTGAGCACCTTTGAAGAACTGTGTTATTAAAATCCAGTATCTGAGTGTGTCTTCTGTTGATACCAACTTTACAATCTTAAATGATTTTTGACTTTTGACTTCTTTCTCCCACTACACAATTTATTCCTTAGTTTTTATCCTACATTTCTATTAGTGCTTAGTTTTTCCTTCCAATTTAAATTTTGAAAGGTTTATATATATATGTATATATATATAATACACACACACACACATCTACATATACATGATTTTTAAAGGGTAATTTATCAATCAATCCTTTTATCAGTAAGCGGAAAATGATTTATTTTTGCGTTTTTCCGAGCAATTTCATTCTTCAGGTTTGAAAAGCAAAGTCAAAGCTACATCACAAAATCTGACAATGATAGGCTTTCAGGGGCAAATCTGTGTCAGCTGACCCTGAGCTAATCTCTGCATTTATTCATGAGAAAGAGCTCATTCAATCCAATCACTGCTCCGCAGTATGTATAAAATATAACTTTTACAATATAACATGAATATTATTCATGAGAAAGCATCGCTTCTGTCTCCCCTAGTTGTTGTCATTCAGAGACATGGTTCGTTGTTGTATGCGCTCGTTTCTTCATGTGTGACAACACAAAAGTGTTGTTTGCGTTTCCCTGCGACGCGATGAGAGCTGAAGATTGGATGCAGGCAGTTGGTTTGCGGTGTTCTACCAACACAAATAGAAAATATGTTTGTAGCAAACATTTTATACTGGAGAACTTGAGAATTAACCCTTCACAAAGACCCGCCCCCCTAAGTTACTGTTGCTATGTCCGACAAGTCATGCACTCTCACGCCACAAATCATGTTCTTCACAAAGTGAAAAATACATCCTGGAGCAAAGAGGACACTAACAACACGTCGACAGACAAGACAGAGCAGGCTACTTTTGATATGGAACAGTTTCATATTTAAAATATTGTAATTTTTAAAGAAGTTTAAGCAATAAATACCGTATAGTGTCTCTTTAATGTGTCGTGACAGATCGCTGTAGCTCCTTTAAGCGGCTCGTGAACCGATCATCTCTTCATACTAGTTCATTTATAGCATCAAATAAACATGAATGAAGGAATGTTGTTTCAACCGTGGGAAGACGTGAGAACACACAATTTTTCAAGTTCACCAACGTTAATCTACTAACTCCACTGACTCCTTTGTCGGTCAAAATGGCAGATTCAGGGTTATGATTGGTTAGATCGGCAAAGGGTCAGTTGGTCAGTAGGTTTGCCAATCGCCTTGTTTTAAAGAAAGAAGCCGTACCAATTCAAATGTTTGCTTAAATATTCTTTATTTTTGTTTAGGCTCTTCAGATGGTTGTTAGATTTTATCAGAGCAGAAATAATCAATGTTAACAAGTTACCAATTAGTTTTCAGTGCTCTGGTCTATTGTGATTGTATTGTAAATAAAATGCGTGCATTTTATATGTTTTTAAACGGTTATAAAACAGTTGCAGTTGTCATCTGAGCACAAGTTGTGTCACGCGGTATGGTATCAGACAGAAGTATTCACAAAAGATGCGTCATGCTATACAGATGTTGATTCGCCGATCAAGCATGTCTCTCTATGTGTGCGTTTGCACTGCCCGTATGCAAATTAGTTGTTTTTATGCGCTCAGTGAAACTTCCTTTTTATGCAAAACCCTTCCCTCTTTCCAGACTCTACCCTCCCAGCTTTTCACAGTTGACCACGCCCCTTTTCCGAACCCTTTTCATATCGGAGGTGTGAAAAAGCACTGCTGCAGCAGGTCATGTCATGCTTCATGACACTTTAAGTTCTGCTGTCGTCCATGTGAAACACCCTCTGAGATCAATTGATGTGCACTTTCTTCCATAAATTCATGCCCAATTATCAAATTCAGACTAATTAGAACTAAATGTTATTATTATTTTTTTTTATTGCTGGGATTTTAATTTAATTCAAAACTTGACATTTGATTTATTCTCGTGTGCATTATTGCATGTCAGCTGAGAAGCGAGAGACATCACATTTTCTATTTGTAGCAGTGTTAAAACATCAGGGACCGTGCATTGGATTCAGCCATCTCAATGAACAGCTGTAGCAGTGACATTATTTTTGATTATTTTCACAATGTTTATTTCTCAATGTTCTCCACAGGTTGAGCTACCTATATTTGTTGCACTCACGGGTGTCGTTTGAATGTATTTCTTTTGATGTTTGTTTTACCTTGGGAGTAATAAGTTACCAAAAGTACCGATGCTAAACCCTCGCCACTCTTTACTTGTATACAGTTCTCTCTGCTCTCGTATTGTTTTCTTCTCATCTTCAATCACTCTTTCTCACTGTTAATTATCTGCTGTTATGTACGCTCTTAGTAAGAGCTACAGTTTTGGTCTTCCTGTCTCTACGGCTGTTTACACCTGGTGATCCGATCACAAGTGGTCAGATGAGACATTACCATTCACACCTGGTATCGATGTCTAAAACGTGTCTCTTGAGAAGACTCATTTCAGTGAGGAGCAGGTCTGTGATTTTGTGACAACATACATCACTTATTTCGTTGACAACACTTTACAATAAGGTTCATTAGTTAACTACATTAGTTAAAATGAACAAATAATGAACTGTACTTATACAGCATTTAATAATATTTGTTAATGTTAATTTCAACTAATACATTATTAAAATCTTGTTAACATTATAATGCGCTGTGAGCTAACATGAATGAACACTTCATTTTAGGTTTCTTCAACTAGTTGCTTTTTAGCATGCATATTACTAGAATATTGGCTGTTTATTAGTGCTTATTAAGCACATATTAATGCCTTATTCTGCATGACCATATTCTACATTCTTAATCCTACCCAAAACCTAACCTTAACAACTACCTTACTAACTATTAATAAGCAATAAATTAGGCGTTTATAAAGGGAAAAGTCGTAGTTAATAGTTTATATGTGTTCCCTTTACTAAAGTTTTACCACATGAACAACTGTATTTTCATTAACTAACGTTAACAAAGATGAGTAAATACATTAATGCAATGAGAACACTTTACAATAAGGTTCATTAGTTAAACATTAGTTAGTGTATTGGTACATGCTGATACAATGCAGAAAAGTAAGAATAAAAGCACCTAAAATTGTTGCTCTACTTGTTAAGCCAGGTGCACACTGTGTGATTTTGGTCACAATTTGGTTGCCTGAGACAAAATTTGAAAATCCTAAAAGATTCCTCTGATCCAAGGTTAAAATCCATATGGTTGTTAGTTTGGCATGTTCGCCGAGAGTCGATTAATGACAGTTGTGATCAAATATTACCTCAGACGAAATTTTGTCAGTGTCAGAAGATTTAGCACCCAGTCTTGCAGTGTGACTTCTCCTACAACGACCGTCAAATTGGCTTGTTTTTCAAGACAAGCCATGATCATAATTAACGCTAGAGATTTCTTTGTTAGCCACCATTTCAATCCCACATGTAATGCAGCTCACAGCTTTACACATCGAGGGGAATGCCTGGTTATTTTAGACAAGTATGTAAATTCAGATGCATGCTTCACATATTCTATATTTATTCATTTGCATTTATTCATATGGCAGTCACTTTTATTCAGTATGAATTATCTGTGCATACAGCATACTAAATATATTCAATGATCTCTGTACGTACACCCACTGTTTAAAAGTTTGGGTTTGGAAAGATTTTTTTTTTCTCGAAAAGGAGTCTCTTATGCTCAACCTGGCTGCATGTAAACATTAATATTGTGAAATATTATTTCAAATGCTGTATTATTCATTCATGTTAACTGACAAAGGCTGATTTTTTTTTTTAGCAGCTTTTTTAGCGTTTCAGTCTTTTTTTTTTACATTAAGGATTCTTTGATTAACAGAAATTTCAAAAGATCAGCATTTATTTGCAATGGAGATATGTTGAAACATAAATGTCGGTAACACTTTACAATAAGGTTCATTAGTTAAATACATTAGTTAACACGAACTAATAATGAACCGCACTTATACAGCAGTTATTAATTTTTGTTCATGTTAATTTCAACATTTACTAATACATTATTAAAATGTGAACTAACATGAACAAACAATGAACAGCTGTATTTTCATTAACATTAATTAAGATTAGTAAATACAGCAACAAATGTATTGCTCATGGCTTGTTCATGTTAGTTAATACATTAATTAATGATTAACTAAGGAACTTTATTGTAAAGTGTTACCTAAATGTCTCTAATGTCATCACTTTTGATCAATTTTTTGCAACGCTGATGAATAAAGGATTTTTTAAAGGAATAGTAGTCTATGTATATGAATATTTCTAATGTTTCTTTTATTGAAGACTTATTTTAGGTAACTATTTTCATTGGTGGAGAATTTTTTTTTGCAGTTTTGTCTGAAACTTATCATGCACCCAAATTACAGCTAATTTGATATTGCTTATTCACAAGATAACATGCAAAGTTTTAGTTCAATGAATCAGGATGTGGTTTGAGTGATTTTGGGTCCCATTATTACCTGTATTTAACTCTGATCCTGCATGATAAATGGGACCTACCATCTCAATAACAGTCTATTCACTCTTCAGACTATTTCTGTCACCCTCCCCATCACACTAATTGCACAAACCCGGCGTAGAGATTAAATTACCTCCCGATCTGTATCAAACTCACATCACTTTTGTATTCATTGCGAAACCACATGTGAACCCCACACATATCATTTCTAATATGATTATTTAAATATGCCCATACGCATGCTACATCTTGGGCAAAAATCTCGTCAGTGCCTTTATTTCTAATGGGACAAAACTGAGGCTGTTAAGGCAGCATGCGAATGGGAAGTCGGACTAAATAATTGATGTTGTGGCGCCTTGGTATTCCGCCGAGCACTTCAGGGGCGAGCCACCTCCCACACGAATGGGGAGGCTGTCAGGAGTAATTGGAGGAATCGCGACAGCGTCGAGTTAAGTGTTCACCAGTCCTGAGGTGAAGAATGTGACACTGCATGCTGCAGAACTCAAAAGCACAGATTTTTTTTTTCATTTCTCTCCCTCTTCTTCAATTTCTCTCGTGCACTTTGCCTTATTGTTCCATTCCCCCCCAAGCATAAATCCCTTTCAGAGCTAGTTTTGCCTAAGAATGCTACAATTTGGCTGATGTGGCATTCGAGTTCATGGCCATCAGGGGAATTCATAGGTGAGTCAATCACTGAATTTTGTGCTTTGCATGACAAAACCTCTCTTGTTATGAAAAGGTCGCTGTAGACTTCTCCTTACTAGGAGCATGCATCTCTCTTATTGATTTTGAAGTGTTTTGATCTTTCCAGCACTCTTACGCAGCTCTTTATTGTTTCATGGGCGTGCGGCCATTCCAGCAAATCGGCTAAAAATAACCGAGACACGTTTTGACAACATTTATCTGAGGAAAAGACCTCGATGACCCAAAATCTCTCTCATATCCTCCTCGCAATCTCCAAGAGTCCTCGCTGTGAGCTCGACTCATCCAAGCCCTCATCCACCATCCCTTCTTCGGTGAAAATGACGTTTTCAGAGGCCTCTGGTGGTTGTCAGGTCTGGTCGGGCCACTGATCAGACAGCTCAGCGCTTACCCAAAGCCATTTCTCTAGACTGGAGGCCTTGTGGCCAGGTTGAGAAGAACAGGAGGAGGTGGCAGCTCAGAGACCATGGCTCAACATGTCAGCAGCAGAAAAATAGGTCCACTGACAGGGTGAGGCACAAGTCTATATTTTGTTGTTTGAACTACCCTTGAAGCATTTTAAAAGAAAGCACAAAGCTGGTCATAGCATTACAGGCCACCAAGACTCTTTACGGCTGGCATCAGTTTTTGCAGAGCGGTTTGACTGCTCTGGGGCCGAGTTCATCGGTTCAAGTCAGCTTCAGCGGGGCATGAGAGACAGAATGGCAGATGTAATCAGATCGAGGGTCACAGACTGCTGAAATGAGCAGCTACACCCATCCAATAGTTGAGGGAGCATCCTCCACAATCCATCCCTCTCAGATGACCCTACACTCAGGGTTCAAAAGCTTTGCTACATTTCTTCTCTGTCCATTTTACTGTACACGTGAGTGGATTGTTTGCTATAGAATTCTCTTTATTGTTGTATATAGAGGTTTGTGCAGGGCCAAGCATTTTTTTGTAAGAAATTAAAGCATTTGTTTAGCAAGGACGCATAAAATGGATCAAAAGTGACAGTAAAGACATTTATATTGTTACAAAAGATTTATATTTCAAACAAATGCTGTTTTTCAACTTTCTACTCATCACAGAATTCTGAAAAAAAAAAAAGTGTTCTACATACAGCAATAAATCAGCATATCAGAATGATTTCTGAAGGGTCATGTGACACTGAAGACTGGAGTAATGATGCTGACAATTCACCTTTGACATCACTGAAATAAATTACATTTTAAAATATATTAAAATAGAATATTTTTAAATTGTTTATATATGTAAATCTAAATAATGATCTGATTCTCACATACTGTATGTTTTCATTCCATGTCAATAAACATAATTGAATATTACAATATAGCCATCTGCTTTGTAGATTTACAAACACTCTGTAGTCTACCACAGCATGTTCACATTAAAAACAAATATCATCATAATCATTAATGCAATTAACATTTTACAGATGAAACCCTGATGAGGGTGACACATCCGAGTTCAAATTAAAGCTACACCACTGAATTGAATTGACTAAATAGGATTTTTCCTCTGCTCATTTTCCATGTCACCACTTTTATTTTTTATTGTTTGTTTTAATTAGAACATTGTTATTGCTTCTCGGTGGGACTTCATATTTTTATTCAAATTTCCTAAAATTGTTTGTTTCTCTTACATAGCGGAAATAATTACTCTGGATGCGTGGGTAAAAAGAGAGATTTCAAAGGCATATTCCAAGTCAGATACCTCAAATTGCAAGTCAATTAACCCAATCTACGCAAATCAGTTGGTTGCCTCATTAATAAGAAGGAATGTGGTATTTTTTTTTTTTTTTCTGTGAAATGCTAATTTTACTCTTATGGAAAGATACTTGTCAACAAATGTGTCACCACCTATAAGCTGTCTGGAAACAAAACAATTAAGAGGAAAGCCAGAGTATATTTAAGAAGTGTGTTTGGAAGGATCAACTCAATAGCACACTGGTAAATAATTTGATTCGACTGCTTAAATCAATCGTGAACTTATTGAAATGTGATATAAACAGGCACAAAACTTTGCAATAAAGCCCAGCTTCTTGCCTCGCTTCTTGCCTTTATTTTTATCCAATTATTTCTCCTCTAAATGAACAAATAGAACATTTGAATATAATTCTTCAACACTTTGAAGTTCCCCGCAACCCTCCTAGGCAATTTATAATGAAGAAATCAGCTCTTTTGCTGTTAGCTGTGTTGGACACAAATTCCTTATTTAAAAATCCTGCAGCAAGAACATTAATGTCACCAATTTTATGTCAGAAAAAGAACCGGATTGAAAATAAATGTGTGTTGACTGGGGCCTAATTGGCTTTTGACCAGCCACGCTCTCGATGTTATCAGTGACTCAAGGGTGTCGATGGAAGAATTGTTTTTTTTTCCCCCTCAATGAGCGGAGAATAGGAGGGAGGGAGGTCATAGTGGGTAGAAAGCAAAATGATTGGTTTTCTTTTAGTAGAAGCCTTTATGAAATGAGAGAGGAATTTCAAAGGTCTCCCTAATTGCAAGTTAATGTGCTGTGATTTATGTGGCTTCGATTCCGGCAGGAAGGATGATTGCAGGGACTCAGGAAGCACAATGGGCATGTGATTCTTACTGCTGCATCGAACAAGCAGTTTAGAATATATGTGAATATTATTCACTAAGATTTGCTGAAAGGGAATAAAATAAGAATGCAAATACAGAGCAGCGCCTGCAGGATTGCATGGCTATACTGTATTGAGGTGCCATGGCAAAGATTCCATTAGAGCCCTCTAATTTGATGGAAATATTTTCAGCTGGAGGGGCTAAATGTCAGCTTACACGCTGAAAAAAAAAAAAGCCTCTGATTTTTTTTTTTTTTTTTAAGTCACGGGTTCATTTCACGACTAAAAGTGACCCAAGACCTAAATTAAGATGATGACCTGGCAAAAAATTATGTAATCCCACAGCTGGAACAAGATCATTTAGCCCGATGGCATCTGACTGTGACTGCATTAAAGGCAGTTATCTGTATTAATGCTTTGCATTTGCATCAATAACACACACAAAAGGATTTATTTAATATTGACGGAACTAAATAACATATTTGGCCTGTGGTGAAATATAATGTAAAGTTGTGATGTAATGAAAATACCAAAAGATCATTTATTATGAATTGAGAGAGACGTATGTGCGAGTGAAATGGATTATCGAAAAATGTGGAGCGGGAACTGTTTATCAGCTCACTGGCAGAAATAAATGTGCAACAGTTTTACCTTTAGGGGTACAACTGCTTTTCAATGGGGCAGTACCCTTAAAAGGGCAAATTTCTTCCTTTAAAAGGTATATATCAGTACCCTTAAAGGGCATTTCACACTAAAAGCAATAATTCAGCAATAAATGACGGTCTTGAATCGAAATAATAGATATCTATGGAGCTATTAACACCAGGTGCGAACAATCGCAGCACCAAAAAGCGAGATTTTTTTTTTCGTCCAGTGTGTCGAATTTTTTCCCTGTCACCTGGCGAAGATCCGGGCTGTCCAATTAGATTTGAGCTGAGGTCACGTACCTGGAGTAGCTGCTGTAACCAGTGTAGACGGTGGTAAACAGAAAAAAAAAGCATTCTAGAAGAGAGAAGAGAATGGATGTTGAGTTCTTGTTATCGTTGGTGTCTGAGAACAGATTTATTCTCACGTTTTTATGAATATTGCTGTATAGTACACAGAAAATCATTTCTATTCATTTTCCATCGAGTTATGCGATCTGAAGAGTACTGTCTATTTTCTTCCAAAAAAAAAAACAAGACAAGCACACTCGCTCTAGATTTGATAATTATACCTCTCATTACATTTTATGATGTATTCTGGTAAGCATTATAGATATTTCTGGTGTCGTAGCAAACTTTATTTATCTTAATTTAATGCTGTATATTGTGCAGCAGACAATGTTAATTGCAAACAGTAAAATCTACAAGATACATACATAAAGAAAAATGCATTGTTGGTAAGCGCCACCTAGCATGCAGACGTGAATTAGCCGAAGGCGATCTATCATTTTGGCTTCGGTGTGAAAGCTTTGTTTGTCATCTATTCGCCTCGCTTTATCGCATTGTGTTCAGCGTGAAAGGGCCTTAAGGCCGTGAAACAGCAAGCCAATGTCAAAGAACTAGCGGCGATGAAAGCCAACTCTCTTGTCGCTTCACGTTGGCTGCGACTACGACAAAAAGTTGTTGTTGAACCGCAAAGGATACAGATATAGCACTTGTGTCCTATACCTGCGTGGAAGGAAATAACTGTCTGTATCAGCAGGTATCAATACTACATGTTCGTAATTCAAAAAGGTAAACTGAAACTAAGACTACAGATATATAAACTTTAAAGAAAGCAGCACTTACCATTTTGAATATCAATAATGTTACTTTAAATATCAAAAGACTCCAGGAGGCTCATGGAATGCTCAGGTAAGATGATGCAAAATTAGAACAGCCTTATGTCTGTGCTGTCTTGAGGACTTTGCTTGCACTGTCCAACTCACTAAACTAAACAGGCAATCACCAATGGCTATTCAACATGCTGAATGGGGTGAACTGCCACTGACGTGAGCCCAACTAGAGCTGATGTGTGGAACTAGCGTGACAGCCCCTCACCAACGACCCAACATTGGTCGACTGTCAGCCATCGGCTTGGTGTGTCATGGCCCTTAAAATGCTACTATGAACCTTTTAGGAGTAAAAAGGTAAGGGTACTTTCCCAGTAGCAAGCTATTGTATGCCTATGTAAAGGTACAATTTTTGCACAGTTTCTGAAGTGTTGTTGATTAGATGGAGGCAGATCTGAATGTGAGTTGGCAGTCGATTGTAAGAAAAGGATGGGATGTAACCGGAAAAACTGTTTGAAGAAGTCCAGCATACATCACCAGAGAGACATTTAAAAAACAAAAAACAAAAACAAAACATCGGCATGGATAATTCGTTCAAATCATTAATATGCTTTTAAGAATAGATAGGATGATGGTGGATTTCCATTTTATGCCGACTTTAAGTTTGAAATATCAGTGGAGTCTAAGTCGGTGTTAAGAAGATTTTGCCGTGCTGTTGAAATAATGCTGGCTCAAAGATCGCTTTTCTTCACCATGAATCTCACCTTGTCTTTGCCTCGCTGCATTGCGGTTGCAACAGGGTTCCCATGGCTACAACTAGGTCACTTTAGGTTTAAAAGGCTCCCAAAATGGCAAATCAACTCTTCCTTGACCCTGTCAAGGGCACTTCGCTTCGATTCCTCTTCAGATGAAGCTGAAACAAATACTTGTCTGTCTGACAGAGAGGAGGTCATAATGTTTCACTTCTACATCAAGCCATGTAAGATTGAGTGTGCCGGGCTTGAGGGGAGGTCAGGAAGCACTTCCTTCAGCTAGACTTCTGCAGATACGCACTGGCTATCTTATTTGAGAAAAAAAAAATGAAAACGCTGTAGTTGTGTTTGTCAGCGTTTTTACTTTCTGGCATTGTGTGCTGACGGAGATAAACAAGAGATAAATAAAACAGAGGAAAGGAAGAGTGAAGTATCAGCGATAGTTTTGATGTACCTATTGATTCTGGCAGTTGGACACAAACCTTCATCTCCCTCTTGTACTCGGATGTGCTTGATGTCAGCACACTTCTTCGTCTTCTGTGTAATCCTTACCTTTGTTGAACTCCGCAACATAGGGCCAGTGTTTATAGGAATGAATTTGGTGAAGTTGCGCCACTTTTGCCTATGGTAATTTAATGCAAAACCTGTGTCTTATTCACTAACAACCCATAATCCAGTTTAACCAGGCACTGAATTCGCTGAAGTGATGCTGTGGTGCTGTGAGTATTTAAATTAAGCTATTAACACTGTTCGGACTGTAATTATTTCTCAGGGTGATGTCTGTGGAAGAAGATTTGCATAACTCCACTGTGATAAAACTTTGCATTCAAACAACAATTGATTCTCAGGGGACGAGCATTATGTGATCCTACAAACACAGAAATTTGCTTCTGACTAGGTAGTCGCTTGGCCATGTTATTAGCGCCAGTGATTATTGTAATCATAAATGCTTTTTAAATAATTTAACTCATAATATTTGTATAAATGTAAATGTATAATGATACACTTGTATTCAAATGTTCATTATTATAAATATTTTTTATTATTTTATTATTTACAATTCTGTCACAATTTACTCATTTACTGTTTTTCCCATAGAATGAAACTAAGTGTTGTCCAGTGTTTTTTTGAACCCACTGACTTTGTATTGACCAAAAATAAATAAATAAAATGAGTAAATAAATAAAAATAAAATAATTTAAACATTCTTCAAATATCTTGTTTTGTGTGCCACAAAACAAAGGCTTTGAAATGATATGAGGGCGAGTAAAGGCCAAAGTATAGCTCACTTTTTATGCGTATGCGAGCGTCATAGAATTTTGTCATCAGAAGATTACACACATACTGTACGTGAACTGCCGGATTTTTGCACCTATGTGACTTGTACGCACAGGTCGAACATGCACATTTTTTGCAGTAATTAGTTTAACCACAACGTGACAAAAGTGCCCTGGGGGCGTCAATTCGCTAGTTAGTCAAAGAAAAACTGCATAAACAGAACAGACAGGAACGCATGCAAGCTACAGCAACATTGGAGGCCTAATAGATAAGAGATTGTGTGAAGAGGTTAGAAAGTTCCCTCATTTGTACAACTCTAGCATGAAAGAATGCTAGATGTTTACATGGGTTGTATCTCGTGGAGAGAGATTGCTCAAAACTATGAATGCATCGAATGCCTCTGTATGCATACAATTCAAATGAAGTATACTGTACAAGGCTGTGAATTCAACTGTGCGCATACACTAGCATATGCGTAAAAAAAAAAAAAAAAATATACCCAGGGCTTTAGAAATGCTAAAAGGGATGTGGCAGAGGCTGAGAAAAATTGCTTGGAGAAAGACAGAGGTGACTGGTGAAAGTTAAAGTGGAGCAACATAAAATGTCCAAGACATAAAAATGTAATAATGAATACATCCAAATAGTAAATTAATCACATAAATATATCCTCCTTTTACGGTTTTGCTCTCAATCCTCTAGAGAGTTGTGTCAGTTTTGCAGAGAGCAGAAATATTTTTGCTCATGAATCAGTCAAAGCTTCTGCTCTGACATCACTGAAGGAGGCCTGTGGGAATTGACTGATACTGGTGTAGTGTGAATGTACTGTATATGTCACGACACCGCTGCTTATTCACTCAGTTCAGTTTGCAGTCTAAGCAGTGCTGTTCTGCAAATGAAGCTTGATGCTGTCAGCCAGCATGCATTTGGACGAATCACGTAAGCTACTAGATGAGCATTGAACTGGCTCTTCACTTCAAAAAGGGTTTTCTCTAATGCTCTAACGTCCCTGAGAGAGAGAGAGAGAGATATAAGTGCACAAAAAATGTCCGCAGTTATTTGCTAATGCAGAATATCTCTCAAGTACAAGCATTAAAGTGAAAAAGACTCATTTTGCCATATTAGCTCTGTAGATAAAATTATAGAAGTACTAATTTGACTTTCCTCACTCTCACATGATATTTTCATCAGTCATTAATTAGAGACTCAATTTTCCAAACGTCACAATTAACATCACCGAGACTCCGGCACTCAAAACTGCTGTGCCCGATTCAATTAAGCCTGTTTTGCGCAAGTGATGTGAATGCTAATTAATCAGTTAATATTCTGTAAGACCGGTTTGGATTTAAAGCTCACCCAGCCACAACATCAGTACGCAGGATGGGTGCTGTGTTGTACACTTTTCCGTGAGTGGGTCCTGTCATTGTTCCCAACTCGCAGTAATAATGTACGTCAACTAATTAATAAATTATAGACGTCTCTAGGCGTTTGTTCGATGTGGCAATGGCACGTTCTTATATACAAAATGGTGGCTGCTTGGTTCAGAGACCTGAGCCTCCCCTGTGGCCATATCTAATTAAATGAGTCAACAGTGAGTGTCAAGTATTTGTGTGTGTATTTAGGGGCCTGTGTGCAATTTTGGCTCTGGATCGATAAGTCAGACAGGGCTTTAAAACACAGTTCTCCCTATGGAGGCTTATGTTATGGTGCAAGGCATGATTTACCTTTCACTCTAACTGCCTGCTCACAGATTTGACCTGCTCCGGCCTCCTCCTGTTTTCATAGCTTAGTCATGGAACAGACTTACAACAGCAAACATATCACTGTAGTTAGGCATCTGTGATGATCTGGATGAAAAATTAATCTCTCGCATCTGCCTCTTACTGTGTTATTTCTTACTCTGTAGGGAACATTTTAGCACTGCGGTTAAATATATAGGAGATGGTGTGGCGTGTAGGAGATGGTAAGGGGGTTAAGCAGAAGCATCGTGTCCATTTTAACAGAGGGGGCTTCTGGCCAAAAGGATTTTTTTTTTTGAGCCAAGTGGAAACAACTTGTAAATAAAGGATGTAAATTATTTTTTAAATGTTTTTGAAATTACTCTCTCATGCTCAACAAGGCTGATCAAAATACAATAAAAACAGTAATATCGTGAAATATTATTACAATTTAAACTAAAACTTTTCTATTTAAATATATATTTAAATATACTTTCCTGTGATGCAACTTATATTATTATATACAATATATTATATAATTATATTCTTGGATACTCAGTACAACTACAATGTGGCCTGCTGTTGCTAAATGCAATATCCCCACTGCGGGACAAATAAAGGTTTTACTTACTTACTTTACTTACTTACTTAAAAAGAGACTCAAGTACAGAAACTAATTACATTTACTCAAATGCATTACACCACTGAGAATCATCATATTTTAAAGTTCTAGGTATCAGAAATGTGAAAAACTCTGCTATAGAGAAAGTGTTGTTTTTTATTACTTTGTTATTTGCTCATATCTGATCTTGCCGAAGGTGTCAAGTGAGCCTGAACTGCCACTGATGCCCCGTCAAAAAATAGCTGCATGACACCCCTGGCTTTAGATCTGTGGTTGCAAAACTGCGAGTATACACTTGATGTTCTGTGATCCTGCATGGCCTCTGATACTTTATTCTCATTTAAATTGGCTTGAAATTAAATGTCTTGGCAATGGAAATTCCCCATTAGGAAGAAACCTGCATCCTCTGGTGTTACACTGCTATTTCCATTCCACATAAATGAGTGTATGTTCAGCTCTTTATGTTATCCTCTTTTTCTTGCTCTCTTTGTCTAATTATAAATCACTGAATGAAGACGGAGTAGGGCTGAAGGTGTTCTGAAGCACTGCTCTCTCATTGGTGATTCAGCCCTGGTAATTAGAGACCTTGACTATCTTTCTCTTTCTCTCCTTCTCCCTGTCCCTCTGACTGTCCCTCCCTCTTTTTCTCTCTCTCTTCCCACCATGCTAGCTAGATTAAACTCAGGGGAATGACCTGCCCCAGATTTTACGCTGCATTGAACTCTTAACAAATTAGAGATGGGTTATCCATGGACAGCTTAATTGCAAGGAGCATATGGTGTATTAACTCATGATCAAGATTAAATTATACATTTCCAAGCGCAAATTTGTTCTTTTCGTACTCCACAGCTGCCCATGCCTCCCTCCTCCTCTATTTCCGGCATGAGATGAGGTCAGAAAATCTGTACGTTGTGAAATAATATGTGATTTACAACATGGTGATAATTTGTGTGAGGTTGATGAATGTCTTTGACAAGCTTGCCCTTATTACATCGGAAACTACACTTTGAGTGCTGCACTGCTTCAAACAAACTAAACATTATAGATGCTTCAAGGCAAATTTACCAAACTTTTGCTCCGCATTTGTGTTTCAGTGCCAAACCTGCATCTTATTCACTAAGCAGATGCTAAATAGTGTTGTATTTCAATGAAGTCAGTGTGATTATTTTATCTACATATGTTGTCTATGTAAATTAGCCACATAATAATAGATTATTTGTCTTAGTTTCCAGGTGCTATTTGCTTGACCCGTGGAAAGCAGGCAGTAAATTATGAAAAATATGTTTCTGTACCCCCAACTGGTGTTGTTACAGTTACAGTTGCAACACAAAGGTTGGGAATTTGTTTCCCATGCAATACACGTACATTTTTTTTATTATTATTTTACATTCAATTCGCTGTAAGTCACTTTGTAAGAAAGTGTCTGCTAAATACAGCATGGCCTCCGAAACAATGTAAAAATATCAAATTCATAAATGCCACAATACATCCTTAGTGAATTCCCAGTAAGAGAGTTCTCTTCTGATAGAGGAAGCAAAGCACTGGATGTATTATTAACAATGATGACAATATATTTCTTTAGTGATGGATATGTTTTTTTTTCTTTCTTGTACATGTATGATAAATATCAGACAAAATGCTGTTTTTGTTTATATAGAGCTAAAGTGTGAAGATTTAGTCCACAAATAAGCAGAAACACATCATTTGTCAAGTTTGACTGTCTTTTGTTTATGTGATGCTTTATATAAATATACTGTGTAATGGAGATTATATGCAAATCGTCTTTATTTTTCTAAATGAAAAACATGTTTAATGGGGTAAAATGGTATGACATTCGCAACACCATTGCGTTGTACACATCAAAAGGCATTTACTTTGACAAGGCCTGCGGTTGTTTGCAATCAGTCAGAACATAGATTTTTTCTCATCTGGTAAACTGATAAAAAGACAACGCCTTGTCATGTTTCTTTACACCATCATGAAGTCTCATAGAGTAAATTATAATGCGGTGTGTTCACAAATTTAAAACCAATGTTCACAAATGACTCCAAACAACAGGTTAAACTGTTTACATAAAAAGTGTGACGATGTTACGATAAGCTGCGGCACAGAAAGGAGATAAAAAAGGCTACAGACAGAAAGATCTTACTGATGTTTCTATTTAATTAAATGTGAGTGAAAGGTAGATGATGAGAGAAAGTTCACACCGGATACCGCGACAAGGCAATATCACACGCAATGCCGTAGTCCTCCTCCCTGAGATGCTTTTTATTTCTGTCCCGATTCAGTAAACATCTCAGATGTCTTTCTTTCAGTTTGAGGCTTTTGCTCTTCTCTGTCCCCACATTCATTTTTTGAGTTAAGGGGACTGAACGTTCAGTGTAAAACCAGTTTTCCAGACAGTTGACCGAATGACCAAGTTTTATTTTCTCTCATTTGTTTTGTCTTAATGGTATTTTAAATAATAATTCTCGTGTTGACCATGTTAGAGATGTGTTTATCTAACAATAGCATTGACCAAACTGAATTTATTGTCTTGAACTACACAAGTTGACAAGTATCCACAACAACCGTGAGTCACCAAGGACTTTTCTGTTCTTTTAGTGACACTTGTGCTTATGTCAGACATTGTAAACCGGTAGATTATCTGGACATGATACACTTGGATCTCTTGTCCTGTCTTTCCTGTTTATTCCCTCTATGACAGGCAGCAGTTGTGATTTATGGAAGGTTGCGATGTCTCTCAACTGCTGTTGTGTGGGTGTGGAGAGCTGTCCCACAGATCCCCTCTAGAGAAATCATTTGTTTCACTCTCTGCTTTCTTGCTGGATTTGGCGTCCATTCCTTTAGGCTTCAATGCACATCATTAGCCCTTTGCTAATTACTAAAGTTCTCTCCTGACTCTGTGCGGGTGCACATGTAAGCAAGTTCAAGAGGAAACAAAGTTTTGGTAACGGTTTGTTTTGATGGTCTCCTTTAGACACTGTTAATTCTAAGTAATGTTGCATGTACATGTCAACTAACTCTGATCAGAGGATTATCCAGCCTGGTCTCATTGTTAATACGTAGGTATAAATATGTAACTTTCAAAGACACAAAACATACATTTCTGTACGTTTGGAAAGGTGCTGAAACGTACAATATTGACGTATTTATAGCACTACAATGTAAAAATACTTGCGTATTTGCAGCAAAAAAAATGTAAAGCATTTACGTATCCAAGTGTGAATGTGTATGAATTACTATGTATTAATATTAAAATTGTGGAATTAATGTTTTGAAATTGTTGTATTCAATTGTCATATCAATACATGTCTTTAGTCAAATGTACTGAATGCAGTTTACTCATTTACTTACTATGAAATAACATTTCTGTGCGTGACTTGTGCTGCAAACTCATTTCGGAGGATTACATAATGTTAAACAAGACTACACTTAAAATGAATAAAGTTTCTTTAATTGTTTAACCATTTTGTAATATTTAGTGCAGCATAAGATACACCCAAGCACAACATAAATTCACAAATCATACAAATTTTATTTGTTTGCTGTACTCCAAATCTTTGGAATCCATGTGTTTGTAAAGAACAGATTCAAATTTGGACCTTTATCCGGTGGTCTTTATCTCCATTCTCAGCAGCGCCCGTCAAAGTCTGCTCATTATGATTCAAAATTGAAAGCTGCGCCCTCGAGAAGCGTGACGACATGGTTTGCGGCACTGATATCGAGCGCTCATTGGTTCTCACCTGCTTCATCACAGTTTGTGACATGCCGTGTTTCAGTGGGTTGACATTTGAAGTGAGTGTGCACCTTCAAGGAGAGAAGCCGGATTCATATTTTCATGGTTTATTAACTTAAATTCTGCTTAAAACAACAACAACAACAACAACAAAAAAACTATTACCACCATAGAGGACAAGCGACTGCAACTCATCATCACTACTTTTGGTACCACTTTTGACATTTTCGAGATGAATAAATTATTGTGATTACAGCTTGTTTGTCTGTAATTCTTTTGTTTATAACAGAATAGTTTTAAGAAATGTTTATGGGTAGGTTTAGGATTAGTGGCTCAAAATATTGTTTTAATGTTATATTACTAATATTTTATTACTAAAATTGTCATTTTCCTACACATTTCTGTCCATTATGTTTTATTCTTTTAACATTCTGTATAAAATGGGTATGTTTAGGTTCGGGATGGGGTTTAGGGATCTTACATTTATCCATAAAAAGATAAAGATATATGTATAATTTCCCTTTTATGACATGAAAGATTCGTAACTTGTATTTACAGCAACAAAACGTAAAATTACTATAATATCATTTTTGTGTGTATGAAAACACAAGTAAATGTATGGTGTGGTAGAACCACATTTTACGTAAAAATACACACTCATGAGACCATGCTGTATTAGTAGACTGTATACTTAATATCTGCTAATACTTTAGTTTGATGCTTCCCCAACAGACATTTTACTTAGAATAAGTAACTTTGCAAGTACATGTCAACTTGCTCTACTAACCCGAACCTCTTATTACTAACCCTAACCCAACCCCTAACAGTCTAATACTCTGAGAGTTAATTGACGTAGATGCAACGTTTCATATACATATACTAACTAGTACTTTATATATATTACTCACTAATAATATACTAAGTTTGGGTTTAAGTTTTTTTAATGTGTTTGGAAGAAATCCTGGTAGTACTTTATTTTACAGTCTTGTTCCTCGTGTACACACTATGTACTTATTACAGAAATTATAATAACTGGGTAATAACTAGGTACTAACCCTGAGCACCTAAACCTCACCTTAACCCATTTAGTTACCTTATATTACTCAGTATTTTAATAGTCAAGTACACCGTAAGTACATGTAAGTACACGTACTGTAATATAAAGTGCAACCGAAATCTCTTGTACTCTCAAAGGTTGCATTTCGTATTATCAGTGTTGAAAACGGTTGTGCTGCTTAATATTTTTTTGGAAAGCATATTCATTTTTTAGGATTCTTTAATGAATAGAGAGTTCAAAACAACAGCATTTATTTAAATTTGAAATCTTTTGTAACATTATGAATGTCTTTACTGTCATGTCTGATCAAAATAAAAAAGAAGGGAAGGGACGTTTGAAAAGAGAGAACAAATAAAGTGGCCTGTTATCAGACCTGACATTTTCACTATTGTGTAGTTGTAGGCTCCCCAATAACAGTTATCGTGTAATTGTTGTTGTAATTATGATGACGCATTTGGTGATGTGCCAGAGTAGCACTCTCCTGTGCCACGGAGCATCTTTATTTTTTGCTAGAAGAGCTCCAGACAGGGTCCCAGTGGTCTCAAGCGACTGTAACACCATTTCTTCTTGATTCTTGTAATTTCTCAGAAATGTAAATGTTGCTTTCACTTAAGATTTCAGTTTTTTTTTTTTCAAAGTTGTAAACTAAACATGCATTACTGGAGTAGTTTTTACTAGAGAAATAAAAGAATTTCTACTTCAAAATTGAATGTTTAATGTAATGTGCTTCTTACTCTTTGTAATTGACCCTTCGCAAAGACCCGCCCCCTTTAGTTACTGTTGCGATGTCTGACAAGTCATGCACTCTCACGTCACACATCATGTTCTCACACAGTGAAAAATACATTGTGAAGCAAAGAGGACACTGACAAGTGTCGACAGACAAGACAGAGCAGGTTACTTTTAATATGAAACAGTTTCATATTTAAAATATTGTGATTTTTTAAAGAAGTTTAAACAATATATACCGTATAGTGTCTCTTTAATGTGTCATGACAGATCGCTGTAGCTCCTTCAAGCGGCTCGTGAACCGTTCATCTCTTCATACTAGTTCATTTATAGCATCAAATAAACATGAATGAACATCAGAAGGAATGTTGTTTCAAGCGCGGAAAGACGTGAGTACACACAATTTTTCAAGTTCACCAACGTTAATCTACTAACTCCCCTGACTGCTTTGTCAGATAAAATTGCAGATTCAGGGTTTTGATTGGTCAGATCGCCTGTCAATCAAACTGCTGGCGAAGAGTCAATAGCAATTTCAGAGTAAAAATGGTTTATACGCAGATCTTATTTTCAGTGTATAGCACTTGCTATAAAATACTCATGGAATACTTCTTTATTCTTTCTTTTGACCTTAGCCTGAAAGTAAGGCTATAGGATTTTGATTTGGTGCCAAGTGCTTATCAAATATACCTGTGTGTGAGAGTGAGAAATAGTGGTGTTTCATTTCAGAGGATAAAGAGAAGCAAGGAGAACTCCTCTCAAAGGAATTGCAAATCATGAGAGGTATGAGAGGAAAGCTTGTGGCTAAATGTCTTGTCAGGCACTTTTTGAAAGTGGTCTCCCCTGCGATTGACCTTCTTTATAAGCAAAGCCAGCAATAAAACAAGGTGACCACAGCAGCAAAGCTTTATCCGCTTTCTTCTCCTCTCCCTCATCTCTTTCTTCTTTTTTTCCCCTCTTCTGATTACAAAGCTACTCTTCTGGTTCAGTGGGTTCAATATTCGATACAAGACAATAATCAAAAATGTTAACATCTCCTGAAAATGTCTCTCTGTGAATCTTGATTATTTGC